>CM040126.1:143820171-145020171 GCA_022559845.1 Amorphophallus konjac
AACCCGTGTGCCTTACCTTCTTGATGACAACAGATTTTATGCTTTACATTCCAAAGGCACACCTGCAAAACAGATTTCTCATTTACCATTTTTAGGTACCCAAATCCTTTTGGGTCCTTGTGGGTTAGCAGTAATATTTGCACATGGTTTCTACTCCTTAACAACATTCAAATCATCATCTTTCACAAGAAAATAATCATGCTTAACATTTCCACATTTGCCAAAGTGATGGTGGATGGCACGTGGCATCATCTTCTTTCTTCTCATGGGTTCTACTGATTTGTGTGTGTGAGCATGATGTGTTGAGTATGAGTTCTTTCTCTTCAACAATAACCAGCAGTGTGAAGTTGTATGACTCCTTTTACCATAGTGATTGCAATGCATGGAAGATTATATGGTGAAGGCTCTCTTTGTATTTTTTAAAATAGCTTGGTTTCTACATGCTCTCAAATCATCATTCTTCATAATGAAATAATTATGCATAGCATGTCCATGTTTTCCATAATAAAAACATGTGAGTTTCTTTCTAATTTGTTCTGTATGTATGGAAGAGGTATGTTCAACTTGCATGGAGGTGCTAGCAATATTTTTGGATTTTTGATGCAAATTGATTTTCTTTATGGATGCATGTATGTGTGTAACATGATTTTTCTTTTTCAGATTTTCATTTGATCTTTTTATTGTCTGTGAAGAAGATTGATTTGGGGACCCATTTGATGTACTGGCTATGTTTGAACTGTGCACAAAAGATGTATAAACTTTATTTTCAAACTTCTTTTTGTTCACAGGATTAAAACCCAGCCCTTCCCTTTGAAAATTCACTTTTGACCCCAATAATTTGTCTAAATTTTCTTGACCATTCATAAATCTAGACAATGAAACATTCAAGTCAAGAATTTCAGATTGAAGAGATGCAATGTGTAATTCATAGGAAAGAAGTTTATTTTCACAGGAGTTGACTTGTTCATGTAAAGTAGCATTGATGGTTTTATGACTTTAAATTTCTTGTAACAAAGCATGCACTTTTTCAGATTGATCAATATTTATAGATTTTCCTTTTTCAAAAGTAAGTAATCTTTCAGAAATTGTTCTATTCAATTCCTTCAGTTTCTCATTTTCTATTTCAAGATTTTTATTATGAGCAAACTCATTTTGACCATTGTTCATAAGAATTACTCTCTCTCTCTCTGAGCTCTTTGTTTTTATTTCTTAAAGAAGAAATTTGATCTTTATGAATTTCAATGTCAAACACATGACCATCAATCAATTCCTTCAAGTGCGAGCATTCTTTACATGGAGAATCATTTTTATTTTGTCCAACATCCTTTTTTAATTTTTTATTTTCAGACTTAACCTTCTCATATTTATCAGCAAGCTCATCATATGCAATCAATAACTCCTCATAGCTAAATTCATCTTCATTATTAGAATTGGAATTTACCTTTGAGCTTGATTCAACTTGCTGATCACTCCCTTGATCACTCGTGCCTGCCACAAGACATTGATCTTCATGCTCTTCCCAAACTTTGGTTAAGCCAACCAAGATATCCTTCGCAGATCTTCAATGGGAGACAAAAGGGAAATGATTAGAATCAACTGCAGCAATAAGTAATTTTAGAACCAAATAATTTTGATCATGTTTAAGCTTGGAATCTGCGGTCCAGACAGATTTGTCTTTAGGCAACTCATAAGGACCATGTGAGACAAGTTTCCATAGCTTAGGATCATATGAGTTGACTAGACTGCACATCCTTCCTAACCACAAATCAAAATTGCAACCATCAAACACCGGTGGAGAATTCAAAGTGTACATAATGATAGTCATTGATCCGGATCACTCTAGATCGTTGGATCTATGAAATTATAGCCTTGGCTCTGATAGCAATCGAAGTCCCGCGATCAATGACACCCAAGAGGGGGGTGAATTGGCTATTTACCAAATTTAAGAAAACTTTTGGTCTTTTATGAAATATGTGATACAAAGCTAGTTAGGAGATCCAAAGCTATTTGAACACAAATTGGATTTAACAAACTTTATATGATAAGATATAGATTATGCAAGATAAACGAAGATAAATCCAGAACAACAATTTAAACTAACGTTTATGTAGAATGGAGATAGAGGAAATGGAGCAAACCACACAAAACAAGTACAATGCACAGCGGTTTTTAAGGTGGTTCGGATGCAACGGCGGCAATCCTACGTCCACCCCTCACCAAACCTGGTGAGGCTTCACTCGGGGATAAATCCCCAAACGGAGACGACGCTCCAACCACGCACGTAGGACGACGCCTGCCCACACACACGGGGATGCGCCCTAATACACACACACACACACACGGAGATGAGGTCTCCAACACGATCCAACAAACGGATCAACAAGAGACACACACGCTGCGACAAGTGCAGCAAACCACACACTAAAACAACTGGATCTAAGTGGATCCACACACACACATACACACGTAGATCTAGGAAGATCTACGCACACACGAATGGAACATAACGACCACACACGACCACGGATCCACAACGATCCACACACACACGAATGTTTCCAGATTGTGAAGAACACAAATATAAAGCCTAAAACACAACAACAATGAGGCATAGTTTAGAAGACTCTTCATTTGGCTTCCCTTGAGTGTATGATATAGAGCTTGGAATGATGCTTCCTGCTTCACTTGAATGGCTTCATATTAAGCTTGAATGGGCTTGGCGTGGATGTAGAGTTGCTGCACGGAGTACTGTTCATGGCTACAGTACTCTTCCTTCTTCACTTGGATAACCTCCCTTTGATCTCTTCTTGAAACTCTTGCTAGCTTCATGATAGCCTCCCCCTTGATCTCTCTTGTTGGTTGCTTAATTCTTCACTTCATAGATGCTTGTGAGCTTGAGAAGTACCTTGAATGGCTTGTAGATGGATGAAGAACTTGCTGCACGAGGTACTGTTCACGGAGCTACAGTACCTCTTCTTCCTCCTTGGACAGCCTCCCCTTAGATCTCCCTTGAAGCCCTCTTGGTTGGTTTGGGTTATGGCTTCAATGAGATGTTTTATATCTCTTAGATGGTCCATAGACAAGCCACAGACCAGATCCACAAATCATGGTGGATTGGGTGTCTTTAGGATTAAACAAATGGGTGGAAGGACCACTCCTCGAGCTTGAAATAAAAGTCAACAAAAGGGGGCCTCAGGGCTGGCGGTCGACCGGTGGAGGGCTGGCGGTCGACCGAAATTTTACAGGTTTCAGTCCGTTGCTTGCTGGGAAAAATGGTTGACCGCCCCTGTCTGGGCGGTCGACCGCTGCTGGGAAGCCCTAAGTTTCTCCCGTTTAGCCGTTTAAACCCTTGAGCAGCTCATTCACGTTTGTGGCATCAAAGTCCTTCGACCTTGAGGATTTGTACTGAGTATATGGACATGTTTTGGATGGTAGAGGAGCAGGGTACTTATCCACAAGTTTAGTTCACCAGGTGACTGCCATGTGTTTGATCCTGCAAGTAAGATAGTTAAGTTTAATACCATGCTTGTTCACATTAAAGAGGTTATGAAACCTCTTGCCTCTTGTAAAGACAATTCAATCAAGCATGAATCAAGACCATGTACCATTGCTATTTCCCATCTCAAACATATTTAAACATGAATGTGCAATCAACCATAAGTTTAGTTATCATCACTCAATCACACATTAAGTTTAGTTATCATCAAAACCATAACGCCAACAATCATCAAAATCATAACTCAACAGCATGTTCGTGAAAGAGAGGAGGCACAGCCGCGGGGTTTTGGCAATTTTCGGAGTGGATCGGCGTCCCTTTCATGTGGAATCTTCGTAAGAGGTAGGGGGACGGATCCCAAATCCTTGTGCATTAATTTCTAGTGGTTTCATGTCAATTCGGACAAGTTAGAGTGGGTTTTTTGCTTATCGGGGAAAAATGCATGTTTTGGGGCAAGAGACAATTTCGCTGATTCGTTTGTGGTTTAAATTGGGTTTTCCGGTGTCACGCCCCGAGCACGGAAGATTACCCGGAGGCGTGACGCGTCTATATAGATCGTGTCAATCTTGTAAATATCAGAGTGCGCAAATAACTAAGATTTAACTCGAAGTTAATACAATTAGGATGAGCTGACAATTGATACAACTAACCCAATGACAATTACATACATATCCAAGTCCAACTACTAGGCTTCAAGCCCTTATTACAATTATTGGACTAATACAGCTGACGTCTGACATAACTTGATATGACTGACATAAATGAAATTACAATAACACCATTTACACAAGCACAATTTACAAGATAACAAGATAACTCTATTTTTACACTCATCACTCCGACTCATTCCCTCCCGAGTTCTGGCTGATATCTGAATTTCCTGAAAAGTTTAGAAAACAACTAGATGATCGAATCGCTCAGTAGGATTTACATCTCAAATTTTAACATGCTTTAAGTGAATTACACATTCATTTAATGTACATAACCTATGCATGCAGACAGATAGATATCAAAGAATTGTAAAATCGACGGAAGTAGAAAGTGAGAGTATATAGATTTCACAATTTCAAGTAGCAGTGGCAAGTGATGGTAAATGATGTCAAGTCAGTGATAACTGAATAGCAACATGTTATTCAAGCTAGTAACTGAGTAGAAACATGTTATTCAAGCTAGCAATAGTAAGCAAAGTAGTTTCAAGTATGTATAACTGGAATTGGATATTTATAATGCATTCAAGTAAGCACTTTTACCCTTTTGCGGGTCTCAAGTCAATCAATCAAGTAATATCATGAGAATGAGTGGAATGTCTAAAGTCTAGCAAGCAAGTACTTCGGTGCAATGCCAAACACCGTGGTCAATAAACTCCCATGTGCACAAGTACCTTCGGATGCTCCCCCCAGGACCAGACCGGGCCCTATATGCACAGCATTCATCATGTATGTTGACATCCACTCTCATTTATAGCCAATATAGAATTTCAAGGTTTGACCAGTATGATATATAAGGTGGAATTATGGAATGGAATCCAAGGGCGCATTGATGTGTATGGATGAACTAGGAGTGGAAACCAGTAACGTTTGATACACGGAAAAACTAGATAAGAGAGGTGCCTTATAGGCCACCTGACAATTTTGGAAATGACACCCTCACTGTGGGATGCCCTTCCTGGGAATTATACAGGGTTCAGAAGACCCTATCAGGAGTTAAAATCACCTCTCCGGCTGCCATCTATCAGTGGAGATGGAAAAAGTGAAAGCCTAATGATCACGTTAACGTAATGAGCTAGCTGGGTCGACTCAATAGTCCATCGCGTCAACTCATTAGTTCATCGCGTCAACCCATCAGTTCACAGCGTCAACGCAGTGAACAGACAGGGTCGACCCTGTCAACAGGCAGGGTCACTGCGTCGACCCTGTCAACAGGCAGGGTCGACTCATCAGTTCATCGCATCAACGCGATAAACTGGCAGGGTCGACTCATCAGTTCATCGCGTCAACGCGATGAACTGGCAGGGTCGACTCATCAGTTCATCGCGTCAACGCGATGAACTGGCAGGGTCGATACTTTCTTTTGTTTCCCAGTTTTCATGCCCTTTCAATCCTCTTTTCACTCTGAGTTCTTCACAAAAGTTCTTCTTCTCTTATAGATGTAGATTTTATTCTTCTACCATGACCTCCAATTCTTCTTAGTTTTTAAGTTATAATTAATTTTCTAAGGTTCTATTTTTTTTACTCAGTAACTGTTCACATATGCCTATAGATCTCGGTTTTTCACATTTTTCACCTTCTTCCTCTCATTTTCTCTCTCTGCACTCTTCATAAAACTTCTTTCTAACATTCCAATCTACGATTTTCTCTTCTATCATGTACTCTCATTCTCTCTAGATTCTTCGTTATTCTCCTTCTTAGAACCCCCCCTTATTTTCAATATAATTTCTTGGTCTTTTTCAACTTGGTCTCTTTTCAACTTGGCCTCTTTCAACTTCGTCTCTTTTCCACATTTTTCATCCTCCTGACTATAATTTCTCCTTTCACTATTTCAGGTTTTAGTTTCACAGAAATTGACATAATGACAGGCCCTTTACTAAAGCATGAACTATATCAAATATAGATACTAGCTACTACATGCTAATTGTAAGACCCCGAGTTTCTGTACAAATATTAAATTTCGTAAATAGTAAATGTTGAATAGTGACTGTGGTAAATAGTAAATAGTAAATTTTTTGACTATTATATAAAAATTCCGAAAAATAGTAGTTAATTAGTAAAGACCATGGTAAACACTTTGGTCTTCTGTACTTGAACCTAATAAAATCATTTACATGGCTTAATCAGTGATTTAAGCCTGACTTAAAAATGAGGAAAACACTATTCATACGAAAATACAACTACCTTAGAAAAATATGTAAAAATCACATCTGATAGAGGGTATTTTTCTTAGCAACTTTGTCTTCTGAAGTTTCATCGGTAAAAATCAGAAACTCTCTCTATCGACTAAACCGTTGAACATTGGGTTAAATTATTATTTTAATCTTAAGATTGGGAGATTAACAATAAACCTCGTGATAAAATTCCATAAAAATCATATTATGAAAGAGCATGTCTTGATTAGTAATTTTGTCTTTTGTGTCCAATTCATTAAAAATCATTTAGTAATATTAAATTGAGGTTTTAGTTAACCATTCCTTAATCTTTTGGATTAGGCTTAGATTAGGCTAACCTTACCTTGAGAAACACGTGAAACCGTGTTTTGGTTGGCAGAAACACGTTGTCAACAATGCAAAGGATTTTGCGGCTTTGACCAAACCGTGTGTGAAGATTAAACACTCCTCTTCCAAACCTATAAGTAGAGGAAGCCCCCTTAAACATCTCTTAAACACAAAAGGGTTCTTGCTGCTGTGAAGAAGCTCTGCAAGTCTACTGTTCATCTTCTTTCCCATTCATCTTTCCTTATTTCATCGGTTAAGGTAGGTAACCATGGCACAAACCTTGAATTTGATAAATGGAATGAAAGGGCATCATGTTAGCTTGTAGAAACCATGCTTTTCCATTTATTTACGTACTCAAATGCATGAATTGAAGCCTTAAACGCCGGATTTATGCTTCTGTTTCGCTGTTCCCATGTTACAGGGATTAACGGTTCCAACCGGACCGCTTTATCTCTTAGACGGCTCAGAACTGCCCGCCCGACTTATACAAACGGCCCAATTAGAACCGCCCGCCTTGTATAAAACAGCCCAATGATAACCGTTTTACAGCCAGTAGGTTTAACGGCCCACTGTCATCCGTTTAACTTCCAGAAAACTGATTTTTTTGCTATTTGACCCATTTAACAATGTTAATTAGTAAAAATTGACAATCCACATAAATAATAGATAATGGCATGAGTAAATTTCTGTTATTTGCAATATCTATTTTGATAAATTGTTTAAAGTGAAAATCATTGAAATTCACTTGTAACTTTGGATAAATTGAATAAGTATGGTAAATAGCTAAACTTTACCATAGGTAATTTCTGTAAATTACTGTAAACCAGAAAATTACTGGCCGACTTATGGCAAGTCTTTGACCAATTAGCCGGACACTCCATCCGGTAAACTTTACATTTTTACCGTAGAACATTTTTACCGTGGTAAATTACGGTTACATCATGACTATTGTTTTAACTTGATTAATTGACCGATTACCCTTGGATAATCTTCGGTCATATTTGAGCCCGGAATTGATCAATGGACATTAAACTGAAATTGGTTGGTTTAATTGTTATTGGCAACCCGATGACTATTTTGCATAAATTATCTTATAATTAGATATTATCGTTATGCTTAATACGGATTCTCTTGAACCGTATTTCTTAAAATACGACCCGAATGGTTCATATATTCGTTCTTCGGAACTTACTTCTCTCTCTCGAACGGCTTACTGTCAACCGTTCATTCTTGGCCCCGTGACTCGTTACTCATGTGAGTACGGCCCGATGTTTGCCGTACGACTACCTTGTTTTGAGTTTTTCATCGTGGTTATACTCTTGAATCAAAGGAGGCAAGTGTCATCCTTTACATCTTGTACCCGACAGAAATTCATCTGATTATATTGGCCATAATTGACTATGTCTAGACGGGGGATCGGTGATCCAATTGAAATGAAATGCCAACGCGTCATAAGGGCCCGGTCTGGTCCTGGGGAGAGCGCCCAAAAAGATATTGAGCCCATTGGGATGTTTATGACAGGGTGAGGCATTGCACCCGAATACTTGACTTGACATGTTACGTCTATGACAAACTCTTGTTACTTGACTCGTGCGTATTTACTTGGCTACATGTGTAACATACTTGCTGGCCAAATTCTCTACTGTTACTTTACTTGTTCATTACTTGGTAAATTGTTATATTTCTTGACTTTGCAAGATATCTTTTACATTGTTTCTTTTATCGTATCGTCATTCTTTATTTACTGCATTTCATATAAATTGGAAATCAATGGTTAATTATGTAAACCTGTTTGTGGTTATCTACTGAGCACGTTTAGCTCACTCCTACTTTTCCCCTCTTTCCAGGTGATGAACTTGTCGGGAATGGACTGGAGTGATATCGAGAGATAGTTTTAGTTTATTGAGTCAGTTTGTACCCTTAGTATTAGTGAGAGATTGTTCTAGTATTTTGCTTATTATTTGGATGTAGTTGTTCTACCCAGTGTACTCAACTTTATTATCAATAAAACTCTGATTATTATCCTTTCCAACCTTTTGTGCAATGGTTTGCAATGGTTCGGAATTATTGCTCGCTTGCCCCTAACCGTACGTCCCGAGATTCCGCATCGGGGCATGACAGTTTAGTTGGTATCAGAGACAAGTTCAATTTGTCCTAGGTATTTCACTTTAAAGTTATAGGTTTATTGGTTATAGGCTTAAGAAAACAACCTTGTGAGAATTGGGTAGAAATTTGGGTTAAGTTATTTAACCATAATCATGTTCTTCTTATCTAGTTCTTCTCTTCTCATCTAAGAAGTTCTTCTCTCATAAATAATCCGAGTAACTATTTTATATAGGCACTTAACTAGAAATGGCAGCCAATCGTGCTGAGATGAGGAATTTACAGCGTACAGTTCAAGGACTTACGCAAGCCTTGAATGCACTGGCTCAGGCAGGAGCTGGAGCTGGAGCGGCACCTCATGGCGCAGCTCATGGCACTGGTGATTTATATCGGAATTTCCGAGGAATGAACCCGCCTAGATTCGCTGGTTCAACTGATCCCGATGAAGCCGAGAATTGGCTCGACGAGATGGCAAGAATTTTTGAGGTCATGCAATGCACTGACCAAGAACGTGTTCTTTTATCCGTTTTCCAACTGGAACGTGATGCACGTGCTTGGTGGGAGTCTGTTAAGCCGACTCTCGGAGATCAACAAGTCTCGTGGGAGGAATTCGAGGAATATTTCAATGATAAATATTTTTCTAACCGCGTGCAAGAAAAGAAGGGAGCAGAATTCGCAGCTTTGAAGCAGCGAAGTTTATCGGTATCAGAATATGAGGCTCAGTTTTCACGACTCTCTCGTTATGCAAGACATCTTATTTCGACTGAGAGAATGAAGGCGAAGCGTTTCCTCAATGGTCTTCGACTTCATTATATCAATCAACTTGCACCACTGGAAATTTCTACATATTCTGAGATGGTAAGAAAGGCACAAATATTAGAAGATACTTTGGAAATGACTGAAAGGATTCGTGGTCAAGGTAACAAGAAAGAGCAACCGAAGGCACTCAAGAATGTTAAACCTGGATTTGGCACTGACCCGAGCAAGAAAAGACCCTTTACTAGTTCTGGTTCAAGTTCTGGTTCTGGTTCGTGGAGAGGCAAAATGCCGCGACAAGAAGACAAGAAACCTGATTCTATGATTCCATTCAAGGGCGTATGCCGATATTGTGATCGTCCTGGTCATAAGATGGAAGATTGTTGGCGCAAGTTAGGTGCATGTCTGCGGTGTGGAAGCAAAGAGCACCGTATACCCAACTGTCCTTTATTATCGGAACAAGCTATCCCGGAAAAACCTCTGAATTTCAAGAAGCCTCAAGGCAGGCTCCAGGCTCTTCATGCAAAGGAAAAAGATATCGCCGAGGATGGTGGACTCGTCGAAGGTACTCTTGTTATATTCGACTTGCCAGCTTTTGTTCTAATTGATACTGGTGCAACACATTCTTTTATTTCACGGAGATTTGCTAAATCTTTAGCTATGGCACCTGTTTTGTTGAGTTCTCCATTAGAAATATCATCCCCTATTGGTTCTAAATCAGCAATTCAGCATTACTATCCTTCTAGTAAGGTTATGGTGAATGATCAGAATTTTCCAGCTGATTTGATTTGTATGGACATGAAGGATTACGATGTAATCCTAGGAGCGGATTGGTTGGCTCGGTATGAGGCCAATGTTCATTGTAGTTCTTGTTCCGTGTCTTTTTCTAGACACCCCGGATTATCCTTCAAGGGAGTGAAACACCCTAGTCTATCTCTCTTATCTCGACTCTTCATGCTGATAAGTTATTGAGGCGTGGATGCGAAGCTTTTCTGGCTTTTGTTCATGCGTCCCCTGAACAGCAGATCAAGATTAAGGACATTTCTATTGTCTGAGAATTTTCGGACGTATTTCCAGAGGAGTTACCAGGACTTCCGCCTCAGTGTGAAGTTACATTCTCTATTGATCTTATTCCTGGATCGTCTCCTGTTTCTAAAGCCCCTTATCGCATGTCTCCTGCGGAATTACAGGAATTGAAGCAGCAATTGTTGGAATTACTCGAGAAGGGTTTTATTCGCCCGAGTGTTTCCCCTTGGGGAGCTCCTATATTGCTTGTTCGGAAGAAAGATGGTTCGATGAGATTATGCATCGATTATCGGCAACTTAACCAGTTGACTGTCAAGAACAAGTATCCTTTGCCAAGGATTGATGAGTTATTTGACCAGATTACTGGAGCTTCTTATTTTTCTAAGATCGATCTTCGATCTGGATATCACCAGTTACGGATTAAAGAAGAGGATATTTATAAATCAGCTTTCCGTAGCCGGTATGGCCATTATGAGTTTGTCGTTATGCCTTTTGGGTTAACGAATGCACCGGCAGCTTTCATGCAGTTAATGAACAGTGTGTTCCGACCCTACCTTGATCAATGGGTTGTGGTATTCATAGATGATATTTTGATATATTCCAAGAGTGAAAGAGAACATGCCGAGCATCTGAGGATGGCTTTGCAATTATTGAGAGATCACCAATTATATGCTAAGTTGAGCAAGTGTGATTTCTGGTTACAAGAGGTGTCTTTTCTAGGACATATTATTACCAAGGATGGTATTTCTGTAGATCCATCGAAGGTGGAAGCAGTAAAGAATTGGGAACAACCTACCAGTGTTACTGAAGTGAGGAGTTTTCTTGGCCTGGCTGGTTACTATCGAAGGTTTATTCAAGATTTCTCTAAGATTGCGGTACCTCTGACGAAGTTAACCCGCAAAGAGATTAAGTTTGAGTGGTCAATTGAATGCCAATGGAGTTTTCAGACTCTAAAGGATTGTCTGACTACTGCCCCTATTTTAACCTTACCTTCTGGTAAGGGTGGTTTCGTGGTTTACACTGATGCTTCTGGTATTGGCTTAGGCTGTGTGCTTATGCAGCACGGCAAGGTGATTGCCTATTCTTCTAGGCAATTAAGAAAGCATGAAGTTAATTATCCAGTTCATGATTTGGAATTGGCAGCCGTGGTATTTGCTTTGAAGATTTGGAGGCACTACTTATATGGTGAATCATTTACGGTATTTTCGGATCACAAAAGTCTGAAATACTTATTTTCTCAAAAGGAATTGAACATGAGACAAAGAAGATGGTTGGAGTATATAAAGGATTTCGACTTTTCTATTGAGTATCACCCGGGCAAAGGCAATGTGGTTGCTGATGCTTTAAGTCGGAAGCCTGTGGCTAAGATATCTAGTCTTATGTTACAAGAATGGAAATTACTGGAGCAAATGGCTAGTCTGGATATCAATATTGATAATGACCGGATATTGATTTCCCAGTTGCAACTGAAGCCCGAATTGTTGGTAGAAATCAAGTTATTGCAAGATATTGATCCCGAGCTAGTCGAGATTAAGGAAAGCTTGAGTAGCAGACCTGATTTCTCGATAGCCGATGATGGAAGATTATTATTTCAAGGTAGAACTTGTGTACCGAATGAGGCTAATATAAAGAATCGGATTCTTGAAGAAGCCCATAGATCCAAATATACTATCCATCCGGGAGGCACTAAGATGTTCAAGGATTTGAAAAGGTCATTTTGGTGGCCGAATATGAAAAGGGAAATTGCAAATTTCGTGAGTACATGTCTTGTTTGTCAACAAGTAAAGGCCGAGCATTTCAGACCGGCAGGTAAATTGAAACCACTTGATATACCCCAATGGAAGTGGGAGAGTATTGGCATGGATTTCATTATGGGTCTTCCTAAGACTCGAGGTGGTTATGATGCTATATGGGTAATTGTGGATCGACTGACTAAATCCGCACATTTCTTATCTATTAAGTCCAAGTGGACAGTTGATGTGCTGGCAGCATTATATTTAAAGGAAGTGGTTAGGCTTCATGGTATCCCAGTCAACATTATATCCGATAGAGATCCGAGATTTACTTCTCATTTTTGGAAAGGATTGCAAGAATCTCTTGGTACCCGTCTGAATTTTAGCACTGCATTTCATCCGCAAACAGATGGACAGACCGAGAGAACTAATCAAATAGTGGAAGATATGTTGAGAGCTTGTATGATCGACTTCGGTGGAAGTTGGAGCGATCATTTAGCATTGATAGAATTCGCCTACAACAATAGTTATCAATCCAGCATACAGATGACACCTTTCGAGGCTTAGTATGGAAGGAGCTGTCGTTCTCCATTATGTTGGGATGAGGTTGGCGAGAAGCAATGGCTTGGACTGGATCTTATCTCGGAGTCATCACAAAATATTCGTATTATTCGAGACCGGTTACTTGTGGCTCAATCGAGGCAAAAGAGCTATGCTGATAATAGAAGAAGAGATTTGGAATTTCAAATTGGCGAGCATGTGTTCTTAAAAGTCTCTCCTTCAAGAGGTATTCGTCGATTCGGTATTCATGGCAAGTTAAGCCCAATGTATATTGGTCCATTTGAGATCCTTGATCGAGTGGGTGAAGTCGCCTATAGATTGGCCTTACCTCCTCAATTATCTGGTGTACATAACGTATTCCATGTATCTATGCTTCGGAAATACGTGTACGACCCTAGTCACATCATTCAACATGTGGACTTTGAATTTAAGAAGGATCTATCTTATGAAGAAAGACCAGTGAAGGTTCTGGATCGGAAAGAGCAACAACTTCGAAATCGTTCCATACCGATGGTTAAAATCCAATGGAGTCGGCGTGGAATAGAGGAAGCTACATGGGAATCCGAGGACGCCATACGGAAGCGTTATCCCGATCTATTCTAGGTGAGCTATTATATTTTGGTCCAGTGAATTTGGAGGACCAAATTCTTTAAGTGGGGGAGGGTGTAAGACCCCGAGTTTCTGTACAAATATTAAATTTCGTAAATAGTAAATGTTGAATAGTGACTGTGGTAAATAGTAAATCGTAAAAATTTTGACTATTATATAAAAATTCCAAAAAATGGTAGTTAATTAGTAAAGACCATGGTAAACACTTTGGTCTTCTGTACTTGACCCTAATAAAATCATTTACATGGCTTAATCAGTGATTTAAGCCTGACTTAAAAACGCGAAAAACACTATTCATACGAAAATACAACTACCTTAGAAAAATCTGTAAAAATCACATCTGATAGAGGGTATTTTTCTTAGCAACTTTGTCTTCTGAAGTTTCATCGGTAAAAATCAGAAACTCTCTCTATCGACTAAACCGTTGAACATTGGGTTAAATTATTATTTTAATCTTAAGATTGGGAGATTAATAATAAACCTCGTGATAAAATTCCATAAAAATCATATTATGAAAGAGCATGTCTTGATTAGTAATTTTGTCTTTTGGGTCCAATTCATTAAAAATCATTTAGTAATATTAAATTGAGGTTTTAGTTAACCATTCCTTAATCTTTTGGATTAGGCTTAGATTAGGCTAACCATACCTTGAGAAACACGTGAAACCGTGTTTTGGTTGGCAGAAACACGTTGTCAACAATGCAAAGGATTTTGCGGCTCTGACCAAACCGTGTGTGAAGATTAAACACTCCTCTTCCAAACCTATAAGTAGAGGAAGCCCCCTTAAACATCTCTTAAACACAAAAGGGTTCTTGCTGCTGTGAAGAAGCTCTGCAAGTCTACTGTTCATCTTCTTCCCCATTCATGTTTCCTTATTTCATCGGTTAAGGTAGGTAACCATGGCACAAACCTTGAATTTGATAAATGGAATGAAAGGGCATCATGTTAGCTTGTAGAAATCATGCTTTTCCATTTATTTACGTACTCAAATGCATGAATTGAAGCCTTAAACGCCGGATTTATGCTTCTGTTTCGCTGTTCCCGTGTTACAGGGATTAACGGTTCCAACCGGACTGCTTTATCTCTTAGACGGCTCAGAACTGCCCGCCCGACTTATACAAACGGCCCAATTAGAACCGCCCGCCTTGTATAAAACAGCCCAATGATAACCGTTTTACAGCCAGTAGGTTTAACGGCCCACTGTCATCCGTTTAACTTCCAGAAAACTGATTTTTTTGCTATTTGACCCATTTAACAATGTTAATTAGTAAAAATTGACAATCCACATAAATAACAGATAATGACATGAGTAAATTTCTGTTATTTGCAATATCTATTTTGATAAATTGTTTAAAGTGAAAATCATTGAAATTCACTTGTAACTTTGGATAAATTGAATAAGTATGATAAATAGCTAAACTTTACCATAGGTAATTTCTGTAAATTACTGTAAACCAGAAAATTACTGGCCGACTTATGGTAAGTCTTTGACCAATTAGTCGGACACTCCATCCGGTAAACTTTACATTTTTACCGTAGAACATTTTTACCGTGGTAAATTACGGTTACATCATGACTATTGTTTTAACTTGATTAATTGACCGATTACCCTTGGATAATCTTCGGTCATATTTGAGCCCGGAATTGATCAATGGACATTAAACTGAAATTGGTTGGTTTAATTGTTATTGGCAACCCAGTGACTATTTTGCATAAATTATCTTATAATTAGATATTATCGTTATGCTTAATACGGATTCTCTTGAACTGTATTTCTTAAAATACGACCCGAATGGTTCGTATATTCGTTCTTCGGAACTTACTTCTCTCTCTCGAACGGCTTACTGTCAACCGTTCATTCTTGGCCCCGTGACTCGTTACTCATGTGAGTACGGCCCGGTGTTTGCCGTACGACTACCTTGTTTTGAGTTTTTCATCGTGGTTATACTCTTGAATCAAAGGAGGCAAGTGTCGTCCTTTACATCTTGTACCCAACAGAAATTCATCTGATTATATTGGCCATAATTGACTATGTCTAGACGGGGGATCGGTGATCCAATTGAAATGAAATGCCAACGCGTCATAAGGGCCCGGTCTGGTCCTGGGGAGAGCGCCCGAAAAGATATTGAGCCCATTGGGATGTTTATGACAGGGTGAGGCATTGCACCCGAATACTTGACTTGACATGTTACGTCTATGACAAACTCTTGTTACTTGACTCGTGCGTATTTACTTGGCTACATGTGTAACATACTTGCTGGCCAAATTCTCTAATGTTACTTTACTTGTTCATTACTTGGTAAATTGTTATATTTCTTGACTTTGCAAGATATCTTTTACATTGTTTCTTTTATCGTATCGTCATTCTTTATTTACTGCATTTCATATAAATTGGAAATCAATGGTTAATTACGTAAACCTGTTTGTGGTTATCTACTGAGCGCGTTTAGCTCACTCCTACTTTTCCCCTCTTTCCAGGTGATGAACTTGTCGGGAATGGACTGGAGTGATATCGAGAGATAGTTTTAGTTTATTGAGTCAGTTTGTACCCTTAGTATTAGTGAGAGATTATTCTAGTATTTTGCTTATTATTTAGATGTAGTTGTTCTACCCAGTGTACTCAACTTTATTATCAATAAAACTCTGATTATTATCCTTTCCAACTTTTTGTGCAATGGTTTGCAATGGTTCGGAATTATTGCTCGCTTGCCCCTAACCGTACGTCCCGAGATTCCGCATCGGGGCGTGACACTAATCATCTCAGATTTAAGCCAACATATGTTAATCATTCTAGATATGATACTAATACTTGCTAATTCTTCTGGGTATAAAGTTAATACATGCTAATTATCTTAGGTATGAAGTTAATATATGCTAATCATCCTAGATTTAAGCCAATACATGTTAATCATTCTAGATATGATACTAATACTTGTTAATTCTTCTGGGTATAAAGTTAATACATGCTAATTATCTTAGGTATGAAGTTAATATATGCTAATCATCCTAGATTTAAGCCAATACATGTTAATCATTCTAGATATGAGACTAATGCTTGCTAATACTTGCTAATTATTTTCGGTATAAGGCTAATACATGCTAATCATTTCAGATTTAAGCCAACACATGTTAATCATCCTAGATATGACACTAATACTTGCTAATACCTGCTAATTATTCTGGGGTATAAAGTTAATACATGCTAATTATCTTAGGTATGAAGTTAATATATGCTAATCATCATAGATTTAAGCCAACACATGCTTTATAAACACTAAACATCGCATGGAAATGAGCCTAATACTAAAGGCCTAGACTAATCATCCTAGATTAGCTACTAATTTAGTTAAAAGTTGAGAACACCTACCTCTGTGAAGTTCGTAGCAGCAGATCCCTTCTAGTAGAGCTTTGTCCCAACCTTTAGCTAAGCTAGAATGGGAATGGGGTAGCAAAAGAGGATGTTATAGGGTCTAGTATGAACGGATAGGGGACAAGATCTGAAATAATGAGTCTTTACAGCTTGCATAGGCTGGAGAGATAAGAGATAGGCTGGAGAGATAAGAGACAATTGTTTGGACATATAACCCATGGCCCAATTCGTAAGTGCAAGATCAGCTTATAACATATAATTATTTGGCAAAAAGGGTAGATACATGGTGGATGCTAGGATTTAAACCCTGGTCATTGGGTTGGAAGGCAAGTCACTTAACCAACTACACTAGGAAGCCACTTGTTACGTGAATAACCTTTACATAACATAACAGGGTCGACTCATCAGTTCATGTGAACAGTACTGCGTCAACCCTTCCAACAGACAGGGTCGACTCATCAGTTCATGTGAACAGTACTGCGTCAACCCTTTCAACAGGCAGGGTCGACTCATCAGTTCATGTGAACAGTACTGCGTCAACCCTTCCAACTGGCAGGGTCGACTCATCAGTTTATGTGAACAGTACTGCGTCAACCCTTCCAACAGGCAGGGTCGACTCATCAGTTCATGTGAACAGTACTGCGTCAACGCGATGAACAGTACTGCGTCAACGCGGTGAACTGGCAGGGTCGACTCATCAGTTCATTTCCAGTTCACAGGGTTGACTCATCAGTTCATCGCGTCAACGTGATGAACAGTACTGCGTCAACGCGGTGAACTGGCAGGGTCGACTCTGCAGTTCAAATCTGCTCAAAATGATTTAAGGTATTAATCTTTACATATGATAACTTCGTTTCCACTTCTTACATAAACTTCCTAAAGAGTTTATTTAATTTTTTTTTGTGGCAATTATTAATAATAATAATATTTTTTTTCATTTTTTTTAAAGGGTGCTACACCCTCCCCTACTTAAAAGAATTTGGTCCCCAAATTCAATGGTATAAGGGTAAATTCAACTACATAAGGATACTGTAGAAAGTATAAGATACTTGCCGACTAAAATAGTTCTGGGTATCTTCTCTTCATAGATTCCTCGGTCTCCCAAGTTGCTTCTTGCTCCGAGCATCGATTCCATTGAATTTTTACGATAGGGATCGTCTTGCTCCTTAGAACTCGAACTTCGCGGTCGAGGATCTGCATCGACCTTTGCTCATAAGTAAGATCCCTTTGAATCACCAATTCAGCATGATTGATGATGTGAGAAGGATCATGCACATATTTCTTCAGCATAGATATATGAAATACATTGTGCACTTCCGAGAGTTGAGGAGGTAAGGCAATGCGGTAAGCCACCTCGCCTACTCTTTCTAATACTTCAAATGGACCGATAAACCTTGGTGTAAGCTTGCCCTTAACACCGAATCTTCTAATACCTCGGCCGGGAGATACCTTGAGAAATACATGGTCACCCACTTGAAATTCCAAATCTCTCCTTCTATTATCAGCATAAGATTTTTGCCTGCACTGAGCTACCTTGAGTCTCTCTCTAATAAGGTGTATCTTCTCAGTCGAATCTCTAACCATATCTGGGCCTAGAATTTGTCTTTCACCGACTTCTTCCCAGCATATTGGAGAACGACAACTCCTGCCATAAAGCGCCTCGAAAGGAGCCATTTGAATACTAGCTTGATAGCTGTTATTATATGCAAATTCGGATAGTGGTAAGTGGTCATGCCAGCTTCCGCCGAAATTTATAATACATGTCCTTAACATATCTTCAACAACTTGATTTGTCCTTTCAGTCTGACCATCTGTCTGGGGATGGAAAGCAGTGCTGAAATTAAGTTTCGTCCCCAGAGAGTGTTGTAGACCCTTCCAAAAATAAGAGGTGAAGCGTGGGTCTCGGTCAGATACGATCGAGACGGGAACTCCATGCAATCTAACCATCTCCTTAATATACAGGGCAGCAAGTACGTCGACTGACCATCGACTTTTGATGGGTAAGAAATGGGCCGATTTAGTTAATCGGTCGATAATTACCCAAATTCCATCATATCTGCCCCTAGTCTTGGGCAAACCCATGATAAAGTCCATGCCAATCTCCTCCCACTTCCACTTGGGAATATCCAGCGGATGTAGCTTTCCGACGGGTTTTTGATATTCTGCCTTCACTTGTTGGCATGTGAGGCAACGAGACACAAAGTCTGCTACCTCCCTTTTCATGTTAGGCCACCAGAAAGTTCTTTTCAAGTCTTGGTACATCTTAGTGGCTCCAGGGTGGATTGTGTACCTCGATCTATGAGCTTCTTCAAGAATCTTCTTCTTCAATTCGGGACAGACGGGCACACATGTCCGTTCATGAAATAGTAATCTACCATCAGGTGCCAGCTTGAAATCCAGTCTCTCGTCTAGCTTGCTCTTTATCTCCACTAGCGAGGGATCCTCTTCTTGTAACTTCTTGATTTCAGGTAGCAAATCTGGATGTATGCTCATATGAGATAGAGTAATACACATGTTCTTCTCATCTGTGCTGATATCAAGCTCAGAGAATTTCTCCAGCAGTTTCCATTCTTATATCATGCAGTTGGCCAATATTATTCTCGGCTTTCGACTAAGGGCATCAGCTACGGAATTACCCTTACCAGGATGGTACTATATAGTAAAGTCGAAATCCTTGAGATACTCGAGCCAACGCCTTTGCCGCATGTTCAGTTCCTTTTGGGAGAATAAGTACTTGAGGCTTTTATGATCGGAGTACACGGTGAATTATTCTCCGTAGAGATAGTGCTTCCAGATCTTTAAAGCGAATACTACTGCGGCCAGTTCTAAGTCATGAACTGGGTAGTTCTCTTCATGTTTCTTCAATTGTCGGGAAGAATATGCAATGACCATTCAATTCTGCATCAATACACATCCGAGGCCAATACCCGAAGCATCGATATATACTTCATATTTTTCTCCTTCAATAGGTAATGATAAGACTGGAGCAGTGGTCAAGAGATCATTCAAAGTTTGGAAACTCTTTTCACAGTCTTCCTTCCACTCATAAAGCACTTCCTTGCGGGTTAACCTTGTCAGGGGAACAGTAATTTTGGAGAAGTCCTTGATAAAACGCCGGTAGTAACCAGCTAGACCCAAGAAGCTCCGAATCTCAGTTGCATTTGTGGGTCGTCCCCAGTTCTTCATAGCTTCGACCTTTCATGGGTCAACAGCAATTCCATTCTTTGAAATGATATGGCCTAAGAAGGATACTTCCTCGAGCCAGAACTCACATTTGCTGAATTTGGCATATAGCTTGTTTTCTCTTAATATCTGTAATGCCTTCTTGAGGTGTTCTTCATGATCCTCTTCGGTCTTTGAATAGATCAGAATATCATCAATAAAGACCACAATAAATTGGTCTAAATAGGGCCTGAATATGCTGTTCATTAACTGCATAAAAGCTGCGGGGGCATTTGTTAGTCCGAAAGGCATAACAGTAAATTCGTAATGCCCATACCTGCTTCGGAATGCAGTTTTATGAATGTCTTCTTCTTTGATCTTCAATTGGTGGTAACCAGAACGAAGATCAATCTTGGAGAAATATAAAGCTCCAGATAGTTGATCGAACATCTCATCAATCCTTGGTAGTGGATACTTGTTCTTGATTGTAAGGTGATTTAGCTGCCGATAATCTATGCATAATCTCATCGATCCGTCCTTCTTTTTGACGAATAGCACGGGTGCTCCCCATGGGGAAGTACTCGGCCTGATGAAACCCTTTTTCAATAATTCCATTAGCTGCTCTTTTAGTTCCTTCAGCTCAGCAGGGGACATTCTGTATGGTGCCCTAGAAATAGGACCAGTACCAGGGATAAGGTCGATGGTGAATGACACTTCCCTCTCCGGGGGTAAGCCGGTTAAATCTTCTGGAAAAATATCGGGAAAATCCCGAATTACACGGATGTCTTCAAGTTTAACCTTCTCGACTTCCGTGGCAGTCACGAATGCTATGAAAGCCATGCATCCCTTATTCATAAGTTTACTAGCTCGGAGTGCTGATATAAGAAGTGATTTACTCCGAGGGCTATTGTAAACTAGCTCTGGGAAATCTACGAAAGTTACCTTGCCATGCCGGCAATCTACAGTTGCTTGGTATGTGGATAGCCAGTCGGCACCTAGTATGACATCATAACCCTTCATATCTAGGCATATCAGGTCAGCAGGTAAATTGCTTCCCTTAATCATCACTTCACAATTTGGATAGTGGTAAGTGATATCAGACTCATTCCCAAGGGGTGTAGATATGACCAAATCTAACAGTTCATGTTTCTTAGAAAATGAAGCAGCAAAGTTCTTGGAAACGAATGAATGAGTTGCTCCGGTATCGAATAAAACTTGAGCAGTTTTTGAACAAATAGTGAGAGTACCTTCCACAATTCCGCCTTCAGTGGGTTCCGTCTCTCGGAGAGCTTGTAGACGGCCTTGTTTCTTTATCGGACGCTTCTCGTCTTTGATGTCCTGCTCCTTCATCAGTGGGCAGTTTGGGATTCGATGCTCTCGGCTCCCACATCGAAGATAAGCTCCTAACTTTCTCCAGCATTCCTCGGTCTTATGACCAGCTTTATCACAATACTTGCAAATCTCCTTTGATGGTGTGGTGGAGGAGAATGGCCTGTCATTCTTCTGAAATTTCTTTATCTTGGAGGACTCCCCTCCCGTGAAGAATCGCTTCTTGTTGAAGGATTGTTTGAATTTTCCCGGGCCAGTGACGGGTTCCTTCTTGTCTCTTCCTCGAATCCTCTCGGATAACTCGGTCGCGTCTTCTAGCAGTTGAGCACGCCGAACCATCTCCGAATAGACTTGGATGTCCATCGGGGCAAGTTGTGTGATATAATGGGGCCGAAGCCCGTTGAGGAATCTTCTCGCCTTCATCTTTTCCGTACACACCAAATGGGGTGGTGTGGACGCGGGATTTTTATTTATTTATTTTGTCTATTATTTTATATATTGATTGATTGATTATTTATTGATTTATTGGCGTGCCAGTCACCGGAGTGACGATTTTATTGTGCGCTCGATCTGACTTGGTCAGTCGATTGTGAGTGATCGTGCCTGGACCAGAAGTCCGTCATACCATAAAGGTTATGACGTTAATTACGCCCTTCCAAGGAAGGACAACCCTTGATTAAACGCTAAAGGTAGGAGGATGACAGCGGTAAAGCCGCATGCTCAAAAGAGACGGAATTCGTTCACTTGCAAGACGTTAAATGGATTAGACGAAGCAGGGGTTGGTTATTTCCGGGATAAAACCGACGGCATATTCCCACCATCTTGGACCATGCCAAGTGGGGAATAGGAAACCACCCATGCAGTGGTAGGGTGGGATCCGTAAAAGATCGGGCATAATTGACCCGGAATCCGAGTAAGTACTGGCGTAACATGACGCGCTCCGTGCAGACGC
Organism: Amorphophallus konjac; assembly: GCA_022559845.1. Classification (NCBI taxonomy): domain Eukaryota; kingdom Viridiplantae; phylum Streptophyta; class Magnoliopsida; order Alismatales; family Araceae; genus Amorphophallus; species Amorphophallus konjac. Next base: position 143,842,477 of record CM040126.1, read on the forward strand.
GATGTTGCATCTATATCCCCCTTCAAAGGGACATCGGAGAGCATGCAAGGACATGACTCCACAGGCTGGTGGGGTTGAGATAGAAAGCATCACATTTACTTGGCAAGGTGTGTGTGAATTTCGGCAGCATGTCCCCTCAACTTGGATTATGCCAAGAGAAGATAGGTCATCATCTACAGAATGCCGGGATGACAACCAAACGAGGATGGGCACCGGGCCCCGGGACATCGCTTGCCTTTATACAATCGATTAATATCCCCTCGAAACCCCTCAAAACTCATGCAATGACATGGCCCTCTGGGTTCATGAGGGTGAAATCCGGATCGAGAATGAAGACTGTAGGGGTGGTCTTCCCCAATAATGTGTCTTCTCAAGACATCAATGATGGTCTCTGAACATCCCCGGGACATATGCGTAGGGAGACTGAAAGATTGAAGGATGTCAGTGCAGAAGAGGGCCTCGGACTGGGTTTCATCGGCCGAAGAAGGAGGGGCTCTCGGCATGGTTTTATATTGACAAAAAATAAGGTTCTCGGCATGGGTTTAGCTGGCCGAATGAGGGTCTCGGCGGTGGCTTCTTAACCAAACAAAGGGGGTCTCAGCGTGGCTTTAGTTGGCTAAAAAGGGGGCTTCTCGGCATGGTTTTAGTTGGCCAAAAAAGGGGGGCTTCTCGGCATGGGTCTATTGGCTTAAAAAGGGGGTCTCGGCGCGGCCTCCTTAGCAAAAAGAAAGGGGGATCTCGGCGGGTGGCTTCCCGGCGCGCTCCTGGCCGCGCCGGGAGTCTGGCGCTGAGAGCCTGTGGGCTGGGCATGAAGGGTTTAGATGGCTTTTGTCGGTTTGCTGAAGAGGGAGGCCACTCGGCAGGATAGTTCTCGGCGGGGAATTTTGTACGTCGAGACGGTGGAATTGCTACAGGGTTTCAGGGTTTACAGAGCTCAAACGATGCTCTGCTTCTGGGATTCCTGAGCTTTCTGGCTACGATCGAAGTCGAATTTGAAGTGCAGGAGGGGGGATTTCATGGATGCTTCCCTGAGAAAGGGCCAAGAGGGATCTGGAGGGTAGAATCGACGGGGAACGAGACCATCATCTGGATTTCTGAAGACTTCATGTATTTCTGCCGCCGGCCGTCTGGGGATCAAGAGATGACTGTCTCTGATCCCCTAGACAAACCCAATAGCATCTAAAAACCGGTGACTGAGGAACCTTTGGCATCGAAACTCCAGACCCTAGTCATCCAAGGGGTTAGAATGGAGGGTCGAGAGATCGAGATCGTCATTCGCTAGAATCCGCGGAATAGCATCCGTCTGCAGAAGAAACATATCCTTGTGTAGTCAGCAGTTCAGGGAACCAAGAGATTAATGTCTCTGGTTCCTGAACAACACAAGGGGCGTTGAGGGCCTTGAGAGGGACTCACACATATGCGATGAATCTGCCATCGAGATAGGAGGGGGGAAGAAGACAGAACCCAGTAGCCCATTGGATATGGACAGGGATCCTATCTACGCTCCTCTGAAGAACAGGTTCGTAGGGAAACTCTGAAACTGAGAGAACCATCGGACATTTCAGATAGAGGACGTATATATATACACAGAGGGACGAAGGGAAGGGCTTTCAATTGCCCATTTCATTTCATCTCATAAGCATTGTTTACATCATCTGCAAGGCAAAAGCCAAAGAACAGAAGAGGAGGGGAACAGGGGGAAGCGAAAAGATAACTCTCGACATCGTATGAATAATCAAACACGAAGATATAGACTATTACATACGGAGGCAGATCAAGAAAACAACAAACATGGGGGGGGGGAGGGTGGAGCATTGACTCCTCTCCCTCCCCCGAGCAGCCCACCTGGGGTTTTTCTTCTTCTTCTTCTCTCAGACTTCTTCTCTTTCTTTCTTGCTGTCTCTTCTTCTTCTTTTTTTGATCGGTTCTCCCTCTTTTTTTTTCTGTTCTCTCTTTTCTTTCTTTTTTTTGTTCTATCCCTTTTATCTGTTCGAAGGGAGGGGGTTTTTATAGCCATTTCCTCCTTCTCGGCAGACTTCATCACGGCACGCCCCACCTGAAGCTTCCCGGCGCGCCTGCCTTTAGCTTCTCGGCGCCCTCTTTTGGGTTTGGCAATTGATTCTCGGCGCCACCTTCACACAGGCTCATTTGGGTCTTTCAAGGGTGTCATCACCCAAAAGGGTCTTCCATTGGTGACACAGCTTGTATCGAGATCATTATTACGGTTTTCATCAGTCCGTAGACAGGGGTTTCATCAGTCCGTAGACAGGGGTTTCATCAGTATTGCCATCTGAACGGTGACAAGACCGGGTATCATCTTATCGATATCGTCACTTGAATGGTGACGAGCTCAGACATCAGCTTTAGTCTGGGAAGACCTCAGCTGGGTATATATAATCTGTGGAGACGATTCCTCTTCTGTTTTGACTTTGCAAAAACCTTTACAATCTTCATCTGCCGGTACCGGCTTCATCTTTATCTCATGTTACATCTGTCATTAAGCTGACATCTGACTTACCCTGACATATCATCCGTGGATTCTTGGACGAAGCAGTAGTGCGGCTTTCATTAAAGTGTGCCAGGAGGTCTCATCAGTCGAGTGACTGCTGCTCTACCAGTGCTGCTGTCTGAGTGACATCGGCACCGAGCATCAGCTTGGCCGACAAGGGCTTTAGCCGGGTGAATGGTTGACGAGCTTCATCAATGGTCTTTCACTGTTGGTCCGACCCTCTTTTCAATCATGCTTCGACCTTTGTTCATTTTCAAGGCGTCAACAAATGCCCCCCACCTGCGGGCGGCGTAAGCGCAGAATAAGCGGCACGGGGCTTGCAGGTGTCTTTCGTCATTCGAGGGTATCTTCCTCAATTTGTCTTCAATCCAGTTCTCAGACCTGATCATCTCGTTGCAACAATATTCTGCGCACGGATCTTTCATTTTCATATTTTTCATCTTCATATTTTCTTTATTTTTCAACATTTCGGAGCTTCTCGGCGCGGGGCCATGGGCTTCTCAGCATGACCCTCTCGGCGCAAGGCTTCTCGGCACGCAAGACCTTCCGGCGCGAAGCTTCTCGGCGTGAGGGGCCTCTCGGCGCAAGGCTTCTCGGGGTGAGGGGCCTCTCGGCGCGACCGAAGGAGGGCTTCTCGGCCTGGGGGCTCTCGGCGCGCCCTTGGCCGAAGGGGGCTCTCGGCCCTGGTTCTCGGCACGCCCTTTTGGGTGACGGGGGCTCTCGGCCCAGGGGTTCTCGGCGCGCAATTCATTGTGCCGAGACCCTGCTCGCTTGGGCCTCTATTTGAGGCGCCGAGACTCTTGTTTTCTCTCATTCTCAACCTCTTTTTCTCTTTCTTCATTTTCTTTCTCCTTCTTCTGCTTTCTTTCATCGGCGGGGGCTTCTTCTCTTCTCGGCCGTCTCATTTTCTTAGCCCGTCAGGACGGGGATTTAATCTCTTTTGATTGCGGGATCACCCCCTCTTGGTTGGTGACTCCCTATTCTCCTTGGGCAGACCCCAAATGAGGGGAGATGCTGCCGAAATTTTCATAGAGTCTCATGTTACAATCTTTATAAGACTGGCTTCTAATTCACACTTTTTCTCCGACTGCAGGCACTGCAATGGCTTCCCGTTCTGATGCTGCATCTTCGGAGCTGTTGGTGCTAGCTCCTCGGCCCAGCCCGACATATCACGGGCCAAAGTAAACTGGCTGAACGTGCACAGTCTGGATTTCGGATACGACAGGATTGCTTCAGTCGATGAATCGTCTGACTCTGAGACTGACACAGTGTCGACGGCCCGGGTGTACTCCACGGCGACCGAGACATGCTTCAGGCGGGATGGTGGCTATCGGCCAGACCACCCGAAGGACCGACATTTGATGCCGTTCATCCGGACTTTCACAGTAGGCGGCATGCGAGACTACCTGATAGCTCGCGTAGTTGAAGCTGCCATCCTTGCTGAGCGAGATAGCCTGAAGGAATCAGTGTATCGCAGCAAGGCCATCTATCTTCCTGGGAAAAAGCGCGACTGGGATGCAGTCCTCGGCATATCGGAGCTGGAACTAGAGAAGAAGATGCTGGCCCGGGCCCCGGAATTCACACCTGCCCGGTGGGATAATGCTAGCGGCCGAGTTCATAGGGAGAAGCCCGGCTATGGCATGTTCTTGGCACCATTGAAGTGGGGATATTGCGAAGAGCCCTTCGTGCTGAATTGTTCGGCCGTTCAGTTCAAGTACCATCTGGCCGCTGGTTGGTTCGGGGATACCAAAATCACTGACGCGCACTTATTCCGAGTAGGGGCAGTGGAGTTCACAGAGTTTGTTCTGAAGGAGTATGCCCCTCTGCTGATCAGAGCCGGGGTATATCACAGCATTTTCGCTTCTAGATTTCGATATCCCATATCCAGAGGGTTGTGCTGCGGGATGTTCGAAGTGTTCTGCCCTTTATTCAACACTTTTTATACAGCGGAGGGTGAGACATCCCTGGACCTCTGGAGTTTATCAGAGCTCTCCGGTCTGCCCATTGATGGCGAGCCGTATGAGGAAGTTTGCTTGACAGATTCCGAGAAGGATAGCTCTGATGGCGAGGGCAAGTATTCCATCGGCTTCTCATATCGGTATCTGATGAAAGTATACCGCTCCATCTGTCTGGCATACAATAGAGGGTCCTCCAAAGGCTATCATCCCCGAGAGAAAGGCAGCAAACTGAGGGTCCGGATAGGGCAGTGGATCCAGTATTTCTTTGACGGTCCCCTGAAGTATGCAGACTTTCCTTCCCTGGGTCCAGTTGCCAGCAAACAGATAAGGGCCCCTCGCTATAAGTCGGCGCTGCCATCCTCATTGCGTCATGCGGGCAAAGGTGGTCCCAATCCGGCGGGAGTAGATCCCATCACACATTGTGCGGCCTATTTCACCTTCTGATTGTGTACTTTCGCTCTCCCACAAGGGGATGAGACAGTCATTCGGCCAGAGGCCATATACCCAGCTTGTCAGATGGCATGGGGGATGAAGCTGTCGCTTTGCCCAGTAGCCCTGTGTTTGATATATAAATCTTTGGGGGACCTGCACAAGCATCGGACTCCCCGTTCTTTGAGGACCGTGGGTCCTTTTCACTTCTTCAACGCCTGGGTTTGCAGTATATTCCCTGAGTTGGCTCCGAGAACCTTGCAGGCAGATACGGTGTTGCCTAGAATGGTCGAATTCGCCAGTGCTGAGTCTGGTCCCTTTTATGATTAGTTGTTTAAAATAAGGGGCCGACTGATAAGGGTACTAGTGGACGCCCCCGGCAGCATTCATTTCTGGAGCTTGGCGGCAGGTTCAGCTCCTTTGATTGATCCTCAGAGAGAGTGCAAGCTGGAAGAGATAGAGACTTATGCTCATCCTGTCACAGGGGCTGAAGTTGCTCGGCCTATCCTGGAGCCGGAGCTAGTCAGATGGGCCATGGCTATTCGGCCCAGTGTTTTAGTTTTCAGGAAGGGTGGCCTTCTTCTTTTGGAGCCATACTATCCGTTCCGATTTGGGCGGAACTTCGGCTACGACCAGCACATCCCCACCTCAGCTGCTCAGTTTCCTTTGGATAGCCGGGCCAAGCACGGGTCCGCCATTGTTGGCGAGGGCCGGTTGTGGTGGGATTTCTATCATCTCCAGGACGATGTAGTTTTCAGGGTGCCCACTGTTTCTAACCGTGTTCCCCGGGTAACATCGGAATATATCAAATGGTGGAACATCCGGATCGGTTTTTACAGGGATGGTAGGGGTGCCTTCTGGGATGTGGCAGAGCGCTCCTTCCTGAAACAGCAACCTGGGCCCGTGTTTGATATTCCTGAGGTCCACTTGAAAAAACTTTACTCACAGCACCCGAGGGAGGCGGAGAATTATCTGACTCAACGTCGGGCATTGAAGGAAACGAGTTCCGAGCCGCTTGTCCCTATCTTTGCTGCTATCAATGAAGACACTTTCATGAAGACCTTGAAGCATTTATGCCGTGTGGGAGGCGCTCACTTGGAGGAGCAGCAGTACCCATTCCCTATTGAAGAGCCGCTCCCGACAGCAGCTCCTTGGAAGGGTCCAATTGATAAATTTCATCCATATAGGACGTTTGTACGCCGAGAAGATAGAACTCAGACGTACTATAGGCAAACGTCCTGGCTGTTCATTCTGCTGAATTTGCATGGATTATCTGCAGAAAGCCCGATAGCTGGCATCTTGAACAAGCCACTATTTATATCATTTCATTATGTCGATGGTTGGGGCATGGACCATCTTGACTTATTTTGATGCCTTGACTTTCATGGCCATAATGATCTGGCAGCTTTAGTAGAGAAGTGCCAGATATTTGGTGATGTGTGCTGGCTCATCAAGGAGGCTGCTTCCCGCTCCAAGGAGGTAGCTTATCTTTACTAGCCACTTTCTGTATTCTACGACGGCCCGGCAGGTAAGGTTTCTTCTTTTCTGATTGCAGTGTTTTCTGCTTAGCATCTGAATTTCGCACCCACTGATCCCATCACCCTTCTGCCATTTTCAACAGACCGGCCTGATATAAAGCGGCAGGGGCTCTATAGAAAGATTATTGCGCAGGCCGAGAGGCCTACTTATTTCGAAGTCCAGGCTGCAGCACCGACCACTACTCCCCTGCCTCCTGGCAAGAAGAGGAAGGCTTCCGCCGTCAAGGCTGCAGTTGGGAAGGCTAGGAAGGCCAAAAAGGCCCATGTTCAGCAGTCGACTTCGGTGGCGATGGACACTGGGACCCCTCTCCCCAACATTCCCTCATTCGATGAGTTTGAGTTGCAAAGGGAAGCTGCTCAGACACCGGTTCAGGGTAACATCATTAGCTTGCATTTGCATTCTTCATCATCTTTTGCAGATTTCCAAAGAAGTCTTCGACTCTGACCCCTTCCCTTTTTGCGCAGCTCAAGAGCCAATTGTGGCACCCTCCGAAGCAGAGACCAGGCTGCCTTCCCCCACGCCGGCTAGTGAGGCGGGGGGTAAGTGTGCTTTCTCATCTGTTTCGCACTTCTATTGCTTTTTCTACTATAACCCTCAGAGATCGCTTTTCCGTTGAAGTGGTAGCCGAGGAGCAGACTGACATTGAAAGGATGATAGAAGAGCCGATTCAACCTCCGGAGGGTCACAAGACTTAGTCGAAGCGGGGTACTGTTCCGGCCAGGCGCATAATTACCCGGTCCACATCCTGACATGCTTTAGAGGCGTCCCCACAGCATGTAGCCAGGGTAGAAATATCATCGGGTAGCTCTACAACCGTCTCTGATGAGGAGGAAGTGGCTTTCAGCGGCAGTGAGGGGGATGCTCCTGAATCAGAAGCCCCGCCTGTACTTGCAAAAGGTGCTCTGTCTTTTTATCCTGCTAAGCTGCTGGTGCCATCTTCCGAGGAGGAGTTGCAAGAGGAGTTTGCCGGGCTCGACACCGAGATCGACATATCTTCACTCTTTGTCACTTCAACTTTGGAGTTTCCTCCTCTTTCGCCCCACTTCAAGGATGCGAACCCTGCTTCAAAGGTGGGTCCCCTTTCAGGCTTGCTGCTTCATCTGCATCTTCATTTAGTGCTGAAGGTTGTTTTGCTTTGGTCTCAGGGCCCTATCACTGCCAGCTCAGACACAACTGCAACTTTTATGGAGGTTTCTTCTGCAAACTGGGCTATTGTCCCTTTTCTACCTTTATCCTGCATGGGGGCTCCTGAGGTCATTCGCCCTATCCCAATGCGAATACAGTCTTCAACAGATTTAGCATCGTTGGACCTGGGGGCCTCAGGAGACAGATGCACTCCTATCAGGGCTTCAGATTTCAGAGCCGAAGCTGATCTAGCCAGAAGTTCTGCTTTCATACCGGCCGCAGTGATGACCATCGCTCCTGAGTCAACAATTCCCACAACATCAATCATGGAGGGTGAACCTTTGCCTCTTCAGACTGTGGCCTCCTCGGCCTCGACATTGAAGGAATTGGCCACCGAAGCGGAGATGGAAGAAGGAGAGGTAGCTGCTACGGAACTGGGAGTATTGCCTGTAACCGCCCCGGATTCTATCTCCATACTTTCAGAATCTGAGGAGGAGGTGCCTGAAGTTGCATCCGGGAGTATTCAGATGGCCACTTCCGAGGAGATGGAAGTGGAAGATCTCTTGGCCATGCCAGAGGTTGCAGGGAAAGCTCAGTTGGTACCTTCGGTAGACCTCCCATCTTCTTCTTCGCAGCTGGATATCACCCTATGGGCGGACATTGATAGTGAAGTAACCTTTGAAGTAGCTCCTCTTCCTTTGCCTGGCTTTACTTCACCTGAGAGTTTTGTCTGGCAACATCTGGGCATGCTGCGCCAGCTAGTGGAGTCCCAGCCCGGACTAACCTATCCACAGTTGAAGGAGATAGCCGAGCGCTTCACCGCCGGGTTGCAGGCGATGGGATGTCCCACAGAAATATGGGCCCAGCGGGTTCTTTTATTGTTAAAATTTGTTCATCGCCGGGATTTCTTGACACATATCATGTCTGACAAACTGGCGGCTTTGAAGTTGCAAAGAATGGAATGCAAATCCGAGCTGGCGAAGATGAACTCTATTCTTCAGGAGCGACAGTGCCAAATGCAGTCTTTGGCGGAGCGGGAGCAGTTTGTGCGCGACCGGATAACTATCCTGGAAGCTGAACTGTCCGATCTCCGAGCTGAGCTACCGCAGCTAACAACTTCTCGACCGTAGCTCGAGGAAGAAGCAGCTCTATTAGAGGGGCAGGTGGCGTCCTTTCAAGACGAGTCCGTTCGACTGCAGGAGGAGGAGGCTCGTCTTCATGAACTGGGAGCCGCCCCTTATGTGGGTCTTCTGGCTTTCGAGGATATCTTCAGGCAGCCATGAACCATCTTCTCTTTCTTTTTCTTTTGTACTCTTTTGCGATACAACGTCCCCTCGGGGCCCTTTATGTACTCACTTATTAATGAAAAGAAGTCTTTGGCTTCACGCGTATCCATTTTCTTCTGCATGTGGTTTTATCACTTTGAGAAGTGGGGTAGCGATTTTAGCAATCCCTCATGCGAATGGCCCGTACTTGGCAGGAGAGCGTCCACCCCCTCAGAGAAAGGATGGGGAACTCGCTCCACCGCGTGACGGCATCCGGGGAGGTGCTTAAACCGGATTCTGTTGGTAGCAGCAAACGTCCCTCTTGGCAATATGTGCTGCGAGGGAGACAATTTGCAGAAATGTGAAAGAAGAGGTTTCATCGGAATAGACGAAAGGTCTAGACTGGGTAGAGGTTATAGCAGGTGGGACATTGAAAAAGGGTATGGGGTTTTCATCAGAACGGACATAAAGTACGAACTGGACAGATTGCATCATTGGCCGGGCGATGTACCGATCAGCCAACGGTTGACTTCATCATCGATATTGAGCTTATATCGATGCAAGGGGGATTTCATATGTTTTATCAGAATAGACGTAAGGTCTAAACTGGATAGGGTTTCATCATTGATCGAGTGAGGTGCCAATCGATCAACAGTTGGTTTCATCATCGATATTGGGTTTATATCGACGCAAAGAAGAGTTTCATAAGTTTCCTCAGCATAGACGAAAGGTCTAAACTGGCTAGGGTTTCATCATTGATCGGGCAGGGTGCCAGTCGATCAACAGTTGGTTTCATCATCGATATTGGGTTTATATCGATGCAAAGGGGGTTTATAAGTTTCATCAGAATAGACGAAAGGTCTAAACTGGCAGGGTTTCATCATTGATCGGGCGAGGTGCCGATCGATCAACAGTGGGTTTCATCATCGATATTGGGTTTATATCGATGCAAAGGGGGTTTATAAGTTTCATCAGAATAGACGAAAGGTCTAAACTGGGAGGGTTTCATCATTGATCGGGCGAGGTGCCGATCGATCAATGGTGGGACGTAGGTAGAGGCGTAGGAGTCGTCAGGATAGACGTAAGGTCTACTCCAGTAGGTTTTATCGCGGGTGGGACATTTGAAAGAGGGTGTGTAGATTTCATCAGGACGGACGTAAGGTCTTTCCTGGAGAGGTTTTATCGTCGGTGGGGCATGGAGCCAGATGACCAACAGAAGGTTTTATCAGCGAAGGGGAAGTAAGGGCAGCGTGCCTGTTGGCACGAAACTTTGAATTACCACATTACTGACCCAAGTGCCCTTTCGGGTTTTCACCGGAGCCAGCCCCTTCTTGCTTTTGCCCACGCGCCCTTTCGGGTTTTCACGTGACGGGGTACCCGATTTTGCCTGCAGTGCCCTTTCGGGTTTTCACCACAGCTGGGTTTTAGCCATTTTTGCCCTCGCTCAGAATGTCCGAACAAGTCTGGCGGGGTATCTCTATTTTTAACCCCATTATATATATATATATATACATATATATATATATCTCTTGAATTGGGACTTCAGCACAGGTCAGGCGATGTGCTGCTTCATTGGCGGCTGCTCTTATCATCGGTATTGGGTATATACCGACGCAAGGATTTCATCGGTTTCATCAGGATAGACGTAAGGTCTAAACTGGATGGGTTTCATCATTGATCGGGCAGTGTACCAATCGATCAACAGCAGGTTTCATCATCGGTATTGGGTTTATACCAATGCAAGGATTTCATAGGTTTCATCAGGATAGACGAAAGGTCTGGCCTGGATAGGTTTCATCACCGATTGGCAGTGTGCCGATCGACCAGCGGTAGGTTTCATCATCGGTATTGGGTTTATACCAATGCAAGGATTTCATGGGTTTTATCGGCATAGACGAAAGGTCTGGCCTAGATAGGTTTCATCGCCGATTGGGCAGTGTGCTGATCGACCAGCAGCAGGTTTCATCATCAGTATTGGGTTTATACCAATGCAAGGATTTCATAGGTTTCATCAGGATAGACGAAAGGTCTGGCCTGGATAGGTTTCATTGCCGATTGGGCAGTGTGCCGATCGACCAGCAGCAGGTTTCATCATCGGTATTGGGTTTATACCAATGCAAGGATTTCATAGGTTTCATCAGGATAGACGAAAGGTCTGGCCTGGATAGGTTTCATCGCCGATTGGGCAGTGCCGATCGACCAATGGTAGCTTTCATCGCGGTGGAACCTGGGACAAGGTATGAGGGCTTTTATCAGGATAGACGTAGGGCCTATACTGAGTGGGTCTAATCGTCGATCGGGCAAGGCGCCGGTCGATTGACGAGGAGTTTTATGGCGGGAGGTGAGACTTTCTTTGGGATTACCATATTACTGACCCAAGTGCTCTTTCGGGTTTTCACCGGAGCCAGCCCCCTCTTGCTTTTGCCCACGCGCCCTTTCGGGTTTTCACGTGGCGGGGTACCCGATTTTGCCTGCAGTGCCCTTTCGGGTTTTCACCACAGCTGGGTTTTGACCATTTTTGCCCTTGTTCAGAATGTCTGAACAAGACTGGCGGGGTATCACTACTTTTAACCCCATTTTTCTTTTCTTTTCTTCTTTTCTTTTATTTGGCATGCGAGCTGAGAGAGAGAGCAGCTTGGGCAGGGCGAGATGCCACTGGACCAAGGAGAGGGTAGCTCGATCAGGGCGGAGTGCCATTGACCAAGATGAAGTGGCCTGATTAGGGCGGGGTGCCGCTAACCGAGGAATAGGTAGTTCGGCTAGGGCGGAGTGCCGCTAAACCAAGAAATGAGGTAGCTCGGCTAGGGCGGAGTGCCGCTAAACCAGGAAATGGGGTAGCTCGGTTAGGGCGGAGTGCCGCTAGACCAAGAAAGATGTAGCTTGGTTAGGGCGGAGTGCCACTAGACCAAGGAAGAAGGGTAGCTCGGTTAGGGCGGAGTGCCGCTAGACCAAGGAGGAGGGTAGCTCGACTAGGGCGGAGTGCCGCTAAACCAAGAAAGAGGGGTAGCTCGGTTAGGGCGGAGTGCCGCTAGACCAAGAAATAGGGTAGCTCGGTTAGGGCGGAGTGCCGCTAAACCAAGAAATAGGGTAGCTCGGTTAGGGTGGAGTTCCGCTAAACCAAGGCATGAGGTAGCTCAGCTAGGGCGGAGTGCCGCTAGACCAAGAAATGGAGTAGCTCGGTTAGGGCGGAGTACCGCTAGACCAAGAAATGGAGTAGCTTGGTTAGGGCGGAGTGCCGCTAAACCAGGAAATGGGGTAGCTCGGTTTGGGTGGAGTGCCGCTAGACCAAGAAGGAAGGGTAGCTCAGTTAGGGCGGAGTGCCGCTAGACCAAGGAAGAAGGGTAGCTTGGTTAGGGCGGAGTGCCGCTAGCCCAAGAAAGAGGTAGCTTGGTTAGGGCGGAGTGCCGCTAGACCAAGAAAGAAGGTAGCTCGGCTAGGGCGGAATGCCACTAGACCAAGAAAGAAGGTAGCTCGGCTAGGGCGGATTGCCACTAGACCAAGAAAGAAGGGTAGCTTTTGGCCCGATTACTTGGAGAATGTTGGTTGTGCAGCATGATACAGCTTTAGGTGCCTACCGTTGAGTGGCGAGAATTGGATCTCCCCTCGATGGTTGACAACCATATAGGCCCCACCTTCGTAGACCCTTTGTATCACATAGGGACCTTCCCAATTAGCATTTAGCTTTCCTTTTGGGTTGGACGCCATGACTTCTCTTTTCTTGACCATAACGAGGTCAACTTTCTTGAACTCTCATCCTTTTACGAGTTTGTTGAATGCAGTGGCCATGCGGGCCTGATACATTTGGATATTCTTCTGAGCTTGGAGGCGCCTCCCCTCCAATTCAGCCAGTTCTTCTAATCTTGTTTCTGTATTAGTCTGTTCGCCAGGGGCTAGGTCATATTGGACCGCCACTCTGAGTGACGGGACTTCCAGCTCCAGCGGGACCACTGCCTCTGAGCCGTACACCAATGAGTATGGTGAGCACCCTATAGGTGTTTTGAAGACGGTGCGGTATGCCCATAAAGCTTCATACATTTTCTCTTCCCAGTCCTTCTTGTTGGAACTGACGACTTTGGCCAGCAATGTACACAAGGTCTTATTAAAAGCTTCTGCCAATCCATTTGCCTGTGGATTGTAGGGAGTGGAGGTTCGACATTCAATCTTATACTTCTCGGCAAGCCGATAGATTTTCTGATTTCTGAAATGACTTCCATTATCAGATATTATTCGGTTGGGGATCCCGAACTGGAAGATAATGTTTTGCTTGATGAATCTGGAGACCAGCTCACCAGTCACTTCTCTTAATGCTATAGCTTCCGCCCATCGGGAGAAGTAATCTGTTATGGCCAGTATGTACTTATGTCAGGTCAAGGAAGTTGGCAATGGCCCGACTACATCAGTTCCCCATTGTGCAAATGGCCAGCTAGGGATTGTAGGGTGCAGAGTTGTGGGTGGCCTTCTAGGCACAGTAGCATGCTCTTGACACTTCTGGCATGATTTTGCAAATTTACAGCAGTCTTCGAACATGGTGGGCCAGTAGTAGCCCAGCTTCTTAATCTCTATCTTCATCTTGGGACCGGCCTGGTGAGCACCTGCTGTCCCAGCATGTGTTTCTTTCATTGCTTGCCAAGCTTCCTCAGTGGACAGGCAGCGGAGCAGAATCTTCTTGCGTGCATCTGCCATTATTCGGAATAGAGTCCCATTTCTGAGTTCATAAGAATCCTTAATCCTTAGAAGCTTCATCTTTTCTTCTCTCTTTTGCGACAGCTGTTGATGCAGAAACCACTGTAACAAGTGTTGTCTCCAATCAGATGCCTGTAATGTGCTGATAGTAGCAACTTCTTCTTCTTCGGGGCACCCTTCTAGCATGTTGGGGACCTGCCGCCGGTTTATAACAACAATGTTCAGTGTTTCATTTGGTGGGACTGCTATTGAGCTAGCTAGCTTTGCCAGCGCATCAGCTTGGGCATTATGTCCACGGCCCACATGCTTGAGCTCAATATGATAGAATTTCGCCATGAGGCGCACAGCTTTTTGGTGGTAGGGATTCAGCTCTGGCTTTCGCACCTCAAACTCCCCTTGAATTTGTTTTATTATCAACATTGAATCTCCAAATACTTGCAACATTTGGATACCCATGTTGAGGCTGACATGCAGTCCGATTATCAGAGCTTCATACTCGGCTTCATTGTTGGTGCATGGCTTGTTTATAGAACAGGAAGTATGTACCACCTCCCCTTCTGGTGATTTCAGCACAATACTGGCTCCGGCCCGTATTCTGGTTTTTCCATCGGAATCTGTCTCCGCTCTGGATGCTCCATCAAAGAACAGTTGCCACATAACTGGCTGAGCTTGACAGGCCTCGAGTGTCTCATCATCGGGTAATTTGGTCCCCAACGTATCATTTTCCGGCACAGGATGCTCCGCGAAGAAATCAGCCACGGCCTGCCCTTTTATTGCCCTCTGGGGTATATATGTAATATCGAATTCCAACAGAATCACTGCCCATTTGCCCAACCGGCCTTTGAGTACTGGCTGAGTCAGTATGTATTTGAGTGGATCTGCTGCAGATATCAATCTGACTTCATGTGACAACATATAGTGTCGGAGTTTCTTAACAACAAAGACTAGTGCCAAGCATGTCTTTTCTATATAACTGTAGCTTTCTTCGGTTCTAATCAGCCTCCGACTTAGGTAGTACAGGGCTTGCTCTTTGCCTTCTTCATTTACTTGTGCCAGCATTGCCCCCAGGGAACAGTATGTGGCTGCGATGTACAGTATCAAGGGCCTGCCTTTAATTGGTGCCCCCAGCACTCGAGGGGTCTTGAGATATTCTTTTAGCTTCTCAAAGGCCTCCTGACACCCATCGTCCCAGAGGAACGGTACATCTTTCATCATGAGCTTGTGAAAGGGGGGGCATCTTCCCGACAGATTTGATATAAATCGTCGGATATAGGCCAGACGCCCTTGTAGAGATCTCAGCTCGTGCAGGTTCCTTGGTGGAGGGAGCTCCTGGATAGCCTTGATCTTGGCGGGGTCAATTTCAATACCCCTGTGTCGGACGATAAATCCGAGGAATTTTCCACTGGACACGCCGAAGGCGCATTTCATAGGATTCATCTTGAGTTCATATTTGCGCAGCCTCTAGAATACTATCTCAGGTCTTGCAGATGGTCTTCTTTTCTGCTGGTTTTCACTACCAGGTCATCAATGTAGCACTCTACTTTATTGAAGAGCAAATCATCAAAGATCTTTGTCATGGCTCTTTGGTAGGTAGCGCCGGCATTCTTAAGGCCGAACGGCATCCTTTTGTAATGGAATATCCCTTTTGGAGTGCGGAAAGCAGTGTGCACCCTGTCTTCTTCAGCAATCCATATCTGGTTGTATCCGGATGACCCATCCATAAATGACAATGCTTCATGACCAGTAGTTGCATCAATCATGACTTCAGTGATCGGCACTGGGAAATCATCTTTCGGGCAAGCCTTATTAAGGTCTCGGAAGTCGACACATATTCTGATCTGCCCATTCTTCTTCTTCACGGGCACTATATTGGCTAGCCATGTGGTATACTGGTTTTCTTCGACAAACCCTACATCAATCAGCTTATCAACCTCTTTGTTAATCTGATTTATCAGTTCAGGGCGCATTCTCCTGGAAGGCTGCTTTACAGGGTTAGCCTCTGGGTTTATTGCCAATCGGTGCTGTGCCACATCAGAGCTCAATCCCGGCATTTCATCATATGTCCATGCAAAACAGTCTCGGAATTCTTTCAAGAACTGTATATATTGCTCCCTGACATCTGGCTCCAGCAGTGCGCTGAGGAATGTCGGCCTTGGTTCATCTGCGGATCCCAAATTTATCTCTATCAGCTCATCGACGGTGGCTTGGCCTCCATCTTTGACTTCGGGCGGGGCTTCTTGCAAATCAATAAAGCCTCCCGGGATGTAATCTTCTTCAGTTTCATGCTCCTCTGTTTCATCATATTGGTCATCAGCGGATGCTGGTGCATCATATAGGGCCAATATTACTGGGTTCTGTTCAGTCTGTCCCGAGGACGAGGCTAGTTCACCAGGAAATTCAGAAGTAGACTCTTTCGTTCTTAGAGGCTCTTCTGATGTGGGCTCCCTTGACAGGTCATCATTCTGCAGAGCCCGGAATTCTTCTAGAATGCGTTCAAACTCTAGACATTCTCTCAGCTCTTTGGCTACTTGGTCTTCATCCGGGGTTCCCGTGTCAAATTGTGCTTCGGCCTGGAACAGATCCTCTTTGCAAGATGGATTCTCCCAGCACCAACCCTTCTTAGTCTCATCAGGCCTCCTTGCCTCCGGCTGGTTGTCCTGGGCTTCATTGTCTGTTATGGATTGATACATAATTTCTTCATCTTCAAAGGGGTACTTGTCGTATCCCACTTCAGGGGGATCTTCATTCTGGTAGAAGGCAGAGATGACATCCACCTCGGCTTCATAGTATTCTTGCAGGGTATAACCCAGTCCCGGGTGCTGTGTGATCTTCCTTAGTTCCTTGTTATCTCGAGGCGGATCCCATAGCTCCTTGAATGCTTTCTTCTGGGCAGCAGGCTGTAGTGACGGCATCTGCATCTTAGAGAACATCTGCGAAACCCGTTGGGTAGTATAGTCCAAACCTGTGATTGGCACCATCCGGTTTGCAGCTTCTTCAGGGACCATGCAATCTTGATCATCTTCTTCGACTGGCTCCCCGGTGTAGAATACGATAGGGGGCTCGCAGAAGCGAGGGATCTCCATAGTCTTCAGTGGCAGCACTGTCTGGTATTCTAGGCTGGCGACGGGCTTGATTAAACCCTGCGGAACCTCCACCTGTGTGTACTTTTCTCTCATTTCTTCATCAACATCATCTGGGCGGATGCTAGGAGGAGTTATCCGAACAAAGTCTCCAGCATAGGAGATGTGGGATACCTCATGCTTTTTAATGTAGCCCTTGGGTGGCGGTGGAGACCAACTTTTTGTCTTTGTCACCGGCTTCTTCTGGCTGACCACAGCCTCTCTTTCTTCATCTTTCTGTGACACCTCGGTGTAATAGGATGCATCGAGCATATGACACTCGAATACTTCAAAGGGATGTAGATCAGCAAACACCCTTTCTTCTTTCCCTTCATGGCAATATTTGATGCACTGGTGTAGCGTGGACGGCACTATCTGATATTCATGCAGCCATGGCCTTCCCAGCAGGGCTTTGTACGTGGTATTGGAGTCGATTACATAGAATCGTACCACGGTAGTGAGGTCCCCCAAGGTGAGGTTGAAATCGGCCACCCCAAGGGGGGTCTCACATTTCTGATTGAATCCCGCAATCTTCATATCTGTGACCTTGGTGAGCTGCAGATCAAAGTAATATTTCTGGTAAATGCGGTACGGGAGAATATTCACAGCGGCCCCGGGATCTATCAATATCCTGCTCAATGGCTGACAGTTCAGGGAACCCCTCATATACAACGGTCTGTTATGACAGGAATTCGGGATCAACATATCATCTTCTGTGAACGTGATCGAGGGCCCAGAATTCACTTCTGTCAAGAGTGCTTCATATTGTATCGGCGACTGTAAGGCATCAATGATGGCTTGGCGGGCTTCTTCACTCAGAGAGAGGATCTCCCAGATGGAAAACCTGGTAGGGAGCTTCTTCAGCATTTTCATGATTCAGCTACCCACCCGGACATTGGATAGCCTCATCTCCTCCACCCAACGGGGTCTTGGAGGTTCATGTGGTGCCTGTGGCCTTTGATGCCTGGCGCCAGTTTCATCCTCTAGGTCGATTCCCTGGGATGTTTCTTCTGTAGCAACGGCCCTTGGCTTTGCTAAAGGGTTACATCTTTTATCTTCTTCATGCTGCTTCTGCTTTCTATCTGCCGACTGCTGGCACTTGTTGTTTGTAGCTGGCATAACCTGCACTGACTGTTCGTTCTCCAAACTGGACAGAAATTCCAGGAATGAAGGGGCTTCATCTGCTTTTCTTCCCTCCTGGTATAAGCTGGCAGGGGGAGGAACCTGGACGCCTCGCATCTCTGGTTCCGGGATTTGATAGGGCTGCTCCCCTCTGAACATGATGTTATGGTTAGCTGGTGGTGGGCGTCCCCATCTTCTCCCAGAACGTGTTGCATGGGCTGAGGTAGAGGCCTCAGCATGGTTGGCTTCTAGCGGGGCATTTGATGCTTCATCCTCACCATTCTCCCCGGGCAAGGAAAAGAGTACCGACAGTGTATTACACTGTACTGTCACGACTTTCTTCTCCTTTTTGGACTTGGGTCGTCTCTTCTTCTTCTGGGAATTTGGCTTTGCTGGCTCCTGCCCCCAGAAGGGCTCAGTCTCATCTTTTCTTTGCTCTGCCTCTGGCTGCTCTTCAATTTTCAATTCTTCGAGCTGTTCCCAGAGTATGCAGTCTTTCACCAACAGGTGCTTGGGCTCTTTTTGCTCATATTCGTCGAGCTCATTGATATACTATTGTAGACGCCTGGCTGCATGACTTACTTCTTTATGTGCAGGGAGGGGAGTTTGTCTCCTCCGGTTGTGAGTAGGGATCCGGATGACTGGTCCGATCTCAGCTGTACGCCATACTGGCTTTATTGGAGGCGGCTCGGGCCTTGGGGTGACACCCCGGATAACTGCTCCGCTGGTACTGGCTGCGGGAGTCTTCTTTATGCTCTTTATGGGTATCATCTGCCATCCCTCCTGATCTTTCTGTGGGGTGAGGAAGCAAGCTTCATAGGTATGCCTAGTGCATTCTTCAGCGGCTTCCTTGGGCAGCTGTTGGTAGACTGAGATCATATTGGCAGCCATTCTCCAAGGTGGAGGCTCATGTGGACGAGGCGGCTTCACCTGGTAATCTCCCAGCTGCAGCTCACCCTTCTTGACCATTCCTTCCATGATATCTTTGAAGACATAACAGTCCTCAATCGCGTGCCCCAGCGCACGGTGAAATAGACAGAACAGCGGATCATCTTTCTTTTCCGCATCTTCGGGTCTCTTCGGTTCAGGCAATGTTACCTTATTGAACTTATAGGCCCAGTTAAATAGTGCTGCCGTCTTATCCTTGGGAAAAGAGTAAGCCTTTTTCATCTTGTCCCTCAGAGAGACATTGTCTTTTCTTTCTGCTGTGTCTGCCATCGGGAGAGCTTCATCTGCCCCTTTCTTCCCTTTTTGTTGTTCAAAGGTCCTGAAATCGACGGTGTTGGCCTCAGAATGTGATGGCCGTCGATCATTGGATTTTCCCTTCAGCATAGTGGGAGCATTGGCGGTCAGACGCTTGGACAAGAACGTCTCGACCTCGGCCACTATATTGTTCAGTCGGTCAAATGTTCTGACATCTGCACCGATCATCTTTTCTAGCACCTCTCTCCTGAGGCTTTGCTTACATATCTGCACTGCATCTTCTTGATGAGGAGGTCTTCTGCATCTCATAGCCAAGTTCCTCCACCTTTTGATGTAATCTAGTGCTGTCTCATCCTGTTTCTGCTTGGTTGCATATAGTTCTGCTATAGTGATCTCTCTTTCTGTGACATGAAATCTGTCACGGAACTTTCTTTGCATATCAGGCCAGTCAACCACCGACCCAGCTGGCAGGCTTGAATACCATTCAAAGGCTAACCCGGTGAGGGATGAGCCAAAGAATTTGAGCAGATAAGCTTCGTCGGCTGCCAAATCACCCATAATTGTGGTGTAGTAAGCTATGTGCTCCCTGGGGGAGCCCTGGCCGTTGAATTTCTCAAATTTCGGCGGCTTACTAACGCCTGGGGGTAGTCTTTTAGCAGCATACTGGGGAGGATACGGTACTTTGTACACGTCATAGGTACTTACACTATCACCGGTCTTCTTAGACAGCTTCATCTCCACAATTCTTTCTATCATCAGTTTGTGGGCTATAGCTGGATCTACCTCTTCTGGGAAGAAATGAGCTTGTTGCTGGCTGTGAGGAGTCGTCATCACAGTTGCGCGCAAGATGGGCGCGGCAGGCTGCGCCTGAGATATAGAGGGCTGAGCCACTGTCTGCTATGGAGTAGGTTGGCTCGATGCTTTGCCCTTATCAGCCAGGAGAGGATTAGCAGGGGCAGCCGTTTCTGTAGAGCTGGAAGTTTGACCCACAGGCTCGGCTTGTTTGGAGACCGGCGTAGCTTCATGTCTCTCATTGAGCTGTCTTCTAAGAGCATTGATCTCCAGCTGATATCTTCTAAACATCATCTGGATCATGGAATCCAGGGTTGATGGGATCTGTATATCTTCTGAAGTCCCTTCAGCATCATCAATGAAGGGATTATCCCCTTCTTCTGCTGTCACCACGTTGACTGTCATAGTGGTAACTCTGCGGGCTGCATCATCAGCTTTCATCTTATCTTTGACTGCCTGGCTTCTTCTTGTGACGGGACCAGGTCTGGTTGCCAGCCTGAGCAGTTCATCTGGTTGGGTTGGTAACATGCCTTGCCCCCTGGCAATTCCAGCCATGTTACAGGCGAAGATTTGCATTCTTCCTTTCTGCCTGTAAACTTTTCTTTTTGCCTGGTCGGGGTATTCGAGTCGGTCAAAGACCGATACTCTTTCTTTGACTTCCTCCCTATAGAGGTCTTCTTTGTCACATCCGGCCCTGAAGCCTTCTTCATAATCATTTGAATCGGAGGAGGAGACTACGATTATCATTTCTTGCAAAGTTTCTTCTTCTTCTTCATCCATGGTGCCCAAAGCATGGGACAATCTTTGTTGACCTAGGGCAGAGTTCCCTAGGTAATGGAAGTAGTCTTGGACCACTTGCTTCATCTCCTCTGGGCTATGCCTTTGTGGCTCAGGTTGGAGTATCAATCTGTCCTGGCTCTTTTGCTGGTAAGCCAGTCTTGTCACCTGAGCATTCAAATGCTCGGTTTTGGAGTATCTGAAGATATCAGCCTGTCTGGCACAGGCTCTTGGTCTTCTTGCAGCAATCACAGTGACTGGTTCACTCCTTCTCACATTGCCAATTTGGCAGCAGTTGGCAGCAGCATCATGGTTCTTTCTTTGCCATCTTCTGCCCCCGGCCCTGGAACGGGTGGCAGTAAAGTCCTCCTTCTTTTCATATCTTCTACCCTTCATCATGGGGCGAGCAGCAGTCATATTCCTTCCTTGATCCTCAGTCTCATCTCTCCTCCCCCGGGTCCTGGGACAGACAGCAGTAGCATTTCTTTCGTCTTTTCTCTCTTCCCTTCTGCCCCCTGCTCTGAGGCGGGCAACAGTGACATCAGTAAGATTCTCTCTGTCTCGAGCTGGGACCCAGCTCTGTATCTTCTTCGGCCGCCAGACCTGTTTGTATCTTGCTGGCTTGGGTGCCAGCGTCTTCCTTTCATCAGCTTCCCGGTTGGCCCTCCTGGTGGCCAGAACTTGGAACTTGTTGTTGGTTGGGATGGTCGGGATAATCCTGTCCGGACGGACTTCCCTAGGGCGGCCATCAAGGTTCGTCCTAATATCACCCATCATCATCGTCTTCCCGGAATCGGAAAGACGACGGTTAGCAGCGGCACACCGGCTTCTCCGGTTGGTTCTTTTCCCCTTCTGGGCAGCAGCGGGGACCATGTCCTTCCTTTGGACATGATGGACATAGCAGGAGACAACGGTGGAAGCTGTCTTCTTCAGTAAGCTAGCTTTCTCATCAGTGGCCTTCATCGGGGCACTCGTAGCAGTGCCTTGCTCATCGTTGTCGACCTGCAGAAGGTCGGTGAAGACGAGGCCCAGGCAGTTGGGCAGCCCAACGGCAGGCGGCATTGATCCGAATGTAAGAGGTACCGCCAGGTAGCCCTCTCGCACATGCATGTCAATCGGTTGCTGGTCGAAGCAGACAGACATGATTCCAGCCGTCATTGTAGATTCCTGAAAATGAGGAAAGTGGACGGAATCAGAAGTTTGAGGGGGCCCGCTGGGCCTCCTCCATTAGTGTAAAGATGAAGGGAGACTCTGTCCCACCGGGCGTGCCAGACTTGTGGACGCGGGATTTTTATTTATTTATTTTGTCTATTATTTTATATATTGATTGATTGATTATTTATTGATTTATTGGCGTGCCAGTCACCGGAGTGACGATTTTATTGTGCGCTCGATCTGACTTGGTCAGTCGATTGTGAGTGATCGTGCCTGGACCAGAAGTCCGTCATACCATAAAGGTTATGACGTTAATTATGCCCTTCCAAGGAAGGACAACCCTTGATTAAACGCTAAAGGTAGGAGGATGATAGCGGTAAAGCTGCATGCTCAAAAGAGACGGAATTCGTTCACTTGCAAGACGTTAAATGGATTAGACGAAGCAGGGGTTGGTTATTTCCGGGATAAAACCGACGGCATATTCCCACCATCTTGGACCATGCCAAGTGGGGAATAGGAAACCACCCATGCAGTGGCAGGGTGGGATCCGTAAAAGATCGGGCATAATTGACCCGGAATCCGAGTAAGTACTGGCGTAACATGACGCGCTCCGTGCAGACGTGATGTTGCATCTATATCCCCCTTCAAAGGGCCATCGGAGAGCATGCAAGGACATGACTCCACAGGCTGGTGGGGTTGAGATAGAAAGCATCACATTTACTTGGCAAGGTGTGTGTGAATTTCGGCAGCATGTCCCCTCAACTTGGATTATGCCAAGAGAAGATAGGTCATCATCCACAGAATGCCGGGATGACAACCGAACGAGGATGGGCACCGGGCCCCGGGACATCGCTTGCCTTTATACAATCGATTAATATCTCCTCGAAACCCCTCAGAACTCATGCAATGACATGGCCCTCTGGGTTCATGAGGGTGAAATCCGGATCGAGAATGAAGACTATAAGGGAGGTCTTCCCCAATAATGTGTCTTCTCAAGACATCAATGACGGTCTCTGAACATCCCCGGGACATATGCGTAGGGAGACTGAAAGATTGAAGGATGTCAGTGCAGAAGAGGGCCTCGGACTGGGTTTCATCGACCGAAGAAGGAGGGGCTCTCGGCATGGTTTTATATTGACAAAAAATAAGGTTCTCGGCATGGGTTTAGCTAGCCGAATGAGGGTCTCGGCGGTGGCTTCTTAACCAAACAAAGGGGGTCTCGGCGTGGCTTTAGTTGGCCAAAAAGGGGGCTTCTCGGCATGGTTTTAGTTGGCCAAAAAAGGGGGGCTTCTCGGCATGGGTCTATTGGCTTAAAAAGGGGGTCTCGGTGCGGCCTCCTTAGCAAAAAGAAAGGGGGATCTCGGCGGGTGGCTTCCCGGCGCGCTCCTGGCCGCGCCGGGAGCCTGGCGCCGAGAGCCTGTGGGCTGGGCATGAAGGGTTTAGATGGCTTTTGTCGGTTTGCTGAAGAGGGAGGCCTCTCGGCAGGATAGTTCTCGGCGGGGAATTTTGTATGCCGAGAAGGTGGAATTGCTACAGGGTTTCAGGGTTTACAGAGCTCAAACGATGCTCTGCTTCTGGGATTCCTGAGCTTTCTGGCTGCGATCGAAGTCGAATTTGAAGTGCAGGAGGGGGGATTTCATGGATGCTTCCCTGAGAAAGGGCCAAGGGGGATCTGGAGGGTAGAATCGACGGGGAACGAGACCATCATCTGGATTTCTGAAGACTTCATGTATTTCTGCCGCCGGCCATCTGGGGATCAAGAGATGACTGTCTCTGATCCCCTAGACAAACCCAATAGCATCTAAAAACCGGTGACTGAGGAACCTTTGGCATCGAAACTCCAGACCCTAGTCATCCAAGGGGTTAGAATGGAGGGTCGAGAGATCGAGATCGTCATTCGCTAGAATCCGCGGAATAGCATCCGTCTACAGAGAAAACATATCCTTGTGAAGTCAGCAGTTCAGGGAACCAAGAGATTAATGTCTCTGGTTCCTGAACAACACAAGGGGCATTGAGGGCCTTGAGAGGGACTCACACATATGCGATGAATCTGCCATCGAGACAGGAGGGGGGAAGAAGACAGAACCCAGTAGCCCATTGGATATGGACAAGGATCCTATCTACGCTCCTCTGAAGAACAGGTTCGTAGGGAAACTCTGAAACCGAGAGCGTATGAACCATCGGACATTTCAGATAGAGGACGTATATATATACACAGAGGGACGAAGGGAAGGGCTTTCAATTGCCCATTTCATTTCATCTCATAAGCATTGTTTACATCATCTGCAAGGCAAAAGCCAAAGAACAGAAGAGGAGGGGAACAGGGGGAAGCGAAAAGATAACTCTCGACATCGTATGAATAATCAAACACGAAGATATAGACTATTACATACGGAGGCAGATCAAGAAAACAACAAACATGGGGGGGAGAGGGTGGAGCATTGACTCCTCTCCCTCCCCCGAGCAGCCCACCTGGGGTTTTTCTTCTTCTTCTTCTCTCAGACTTCTTCTCTTTCTTTCTTTCTGTCTCTTCTTCTTCTTTTTTTGATCGGTTCTCCCTCTTTTTTTTTCTGTTCTCTCTTTTCTTTCTTTCTTTTTGTTCTGTCCCTTTTATCTGTTCGAAGGGAGGGGGTTTTTATAGCCATTTCCTCCTTCTCGGCAGACTTCATCACGGCGCGCCCCACCTGAAGCTTCCCGGCGCGCCTGCCTTTAGCTTCTCGGCGCCCTCTTTTGGGTTTGGCAATTGATTCTCGGCGCCACCTTCACACAGGCCCATTTGGGTCTTTCAAGGGTGTCATCACCCAAAAGGGTCTTCCATTGGTGACACAGCTTGTATCGAGATCATTATTACGGTTTTCATCAGTCCATAGACAGGGGTTTCATCAGTCCGTAGACAGGGGTTTCATCAGTATTGCCATCTGAACGGTGACAAGACCGGGTATCATCTTATCGATATCGTCACTTGAATGGTGACGAGCTCGGACATCAGCTTTAGTCTGGGAAGACCTCAGCCGGGTATATATAATCTGTGGAGACGATTCCTCTTCTGTTTTGACTTTGCAAAAGCCTTTACAATCTTCATCTGCAGGTACTGGCTTCATCTTTATCTCATGTTACATCTGTCATTAAGCCGACATCTGACTTACCCTGACATATCATCCGTGGATTCTTGGACGAAGCAGTAGTGCGGCTTTCATTAAAGTGTGTCAGGAGGTCTCATCAGTCGAGTGACTGCTGCTCTACCAGTGCTGCTGTCTGAGTGACATCGGCACCGGGCATCAGCTTGGCCGACAAGGGCTTTAGCCGGGTGAATGGTTGACGAGCTTCATCAATGGTCTTTCACTGTTGGTCCGACCCTCTTTTCAATCATGCTTCGACCTTTGTTCATTTTCAAGGCGTCAATAGGTGCATACCTTGATAATCTGGAGAACTGGGCCTCATACTCGGCCACTTTCAAGCCTCTTTGTTTTAGAACGGCGAATTCCGCAGCCTTCTTTTCCTGGATATGGTCGGAGAAGTACTTGTTGTTGAAATGCTCCGTGAATTCATCCCATGTGACATGGTATCCTGGCAGTGTTGCTTCTATAGATTCCCACCAGCATCGAGCGTCCCGCTCTAGTTGGAAAATGGCCAGTAAAACCTTCTCTTCATCCGAGCATTGCATCACACGAAAGATCCGTTCTATCTCCCTCAGCCAATTCTCGGCATCCTCGGGGTCAGACGAACCCGTGAACCTTGGTGGGTTCATGTTACGGAAACTCCGGTGGAGATCTCCCGCTCCACTGTTTGCTCCGCCTTGGGCCACTTGTTGTAGTGCCTCGGTGAGGTTTTGCACGGTGCGCTGCATCTCACGCCATTGTGCTCCTTCCGCAGCCATGATCCTACAAAAGAGTTAAGTATGATAAAGATCAGATTTACTGGTAAGGTCGAAAGTCATTGTAGAACTTAACCCATGGCTCTATCCATCTCACCGGGTAAGATATATCTATCCTTGAACTCAAGTTTTTTTTACTTAGATTTCAATTTCTAACAGTTTATTTATTTTTTTTTCTAGTTCCCTAGGTTTGAAAACCTAGGCTCTGATACCACGAAGACTGTCACGCCCCGAGCGCGGAAGATTACCCGGAGGCGTGACGCGTCTATATAGATCGTGTCAATCTTGTAAATATCAGAGTGCGCAAATAACTAAGATTTAACTCGAAGTTAATACAATTAGGATGAGCTGACAATTGATACAACTAACCCAATGACAATTACATACATATCCAAGTCCAACTACTAGGCTTCAAGCCCTTATTACAATTATTGGACTAATACAGCTGACGTCTGACATAACTTGATATGACTGACATAAATGAAATTACAATAACACCATTTACACAAGCACAATTTACAAGATAACAAGATAACTCTATTTTTACACTCATCACTCTGACTCATTCCCTCCCGAGTTCTGGCTGATATCTGAATTTCCTGGAAAGGTTAGAAAACAACTAGATGAGCGAATCGCTCAGTAGGATTTACATCTCAAATTTTAACATGCTTTAAGTGAATTACACATTCATTTAATATACGTAACCTATGCATGCAGACAGATAGATATCAAAGAATTGTAAAATCGACGGAAGTAGAAAGTGAGAGTATATAGATTTCACAATTTCAAGCAGCAGTGGCAAGTGATGGTAAATGATGTCAAGTCAGTGATAACTGAATAGCAACATGTTATTCAAGCTAGTAACTGAGTAGAAACATGTTATTCAAGCTAGCAATAGTAAGCAAAGTAGTTTCAAGTATGTATAACTGAAATTGGCTATTTATAATGCATTCAAGTAAGCACTTTTACCCTTTTGCGGGTCTCAAGTCAATCAATCAAGTAATATCATGAGAATGAGTGGAATGTCTAAAGTCTAGCAAGCAAGTACTTCGGTGCAATGCCAAACACCGTGGTCAATAAACTCCCATGGGCACAAGTACCTTCGGGTGCTCCCCCCAGGACCAGACCGGGCCCTATATGCACAGCATTCATCGTGTATGTTGACATCCACTCTCATTTATAGCCAATATGGAATTTCAAGGTTTGACCAGTATGATATATAAGGTGGAATTATGGAATGGAATCCAAGGGCGCATTGATGTGTAGGGATGAACTAGGAGTGGAAACCAGTAACGTTTGATACACGGAAAAACTAGATAAGAGAGGTGCCTTATAGGCCACCTAACAATTTTGGAAATGACACCCTCACTGTGGGATGCCCTTCCTGGGAATTATACAGGGTTCAGAAGACCCTATCAGGAGTTAAAATCACCTCTCCGGCTGCCATCTATCAGTGGAGATGGAAAAAGTGAAAGCCTAATGATCACGTTAACGTAATGAGCTAGCTGGGTCGACTCAATAGTCCATCGCGTCAACTCATTAGTTCATCGCGTCAACCCATCAGTTCACAGCGTCAACGCAGTGAACAGACAGGGTCGACCCTGTCAACAGGCAGGGTCACTGCGTCGACCCTGTCAACAGGCAGGGTCGACTCATCAGTTCATCACGTCAACGCGATAAACTGGCAGGGTCGACTCATCAGTTCATCGCGTCAACGCGATGAACTGGCAGGGTCGACTCATCAGTTCATCGCGTCAACGCGATGAACTGGCAGGGTCGATACTTTCTTTTATTTCCCAGTTTTCATGCCCTTTCAATCCTCTTTTCACTCTGAGTTCTTCACAAAAGTTCTTCTTCTCTTATAGATGTAGATTTTATTCTTCTACCATGACCTCCAATTCTTCTTAGTTTTTAAGTTATAATTAATTTTCTAAGGTTCTGTTTTTTTTACTCAGTAACTGTTCACATATGCCTATAGATCTCGGTTTTTCACATTTTTCACCTTCTTCCTCTCATTTTCTCTCTCTGCACTCTTCATAAAACTTCTTTCTAACATTCCAATCTACGATTTTCTCTTCTATCATGTACTCTCATTCTCTCTAGATTCTTCGTTATTCTCCTTCTTAGAACCCCCCTTATTTTTAATATAATTTCTTGGTCTTTTTCAACTTGGTCTCTTTTCAACTTGGCCTCTTTCAACTTGGTCTCTTTTCCACATTTTTCATCCTCTTGACTACAATTTCTCCTTTCACTATTTCAGGTTTTAGTTTCACAGAAATTGACATAATGACAGGCCCTTTACTAAAGCATGAACTATATCAAATATAGATACTAGCTACTACATGCTAATCATCTCAGATTTAAGCCAACATATGTTAATCATTCTAGATATGATACTAATACTTGCTAATTCTTCTGGGTATAAAGTTAATACATGCTAATTATCTTAGGTATGAAGTTAATATATGCTAATCATCCTAGATTTAAGCCAATACATGTTAATCATTCTAGATATGATACTAATACTTGTTAATTCTTCTGGGTATAAAGTTAATATATGCTAATTATCTTAGGTATGAAGTTAATATATGCTAATCATCCTAGATTTAAGCCAATACATGTTAATCATTCTAGATATGAGACTAATGCTTGCTAATACTTGCTAATTATTTTCGGTATAAGGCTAATACATGCTAATCATTTTAGATTTAAGCCAACACATGTTAATCATCCTAGATATGACACTAATACTTGCTAATACTTGCTAATTATTCTGGGTATAAAGTTAATACATGCTAATTATCTTAGGTATGAAGTTAATATATGCTAATCATCCTAGATTTAAGCCAACACATGCTTTATAAACACTAAACATCGCATGGAAATGAGCCTAATACTAAAGGCCTAGACTAATCATCCTAGATTAGCTACTAATTTAGTTAAAAGTTGAGAACACCTACCTCTGTGAAGTTCGTAGCAGCAGACCCCTTCTAGTAGAGCTTTGCCCCAACCTTTAGCTAAGCTAGAATGGGAATGGGGTAGCAAAAGGGGATGTTATAGGGTCTAGTATGAACGGATAGGGGACAAGATCTGAAATAATGAGTCTTTACAGTTTGCACAGGCTGGAGAGATAAGAGATAGACTGGAGAGATAAGAGACAATTGTTTGGACATATAACCCATGGCCCAATTCGTAAGTGCAAGATCAGCTTATAACATATAATTATTTGGCAAAAAGGGTAGATACATGGTGGATGCTAGGATTTGAACCCTGGTCATTGGGTTGGAAGGCAAGTCACTTAACCAACTACACTAGGAAGCCACTTGTTAAGTGAATAACCTTTACATAAGATAACAGGTCGACTCATCAGTTCATGTGAACAGTACTGCGTCAACCCTTCCAACAGACAGGGTCGACTCATCAGTTCATGTGAACAGTACTGCGTCAACCCTTCCAACAGGCAGGGTCGACTCATCAGTTCATGGGAACAGTACTGCGTCAACCCTTCCAACTGGCAGGGTCGACTCATCAGTTTATGTGAACAGTACTACGTCAACCCTTCCAACAGGCAGGGTCGACTCATCAGTTCATGTGAACAGTACTGCGTCAACGCGATGAACAGTGCTGCGTCAACACGGTGAACTGGCAGGGTCGACTCATCAGTTCATTTCCAGTTCACAAGGTTGACTCATCAGTTCATCGCGTCAACGCGATGAACAGTACTGCGTCAACGCGGTGAACTGGCAGGGTCGACTCTGCAGTTCAAATCTGCTCAAAATGGTTTAAGGTATTAATCTTTACATATGATAACTTCGTTTTCACTTCTTACATAAACTTCCTAAAGAGTTTATTTAATTTTTTTTGTGGCAATTATTAATAATAATAATATTTTTTTTTCATTTTTTTAAAGGGTGCTACATCCGGTGTGTTTGATGTCATGGAATGGTTTCCCCTTTTCTAACCCCTCATGCGGAGTGAGTGGGGCATGGAACGAGACCCCACGACGGGGTTCCCGTTGTGAATTCACTAGAATCAGTCGATCAACAACCCGTTCGGGCCCTTCTTTGATTAGACCGTGCTGGGAAAACTGGTCTACTGACCCTATCTGGCCGGTCAACCAATTCACCCAGTTGGTCAACCGACCAGATAGGCCGGTCGACCATTCCCTTGCATTGGTCGACCGACCCAAGGCCATATTGGCCCGTTTGAACCCTTTAACCTAATT
Source organism: Amorphophallus konjac (assembly GCA_022559845.1). Lineage (NCBI taxonomy): Eukaryota > Viridiplantae > Streptophyta > Magnoliopsida > Alismatales > Araceae > Amorphophallus > Amorphophallus konjac. Next base: position 143,872,252 of record CM040126.1, read on the forward strand.
TTTGCCCCAGAACACATAGATTAATATTATATTTATGAAATCCCATAAGAATTGGTCCACTCGGCCTTCTATTATGGGTGGCAGTCGCCCCAAGATTTAGTTCTCCATGTGCAATGTTTTATAGTTTCTTCTGAATGGTTTTCCTGCATTGTTGGTTGTTCTTGTAGGGATTATGTGTATCTATGTGAGCCACTTGGAGTCATTACTCTTCAGTTCTTAGCCGGCCTTGCATGCCGACTCGAGGGTCAAGTCTGTGTGAGTTGTTCGGGCCGATATTGGTTAGTGTCTGTCTGACTTTGTGTCACGGCTTGAGGTCGTATTCTACTAGGATTTGAATGCATGCGTCGGCACTCCGATAGTTTCCTGTGAGATTGCAGGTTTAGTGTTTTACCGTAGCACTACCTTGAGGATATATCGTGGATGGATCGGGCAAGGACGGCCTAGTGTGCGTAGAGCTCGTAGAGCAGAGGTGAGGATAGCCTAGAGCACAAGGTGCCTTGGCTTGGGCAAGTGTATGTTGCTGATGAGTGTAGTGGCACGTTCCCCATGTCGGGTAGCCGAGCACGGCCGTGCCATTAGGTGTAGATGTACGAACCCTAGCTAGTCCTAGAGAGAGGTGTGTGTGTGTTCTTACTGTCCCACTCGAGGACAAGGTGTGGGCCCCGTGCGTGAGAATTGTGTATATGAGAGTCGAGTGATGCAGTGTTAAGGGAGCTTTCTAACAGCATTGTCGTAACCCTCGTGCCACACAAGCTAGTGTTTTCTATGACAGCCAGGTCGTGGCTTTCCGATAGAGTTGTTGAGATTCTCTTTTCGATCGAGACCGAGGTTTTCCTGACATTGAGGTCGTAGTTTTCCTGAGGGTGGAGATAGTGCTCTTAACCGCGTATGTCACGACCTCGGTTTTTTGGATCTTTTTTCGTGGGTCGTGGATCATGTCTGAGTGGGTTTCGAACTTTAATTTTCGATCTTTGGATCCCCAAAAAGGTATTTTTGTGGGTCATTTCAAGTTCGTGGCGGCGACTTGAACGGCCCTGCTTTTTCTCGGAATTTTTATGCATTAGATTATATTTTTTGGGAATTTCCATAGTTAATGTGAGTTTTTTTAAAAAAATAACAAAAATAAAATTTAAAACCTAATACCCCCCCTTCTCTCCCTCACTCTCTCGTTCTTACTCTCTCACCCTCTCATCTTCTCTCCCACTCTCCTGCCACCTCTCCGACGGCCGACGGACTGCGGCGATGGGCAAGACTAGGGGACGGCGCGGGTCACGAGCGGTGGGAACGATCGTGAGGAGCCGGAGGCGGTGGCGCGGCGTGGCATCCTTGCATGAACGGGATTTGACTTGCGTGGTCGAGGCGGTTTCTCGGCAGTTTTCTTTGCAAAAGGTAGGTGGACAGACCCACACTGCATTTCCCTTGTTTTCCCTTCATGCAGTAGTGTTTTGGCGATAGAGTGGCCTTTACCGCTTGTGAATGTGTCACTTTGCAAATATGAAAGATGGTAAAAACATAGTGTTAAAGGAGCAAAGAAAAGGGAAGGGGAGCACGTGGTGCTTAAGGAAATGTGATCGCCATAGGAAATATCCTCATTACTAATGAGACAAAAATGATCGCGGGTAATACGTGATGCAGCAGGTGTGTGAGCTCTACTTCCTCCTTCAACCGGCCGGCCAGATAAGGGGGTTTTTTGATTTGATTACCCTGAAACACAAAGACAAGCAAACAAAGCATCGAATTAGAAATGGGTTTGTGCAGTGTCAATTCTTAAGCAAAATAAACGCTTGCAGATGGAGACTAACACACCTTGTGTGTTTTTAAACCCCTTAGCATAAGGGTGGGAATGTAAGTGGGATGCAATGATGTGCAAATAAATCTAGCGAATGCAAGATGCAGGTGTGCGAACGATGATAAAATGATGCAGCACGCAGATTGAGTAAATGAAAGAAAAGGGATGGGGAAAGAAACAGAGGGAAGTCCTCAACTGGGATGGCAAAGCAGAGAACATGAAGAATCTCCCTCGCTAGAACAATCAAGCCATGTATCCCTCTCTGTTGTTCTCTTTTTTCTTCTCTTTTTCTCTCTGCCTCCTCCTCGTGCGCGAGCATAAAAGAGTTCCGATTTGTAGGAGAAAAGTCCTAGCATGATTCCAAGCGAGGAAGGTGGGATAGAGTTCCCGAAGAAGTGGAAGGATCAAAATGGGCAATAACCAACCAGGGAAAGGAGTCCAGATAAAATCAAAAATGCAAGAAGAATTGGCGTCTACTTTAAAGATCGCTAATTAAATGTGCGTCCACCAAGATGGACGCTCATTCTTGAGCTTAATTTTAGTAATTCCAGATTTTCCATAAGAATTGGGGTCTTCCACAGTAGGCGTTAATTAATTGGCGTCCACCTTAATGGTCGCTCATTCTTGATCAAAATTGAGCAATAATTATCAATAAAAGAATTAGCGACTGCTAAAGAAGTCGCCATTTCCAGAAAATAATTGATAAATAGCTGAAGAATGAGCTTCTATGCTGGCAGTAGCCCATAAAAATTAGCGTCCAGAGAAGCAGGCGCAAATTCAAGAAAAATTCCAAAGAATAGAAAAATCTTCTTATTCAGCTCAAGATGAAATACACTTTGGGGCATTGCATTGTGACATGAGATTTACTCACCTTAGTGTCAATTTTAGCGTGTCTACAGCTGCCCCACCTTGGCGTCTGCTTTGCAAGGGAGCGAAACGGAAGAAGGTGTAATAGAATGAAGCGGAATGTAGTGAGAGTGTACTGAAAAGTAGATGCCAAGGATAGATGTGACACGCCTCTGACACTAAGTGTTGGAAATCTTTCCATAGTTCAGAATGAAACAATCTTGGATGACTTCAAGGAAGCAACAATTGCTCGGATGAAAACTAAGCTAGAGGAAAACGTGCATGCGGGCACAAAGGACACCATTGGAGAGCGATTACTAGCCAATGTGGACGTGCTACAACCAAGGTGGAAGGAAAAATTAAGAAATTAGGTTAGGAATCCAATCAAAGGTGCTTTCAAGGAATCAACCGCAACAGCTTGAAGGAGAACTTAGTACTTGATTTGGAATGGAATATCTCATGTCAACTGTAATTGGGAGTTAGTGGATTTCACTAATGCCCAAATAAGAAAACTTTTCAGCGATGAAACTCAAAGTCCTACATGATGCATGCTGGGCTAAAAGGAAAAATTAAAATAAATTAAAATAGAAAATAATCAAGGATAATACTACTAAACCATCTACATTTGGTCAAAAATCCAGATCTCTAAGTTGACATTAAGCCGAAGCTCATTTATCTACGCGTCAACTTAGAAATTGGAACCATCGTCCCAAGCCTTAGATAGCCTAACGGCCTATCCATTTGATCAAGACTTCCCTGGAACTATCACTATTTTTGATGAAGGGGAACTCAAATTCTAGGTTTATCTAGACCATAAGGTCTTTGATATGCTATAATAGTGTAGATAACCTATAGTAAAAATGCATACGGGAGGGTGTACAAAGATGAAAAGATGTTACCAACAGAGCAGCTCTGAGTGCCTCAAAATTTGCACCAAATATTAATCTTCCTACACTTACAATTAATTAGTGCAATAAACATACAGGTATCATAATATGAATGAAGAATATCCCGCATAGCATTGCAATGGAGACCCAAAAAATATATCAAAAAATGGCATCTCATATACTGGTCGCCTATTTTATGGGTGTCCTCTATATGGGACGTTAATTCTTCTTATTTTCATAGCCAAAAAATAATTCCAATTTCGAAAAACTAAGTAATAGCGTCTGTGAGGGTAGACGCTCATTATCTGCACTTTTTGAAAACAAGTAATAATGTCTGCTGGGATGGACGCTCATTCTTCAAAATTTTGCAAAAAATAAGAAAATAGCGACTTCTGAAACAGACGGCCATTTAATGTGCGTCCACCTTACTGGATGTCAATTCTCTTTTACATCCGGAGTTTGAAACCTTACTGAAAATGGCTCCCAAGAGCCCAATCACACTCGAACTCAAACTTCCCAAGGTTTTCCCTATATAATCAATGACCCGAAGAGGCTCTTACCCAAACAAAAGGTGAACAAAGGTTCAGACGGCCCTTCTGCAACTCGTAGTTAGGTGGAGCGTTCTTTGCAGTACAAGATGGACTACATGGTTCAACGTTCGAGGAAGAAATCGAAGATAGCTTTAGCAAGGATCATGGAGATTACTGGCCATATTAGTAGGAGAATCATGTTGAATCAGGTGGGTTATAAGAAGGGATTGATTAGAACCTAACTTTGTTCTCAACCTCTATTTTCTATTCTTCTGCGACTCCTCTGCAAGCTTCCTATTATTTCTTTACTGCTAACTCTTCTGCATGTTCTTCTCCAAGCCTTTTCTTTACTGCTTCTTCTTCTTTTCCTGTTGTATGTTCTTCTCTGAGTTTCCTTTTTTGTCTACTTTCAGGATTATCCCACTATTCCAGGCGCCAGACGATATACTCAGAACAAGTGGCTTCCTCTTCTTATCTCCAAGATCACCTTAGACATGAGATCCTTCTTGTCTCTGTGGCACCTTCTTGGTCTAATTACTCATGCTAAACATTACCAAGACATCCATCTGGATTGGGCTGTCATAAGCGCCCTCATAGAAATATGGCATCCAGGCACACACACCTTTCTATTCCCTACCTTTGAAGCGACAGTACTTTTAGAAGAAACTAAGATGTTGCTGGGACTAAAGAGATTAAAGCAAGGGGAAGAGGAGAGGGTGGCAACCATGCCCCATCCCATAAGCCCAACAGAGATAATTATTGGCCTAATCCCAAGTTCCAAGATCGTGGATCATATTAGAGTGAACAAAGGGATCAACTTGATGAAGTTGGCAGCGTGGGATGCAGAAGACTCACATTATGCATCGACGATGAATATTTCTCTCTCTAGTTTTCTAGAGTGAGAAGCTCTACTTCCCGCCGGAACAATGGAGGTGGCGGTGGGGGATCCCCCACCACCCACAGCTCTTGACTCTTCTTCCTCGACGGTTCTGGCCCCCCCTCCGATCCTTCCTTCGCCTGGCCCTGAAGCTGCTCGTCACTCATACGCTCAGATTCTCATGGCATCTCGGCCGAAACCGAGAATGTCCATTCCGGTTAAAGCCTCTAGTTTCACTGATCTCGGCAAGCCAGCGGTCTTCTTCTCCAAAGTGGACATCGAAGCATCGCTGCAACCTCTCAAGAATGCCATTATAGCGAAATGCTCATATGGTAGACTGGCAATTCCAGATATCAAGCTTTGTCTGGCCCAGCAATTATCTTTGGTGCCCAATTTCATTATTAGCCGGCTGAACTCTGGACATCTGTTATTGAGATTCGATAGCGAAGTGGATTTTATCAAGCTTCTCATCCAGAAGAACTTGTACATTAAAGGTTTTCTGTTTAGATTTTTTCGCTGGGTGCATGATTTCAATTTTGAGGCAGACCCTATCACTGCACCGGTCTGGATCGGCTTTCCCTCTTTACCTGCTAACTTGTACCATGAGGACTGTCTTCGATCTATAGCAGGGAACTTTGGCATTGTGCTTAGAATTCATGACAAATCTTTAGCTATGTCTGATACATCCGAAGCCCTGGTTTGTGTTGAAATGTACCTCATTGTGGCCCGCAAGGAACGTTTATGGATTGACATGGACGGTATTGGTTTTTGGCAGCAGGTCAACTATCACAGGATTCATCATCTTTGTTCTTACTGCCATAAGATTGGACATACTGCTGATGACTGCAAGAAGAAGCTCAAAAAAGTTAATGTCAGTCGCCATGTTCTCAATCCTGGCCAGAGGAACCATACTTTAGCCTTTAGACCCCGAAAATCTAGCATTTCTTCTATGCGACCAAATGCCGCTGAAGTTAATAGATTTGGAATTTTGGATCAGATAACAGAAGACGGGGAGCTGGATCACCTAGCCAAGGCAGGGCCTCTAGTTGATAATTCTGCTGAGATTGCCTTTTGGGATATAGGCCTTGAGCCTCAGGAACCTTCATCTTCTACAATGGATATTGCTAATTCCACCTGCTTGAAACAACCTTCTGTTAAACTGTCGGAGTTACACTCCCTAGAACAAAAGAATATAACTGAGATCCGGATGCTCCCGTCCTTTTCTCTCCCGGATAGTTTTACTACAAGTAAGGCTCTACCAATGAATTCCTTAATCTCTGATGGCCATGAGGGTGACTCTATACATGTCAATGGTGACAATTTAGCTTCTTATGGTAACCACATTGGTAAAGACAAGACGCAAAATGTTGAGGATTTTGCAGTGCTCCCTCCACTCCAAATTGGTTCTAGTCCTTCCCTTGACAATTCATCTGAGGGTCAGTGTTCAGTTAAGAGTGCAACTCAATCTAGTGTTGGAGAACCTCCTACATTGAAGCAGCACTTTCTAAAAATACACAGGAAGATCTTCAACAGCATTGTAGGAAAATTGCTATCTAGGCAGAGATTAATAATATCACCTCAGTTCTCAAAGAACACACAGGAGTTATCACCAGAGGTATGAAAAGGACTGGCTCCGCATGTAATATCTACATCAAATCAAAGAATCCATGACTTTTATCATCTGGAATATTAGAGGGATTGGAAATGACCTTTCCATTGGTCGTGTTAAATTCTTAGTCAAGGAACAAAATGTAGATTGCATTGCTATTTTAGAGCCTAAGATAAAGACTTCTCTATTGGATAATATCTGTAAGAAGCTTGGTATGCATAAATGTCTAGCCAACTAGGATGATAATGCTCATATTTGGATTATGTGGAAGGAACCTTTAGAGTTCACTATTTTATGCCAAGATGATCAGCAAATTTCTTTGCTTCAGACAAATCCCAACCTGTCTACTTTATCTGCTTCTTTCATTTATGTGAAGTGTTATGCCATTGAAAGACGTTCACTGTGGGCCTCTTTAACCCACGTTCACTCCTTAGTTTCTGGACCCTAGATCGTGGCTGGAGATTTTAATTGCATTATTGATGTTGATGAGAAGATTGAAGGGATTAATCCCAATTTGAGTTCTATGTCTGATTTTAAGGATTGCATTAATGATTGTGGTCTTTTTGATGCGGGCTTTATGGGATCCAAATTCACTTGGCATAACAATCAAAAAGGTTGAAAGGGCATATGGGCCAAACTTGATAGAGTTCTTATCAACTCCAATTGGCTGAACATCTTTCCCATTACTGTGGATCATCTTTCAAGAGAGGCTTCTGATCATACACCTCTCCTTGTTAAACTGGCTTTCTCTTGTAGCTTTAAGAGCAGATTCTTCTTCCAACACATGTGGACTACTCATGAACACTTTCTCCAAGCGATCGACCTGAACTGGAAAACTAGTCCACTTTCTTCTTCTTCCATCTCCACCTTATGCATTAAACTTAAAGCTATGAGAAACATGCTTTAGATATGGAACAAATAGGTTTTTGGTGATGTGCACCACAATCTTCTTGCAGCAGAGGATGAAGTTCTAAAGGTTGAACATATGTTTGATTCTACTCCTAATTCTGTAAACCAGGAAGTCCTAAATGTTGCTAAGTGCTCTCTTGCAGACTGAATCGTCCAACAAGAAATTTTTTGGAGGCAAAAGTCCAAGATCCGATGGCTCAAGGAAGGTGATAGAAACACCAGATTCTTTCACCTGACTGTAGTGGCTAACAGGAGACGCAATGTTATTAATCACCTTAGGAATGGGGCTGGTATTCTCACCTCTGATCGGATGGAGATGAAGGCCATTGCTATGGATCATTTTCAAAAGGCCTTCACCTCTCAGCAACACTCTATTGGTAATGATATTACCAACTGCATTCCCCAGCTGATAATAGCAACAGACAATGACTACCTTTGTGCAGTTCCTGATCCTGATGAATTTAAGGAAGCCGTCTTTTCCATTTCTCCTGACAGTGCCCCCAGCCCTGATGGGTTTACTGGATATTTCTTTCAGAAAGCTTGGTCTATTATTGAGAAAGAGGTGATTACTGCTATATAGGAATTCTTTGCCAAACGCAGACCACTCCCTAGGGAGTTTATTGCCACTCTTATTTCCCTCATTCCAAAGATTAACAATGCTATAGATATTGTTGACTTCAGACCCATCAGTTTGTGCAACTTTCATTATAAAATAATCTCCAAGGTCTTGTGCAATAGACTTAGTAAATTCTTGCCATCCATGATCTCTAGAGAATAGTCTGCGTTTGTCAAAGGCAGGCATATAGTAGATAATATTGCCTTGGCCCAAGAGATGGCTCAGAACTTGGGGGAAAAGGTCAGAGGAGGCAATGTGATGTTTAAATTGGACACGGCCAAGGCATATGATAGAGTTGAATGGGACCTATCCCTCAAAGAGGTTTGGGCATTATATCCCTCAGACATATGGAAGTTGCCCTTCGGGCTAAAATGCTTTGGCATGCTTTATTTGCTGATTCTTTATGGGTAGAGTTCTTTCGAGCTAAATATATTAGAGGCACTCATATCAGTCTTGTTAATTTTAAAGACATGCAAAGTTTCAACAGGAAAAGCTGGCTGTGGGCCAAAAATTTGATTGTTAAGAATCAAAGATTAATCCTTGGTGATGGTTTGTCTACTAATTTTTGGATGGACACATGGATAGGGGACAAAAGTCTGGACTCTTTTATCTCTGATAACTCCATTCCATATTGCACAGCTTCTGTGCGAGACATCCTCTCTTCCCCAACCCCAGAGGTGATCAACTGTATGGCAAGTCTACTGAGAGATATTAAAAGGGATGTGCTTCTTACTACACTATCTCATTTTCTAGACAAGGCAGTCGGGTCACTTTCTTATAGCGGAAATTGCACTATTTCCTCCATATACAACCATCTGTTCAGTGCCTAGCAGTTGGAAACTCATCCGTTTTGGAGGCAGATTTGGTCACCATGGATTCCTACCAGAATCTTAGTATTCTTGTGGAAGATTGTCCATAACTGTTTGCTGGTAGACCTGAATATAAAACGCTCGGGTATTCCATTGTGCTCTAAGTGCAGGTGCTGCAAGAATAGCCAAGAGGAAGACACTAACCATTTGTTTGCCAATAGTGAGATGGCTAACAATATTTGGTCTTATTTTAGTTCGAAAGGTCTCCCTGTTTCAAGTAGCATAGCTAGAAGAATAATCATTCATACTTTACTAACTGTCAAGGGGAACACAGCCTTCAGCCTGTTTGTTTTTGGTGTTATCGCTTATGGCCTGTGGGAGATATGGGCAAGCAGGAATGCCTTCATCCATGATAATACAAGCATTAACCCAAACAAATTGATTCATAAAATCCTCATTCAGGTTAAACAAGTTGTGCTCAGTTCTGGATTTTAGGAAACCAATTACATCAGGAGGAACATATTAGCCTCCTTTGATATCTCTGCCAATTCACATATGAATCGATCAATGATGCTAGTTAAATGGTTGTGTCCTCCTTGGCCATACCTGAAGCTCAACACGGATGGTGCATCTAAAGGTGATGGAGTATCAAGAGGTGGAGGCATCATTCGAGATGCTCATGGTTCACCTTTACTAGCTTTTACTCACTATTATGCCTGAGGTAATAGTTTAATTGCTGAATCTAGGGCCCTCATGGATGGTTTGAGATACTTGAAAGCACTTAATTCTCAACCAGAACTTATTGAGTGCAATTCTCAAACTCTTATGCACATAGTAACCCAGAAGTCACCTTGCCCATGGAGGATTGCAATCTACATCAGAGAAATATGGAGCTTGCTATCCGGCACGAACTCTATTTCACACATTTTTCGTGAAGCTAACCAAGTGGCTAATTCTTTGGCTAATCTAGCTTGTTAAATGAAATGTAATTCTTTCTTTCTCTCACAGCTATAACTCCCCATGTATATAAGAGGGGTTGTTCGCATGGATAAGCTGGGTATGCCCAGCATCCGACTGATGTAACATGATTGATTTCTTTTGAATATCAAGAAAATTCCCCCCTAGTGTGTAATGGCGGAGTGGCTTTCTCTCTACCTCTGGTAGAGGGTGCACTCTCCTATTGCACCTAGGTAGGGTTTTCCAAAAAAAAAAGTTGGCAGCGTGGGTGTACAAACAAATGAGCCAAGCTAAGGAGGAAGATATGGAGAACATCATGAATGGTTTCGTGATCTGCTTAGCGGGAGCTTTACTCTTCCCTACGGCGGATGATTTCTTAGAAGAAGGATAGTTGAGCGCGATATGTGAGATTTGGGAGGGAAAGAGAATCGGGCTGACGGTCTTAGCCGACCTATATAGTGGGCTTACCTCAGCATCCATAGGAAGACCTTTATATGGGTCGATGCTTCTTCTCACTAGCTAGGCAGATCTCCATTTGAAATTTGACCCATGCGAAGATGCCCAAGGGGCGTCTAGGATATTCCATAAAGCCCACTCTATTACATGATGGGTGTACTTGGGTTGAGTGAGAAGGTGACAAATAGAGTACCCAAGCTTAAAAAGAGAGTGGAGTGGAGGGAACACTTTAAAACCATGCCTCAGACTATGTTCACCAGTGCACTGGGAGTCCTTAAAACTCAAGATCTTCGCACCCGACTATCCCCTGGCGTGGAGTTACGGCTCATCGGTGCCATAGAATTCATTCTTAACAATTCACACCGATGCCTACCTCAACTCGGCCTGCCTCGTCACTTCATGTAGGATGCCTCACATCTCCCTCCTATCAAGATAAGGGAACTATCAGGCAGTGGGGATGGAGAAGAACTCCAAACCATTAAAGCACCTTGGGGTGTGAGCAAGTTTCACAAGCCTCTGGAGCATGTCGAAGAAGACAGAGAATAGTGGAAACATTATGTAACAGCAGTCAGGAAATTGAGACCCAAAGTGGCTCATTAATGTAATTGAATTGATTTTTCTTTTCAATGAAATAAAGCTTTGTTTCCCTAATTGAGCCAAACTTATGTAATAAACAATTGTTCTTCCAAAGTTAATGGCTGTTACAAAAAAAAATGAGTGTCTCAAGAAAATGGCGTCTAACACAAAAGGGCACATTTTATCTGCGTCTAACACACCCGTCGCCAATTATTTATCAAATTCAAATTCAAAATTTCAATTTCCAAGAATTAGCGTACTTCAATCCAATGGCCCATTCTTAAATATATCACTCGAGCTTTAAATCAAAATTCAATTCCAAAAAAAACATCTTCTCAAGTGGTCGCCCACTACTAAATGAACGTCAACCATAACAGTCGCTTATTCATTTATTATTTAAAAACCCAAGAATTAACGTCACCCATACCAAACGTAGATTCATTCCAAAAAAATACTTTTTTAAAACACGAACCACCTTTCCCAGCCTCCTTCTCTCTCTCATTCTCACCGCCATTCTTTCTTCCCCAAACGCAGCGGTGATCACCCTCAACCCCCCCTTCTACTCTCTCTCTCTCTCTCCCATCTCGCTACGGTAATGTTCGCCAGCGGTTCCACGCCCAACAAATGATGGTGGGTGACGGCGCCAGAGACGGTGCACCTCGTCGGCAATGAGGAAGGAATGGCAGCCGAGGAAGGGCAACCGCCGGCGGTGGAGCAACCGGCAGCGACGGTGGCAGAGGGGCGAACGGAGCAAACTGAAGAAGAAGGAGAAGCAGAAGGAGCAGAAGTAGAAGAACATGATGAAGAAGATGGCGAGGAAGAGGGAGGCGACGACGACGCCCAGCCCGCCGAAGCCCAGTCGGAAGAGCAACTAGCGGCGGCACCACATCGGCGACGACAGCAGCAACCCCCTCCTCACCATCCATTGCGAGGGGCAATGGATCACCTGGAGCCTGGGAAGGTGAGTTCACAATTTTTTTTCTTTTTTTAAAATAAAAACATGTTCTACGGGGAGGGGAAGGGAGGTGGAGTGTTGCAGAGAAACATTGTCCACCATAGTGGGCACTAAACCATTTTTCTTTTCTTTTCTTAAGAGACGGGTAAAAGAAACAACGTCTGCCATGACGGACGCAATTTTTTTTATTTTTATTAACGAGAAATGGGATAAAAAGAAATATGGCCTATCATCATAGGCGCAATTTTTCTTTCTTGGAAGAGGGGTAAAAGAAACAACGTCCGCCATGACGGACGCAATTTTTTTTATTAAAGAGAAATGGGGTAAGAAGAAATAACGTTTGTCATCAAAGGCGCAGTTTTGTTTTTCTTGGAAGAGGGGTAAAAGAAACAACGTCTGCCATGATGGACGCAATTTTTTTGTTTTGTTTTGTTTCTATTTTTTTATTTCTATTTTATTTCTTTTTATTTTTTTGTTTTTGTTTTGTTTGTTTTGTTTTGAAAGGCATAATAGAATGCGCATACCATAAGGAATGTTACTCATTCATCACCTTAAATTCATTCAATATTCTTACATAGTCTAACAAAGGGTTAACGTGCTTTGATTTTGCTTTTTATTCAGCACCTCGCACGGCACATCCTCCTGAGCTCATTTTCACCGCCCCTTAAATTCATAGGGCACCTTGGGATAGTAATTGGGGAAAGTTTACAAGGGGATCCGAAAGGCTGGGGACGTGCCTCTCCTACCCTATTGCCTGTTGGGGTTCGGTCTGTGGCTTAGGGAGATTTTAGTTGCCCTTGCCTTTATTAGAACATGCTTACGCCTAGGGTTTTCCCTGCGGGGACTTTGCCCTCTTGACATGCCTTTTGATTGGAACAGACTTTATTTCATGCATGCTTATGCTCAAGGTTTTCCCTGCGGGGACTTTATCCACTTGACATGCTCTTTTGATTGGAATGAACTTTACTAAGGCTTTTTGACAGATTTGTTCCCTTTTGGGCCTTGACTTTCACCTACTAGGACAGCGTGTAGGTTTTGTGGTCTGATCGAAACCTCACTTCCCCCCTCGTAAACCGAATATAAGAGAGCGGATGACACCTTTCACTGTTGGTTTGGCTTTGACTTGCTTTGGATTCAGTGCCTTTTGAGTTTAAGAGTTAAGCGTGAAGTGTGTGTTGGTGTTAACCCGAGGTTAAATTCTACAGAATAAAGAATAAATTGAAGATTCTGATTTTTGTCTCACGCTCCTCTTGGCATGCGCACTATACCAGTCTTTTTTTTTGAAAGTTAGGGGTAGTATTTCTTGAGATATAAGCCATTCCAAGGATAAGCTAATTCTTCACCATCAGTGTTAACCAATTTATAAGTATTACCAAGATAAGTTTCTTTTATGACAAAAGGCCCTTCCCAATTTGGTTGGAGTTTTGAGCGAGGCCCGCCAGGTTTTACAAAGATTCTTTTAATTATCATCTCACTGACCTTAAATTTTCTCTCAATTTCTTTCTTTTGATAAAAACGTGAGAGCCTGTTTTGATAACATCATGCATGTTCAGCGGCGGCCAGATGTTTCACATCGAAGAGTTCCAACTGTGCAAGGAGAGATTCACGACGTTCATCAGTGGACAACTCCTTGTCCAATTGTACTCTGAGAGAAGGAATAAGGATCTCATAAGGGACCACCGCCTCCATTCCATAAGTGAGGGCGAAAGGAGTTTGTCTAGTAGGAGTGCGAATGGAAGTACGGTAGGCCCATAGAGTTTCAACGAGCTTTTCTGGCCAATCCGCAAATTTGTTAGCCTCACATATTTTCTTGATGATTTTGATCAAAGTTTTATTTGTAGCCTCTGCTTGCCCATTACCCTGTGGATAATAAGGAGACAAATGATGCAATGCGATGTTATACATGTTGCAAAGGTCTTGAAGTTCTTCAGAGATGAATTGAGGTTCGATGTTAGTGACGATGGAGCTTGGGATGCCAAATCTTACAATGATTTTCTTCATAATGAACTTGCAGACGGTTGACGCATTGATCTCCACGTAAGCTTCTGCTTCTGCTCACTTGGTGAAGTACTGTGTGGCCATGAGTATAAAGGATTTCGATTTTGTGAGGAGGTTCGCATCACCAAGAGGTCCAATGATATCGAAAGCCCACATGCAGAAAGGCCATGGGGAGGACATAGGATGGAGTGAAGAAGCATGAGAATGAATTTTGTCGACGTGCAGTTGACACTTGACACACCTTCGAACATAGATGGAACAATCTTTTTCTAGGGTAGGCCAATAGAATCATAGCCTAAGGATTTTTTTAGCTAACATCTAGCTATTGACATGGCCCCCACAAACTCCGGAATGTGCCTCTTCCACAACCTTCCATGCCTCGTCGTCATCAAGGCACCTAAGAAGAACGCCAGTAAAACCTCCTCTATAGAGTACTCCTCCAACCAAAGTGTATCTTTGGGCGACTCTCCTGATGGCCTTCTTCTCTTCTGCCATGGCTTCTTCAGGATAAGACTGATCTTGGCAATATTTGGCAATCTCATAGTACCACGGTTTTTCCTCATCATCCATCTCCTTTTCTAAAAGCATATCTTCTCTACTCTCACAAGCTTCTCCTTCTTTGTTAAGCACCTCCTCCTTAACACTAAAAAATGTAGGATCCTTGATAGCAGGAGTGAGACGCATCTGAATTATAACAGAATGAAAGTCCCGTTCGGGGAGAAAAATCAGGGAGGAGACAAGTAAAGCAAGAGCGTCAACTAAGATGTTCTGGTTGCGAGGAACATGGATAAATATCATCTTGGTAAAAATTTTGGCATAATGATGTGACACAATCTAGGACTTAAGCAAGCAAGCACAATTCGCAATCAAACGGACCGGTATTGGCGGCCTCTCTCCCGACGCTCACCCAAGTCCCGGGGTAACTTGGTGATGCCAAGTGGAGGATGTGAGGGCTGGGCCCTTGCTGGTAGAGGGCCAGGAAGGCCAAGGTTATTTCCCCAGGGGGGTATGGCATCCCAAATCAAGGGAGCCGACGTCGTGCCGAGGTCACGGGTTACACTCTTCTTCCCACGATGGTCTCTTAAAGCAAGGGAACTTAAGGATCGAGCTCTCACTGTCACGGCCAGCTAAGTTATGAACTAATATTGAACTAACAAGCACTAAATAGAGCTAAGGTTGGAGCACTTACTCGACCAGTTTGAAAAAACCGGTCCCACTCGGAGACGTGGGTGAGCGGGGAAGCGTGGGTTCCCCACACGCCGCGCTGGGGTAGCTTGCCAGGTTTAAGCAATTACAACACTACACCCCATGCAAGGGGGGATCTTTGGGAGGGGAAACCAATGGTTACAATCAAACACTACCTCCCACAGGGAGGGGCTGTAAGCCGGCCAGGTGGGGAGGGGAAAAAAATGGAAATGGAATCAGAACGGTGGGCAAACCCGGTTCTGCCTGCTCTCTGTGCTTGTGGACAGACAGTCGATGATGGTGATGCTGCAGCCACTCAAGATTTTTTTTGATGACGAGACCAGTTGGAAATTCTTCGTAAGGGACCCAGGAAGCCGTCCAATTGTTTTCGGAATTTTAGGTGGTTGGTAGTGGTCGGGGCAGAGGCATGAACAGGGGCTCAGGTCTCTTGTCCTGACTGTCTTAGCACCACTGCAGCTGGAAGACGAAGACTCTACGGATGCTCCAAAACT
Organism: Amorphophallus konjac; assembly: GCA_022559845.1. Taxonomy (NCBI): domain Eukaryota; kingdom Viridiplantae; phylum Streptophyta; class Magnoliopsida; order Alismatales; family Araceae; genus Amorphophallus; species Amorphophallus konjac. The sequence goes on from CM040126.1 coordinate 143,887,763, forward strand.
CAGAATCAGGCACCGCTGGTTTCGATGGACCCGTAGTTGAGTCCTCTTAGAAACGAGACCAACGTAGATGCTTGACGGTGTCGGAGTAGGCCGATGGAACCCAAACAGTGACAGGGTATCTGTGCAGTCTGAGAGGTAGCAGAACATCGCACCAGGGGGAAGGAAAATGATAACTTTTTACTCCGTGTGCCAAACTGGGCTCTGCTTCTTGATTCAGGAAGTAGACTTGTCGAGGAAGATCTCAGTCAAGACTCACCTCCAGATCTTCAAGAGAGTGGTCGTGGCGGCTTCTGAAATCAGCTTCAGGTTGATGCTCAGGGGGGAGATGCGCAGTTGGGGAAGATCGGCTGCTCAGGACGGCCACGAGCTCAGAATGTGATGAGACCACCGCCGTTGCGAAGATGACTGGGATACGCTTCCAACGATGCCACTTGAGCCTTCAGGGACACCAGAATGAAGTCGGGGTCACTGCTGCACTCTGCTGGTTCTCTGCAGGTCCTCAGCTGTGAACAGGTTCGTCGATGTAGTTCCCAAATGATAAGAAGAAGTGGTTGAATGGTGAAGGGGATATGAAGAGTGGTGGGAGGGGAGTGTGGGGGAGGTATGGAGGGTGGCTAGGGGGTGGTGGAGGAGCTGGGGAAGGGGGAGGGCGGAGGGGCTTGCAGGTTTCAGCCAAGGTGGAGAGGGGATGGAGGGTGGTAGATGTTCTAGGTAGAATGGAATGGGGGGGGGGAAAGGAGGGGAGGGGTGACCAGACCTAAGAGGGGGTGCTTGGGGGCGCCCTAAGGCTTAGGGGATGGAGGGAAATTTTCAAAAAAATTCTCTTGGGAGCTGGAGGGCTGCATGGGGGAGGGGGAAGGGTGCTTGGGAAAGGGTAGTGGTGTGGTTGGGGGTTGGAGGTTGGCTTGGTGATTGGGGGTTCTTCTTCGGGACTAGGGTGGAGTAATGAGGAGGGTGTGGGGAAGGGGAGAGGCATTAATGGGGGTAGGTGGGAGATAGAAGTGGTTGGGAGGGGAGGAGAGAGAGGGTAGGGCGCAGCCCCCCTTGTTGTGTGTGTGTGTGTGAGAGAGAGAGAGAGAGAGAGAGATATTGGTAGGGATTCTCTCCCCTAGGGCTTCTCACCCACTATTGGATTCACTCCACTAGTAATCTGAATTTTGAATTCTCAAATGGTAAACTTTTCATTAATTTGAAATGGGGGAAATGGGGTCCTATATATAGGCAACCCTCATTTTACAAAAAGTCCCTGACTCATGCTATAATGACAAATAAGCAAGGGGTAGGGGGCGCCCCTGGACCAAGCCCACAGAATTGGGCCCAAAAGCTAATCTAAATGACACTTAAACTTAAAGAAATAAACAAAAGACCTAGGGACATGACTCAAATAAAATGGAAAATACATCAAATGACTCAAATAGAAAGCACAAAATGGATAATTGGGCCTACGAAGAGTGAAGCCCGAGCTCAAATGACATCGGAGAGTGAAGATGACCCGAGCGAGAGGGAATCATGGGTGATGCCCCCATCACATAAGTAGAAGCAAGTTCCTGGTAGGGTTTGAGCTTGGGATCGAGTGTATGACATTTGGTGAGCACTTGGTGAAGAATAAGTTGACTATCACCGACAATTCAAAATTGGGTGACACTAAACCGATGGGTGGCCTCGAGTCCGGCCAGAAGAGCCTCATACTCAACAATATTATTTGTAACAAGGAAGGCAAGTGGAATGGTGATACCCTCAGGTGTTAAAAGAACCATGCCAATCCCCCTACCATGAGAGTTCGGAGTTCCATCAAAATGTAATGTCCGCATGGGATCTAAAGGTTGATTAATAGACATCAGTTCCTCATCTGGAAACTCTGAGTGAACAAGATCGAATCTTGGAAGACGGTGATGAGCAAGATGTTTCGCGATGGCATAGCCTTTAATCACCTTTTGCTGAATGAAGGTGATGTCTAACTGAGAGAGGAAGCTTTGCCATCGCGCTAATAGATCAGTGAGGATAGATTTCTCGAGGAGAAACTTAATGGGATTCATGCGAGTAATGAGATGAACCTCATGAGCTAAGAAGTAATGTTTCAACTTTTGAACTACCCAGACTAAAGCTGCGTAGGTTTTCTCCATGGCTGTGTACTTCTACTCACAGGGGTTGAGGAGTTAAACAAATAGTAGGATGCCCTCTCCTTTCCTTCATCATCTACCTGCGCCAGGACAGCACCTACCGAGTCATCGAGGACTGAAACATAAAGAACAAGTGGTTTGTCTGAAACCGGCGGCCTCAGGACAGGAGGATTTGATAGATAATCCTTTAATCCGTCAAAAGCCGCCTGACACTTATCGTCCCAATTAAACTTGACTCCCGGCTTAGTAAACTCATAGAACGGCCTACACCTTTGTGAATGCTGGGAGACAAATCGACGTATAAACTGTAACCTCCCGATCAATCCTCGAACTTCCTTCAAATTCTTGGGAGGGGGCATATCTCTTATTGCCTGCTCCTTGTTGGGATCAATCTCGATACCTCGCTTGCTGACAATGAATCCAATCAACTTTCCTGACGAAACACCAAACACACAATTCATGGGGTTCATTTTCAATTGATATTCCCAGGACCTTTGCAAGACCTTGGCCAGAACTCCAGGATGCTCAATCCTCATCCTTGACTTCACTACCAGGTCATCAACATACACCTAAATATAAATGTGGACCATATCATAAAAAATAGCCATCATGGCCCTTTGGTAAGTGGCTCTGGCATTCTTGTGTCCGAACGGCATGACCACATAACAATACGTACCCCAAGGTGTAGTGAAGAAGGTCTTCTTCTGATCTTCCTTAGCCAGGCGAATTTGATTATATCCGGAGAAACCATCCATAAAAGATAGAGTCTCGTACCCAGCCGTATTATCAATTAAAACATCAATGTGAGGGAGGTGAAAATCATCCTTAGGAAACGCGCGATTGAGGTCTCGGAAGTCTATGCAAATTCTGACTCTTTCGTCCTTCTTCATCACTGGGACAATGTTAGCCACCCAATTGGGATAGAGGACAACTCTAACAAATCTAGCCTTATAGAGCTTATCGACCTCTTCTTTCATTTTCAATGCCATATGCAGGTGGAAATGCCTCAACCGCTGTTTGACCGGGACTGACCCTGGCTTTAGTGTTAGACGGTGTTCAACAAGCGCATGGTCCAGACCCGACATATCCTCATAACTCCATGCAAACGTGTCCTTATATTCTTGAAGAACTAGAATAAGCGCCTCTTCTTCAGACGGCAGCAAATTTTTGCTTATGAGGACAATCCTAGGGTTTTCCTCGGTAACGAAATTAACTTCTTTGGTGGGCTCTTCTTCTGAGGCTGACGGCTCATCGAATCTCCTCATGCCCTAGTAAAAGCATCGGCCTCGTCCTCATATTCTTCATACTCTTCATCCCCCTCTTCGACATGGTCTTCATCATTCATGATTTCGTAAACACCAAACCCTTTGTCGAGAACACACACATCCTCACATTCCAAGTCTGGCAAAAGGATCGGATCATCTACAAAGAGTGGGATGGCCAAACATGTCTGGCACCTCTGAGCTAATTCCCTTAAGAATCTACGGGAAATCTGCTTACCCTTGGCCTTCCTAGTAGCAACTACCTCCCGACTCTTGACACTAGAAGAAGAAGAACAACTAACATGACTGCTAGATTCTGAGGAACAAGGAAAGGAGGAAGAAGAAGCGGGTACAGGAGGTGGTACAGTAGAGGATCCCTCATCGGAGGGATAAAGAAAGCCCGCTAACGGACCCTGGACGAGCGGCCCTTGTGTCGGGGCACACTCGAGAACAAGATAGGATGTCTCTTCGACAGAGATGAGAGAGGTGGATTGGTGAGTTTGAACTTTGGTATTTTTTTTCATTTTCAAGAATTGCAAAATCGTGAGAATGAGGATTAGAAAATGGTGAGGTGGAGATGGAAAGATTCAAGAATTCCTGAATAAGAGAGTGGTTGAGTGATTGCCTACGCGGGGGCATGATGGAAAGTTGAGAAAACTGCTCAAAGAGCGAAGAAGGAATTGATGGAGTTTGTAGAAAATCTGGAGATAATGAAATTATGACCACGGGCGGTCTAGGAATGCTGACGGGAGATAATCTGGAACACATGAACACAATCAGTGATGGACGGATGGAATTGAGGAAAAAAAGGCCAGCCCACTGCCTGTCTGTTATGAATCCTTCTTCAAACGACACATCTGGCTCCCCGATGTCGGTGTAGTTGCTCAACATCTGCCTCATATCCGAGCCGGCTTCTCTATTATGTCATGAACAAGTGGCGGCCATTCCAGGTCAGTCGGCTCAGAGCGATGGTGATGTCATTCATATCGAACCATCTGTACCAATCACATTTAGGGTCGTCCATCTTTCTTCTCTTGCTTGGCCTCAAATACTCCAAAGCTTTATAAGTGACCAGCGGGGCTATATGGCGAGCAAACTGCCGCGCATACACGTCTTGACTATCCAGAACTGAAGTAACTATAGTAGTCTGCTTCCCAATCTGTTCAGTGGGCCCTTAGACAAAATGTGTATAAAGAGACCATGTGAGTGGCCGTCTATCTGTCTTGAGAGTGGAGGTCATGGTGGTCCACAACTTTTCTTCATCTTCAACAAATTTTGTTTTACTTGGCCCTTTGTGCCCTAGGCCACTTCGGGGACTGAGCTGATGAGTCTTGATAGGCTTCACCTTGCCTTGACGGTTCGCCCCGAGGCCTTTGCCAGAAGTATAGCCCATTTTCATCATGATGTTCCAGCCTGGGGTATTCATCATATTTTTCTTTTTCCTCCCCTTTTGAGGTGGGGATTGAGTCAGTGCCAGAGTGGAAACTGCAGCTTATGGTCTCAATATATCATGCCGCGGATCGGCAAGATCTAGCACAGATAATAGAGGCATATTAGACGGCCAGATGGAGGGCACTAACGTTGCTGAATGGATATAAATGGTCGGCAGAATGGGCACACTAGTCACTTTGATAATGCGTCCCTTGTGTAGAAATTTTATGCATTGATGGTTGGTGGAAGGGACAGCGTCGAGTGCTTGAATGTATGGACGTCCTAAGATGGCATTAAATATGGGGTCTATATCCAAAACATGAAAATTAACTGTAACAAATGAAGGACCTTGTCCCACCTTCAAGGTAACAACTCCCATAGATGGCTTCTTTGTGTTATCATAAGTTGTCACTGTGATAGGTGAGGGCCGAATCTCACTTTCTAGAATGTCGCACTTCTTCAAGGTGCTAGGTGGCAGAACATTAATGGATGCACCAGTGTCCACCAAACACTGGCTGACAGGTCCCTTATTCATATCAACGGTGATGCATAAAGCAAACTTTATTGTCGGCTTCGGAGCTAACTCATGTTCATGGAAGATGATTGCGGGATGATCTCCTGTCGGTGTCAGGATTGATGTAATCTGCTCAGCTGGGATGTCTTCATTGACCATCACTTTCTAAAAATATTGTTTGAGAGCCTCTTGATGTGTCGGTGACTTTCTTATCAATTCCAGAATAGATAACCTTGCCAGGGTTCTATCTAAATGTTTTAATAGATCCTACTGGGTCCCCAGTATGGACTCCGGCTCTTGTGACTGCTCTTCTTACCCCTGCATGGGCTCCTGCTCTTGTCGCTGTGGAAACACACGGTGGAAAATCCATCCACAGCGGAGCACCATGGTTTGAGAACTCCGCGCCTCCGTCGATTTGTTGGTGGATGGAGGGTTAATGGAAGAATAAGGATCATCAAGATTAATAGGTTGAACAGGGGAGACCAGTTGGGGAACCCTAATAAGGGGCCTTGCCGACTGAGGGTTTGTGGCAACTGGCATGGTTGGTAATGAAGGCAAAGTGGCAAGAGGTTTGGAAGGAATTGTGGTTGAAGGGGTAGGTGAGTTGTGGAAAAAAACGGGCCCTGGAGGTGAAGGGTTAGTGGTGGTAGGCATGTGGGGGTTTGGAGAAGGATGAAGCAGCAAAGACCTAGGAGGCATAGTGTTAACGGGGGTAGATGAGAATGTCGGTGAAGGGTAGATAATAAGTGGCCTGGACAGCAAAGGATTTGCGAAGGTAGGAGGGGTTTGTGGTGCAAGCAAAGAGGGGGGAGGGTGAATGAGGAGAGGCCTTTGCGGCATGGGGTTGATGGTAGAAGGGGTTTGATTAGCGGGACGTATAAGGGGTTTGGAAGGTTGTGGCAACGGAGAAGGCTGAGGTGTTCTCAGTAGACGGGGAAACTGATTAGGATTTTGGTTTAAGGAGGCAACAGAGGCGCTCTCTACATGCCATCCCTGTCCTCTCTCCACCTCGTGGAAGGCAGTGATAGGGTTTACTTGTTGATTTTGGACGGGGTGCTCCGGTAGCAAATTTTGGACAATCCCCATGTCCGGCTGCAGTACTTGAACTTTGTTGTTGTTGGGCTTGCTCAACTGGATCCTGAGCCTACTGTGGTGCCTACTACGAAGGTGGCCTTCTTGCTTTTAGTGTTGCGATGAATCGTCTCATCTCATCCCAGTCAATACCGCCATGATCATCCAGATCATATATATAATACTTAAAATGAAAATAATGATCAATATTATGCCCGGGCTATCGGTGGTACACACAATACCGAGAGGTATCCACATTTTGGGGCCATGCCCGTCTTTCTTTCGGCAAGGTGAGGGCGTTGGCGGCCATAAGGGCATTAAAAATATCCGGAAGACTTTCGAGTAATGGAGGATATTGGGCTCTCTTGGGGCCTGTGGGTCTTCTCGGCTGCTGGGGGTCATAGTTTGCTGGTGGAGGCACTCGGTGATATTGCTGAGGAGTTGGAGGATTTTGTGGTATAGCTTGATTCTGTGGAGGGGGAGGCCGAAAGGGCTAAGGAGCGTTATTTTGTTGGTGCGGAGCTTGGTTGAAGAAGGAGGGTTGTTGAAATTGTTGTGATGGTCTTTGGTTAGGAGGATTGAGAGATTGTATGGGATTACCAACCGCGCTCACCTGCTCATTTACAACTATACCCTTAATAGTGGCACCATTGTTACTCGTGGCATTTGCTTTCCTTGGTACTCTCGGTTTCTGTTCAAACATGGACATGATGGGGGAGTCCTTCATCTGTGTCTGAATGTATCTTGCCCTCTCATAAAGCTTCTCCATGGTACTTAACTTATTCATAGCTAGGATGTGACAAAACTGAGGAGTAGCATTGGAAACAATCATCTTGACTTGCTCAGCTTCCAACAACGTATCTTTCAACTTCTCGGCCATCGACCTCCATCTGTCAGCGAACTGAATGAAGTCTTCCTCAGGCTTTATTTACTTAGCAACTAAATCAGTAACAGACAAAGAGGGACCCATACAGTCTCTATACTTCTGCAAGAACTTCCTCTGAACAATATCAAAATCATCGGCTTCAACAGGCTCCAGGGAGTAAAACCATTCAAGGGCCGGGCCGTCAAGGGACCTTTTGAAAAGATAGGCCAAAGATGTTTTGTTGTTCTACCAAAAGGATGTTTCATACATGAAGTCTTTCAAATGAATGAACATATTGCCCGTTCCATTATAGCGCCGAAAGTTTGGCATTTTCGACGGGAGCAAGTGGAAAACTGGCAGAGTGGGGACAGTGACCTCCGGAGCATCTTTGGGGATAGACATCTTCTTGAGCTGCTCCTCCATACTAGCAATCTTCTAAAGGAGAGTGTTGGTGGCAAGCTCAGCCAGGGCCGGATTGAGTGGAAACTGATTAGGCATGGGCCTTCTCAAGACTAAAGGAGGAGACAGTTTTGGGGCTTGACAAAAGAATGGCATGCCGCAGCGGGGACAGGTGTTATCGGATGGGAAAGAACACTGGATGGATTCCCTTGATGGACCGCCTGGTCATTGGAAGAATGGGCTTGGAAGCCACCTGCAATCTAGGGAGGGTTCGAAGAGGAAGGAGGGACAAATTTTCCCTTAAGAGCATCCTGGATCTTTTGGCGTTGGGCCTCATCCAATTCAGAGAGAACGTTGATGTGATCATCAACGTTAAGTGAAGGGGAAGCTTCCCCAGATGTAGATCAAGTTTCCAGTTGCACTTGAGATGAAGGATCCCCCTCTTGAATAGTGTCAACCATGTAAACCTGGGAGGCTTGATGTTGGGGGTTGAAGTGATAAGTAGAAACATGGTCTCCCTCATGTTGGAAGACTTGATATTGAGAAGGATGATATTGAGCGCAGACATAACCTCCCTCCTGTTGGAATTGATCTTGGGAAAACTCACCAACCTGATCAAACTGACCAGCCTCACCCTCCTCTTGAAAATGCTCCAGATTAGCCATCTTAATAACCTTACCTAACCTAAGCATCATATTTTTAATGACTGAGAGGAAAACTCAAATGCACAGCAACTATGTTGAAATAAAAACACTCAAATGGACAAACCTTCAAATAGATAACACTCAAACAAGGTTGCTGCAGAGAAGTTATAATATTTACGCCCACTTTTACAGGTTCTGTCAAAGTTAGAAAATGTTTTATTATCAGCACAGTGAGGTTTAACTCTAAGTGACAGAACCTATGTTTCAATTTGGTTGTAATGCCGGGATCACTAAGTTCTCACTCTCTCAACCGTGATTAGGCAAACTAACCTTCTAGGTACTTCAAGGTACAACTTGCCTAGCTTCCGTGAGAGAATCCACGGGTACGAGGGCTTATGGAGGTTTTGGACAAAGAAATTCCAATCCAAGGAGACGGAGTGCTCAATTGGAGGGTCTTTCTAAGTCCAAGAAAGGGTAGTGTCTCCTAGAAGTGTAGAGGGAGGAGGTCCCTGGGCCAGAATGCTCGTATGATGCAGAGAGGTACAGGTAGAGGCAAAAATCAGTCACCAAGAAATAGCGTCCTACATGATGGACGCACAAAGAAACATCGTCCACAGGTTGGGACGCGCAAACAGGAAATGGACATCTGCCAAAGAAGGCGCAAAATCCTGAATAATAATTATATCAAAAAAGGGCGTCCTGTAGTTGAGACGCAGATTCTATAGAATAATAATGATAAAAGAAATGGCGTCTCTTAAAGTAGACGCAGATCATAGCAAATCCCAGAAAAATAACAAATGATCAAGTATGTGCATCCAGATGAGTGGGCACAGATAACAACAAATTCCAAAAAACCAACAGATAATCAAGTATGCACGTCCGAATGGGTGGACGCAGATAACAAAAAATTCCAAAAAACTAGCAGATAATCAAGTATGTGCGTCCAGATGGGAGGACGCAAATACCAACAAATTCCAGAAAGATATCAGATAATCAAGTATCTACGTCCAGATGGATGGAGCCAGATAACACTAATCAAGTATGCGCGTCCGGATAGGTGGACGCCAACTCTCAAAAGAGGAATCAAACACCTAAGCAACAGTTCACTAATTAGACAACCAACTGGGAACGTGCATGTGGTGCACTAAAGGGGATAAGAAAGAAGAATGTGCTACGTGGAGCACCAAAGGAGGGGCACACGTGAGTGCCAGTAGGAGGGGTAATCAAATAAAAGACAATAGTGTCTCACCGTGATCGCCAATCAGTGAACGTGTCACTTAGTGTGCAAATGTGAAAGATGGTAAAAACACAATGTTGAAGGAGCAAAGTGAAGGGAAGGGGAGCGCGTGGTGCTTAAGGGAATGTGATCTCTAGAGGAAATATCCTCAATACTAATGAGAGAAAAATGATCGCGGGCAATACCTGATGCAGCGGGTGTGTGAGCTCTATTTCCTCCTTCAACCGGCCGGCCGGCTAAGGGGCTCTTTTGATTTGATTACCCTGAAACACAAAGACAAGCAAAGAAAGTACCGAATTAGAAACAGGTTTGTGCAGTATCAATTCTTAAGAAAAATAAACGCATGCAGATGGAGACTAACACACCTTGTGTGCTTTTAAACCCCTTGGCATAAGGGTGTGAATGTAAGTGGGATGCAGTGATGTGCAAAGAAATCTAGCGAATGCTAGATGCAGGTGTGTGAATGATGATGAAATGATGTAGCACATAGATTGAGTAAATGAAAGAAAAGAGATGGGGAAAGAAACGAAGGGAAGTCCTCCACTGGGATGGCAAAGCAGAGAATAGGAAGAATCTCCCTCGCTGGAACAATCAAGCCATGTATCCCACTCTGTTGTTCTCTTTTTTCTTCTCCTTTTCTCTCTGCCTCCTCCTCGTGCGCGAGCACAAAAGAGTTCCAATTTATAGGAGAAGAGTCCCAGAATGATTCCAAGCGAGGAAGGTGGGATAGACTTCCCGAAGAAGTGGAAGGATCAAAATGAGCAATAACCAACCAGGGAAAGGGGTCTAGATAAAATCAGAAATGCAAGAAGAATTGGCGTCTACTTTAAACGTCGCTAATTAAATGTGCGTCCACCAAGACGGACGCTCATTCTTGAGCTTAATTTTAGTTATCCCAGATTTTTCATAAGAATTGGCATCTTTCACAGTAGGCGTTAATTAATTGGCGTCCACCTTAATGGTCTCTCATTCTTGATCAAAATTGAGCAATAATTATCAATAAAAGAATTAGCGTCTGCTATACAAGTCGCCATTTCCGGAAAATAATTGATAAATAGCTGAAGAATGAGCGTCTATGCTGGTAGTCGCCGATAAAAATTAGCGTCTAGAGAAGTGGATGGAAATTCAAGAAAAACTCCAAAGAATAGAAAAATCTTCTTATTCAGCTCAAGATGAAATCCACTTTGGGGCATTGCATTGTAACATGAGATTTTCTCAGCTTAGTGTCAATTTTAGCGTGTCTACACCACTTTTTGGGAAAAATGCATGCTTTAGGGCTTGAGACCGGATCGATTCACAAAAATCTAGTTTCGTGCATCCCACTGCGATCGGGGGTGATTCCCCACGCATCCCGAGATTTTTCGAGCCCAATGTGGGCATGTCAAGCATGGGAATGAGCCTCCGGGGTGATCCCCGGAGGGGACCCCACTTCTGGGAATAGCCCAGTTGGGCAGCCAGGGTTCTAGTTGGACAGGGGTGTTGAGCGGCCAGGGTGCTGGCCGCAGAGGCCAGGGATGGGCGGCCACTGGTTGGGCTGCCTACACCCTATTGTCCAATGAGCTGGGCGGCCAACCTCCTGGCTGCCCAGGCCTGCTGGGCGGCCAGGGAGTTGGCCGCCCATGCATCAAGGTGGCGGCCACCCCTGTGGCCGCCCAGACCCGGTGGACCCATGACCTGTCTTTTCCATGTTTCATGTGTTGGTGGTTCATGTCTATGCCGGTTTCATCGGTAGTCCACAGAGTAGTCACCCAGTCAGAGCTTCTCGGGTTTTGTGGCATATACATAGCCGTCTTGTGTCATGTTACATGCACACTGTGAGTTACGTACGGACCGGTGGTCTTCTGGTGGCTTTCTGCTTCTTCAGTGAGTTCTCACGTATTGGTGACCTTCCCCACTAGTCGTAACATTTCTGCGCATGCGTGTGTGGACCCACTTGGGAGTGGTGGAGAGCTTTCCCAGTGTGACGATTTTTAGGCTGGTTACTGTTGGACCCCTCATCTTTACAGCTTGAGTCCAGACTAGGAGAAAAACTAGCTAGAGGACCCGACTTAGAGTGCAAAGTCTGTGTGTGCACACGTGGTTGGGGGCGTCAGACACGTGCTGACGAGCGCGACCCCAGCTAGTCCTTGTTCTGTGGTTTCATAGTTAGTGTGTCTCAGTTTCCACCTGGGGCGAGTAGGGAGACACCAGGGGTGCAGACTAAGACAGTAGTCGATGCATCCGACCTTTCTTCTAGTGGGTAGTGCTCCTGTCACCTGAGAGGTTTCGACTCAGGTTTCCTCCTGACAAGGTTCAGTGTTCTAGAGGATCGATGTTCTTGTTACTCGTGATCGAGACATGGTTCATGGTGGTCTTTGAGAGTCCTGTCTGGATGCGTGGCCATATTCCCTGGTTGACCGATTGAGGGTCTACCTGGTAGCCTAGATCCTAGTGTTCGCGTCCGAGGAGAGGTGTTCCGAGATAGGTCTTTGCGTTCCCGCTTTCTTTGGCCCAAGTTTCAAGGAATCCACTTCAGGGTGAGTTGTGTTTGATACTCGAGGTATCTTGATGGTGTGCGGGTCTTTAGTAGTTAGTGGTGCAGTGTGTTTAGTTGTGTTATTGTGCAGTTCCTTCTGCTTTACTACTTTACCAGCCTTACTATCTTTATATTTTATTACTTGCTACTCTATTTATTTTGTTTTATTATGGTGGGGATCCGCGGGACCCCTACTGAGCCAATGAGATGTAGCTCACTCCTTTTATTTTTAGGCCGGCGTGCCTCCTCATTGTTCAAAGGCCTTGAGCAGCGTCTGAGGTCTTAGCATCGCCAGCTTTTGTCAGCCGAGCTATGCTCCAGAGGCTTTGTACTTTTCTTTTGTTGAGCTGTACCTTTGGGACTTGTGTATATATCATATCTGGATTGGAAATTGTATAAAAATGTGTAAATATATGTATAAATGTAAATTTTAATTTCAACACTTTGATTCCTACATTTATTTTAGATTTCTGTACACTCCCGTGACACCTTTAGAAACCCTTCCGAGCTTCCTAGCTCGTGGGTAGCGGCGTAGGATCCGAATGATATTGGGTTTGATCTAGTATCTGGATCTTGGGTCGTGACAGTTGGTATTAGAGCGATGTTATTGTAGAGTACAGAAATGTAGAGTAAATGTAGTGTTTAACAGTCTAGAGAGTCTGGTATAGTTAACAGTTGGCTTAGGTTATTCCGCTTTCTCACTGTGTTGTCTCCTTTGCGTGTTTAAGGATCCACAATGGCATAGAGGAGGGAGGCGCGGCCCCAGGCAGAGCTGGCCGCGGGGACCCAGGAGGTGCAGGGTGGAGCACCGCCCCCTCTGTTAGATGCTGCCCTGGTTGCGGCGAGACCAGCGGGGTTTTTCGATTTGTCCACCGAATTTTTGGCATTGGCTCAGAGGGCATTGTCGGTTGCCGTATATATGGAGTTAAGCCGATTCGCACCGCCGTCCATGGCAAGTCCAAGGTTCTTGGCTCAGCAGTTCATCGCCGGTCTGAGGCCATAGATTCATCGGATCCTTATGGCATCCGGGGTAACTGACGTAGAGGTATCTTTCCAGATGGTGGCAATTTTGGAGGTAGACCTGTTGCGTGCCGAGGAGCATGTTAGGGCATTGCAATTCCTATGCGGTCTCCCTCATGCATTTCAGGAGGAGCCAGCTGCGTCCTCTATCACTGTCTGTGGTCGTCGCCAATGAGACAAGAGGAGGCATAGGCAGGATAGGCAGGCAGTTCGTAGAGGTGTTGGGTGATGCCTGGAGCTAAGGCCTCAACGGCAGGGGCAGAATCAGGCGCTTTAGAAGCAGGCGCAGGCCTCGGAGGACTCCGTGCAGTAGCCAGCTGCGAGGTGACCATGGCATGGCATGTCAGAGCAGCCGGGATAGTGTCTGAGGTGTGGCGGATTTCATGTGGGCCATCCCTACCAGGTGGCCATGGCGGAGCGGAGGTGCTTTTGGTGTGATCGGACGGGGCACCTGGTTTGTGACTACCCGGAGCGGAGGAGCTGTTATAGGTGGGGCAGGTGCTCCATGAGTGCCCCCAACTGCCACCCCAGCGATGATCATTCCTTAGTGGCCTCGGTGAGGCATGGGAAGGCAGGTGCTAGTGTTTTGACCCTGGCTGTACTATATTGTATAGAAGGTATGGCCCTATTTTCGTCTGGCTTTTTGTTTATTTCTGGTGTTCTTTATGGTTTCCTCTTGGGTTTCATGTTCTGAGAAGCGTGTGTCTGGGGTTCGCCTCAGACTCTAGAGGTTGTTTCTGATGCTGGGAGGTGCCGCAGGTGTAGTCAAGCAGGACTTTTGGCACGTGGTGGCCCAGAAGGGCTGTCCCAATAGCTGCAGCGACTATTGAGATGACAAAGCTGGACTTTCGAGGCTTCGGGATGTGCATCCGGTCGAGCGAGGAAGTGTCCTAGCTTGTGGCAGGTATAATTTTGAGATGTCGAGTCGTGTTATTGATGCACTTCTGTAGATCCCATTATTTTCCCGTCATGTCTAAATTGTGTTCGTGAGTCCCTGTGTGCGTGTCGGGAGTTCAAAGTAGTGTCATGTGCAGTAGAAGTGGAGTTGCGTACTCGTTTCCCTGTTGATATCGCGCGTTGATGCCGTAGTGTGAGGAGTTAAGTTGCCGACCGAGTTATGTGTGTTGTTCTGTGTGGCTGGTGCCCTGCTTTCCCCGGTATGAGTTGGGCTTAAGTCTTTGGTTCAGCATGTGAATTGTCAAACTGAGCGTGGAAGTTTGTGCTCCAGAGTTAAGGTTCTATAGTCTCTCGCACTATTTTCTGGATTTGGTCAGTGGAGTTGGAGGTAGTTTCGTGGCAGGTGCCAGAATACTCCTTTTGGTGAGGTGTCTTGTATAGAGTTGCATAGCGGAAGCGTGGTGGGCCCATAGCCCACGGGCCCGGGATTGATACTAGGCGATGTTTGAGGATACCCTGGTGGTGAGCGGAGTTATGGAGGTCGGTCGACAAACCTTAAGGAGGGAGATTAGCCTTTGGTATGTAGCGACGGTGGCCATGAGGTTGGCATCGTTTGGCGTGTTGTTGTTTAGGCATTGTGTTAAGCGACATTGGTAGGGTTGAGAGTTAGGGGCTTCTTGAGTCGTAGATTGTTGAGTAAGGACTATAGTTGCCCTAGTTTCTCCCCTGGAATTGGCGTGGTTAGCTCATGGAGGAGCCCGGCTTGTGGTCAATGTTGTGTTTAGGGCATGGAGCAGTGGTTTGGTTATCGTGGAAGCAAGTATGCGTAGTGTGGCTCCAGAGTGAGGAGTTGTTTGATCGCCTTCGATTCAGATAGTGTTTTCCAGGTCAATCTGAGGTTGGTGATGAGTGTAAGTATAAATGAGAATCTACTCCCGGTCCCAGTGGGAGTATCTTGAATATCAGGGTGGCTGATTAGACCCCTATCACTATCAGTTGTGTGGATCTACGTGTAGGTGTACGGCAGAGATGTCAGTTGGGGACCAGTTGAAAGCTTAGATAAGGTCGTTTGATTAGGACCTGGACTGTGACCTTGGTCAGGTGTATTTAAGGTTTGTTGTGGTTCGAGGCATTGCCCTTGGGTTTAAGTAGTTTCTGTAGGCACGAGGCGCCGTTGGATATTGCTCGGAGTTAAGATGGCTTTCCGACTGCCCCTGATGGGCAGGGAGTATTGTTGTGGTTTCGGATAAGATTCCATAGGGCAGTCGTGTATGGTCAAAGGAGCCAATTGAGTTGTCTTGGCACACTGATAATGTGTGTTTTAGTGTGATGGTCATCCGATGGACTGATGCTCGAGTCTAGTTGAGTGATGTGGTGGATGTGAATTGAGAGTTTGGCCTTATCGAGACTCAGAAGAGATAGGAGCTCGATATTTTCCATGGTGTCACTGATCGGATTGTTGTGCTGAGGTCGGAGGTTTCCCCTAGCTCAGGAGGAGCGGTTCGAGGGACGGTGTGTGGAGCAACTAATTGTTCAATCCGAGTGGTATTGCGTCTGGGTGGGCGCTGAGATTAGGTTGTTGATAGTCGATAGGCCAGGTGGTTCTGTAGAGTTGCGGAGTGTGGATTGGATGGTTGTAAGGTGGAATAGCTATCTCCTTGGCGAAAGAATCCTCCAAAGTGTGAGTGTGAGATTGGGACCCTGCCTTTGAGAAGGGTTTTGAGGCGTTGTACCAAGGACTAGCAAGATTGTGGAGTTTGAGGTTCGCACGGGTGACCTTGTGGTTCTTCTGCCCTCGTGAGAAGCTAGTTTGGCTAGATAGCCAGAGACATTTGGAATTGTGTTCGATCGTTGTGTGGCCCAGGCGTAGAGGTAGCAGGTGTATGGGCCGATGGATGTGGGTGGACGTCCGGAGTTTGATGGTCAGTTCTATGGAGAACCAGAGGGAAGGAGTGATTTGAGGATTCCTTGGTTGGTATGGGACCGATGGCCGGTGAATGGTTTCCTCAATCGATGTGTTGTCCCTCAAGTGGTCCTGGTACGTTGTGTCTAGTGGTTGGTGAGATCTCGGATGGTTAATTGTGGGTGTCTCTCGAGTATTGGAAGAGGCAGGTGAAAGCTTGGCATCTGGATCGATGATGGCTAGTGAGCATTGGTTGTGTTCGACTTCAGAGGTGAGAGCTGTTGATTATGTAGAGCCATCAGGAGCGTTGTGATCAGTGGTGTTAGCTATGTGAATTTTGGCTCTTGAGATAACAGTTGCTGACCGTGTCGAGCTGTTAATTATGTCACTGTCAGCAGTGATGGCTGTCAGAGTTGTGCTCATGGTCGAGATGTGATTGTGCTCCCTGTGAGGGGTTTTCGGCGTTTAGTAGTCAAGGAGGCCGATGTCCTGAGTGGACAGCTAGGTGAGGTCATTCCTAGTTATAGGTGGGTTGAGGATGGAATTAGGTGTTTTCCTCCTTTTGTGGAGCGCATTGTATGTTATTGCGCCAGGAAGCTTTGAGAAGCTGAGGTGATGCTAGACTTGTCTATCTGTGAGGGCCTCGGGCGGTCCGAGGATTGGTTTGGATTGGCACAGGGATGCGAGAGGACCTTATAGGATGTATTGGTCTGGCATTGTCCCTCAGAGGAGTCATGTGGAGTAAGGTGGTTGTGTTGTGCTTTGATGGTATGGCCCGTTGGGTGAGTTTTCCCCCTTGAGTTCTGTGCATCGTTCTAAATTTTGAGGATGAAAATCTTTTAAGGGGGGAGGTCTGTCACGACCCGGGTTTTTCAAATCTTTTTCCACGGGTTGCGGATCATGTCCGAGTGGGTTTCGGACTTTAATTTTGCATCTTTGGACCCCTAAAAAGGTGTTTTTGTGGGTCATTTCGGGTCCGTGGCGGCGAGTTGAACGACCTTGCTTTTTCTCAGAATGGTTCTACATTAGATTGTATTTTTCGAGAATTTTCAGAGTTAATGTGAGTTTTCAAAAAAAAGAAGTAACAAAAATAAAATTTAAATCATAATAAGCCCTCCCCCCTGTATTCTCTCTCCCACTGTCTCATTCTCACTCTCTCACCCTCTTATCTTCTCTCCCTCCACCTCTCCGGCGGCCGACAGACGGTGGCGGTGGGCGAGACCGGGGGACGGTGTTGGTTGCGAGTGGCAGGGATGATCGTGAGGAGCTGGAGGTGGGGGCGCGGTGCAGCGTGCTTGCGTGAACGGGGTTTGACACGTGCGGTCGAGGTGGTTTCCCGGTGGTTTTCGTCAAGAAAGGTAAGGGGATGGACCCACACTACATTTCTCACGTTTTTCCTTCATGCGGTCATGTTTTGGGCGAGAGAGAGGGGTTTACCGCTTTTAGGGGGAAATGCATGTTTTAGGGCGTGAGATCGGATCGATTCGCCAAAATTGAGTTTCGTGCATCCCATTGCGGTCGGGGGTGATTCCCCACGCATCCTGGGAGTTTTCAAGCCCAATGTGGGCGTGTCAAGCATGGGAATGAGCTTCCGGGGTGATCCCCTAAGGGGACCCTGCTTCCAGGAATAGCCCAGTTGGGCGGCCAGGGTTCTGGCCGCCTAGCATGGAGGCTGATCCCTGGAGGGAACCTCTGGGAATAGCCCAGTTTGGCAGCCAGGGTTCTGGATGCCCAGGGGTGCTAGGCGGCCAGGGTGGTGGTCGCCCAGGGCCATGCCCATCTGGCCGACCAAAGGCCTGGCCGCCAAGGTGTTTGGGTGGCCACTGGTTGGGCCTCCCAGACCCTGTTGTCCAGAGAGTTGGGCGGCCAGGGAGTTGTCCCCCCATGCATCAGGGTGGCGGCCACCGCTATGGCTGCCAAGACCCGGTGGACCCGTGACCCGTCTTTTTCGCGTTTCGCGTGTTGGTGGTTCCTGTCTATGCCGGTTTCGTCGGCAGTCCACAGAGTAGTCACCCAGTCAGAGGTTCTAGGGTTTTGTGGTATATCCATAGCCGCCTCGTGTCGTGTTACATGCACATGGTGAGTTATGTATAGGCCGGTGGTGTTCCGATGGCTTTCTACTTCTTCAGCGAGTTCTCACCTTTTGGTGACCTTCCCCACTAGTCGTAACTTTCCTACGCATGTGTGTGCAGACCCACTTGGGAGTGGTGGAGCGCTTTCCCAGTGTGACAATTTTTAGGCAGGTTACCGTTGGGCCCCTCATCTTTGTAGCCTGAGTCCGGGCTAGGGGGGAAACCAGCTAGAGGACCCGACTTAAAGCGCATAGTATGTGTGTGCACACGTGGTTGGGGGCGTCGGATATGTATTGACTAGCGCGACCCCAGCTAGTCCTTGTTCTGTAGTTTCATGGTTAGTATGTCTCAATTTCCACCTAGGGAGAGTAGGGAGACACCAGGGGTGCGGACTAGGACGTCAGTCGACGCATCCGGCCTTGCTTCTAGTGGGTAGTGCTCCTGTCACCTGAGAGGTTTCGACTCTAGTTTCCTCCGAATGAGGTTCAGTGTTTTGGTGGCTCGATGTCCTTATTACTCAAGATCGAGACGTGGTTCTTGGCCATCTTCTAGAGTCATGTCTGGCTGCATAGCTGTGTTCCCTGGTTGACCTATTGAGGGTCTACCTGGTAGCCTAGATCCTAGTGTTCGCATCCTAGGAGAGGTGTTTCGAGATAGGTCTTTGCGTTCCTACTTTCTATGGCCCAAGTTTCAAGGAATCTACTTCAGCGTGAGTTGTGTTCGATACTCGAGGTATCCCGACGGTGTGTAGGTCTTTAGCAGTTAGTGGTGCGGAGTGTTTAGTTGTGTTAATGTGCTGTTCCTTCTGCTTTACTGCTTTACTTGCCTTACTATCTTTATATTTAATTACATGCTACTCTGTTTATTTTATTTTGTTATGGTGGGGATCCACGAGACCCCTACTGAGCCAATGAGATGAGGCTCACCCCTTTTCGTTTCAAGTCGATGTGCCTCCTCGTTGTTCGGAGACCTTGAGCAGCATCTGAGGTCTTAGCGTCGCCAGCTTTTGTCAGCTGAGGTATGCCCCAGAGGCTTTGTACTTTTCTTTTGTTGAGCTGTACCTTTGAGACTTGTGTATATATCTGGATTGGAAATTGTATAAAAATGTGTAAATCTGTGTATAAATGTAAATTTTAATTTCAGCACTGATGCGGGACGGACACGTGAAGCTGGGACTCTAGCTCGCAACTCATCCCTAAGCGAGGGAAATGCGAGATTGTGTGAGGTTGAGGAACCGACAGTGAGTCAAGGGTACTCGGCTTTTCCGCATGTACTCAGATTGAGTCATGGGACGGGTCACTCACTCACTCTCACAGCGGTGATAACAGTATATATCGAGTTAAGAACCTATCACTCGCAGTGGCATATACAAATAAATACGAGGAAAGCAAATGCCTACGAGGAGGGTGCCGAGTGTACCTCCATGCTCTAGGCGTGGGGAAGATGACCCCGGCCAAGTACGATAACTCCCGGTACAATGGTAAAAATTTAATTACAGCAGTGAATTATATTGCCCACTCCACGCAGGGAGGTAAAGGGCTACAAGTGGGGCCTGGGAGAACCGATCTTGGGTTGACGGGTAGCAAGCCGGTAGGGTGTTCGGACCGAAGAAGGGCTGCTGGTCCGACTCGGCACTATTCCAACTCACCTCGACTCGGTTCTGCTCACTAGACAGCAAGCAATGGCCTCCAAAGGGACGTCATCCTCCTGAGATCTTCTGAAGGCGGTGCTTGGCTGGGACAATGGCGGGACGTCCCTGATCGAGTCCATGAAGTGGTGGTTCCTGAAACTTAGCAGAGATAATTAATTGAGATTTATTTTGCTGCTGCCTGTGTCGGTCTGTTCACGGAACAGATTTGCGTGCCTCCACGACAGGAATTTATGTGCTCAGATCCGGAGGTGGATCGAGATGTGGTTGGTGCTGTTGGAAAGAGGGCTCATAGATCTACAACATATATTGTTTTTCGATCGATCCAGAGAAGGGATTAGAAATGAGAAGCTCTGTAACCTTTATATTTTTCTGTGTATCTGGTTACATACTGTCAGGACAGAAAGGGATCTGCCTGAAAACCAATTTTGACCGGAGGGTAAGGGAATTTTCTAGGTGTTGGGAAAATTATTGGTGGAAGGGGTGGATGTTAGGAACATTGAGAATTTTTATGGATTTTCTGAAAATTGATAAGGGGGTGGGAAATTACAACAAGGGGACACTGTCCCGCAGATCTGCAAACTAGCAGATTACTGAGGGGAAGAACAAAAATACGAGAAAAATATCAAACAAAGGACAAATAGATGAAATTTAAACTTGAGATTAGGGGTGATAGGGAGAACAAACCCTCAAAGTTTGGGTTTGATCAGACAATAGGAGAAAAGATAAAATTTTGGCTTTGAGGTTCTGTCCTGATTTGGACAGAACTCCGGCGATGGCGGTGGCGGCGCGATGGCGGCTTGATGGCGGCGGCGGCGGCGGCGGCGCTGAGCTTCACACTCAGGAAGGGGGTTGGAAGGGAGGCATCACACCTCAGAAGAATTGATGCGGGATGACCGAAGGGGATGCCCTGGGACCTACGAGGCAGCAAGCACGACCCGAACCATGGACCCGAGCAACAGCGGACAGACCACACGCGTCACTCAAATTCCGGGGTGAGCCGACAATAGTGGGGATGGACGGCGATCCACAGGCAGCCTACACGGTCAGAGCCGCGAAGGGTAATATGGGGAGGATAGACCTAAGGTCTGAATGTTGCCCGACTCATCCGAGGCAAAGCTGGTGCCCGAGGGCGGGAATGACGGCGCTCTCTCACACGGCAACAGTCAACACTCAATGTTCGGGAAATTTGGAACGGGCTCTCCTCACCATCGGCATGAGAGTTGAATTGATACTAGAAAAGCACTGTCCAAGGAGCAAAGGTCAGATCTATACTTTGCCGAGTCTGAAGAGACTGGCGCCGGTCGGAGACGAGGGCGAGCCGGGAGCGTGCGCACCCGGCGGACACGCTGTGTCGATGTAGCTTCGGCCGTGACCTGCTAATACAACCAAACACACGCCTCCATGCAAGGAGGGGGAACTAGGGAATGGGGTAATCAATACATGCGCTACCCTCACGCAGGAGGGGGGAGCAAGGGGAGGGGAAGACCGAAGTGCTGGTCAGCGAACGGGTCTGCAGGGATGATGCCGATTGTCCTGAATGGTATGCTGAGCACGGACGTCCGAACGGGGTGCCGTCAGCGCTTAGATGAAGCCTGAGGGGTTCTGAAACGTCCCTGAAGATCTGAAGTCGATCTGAGGTCACTGGAGGGCAGGGCCGGCCGGAGAAGTGGACCTACGCGATTCTGTCCCACAGGATAGGGTTGCGCAGTCGCGGGACAACTGCCGGTACGCTCGCTGTGGAACGCAGAATGAGGCGGGACCAACTCAAGAGGACATTAGACAGAGAGGTCTACGTACCCTCAAAAGATGGCGGCCATCAGATCACCAGGCCTGGCGTGGTCGCAGTTGTTGTGAGCCTCTGATTTTTGGGCAAGCAGCCAGACAGAGGAGGGGTGGCGGTGGTGGAAATCTCAGCACGAAAATCGGAACATGACGAAACTACATGGGTTGGTTCCGGGACGTCGAGGGGTACAACTTTTAAGAAGAAGCCTCAAGTTGAAAATCGACAGGGAAGGCGTGGCACGATCTGCAAGTTGCTGCACACTCTAGATGGACTGGTTCGCACCAGCTCTGCGCAGTCGTGGGAGAACGACCACCACGAACTGTCCTGATGTTGGACTGGGGTGATTCTACCTATGCTGCGAAGAGGGCTCGGAGATGAACGAACCCACTGAAGGGGGCTCGGGTAGATTCGCAAAGGGGACGGCGGTGTGGCTGCTGCAAAGTCGACCAAAGTTCTGCCACAAATCTGGGAGCAGCAGAGCAGTGGAGAACTTCAACGCCGGTGTCGAGGAAGAAACCGTGGGATGCCGGGACCACCCTGGATGAACATGGGATGGAGAGGGGCGTATGTTGCAGAGGGGAGGGGTGTCTGGGTCGTGGGAGACTTGGGGGGGGGGCGAACTAGGGTTTGGGGATTAGGGGGGTGGCCACGGCTAGAAGTTGGAGAATAGAAGGAATTTGAATTTTTGTAAAACTTTCCAAAAGAAAAGGAGGGATTTTAGGAGGGGGATGAGATTGGGAAAGAATTGGGTGGCTGAGATTTAATTAGATTAGGGATTTGGAAGGGGATAAAGGAGGTGTGGCTAGATTAGGAAAGTGGAGGAGGGAAAGTAGGAGTCTTAGTAGAAGATGAGGAAGGGCGATGAGGTGGCAAGTGGGAAGGGGGAGGGAGGAAGGGGGACACGTGGCCCAAGGAGGGAGGAGAGAGAGGGGGATTCGAATTCCCCAAGGAGAGAGAGAGAGTTGGATGCAAGGGGGAGAAAGAGAGAGAGAGAGAAAGAGACTCAAGGTGGGATAATTCAATCCTTTGACAATTGTTTGAAAACTTTTCATTAGCTTCAAAATCAAGCCCTTGGACCCCTATTTATAGGGAGAGGCCAGGGTTACAAATGTCCACAATTGCCCTCAACAAATAGAAAAAGACACCACTATCCTAAGGGGTGAGCATAAGCTATCTATGACCTAGAACCGAGCTAGTCTCACAAGTGGCCCTTTGGGCCTTATTTGGCTGGCCCATTAAGGCTTACGAGACTCAAATGAAAAATAAAATGGACTCAACTAACACTAATTGCTACTAGTAATATAGCAATAATCAAAACTGATAAATGGAGGCCCCAAAGTGTCTCGCCAGGTCCACCCGGGATCTTCTAGGACCTGATGTCCCCATCAATTCCCCCGGGCTGGGGAAGAACTCGACTCCGTCGAGTGAGCAGCTGCACTCCTGGCCGGGGTCGCTCCAACACTGCCCCCAGATCTCGTACCCAAAAATGTAGCCTCAAGACAAGCCAAGTGTGAACGGTGCCGTTTCCATGATGTCTGCTTGCCCAATAGGAATCCCTTATGCCTGCGCCGCTCTCGGGATTGTGGGCACATCTCACGTTGTGGGTCCTGCTCCAAGGAATGATCGGGCTCAAAGCACTCACTGGGTCTTGCTGCTGCTTCCTCATATTGCACCAGGTCAACCCGATTGAACACGGGCCCCAACTCATATGCTCTGGGAATATCTACCACATAGGCATGGGCACCTACCCTCCTCACAACTCGGAAAGGGCCTATCCCCTCGACGTACGCTTGTGACGGAATCTGAGATGGAATCCTGTCTGCCCGAACCACCACCAGTGACCTTATCTTGAGTTTGCATGGCCGATCTCGTCACCTAGAACGTTTTGTGCTCACTGTTGCTGGCGTAGGCGTAGGCTTAGTTGGAGAAATCAGAGTAGTAGACTCACTAGCTTTCGGGGAACTATGGCCCGGACGAACGTGTGTTGGGATAAGCTTGGAAAATATGGGAAGGGGGGTAAAGATGGCTGCTGGATGGCCTCCTGCTGAATGATGGTTGTGGCGGGAGGAGGGAGGGCCTGGATCACGATGGTCTCTCCTTTATGCAGGAAAGTGCAAAGACTGGCACGACCAAAGTAGTGGATATCTACATCATACGTCCATGGTCGACCAAGAAGAACGCCCCGATTGTCCATGGAGAGGACATCACACCAGACAATTTCATTGTACCCACTAAACTGGAGGGGAACCGGGCAAATCATGTCCACTGATCGGGAGGTGCCATCGACCCAGCTGACTTCATAAGGCTCTGGATGAAAGAAGATCGGAAGTCTGGTGCGATCAACGCATTCAGAAGAGACAAGGTTGACGGCACTGCCAGAGTCAAGGAGGACGACATATGGCTGACCTCTAATCATAGTCACAGCGTTGCAAAGGCCATTCCGGTGCCAATCTGATGAGGTAGTAGACGGTGGGTGGGTCACGCCATGGGGTATGACAGCCCCAACAGAGATAGGCGGGTGGGGAGGCTCCTCCTCCATGGTTTCGGTCCCCTCAAACTGGTCAATCAATGATTGCTCGGGGACGTACTCAACGGTCTCCTCTCTCACTGACTCTTGTGATGGAGGTTCAACTTGCTCCTCAATAACAAGGCTAGAGAGGCCACGGTTGGGGTAGTGACTCACAAAATGACCGAAGCCTCTGCACTGGTAGCAGGCATTCCTAGCGGCCTATGGGGGAGGAGGGGAACTACCAACAATACCCTTTCCCTTGTCATCCCGTCTAGGGGGTGGAGCCGTGGTTTTTTGTTGTGGGACTGGGTACCAGCTAGGCCGAGGAAGTGGAGGCCGAGTAGGGGTGGGAGAATGAATGGTAGGAGTGGCAGTAGGCCTCGGAATGGAGTGAGTGGTGCTTCCAGAACGGATGATAACTTGTCGGGGGTCAGCCAGCCGTGGGGATGAAATCCGAGGGAGGGCATGGAACCTTTCGGTGTCGCGAGCTACCTGATATGCATGTTCCAGGGTGGTAACTTCGCGTAAGTGAAGCTCCCGTCGAATATAGGGGGTCAGCCCCTTGCGAAAGCGAGAAAGGGTGACCGCGGTATCCTCCTGTACGCCGCATCGAAGAAGGTAGCTATCAAAAGCTTCAATATACTCGGCGACGGTCTTCCCATCTTGAGTGAGACTATGCTATTGTGCTCATGTGGTTTTGATGATTGGCTGTTGATGTGAGTTAATCAAATGTTCAGTCATCTTACTTTTGATGCCTGTTGTTTACCTGTTGTTTTGATGATTGGCTGTTGATGTGAGTTAATCAAATGTTCAGTCATCTTGCTTTTGATGCCTGTTGTTTTGATGATGGTTTTGATGATTGGCTGTTGATGTGAGTTAATCAAATGTTCAGTCAACTAGCTGCTCAGTTTAGTTTAATATATTTTGGTGTTCAGTCATGTTAACTAATGCATAAAGCATTCATTGCTTCTCTCTGTCTACACAGTTGTCACTGCAGTGCGTGCACTGCGTCAACTCTGTGTGCTGATGCGTCGACCCCTTGGTCATTTCTGTATCTGTCCATACAGTAGTGCGTCAACCCCTTGAGCTGATGCATCGACGCTTCAGTTCAGGTTCTTCATTTGATGAAGTCTATACATCATCAGTTGATCATCAAGTATATACGTTGCAGCGTCAACTCATTGGGCTACAGCGTCAACTCATTCTAGTCTGTTCAGCCGTTTGCATCTCATAAAGTCTGTACAGGGGCTTCGATTTACCAAGTCTGTACATCGGCTTCATTCGCTCAAGTCCACACATCCACAGTCTTCGCAAGTCAGTATAGTGCTTGAGCTTCACCAAGTCCATACATTTGTCCTCCTTCAAAGTCTGTACAGCCGCTGGTCTAGCTTCATGAAGTCTGTACATCAGACTGTTACAGGCAGTCTTACATTGTCCATCTTCCTTAGCGTCTTGATTGTTGATGTCTACACATTGGCCTCCATGCTCCTAAGTCCATGCCTTACTGTTCATGCATCAGTCTTCATAAGTCTATACTTTGGACTGTCACTCTCAGCGTCTCATGGCATGAGGTCTGTACACTCGAATTGTCCTTGATCTGGTCAAGTGTATACACTCTCTCACTGTAGCTTTCAGCTATTCAAGTCTATACACTGGACTGTTAGGTCAAGTCTCTACAACGTGGGCTTCAGTTCTTCAAGCCTACACATCGACTGTTCATGCAAAGTGTAGACATTCGATCAAGTTTGTACATTGGTCTTGGCATATGCATTCATAAAGTATATACACTCTTCGGTTGACTTCAACTGAAGTCTGTACATCGGCATGCATTACATCAAGTGTGTACATTGCATAGCATGTTGCGTTTAAGTCTATACATCACTGTAGCATGCACTTCATGAAGCCTATATGTCACGCCCTGAACAAGGCGGAAATATCGGGACGTACAGTTAGAGACACGCTGGCAAGAGAGAGAACTAATCTAAAATAATACACAAGTGCTACAAGATGGAAATACTAAATGATCATTAACAAACCACAACTGATACAATAACCTCAAGTTCAACTTAATACAACTAGAATAATCAATCACTAAAGCTCAATAACATGACTGAGACTAAATGCTCTCCAAAACACAACTAAAAGTAAGATAACACACTACTAACACACTAGAACTGATACACTCAAGACATCACTCCTGCCCTTCCCCATCGGTAAGTGCGTCACCTGAACAACCTGGAAAAGGGGGAAACACAACCATGAGCTGACGCTTAGTAGGAAATAACAGACAGGTATAAGTGATTAACAGTTTAATTACATTTTAAAATGTCATGCTACAAATGATAAAACAATAAAAAGATAACGATGATATCACGAAACAAAATTCAAAGATCTTGCAAGGTCAAGAAGTACAATGAATAGAATGGTAAGACAAGAATTTACTACAGGAGATAATGATAAAAAGTTGGCCATATCAAGACAATTCAAGTCATGTCAAGCACGTATGTAATTTCATTTCCACGTCCAAGTAATCAGCAAGTAAAGTAACAACAAGTAGAGTATAGAACAGTGAAGAGTGGAAAGTGAAAAGTAGTAGAAAGTAATGTAGAGAGTAGTGGACAGTCCTAGATTTAACACATGTCAAGTACTGGTGCCAAATGCCACACCTAGTCATTCACCTCCCCGGGGGTACACGTAGTGTTCGGGCGCTCTTCCCAAGACTAGACCGAGCCCTTAATTGTTTGCCAGGCATTGATTTCTTTGGATCAAAGATCCCACGAATCTAAACTTCCACAGTTTATGGCCAGAATTCCAAGGTTTAAACTAAGTAGCAATAACAACTTGAAGTAGGAAAGAGATTCATTTATAGAATTTCAAGGTAAGTATAATCATCAAGGAGATCGAAACCAAGTCACAACAGGAGTTAATCGTGCTGCGCTACTGTAAAACAGTAGCAATCAAACAAGCTAATCAACATATTAATCCTAATCACCAAGTTAAGATATCATGATTAACCATTATCATTTGTATTAGCCAAAGTGCCAACAAGCTAGAACAAGTTGTCGAGGTAAAGAACAAGCTCTCACAGCGGTGAAATAGAATGCATTATCAGGGGTTTTAGTTACACCATTAATCATTAATTATGTGAGTTTCTATTTAACCAATGTAAGTGTTGTAATGGAGATGGTAAACATCATGTTTTGTACTATGTTTGCAAGAAAGGACCAATGCAAATTTGAAATCAAGGGGGGTACATGAATAGGTCAATTGTTCTTCAAAAATATAATTTCAGTGGGTCTAAGTTAAATGGGTTGATTCCCCACTGATTCAGATCCATCTTTGGGTCGAAAAATGATGAAAACCGGGTTTCTGGTGTACGGGTCGACCCCTGGGGTCGACCCCTGAACAACTGGGGTCTGGAAGCTGAATGGGTCGACCCCTGGGGTCGACCCCAGCAATTTCTGAAGATGGGTCGACCCCTGGGGTCGACCCCCACCATTTCCTTCAGATGGGTTGACCCCAAGGGTCGACCCCTACATTCCTGTGCAATGGGTCGACCCTTGGGGTCGACCCCCATGCAGGGAGCTGGATGGGTCGACCCTTGGGGTCGACCCCCATGCAGGAACAGGAGGGGACGACCCCTGGGGTCGACCCTCGGGCCTGCAGGGTTGCCCAGAAAATGGGTCGACCCCTGGGGTCAACCCCTGCAAGAACAGCAACGTGAGTTGCCACCGAAAATCACATGAACTCATCCAAATGGGGTCCAATTGAGTTGAAATCAAAACCACAAGATCTCGGAATATTAATAGACATTCTAGGGTCATAAAACTACAATTTTGAAACACGAATTGTTACAGAAATTGATTTAATCTTAACTTATACATGATAAATACATGAAAACCCTAGTTCCTGACCTACTTCTACTAAATCATGCAATTCTCCCAACATACACAACGGAATTTGGGGATTTTAGTGTCAAAAGAAAGCTAACTCGATTATGAATCCAACCATGTATAATATGCTACATGAAGATCAGGTTACATGACTCAAAATTACCCCGAAATCAAGCTCTGACTTAAAGGAATACTATATGAATCATGTTCTAGATATGCTCTTACAAAAATTCAAAATTCACGAGGCATGCTCAATAGAATTTGGGGCTTTCTACGTTAAATGAAAGATAATAACATGCTGATTATATCATGTAAGTTAATTAGAGTTTGGTTGTTAGATCCTACCTCAAATCGGAGAGAGAAAACTCAAACCCAAGGATGAAGAACACTTGGACAGCACCTTCGAAAACCCGTGATAACTCACTCCACACCTGATGAAAATTGGGGCTTTCAGTCCCAATGGATAGATCTCGACGAGATGCACAACTTGCTATACTCATGATCAAAATTTGGTTGAGAATTCCTACCTCAATCGATGGATCAAAGAAGGATGAAGGGAAGCCAACGGCCTGCTGACCCACCTCCACAAATTGAGCTAGATCTCCCCAGATCTGAAACTTCAGCGAACCCCACAGCAGCCAAATAAAAGAAGACTCATAGGGCTTCATTTTGATAGCTCATAGAGCTTCTAGAGCCTTCGGAGTTAGGAGTATTCGCTGCTGCAAGCTACGTGTTTAGAAACGGCGCCGAAATCCTTGACTTGACCAAACTATGTCGGCAGCACGTTTTGGGGCTAGGTTTACCTCAAATTGATTGAGGGTAAATGTTTCTTACATTGTGGCCTTCCATTTGCCACTGATTTCAGATCATTTGGTTGAGTATTGAGGTCGAATTTCGTGTTTTAATCTAAGGGTTAGGTATGGGTCAAAAGTGTGCACTTTTGGGTTTAAACTCTAAATAGATCTTACCACGGATTTACAATGGCCTAATGCCAGAAGGAAAAGTTGTTATCTATCTCGACCTTAACATATTTACTATTTTTACAGATTTTTCTAAGGTAGTCGAATTTTTACTCATACTATTTCTAACGAATTAAATATTAATAAATCCGAAATTCAATTATTAATTCAATAAAATTCTATTCTCAATTAATAAAAGCTAAATAAGAAATATTGGGCTCAATTAAATAATTTGGGGTCTTACACCCTCCCCTACTTAAAGGAATTTGGTCCTCCAAATTCACTGCACTAAAATTGAGAGTAGAAAAAGATCGCTCACCTAGAATAGATCGGGATACCGCTTTCGCATAGTCTCTTCAGACTCCCATGTAGCTTCTTCGGTCCCACGCCGACTCCACTGAATCTTGACCATTGGTATCGAACGATTCCGGTGTTGCTGTTGCTTCCGGTCCAGAATCTTGACAGGTCTTTCTCATAGGTCAAATCTTCCTTCAGTTCAAAATCCACCTGCTGAATGATATGAGTGGGATCGTACACATATTTCCGCAACATAGACACATGGAAAACGTTGTGTACGCCAGCCAAATGCGGTGGTAAAGCCAGTCTATATGCCACCTCTCCCACTCTATCTAGAATGTCAAATGGACCAATGTACCTCGGACTCAGCTTGCCATGAATGCCAAATCTTCGGATCCCTCTCGTCGGAGAGACCTTTAAGAACACGTGCTCGCCAACCTGAAATTCCAGTGCTCTGCTCCTGTTGTTGTAGACACGCTATTCTTGACGTCTCCTGGGAAAGTCTCATATTACTATACAACGCCCCGCAACGGCTTACGCATTTTGAATCACCCGAGTGCTTCCTTTTCTTGGGTCTTCTTCTGCCTTTTTCGGTATTCTGAATCGTCCCGTCACGGCATTCGGATGGCATCAACACCACTTGAACGCATCAGGAGGTTCCGGAACCAAGAAGGATGTCTACCGGGCGGCCGCTGACTAGGACCCGGGTGCGTCTCAGGGCCCAAAACGAAATAAAAAAAATATAAAAATAAAAATATATATATATTAATGGAGGCGTCCAGGCCCCTAGACGCCTCCATAAAAACAAAAATAAAAAAATATATGTAAAATGCCAGTTGGCATAAAAAAACAAACAAATAAATAAAAATACATATATATATATATTAATGGAGGTGTCCAGGAGCCTGGACGCCTCCATAAAAACAAATATAAAAAAATCAAAATGCCAGCCCTAGCATAAAAAGACAACAAAAATAAAAATAATATATTTTGGAGGCGTCTAGGCCCCTGGACGCCTCCATCAACTCTCTCACGGGCGCCGCTCACCGAACGACGGTTTGTCGTGTGTGAAAAAATCCAAATTTTGAAGACGTCCAGGCCCCTAGATGCGCCCATTTCTGAATCACGAGGCGCCGCTCACAAAACCACGCGTTGTGCCAAACCGCGTGCGGCCGTCGTCGATTTTCGGTGGACCTGTTTGAGGCATCCGGGGCCCTGGACGCCTCCACAAAAGTATTCCAAAAAAATATATAAAAATAGAATAAAATATTAATTCGGCCCTGATGGAGGTGTCCAGGGTCCTGGACGCCTCCACCCTCTGTAGCTCTATAAATAGAGGCCCACCCCCTCAATTCTGGAGGAGCTTCGAAGTGATCCGATAGGCTGCCGGAGCCCAGAGGCTACGGAGTCATTTTCTAACCCGTGGGTTCTTTTGTAGGTGGAGGTTCTGCCGGCTTCTCGGGTGCTCACGCTCGCGAGAGGAAGGTCATCTTCATCCACCGCGCGTCCACGTCGTCCCCACGCTGCCGGAGCTCCGCCGGATTTCACCATCGGCACATCCAATAAGCCAATTCTTTCCTTTTCTTCGTAGTTCTTTTGCATTCATCATCTTGCATCCCCTATCCCCCTTTATAAGGGCGCCTTTTCTTATACACTTCTTACATCCATCATCTCATTTTCCTCCTACTCGAGTCCGAGAGGGGTTTAAAAGACAACACCAACCAGGTGTGTGTCTTGCCATCATTTCGTTATTTTTATCGCAAGGATTTAAATACTACACCTTCATATTTCTAATCCACTCGTTACTTGTTTGTCATTGTTTTGCAAGGGTACCCAAGGAAAGCCCTCTCCGTCGGCCGGCCGGAGGGAGAGGAAGAAGCAACCCGCCATCTCCCGCTCTTGAGGTAGGCGCGATCACTTTCTTATTTTGGGGTCTTTCGACCACTGGCGATCACATCTTATTTTCGAGGCCGCGGCGAGTCACTTCCCCAATGGCCGTTTAAATTTCCGTTCTTATATTCTCTTTACATTCTGTTATATTCTGCTCATATTCTCAAGGCCGCGGCGAGTCACTTACCCAATGGCCGTTTAAATTCACGTTCTTATACGTTATATTCTTATCTGTTTATGTTCTCGAGGCCGCGGCGAGTCACTTCCCCAATGGCCGTTTAAATTCCCGCTCTTTGTATTCTCTTTATATTCTATCATCTTATTATCTGCTCATATTCTCGAGGCCGCGGCGAGTCACTTCCCCAATGGCCGTTTCTATTCTTGTTATTTAATTTCTGCACCATTCCCGTCCCCCCGAGGCCGCAGCGAGTCACTTCCCGCTATGGCCGTTTAACCCCCATATCTTGCTATATCACACTTGTCCCGCTCGCCCCGCCGGAGCAATCTCCCGTGGTGGCCCCTTCTCTCTCTTCTCTTATTTCTGTGTTGCAGCAAACAAACACCAAAAAAAAAAAGAAGCCCATGCGCTCCGCGTCTTCTCCGCTCTTCCCCGAACCGCGTGACGTCGCTCACAGATTGGTGATCACGGTGGGACCCTACTGCTTCCTTTCGGCTACCCTTGCAAGTTCGGCACCATCCGTGCCTCTCCACCTTGGCACCCGCGCGCGCCCCCGTTGTGCTCACGGCAGCACTATCAGTTGTGATTGGTTGTTTGTTTTTTATATGTCTGTTATTTCTGTTGTTTTCTTACTCTATATATCTGTCAGCATTCCATTGCATACATCCATTCCTCTTTTCTATCCTTTTTTCATTTTTTGAGGATCACCCTTTCCCGGTGAAGGAAGGACTCTCCGTTTGGGAATTACTCTCAACGGACTAGAATCTCCTACACTGGGACCTCCGTAAGTCCCCGACATCGAAGAATCTCCTCTTCGTTCACTGGGCTGGTTGTACCATTGAAGTTCCCCGGAGTTAGTCATTTCATTCGTGGTGAGACGAGAGACCCTAGCTGACACGACGGTGAAACAAAAATAAACTAGGGTCCCCATTTTGTGTGAACTTCGGATCTCGCTAAAAACACAAAAAAATCATCAAAATCAAAACACAAAAAAGGCGTAAAGGCATCCACTTGTTTGATAATCTGTGCTACCTACTTGCTAGTGTATGTTCTTACATTCTGGGAAAACTGTGAGCATGGCTCACGAGTCTTTTGAGGAGAACCACCCTAGTCGTGGTTTGTCAGCCGACCCGCGAGTCTATGCTATGGACTCGGGTCCCTCTCATGAGCCCTCGCATGAGGTGCATGTTACCGCCGGGGACACGTCCCCACCACAGGATATCACTTCCTTACTGGGCGTCCTCGCCAACACGGAGCTTACCTCTGAACAGCTCCGGGCCTTCCAGGCCATTCTAAAGGGGAAATCTGTTTCCCCCACGCCCCAGGAATCAACTCCGGCCATCGCACCTCTCCAAGAGTCCGTGCAGGCCATTCCATCTCCTTCATTGGCGCAAGCCATCCAGTCTCCCTTGCTTCAAGGTCAAGCGAGCCAACAACCACCCTCATTCCAATTCCCGTCATAATCTCAAACTCCCGTTGTTCCCCACACACCGCTTTAGCCAGGGCCAACTGTCGGTGGTCCGACAGCTCCCTCTCATTCGGGGTTTCCCCCTCAAGTCTCCGGGAGACAGTTTCTCTCCCAGTGGCAAGTGCCACCTTCACCTCCAGAGGAGCTCGCCCAATCGCTCCTCAATAGGTTCAATCGCATGGACGAGCAGTTTCAAAATCTAAGAAGAATGGTGGACGTGAAAGCCACCCCGGAGGTTACTTTGCTAATCCTTCCCGTCATTCATCTTCCTCCCTCCGAAATGCCCACGTACCGCAGATACAATGGTACCGGCAACCCCTTTATTCACCTCAAGGACTTCATGTATGTGTCCTCCTATTGGCAAAATGATCAAAGGTCCCTGGCATACCTCTTTCGGAGATCATTGGATGGTCCTGCGCTTGAGTGGTTCTATTCTCTGGAGCCCCGCGAGGCCGAGAATTTTGAAATAGTCCGGAGAAGGTTCTTGCAGAAATATAGGGATAGGGTCGGTCCCTCACTCTCCATTACCGACCTAGTGGCCGAAAAGATGAAACCCGACGAGGATTTTGTCCGATATGCTGATAGATGGAGGTCTCTGGCGGAAAGAATAAGGGATACCCTCTCCGAGCCCGAACAAGTGAAGATGATTGTGTCTAATGCAACCCCACAGTTCAGACATGTCCTGGCCATGAATAAACTTACTACAATGGAGGAACTCTATGAAAGGGCCCGGTACATCCAAACCCAGCTAAAAGACTCCCCCTTCATGAATATGTTTGAGTCGTCGAAGCCCAAAGTGGTCAGAAAGACAGGTGCTGGTGTCCCGGGCGGAGCCACAGAAGGGGTCGTGACAAATGAGCAAGTCAGTGCGGTCAACAATGCCAACTATGCAGTCAACCCAAGGCCTCCACAAATGCCCTGACTTCCCCTTCAACCAGGTCCTTTCCCTTTTCGTCCTCCACCCCAAAATAATCCACCCCAGGATAATATGCCTCCATTACGCCAACCTCAGTAACAACAACCACAACCTCAGCAACAACAACCACCGCTTCAGTACAACCAAGTTCCACCCCCGGGGAACTATGATCCCCAACAGCAACAAAGGAGGCCGCTCGGTCCCAAGAGAGCCTACTATCCACCATTGCCGAAAACGTTAGCAGACATTTTTATTCAAAAAAATGTATTTTATTCAAAAAAAAAAAAGTCGGTAGCATCACCTAAGGTGGGGCCCCACCCAGAAGATCTCCGGAAGCTGTAATCTTTATTCTTTTCTCTTCGACCAAATGAGACAGTCGGCGCCCTTAAAACGCTGAGCATGAGAAATCGAAACTCAAACCCCAAAGGCAAGAGTAGGATCCATTTCCTCGAGCATAGATCAGAGCACGAGAAGAGGGCAATGTCCCCGCAGGCATACGAAAAGGGAACCCATAAACGTCAAACGACTGTATCTCCCTCGCAAAAAGAAATACAAAATCAAAATCAAGAGAAAAGCCTGGTCGTGACCGTACCTGTTGCGATAAACGGAACCCCTCAAAGTAAAAGTCTGAATCCACAAAAGGGGCCGTGGAATGTAAATGCTCGAGATTTGGTCCGAAGTTGTCCGAAAGGAAAGAGTTAATGGGCCCTTATTCGCTCGCCGGGTTAACGGCTTTGCCGATCCTCTCAGGAGGTTTATCCCCTACGCTCTTCCTTCTTCCTCTAAAGATGAAGGTTCGATGGAGTTTCTGAAGGATGAAAAACTGCCTGGGGTCTGCGACCTTATTTTAATATACACATTTGGTTGCCTACTTTGAAAAGCAAAAGCTATCGCTGCGAAGGAGTCTCTGTGTTTTTGGCTGGTCAAGACCCCTGTTTACCACCTTGATGTCTTCTTGTTTAACCTCGGGCTTAGGCCAATGCAAGCGCGTCACCTATGGGTGCGACGGCGTCTGATTCCGGGTCAGCATCGCGCGGTTGGTCGTTAGGGTTTCAGGGTGTTCCATCATATACCATCTAGAGTTGTGAGGAAACAGACCCGGGTCGGGCAAATCTTTTACCTCAAACACCTTTTGGGTGAATCCCTGTGGTCGGAAGCGACTGGGAGCCTAAGCATGGCATGACGGTATTGTCATCAGGGTAAGTCTTAGCCGGCGGGATCATCATTCGAGGGGTCTAGAGGCCCAAATTAACTTAGATGTGCACTTAGGATACCTGGGAGGTTAGTATGAAACCCTTGTTCTCACGAAGGTTAGGTACCATTTGGGTGCTTGCCGGGCGTTAGCAATAAAAAAATTTGAGATGATAAAACAACAAAAAATGGAAAAGAGAAAATGTACATATTTGCAAGCAAAATTTTTTTTCATAAAATAAAAAAAATACCAAATATAAAAAAATAAAACAAATCAATTTTGCATGACTATATTTGCATGCAGCATCTCACTTTTAATACCGCTTGTATTCGTGTGCTTGCCTGTCGCATTTATCATCATCGCATCTTTATCTTGCCTTTATAAATAAAGGCTTGGCCCCTTGACCAGTTATCAAGGACAGTCACAGTGACCATTTGCTTATTGAGCAAGGGGACAAGTCAGAACATAAATTCTGATTTGTTTGTTTCAGTGATATGTGCAGGGATTCAGGCAACTGAAGCAAAGGTGAAAAATAAACAAACCGAACCTTGTATTTTATTCCAAAAACCAAAAAAAATTACGTCAAGTTCCGCCCTCTCTCTCTGCATTACTCGTACCACTACTCTCCGGGCAAAACGCTCTCAAAGGTGCTACCCAACTACAAAAAACGGTACTCCTACCGCTCTGTACTCCGCTTCCTATTCCCACATCCCGGCGTTGATCCACGGAAGCAGCAGAGAAGCTACCAACACGAAAGCCACGCTCTCGTGCTCTTCGGTAGCACTCCTCACCATCTCTCAGCCACTGTTCAGCAAGACCAAGGCTGATTCGGAGTTCGAATTGTTGGGCCTCCATGGCCCTTTGTTCCTCCCTTTCAGTCAATCTGTTGGCTCTTTCTCTCTCCGCGTCTCTTTCTCTCTCTGCACGTTCTCTCTCACGGTCATCCCTCTCCAACTGGAGAGTGATCCTCAGTTCCACGGCATCCCTAGAGGAGTCGTCATCAGGATGACGTCGCAGTTTCCCCTCCAGTTCTGCTATCCTGGCCTCCTTCTGCGCAGCTTGGGCAAGCGCATCTTCCGTCTCCTTTTCCTGCCAAGTGTACCATCTCAGATACGCGATAAGGCGTAAACAAAGAGAACTCAGCACTGAAACTTTTTACCTGTATACAAAGCATCTCTTCTGCCTCCGCAGCACGCTGCGTGGCGTGAGCAAGTTGCTCATGAAGCGAGTCAAGTTCTGAGGTGGGAATCCACAAGCTGGAAGAGGCACCACCTACTCCCATCGCTGGGGAGGCCGCGCCAATCTGGGCATGCTACGACCATGTGAATTAGCAGCCAACATCAGGAATCTGAGGATTTAATTACGAACGCGCACTGTACACCTACCAAGGCGCTCGTAGCTCCGCGGGCATCGCCCAACCATTGCTCCATCTGTGCCAAGTGAGTTCGTAAATTCGCTATCATGGTATCACGGATATCCTGCAGCCATACGAGTCAGCATTTCCACCGGAAAACCAAAAAAAAGAAAAGGGAGAAAGAAGAAAAGAGAAAAAGGGGAAACCTACCTCCGCAAGTCCCCGGGGTTGGAGCCGCTCTGCGTATTTTGTCCTATATAGACGCAAGTAGTCTTTGCTATCCCGCGCCTGCGATTCTACAATTGTGCCACCCTGTTGCCAATCTTCACACTGTTCGGGGAACCACACGCGCCAGTCAATGCAGGTCGCCGGTCCCCGCGTCTTTCTCCCGACACGAGGTGGCGCAGCCGTATCCACCCATTCCTGAGCCAATCCTAAAGTTCTCATAACCAATCATAGCCGAAGCGGCTCGATTTCATTCAGGCAGTGCATCCACAGTTCCCGTCCGAACCGGGCACGACTTGCTAGAACCCACGGCTGGTCGGCATCGACCATGTCTGAGTAGGGTCTCTAGTTTACCATCGCTGCAGGGAACTCCTGTAGCTCCCGCCTTAGCACCATCAGTTGGTAGGTCAGGGGTGCCGCACTCATGATGGGTTCCCACCGCCTGGCTAGCGGCACCATCGCAGGTCGCCAATGTCGAGCTCTCCCCATGGGGAGGTAATAATAGCTCCACAGCTGCTCGGCGCAGGTCATCAGCACCTTGCAAAAACACAAAAAAAATACAAAACAAGCAAAACCAAAAATACCTAGATGAATGGTGTGAAACCACTCACAGTCATCTCACGGTCTGTTTCTTGGAACAGACCTGCAAACAAGTGCGCCAGCATGGCAGCTCCCCAAGCATAGTATCCTACTCTTTCAAGGTCTAACAGCAGCTCCAGGAAGCAACATTGGATACCGTCCCCTTTCGAGCTCAGTACCAATCTCCCCAAAAGGAAGAGGAGAAATCTCCTCAAATCTATGTTGCATCTTTCCCAGTTGCCGAAATCTGCGCAGTACACGGCCCGGCATCCTATTTCCATCCTTTCCATGAACTCCTCTGAGGATTCGTCGTCCCGCCGACGAGTGTCGGTGAGCCCTAATGCATCCGTGAGGGACGCCCTAGCTATCGACCTATTTTTTCGACCATCTAGGTCCAAACCCAGTAGCTTCTGGGCACCTTCTCGGTAATCTGCATAAGTGACCCCGGTCACTGCCTCGCCCTCCACCTTCAGGCTTGTGATCCGGACCACATCCTCCAAGCTGGGCACCATGTGCCCCCAGGGCATTAGGAATGCCCGGCTCACTGGGTCCCATCTCTCACACAAGGCTTGGATCAGGACCGGGTCAAGCTGGATCGGCTCGATCCGAAGAAAGGTGCCAAAACCCATCACGTCTAGTCTGGCCTTCTGAAAATCTGGGAGGCCCCTGTACGCTGCTACTACCAACTCCCATGAGATTTGTGATTTCATCACAACCTACACATACAAGGAATGGGGGTGAGGTTTGGTCAGAAGAAAGGAAGAAAGAATGAGAAAAGGGCAAGAAAACTTGGCTTACGAGTCGTGATTGGGCCCTTTCGCTAAAGTGCCCTTCGAGGTCCGAAAGCCTCCTGGAACTACTACCACTGGACCTGCTTCTCTTTGTGGAGTGGGAAGATTCGCCCTCCATCCAACCCTCAGAATTTCAAACTCCTCCTCTCCCGTGAGAACTTGTGCTCCTCGAGTTAGCTCTCGATATACCTGGGAAAATAAAAGGGACAAGAATTTATAGAAACGGAAGGAGTGCGGGCCAAGATTACCTCCATCACCTGTTGATGATAGCCCTCGCAATGAGGCACCTGCCATGCGGTCCCGTGTGTCACTTCACCGCGCGCACAGGGTGATTGATTGGACGAAGAATACGATGAATAGCCCCTATGTTGTCTAGGGATACCCTATCATGATTTGGAGGACGTCCGCAAAATTTGACACAGCATTCGGGAAAAGAAACTAGGGCCGTCTTTTTTGACTTCGACGGTAGATTCCCGTGGAAAATGGTCA
The DNA here is from genome assembly GCA_022559845.1 of Amorphophallus konjac. Lineage (NCBI taxonomy): Eukaryota > Viridiplantae > Streptophyta > Magnoliopsida > Alismatales > Araceae > Amorphophallus > Amorphophallus konjac. The sequence continues at coordinate 143,925,887 of CM040126.1, forward strand.
CAAGACGCGATTCTCCGCTTGAGGCAGAGTCTCGGCAGACCCATCACATGGGAACAGTGTAAAGGAGAAGAAGTGTAGGGAAGAAGGAACGCACAAGAGAACAAATAAACAGTAGAAAATTAAATCACTCCATTCATAATTCTACATAAGCTGTCATAAGCACTACAATCATAGAGAGGTGGCGGGTCCACTAGCTCGCCAATCCTCACCATCACTCATCTCTCTGGGCACTCTCCTCCTCTCCTCTGAGGTGTGGGTCCCTCAGAAGCCTCCTGGATCGTCGTGCAGTAGCACCTGTCTCACCTCTTGGCGCCTGCTCCGCAGCAGTAACTCTGGCATGGCGAAGAAGCCACTAGCGGCAAAGCGACCGGACTGGCGGAGTCGCTCCCCGAACTCTCGCGCTCTCTCGTAGCGCGTCTCCATCCCTCCTAGCCTCTGCACGACGGCCTGAAGGCCCAGCTGAAGCTCCCTCACTTGGGCCTCCAAGGCCCTCCTCTCGGTCTGATCCCGCTGTCGCTCTGACCTTCTCTCGGCTTTCTCTCTCTCTGTCTCTCTCCTCATCATCTGCAGAAGAACCCTTAACTCCAGGATGTCTAGAGAAGGTCTCTCCTCACCGCGATGTCGCAGCTCCATTACAGTCGCCACCCAGGCATCACGCTCCTCTTCCGCCCGGGTCGCCCGAGCCACCGCACCGGCAAGTTGCTCCCGGAGGGAGGCAATCTCGAGAAAAGGGGCCGAGGAACTGGAAGATGCACCACCAATCATCCCCGCCGCCGCTGTCTGCTGGGTACGCTGGAACAAAATAAACAACGGCCGTCAGTGAAACTCCAAAATCTGAAGATAAAAGTGCGGCACGTAACTTACCAGGAGCGACAGCTCATGTTGAGCGACGGCCAGCTGCCGCCTAGTCTCTGACAGTTGGGCGCGCGAGCCGCCGATGCCACGCGTGTCCCCAGCTTGGGGAAGCCCCGCGTAACTCTCTCTCTGCCGCCGTAGGAAGTCGGCACTGTCCTGCACCAGTACACCCCCTTGCTGTCCAGGGAGACGTACGGGCCAGTCCTCGAGCCTCGCCTTGCCGCGACTCTCCCTCCTGACGCGGCTCGGCTCGTCCGCACTCGCCCACTCATCGGCCAAGCCCAGGGTCCTTGCCATGTCCTGCACCAAGAAAGGGGTCCCACATCAGTCAAAAATAACGTGTCCCCTGTCTAGGACGCGTCCATCATTTAAGTGCGACACTAGCCGAACCCTTTCCCCCTTCGCACGGCTTGCTTCAAAACTTAAAATGGATCAAAGAGGGAGAAAACCAAGCACTCACCGAGCCGTGTTCTCCTCCTCCCGCGCCATCGGGCCCCTCGGGTCCCTCGGGGGCCCGAAGCGGCCCTTCCTCCTCCATGGACGCCGTTCCGTGCTCGGGCGCGTCCCTCCTTGGGCGAGGGGTCCCGCGTCCCTCTCCACCTTCACCGTGGTCAGGCCCACCGAACTCCATCGATCAAAAGAGGAGGAAGATGAAAAGGGGGCAAGCGAGTTTCGGCAGAAGGCGGGCTCGTTTGCGGGTAAGGCACGGGAGAAGAAAGGCCGCCCGACGCTTTAAATTTGAATTCAAGGATTAAGACGCGTCCTCGCGCCTGGACGCGCCTAAAAGGGGAGAACGGAAACAAAATCCCCCCGTGAAAAGTGTAGTTCTCCGCTGTTCAGGGCAAGGTCTCGTGGAGCGTGCCTCGAAGGACAACTCAGTGCAAAGAAGAAAGGGTGGGAGAGAGAAAAGCACATAACACAAAAAAAGCCATTTCCATTTCATATAATAGCCGAAAGTACAACATACAGTTAGAAGGGTGACGTGTACAAGCAACTCTCTAACTCTCGCTGCCACCCTCCTGGTCATCTCTCTCCTCCCTCCTCTGACGGGGATCCCTAGGGGGCCTCTGCGACCTCTGCGAACCCTGAGAAGCCGTGCTAGCCTCGCCCTGCGGTGGCACTCCAGCCTCAAAGGCGCGACGATGCTCCTCAGCCGAAGAAACCAGATAGCTGCTCATGGAAAAAGAACCAGACTGACGAAGTCGCGCCCCGCGTTCCTTCGCCCTCTGGTACCGCTCCTCGCTCTCCCGAAGCCTCCCCCCCGCCGTGCCGAGACTCAATCGGAGCTCCAGCAGCTGGGCCTCTAGAGCCCTCCTCTCGGTCTGATCCCGCTGTCGCTCCTCCCTCTCTCTCTCCCTATCCCTCTCCCTCTCTCTCTCCACGCTCTCCCTATCCCTCTCCCTCTCCTCTCTCTCCCTCATCGCCTCTCTCCTCGACAGCTCGAGGGCGATCCGCAGATCCACTACGTCGCGAGGAAGCTCCTCAGCCTCCCGTCGCCGCTCCTCCTCTAGCTCCGCAATCCGGGCGTCGCGCTCTGCCACCCGGGCATCGCGCTCCTGCTCAGCTCGAACAGCACGCGCCAGGGCCTCCCGAATCTCGGCCACCTGTCAAAGCACGCATGCACCATAAGAGAACAACAGTGATAGAAGGAAAGCAGCCAGAAGAGAGTCAAGGTCAGGCAAGCACTCACTCGAGCCTCGCGGTCACGCTCGGCCTCCTCAGCCCGGCCACCGCATATGTCAGCTGCTCCTGGAGGGCAGAAACCTCCGGAGGAGGGCCCCGCGAACTGGAACCCGCTCCACCAGCCGTCCCGGCTGCCGCTGTCTGGTGGGCCCGCTGAAACATGGGGCAAACGTCAGTCAAAGGCTAAGCATGAAAAATCTAAGTCACAAAAAATGCATCACATAAACTCACCAGGATCTCCAACTCCTGTCGGATGGCCACCAACTGTCGCCTGGCGTCCGCCAACTGGGCCCACAGGTCGGCGATCATGGTATCACGAGCATCCTGCATTGCACGTAAGTTAGTACCACATGCATATACATATAGAAAGGTGAAGCAGTTTCATTTCACTTACCCCTGCCATACCACCCAAGGAGAGGCGGTCCCCGTACGTAGCTCGGTACCGTCTCATGTAGTCTGTGCTGTCCTGTACATGGGACACCACTGGGACCCCGCCCTGCTGCCAGTCCTGGTACTGTGCTGGGAAGCGCGTGCTGCCAGTCCACGATCTTCGCCTTCCCCTTGGTCTTCCGCCCGATGCGGGCCGGCCCATCTACATCGACCCACTCTTGGGTCAGCCCCAACGTCCTCATAACCAGCCTCAGCCGAAGCGGCTCGATCTCGTTCAGGCAATGGACCCACACGTCCCGCCTGAAACGAGGAAGACCCGCTACAACCCAGGGCTGGCCAGCATCGCCCATGCCCAGGTAGGGCCTCCACACCACCTGCATCACCATGCATACATCATGATAGTCACATGCATAAAAACATAAAAAAAAATCATACGCATCATACCATGGCCTCGGGATACTCGCTCAGCTCCCGACGAAGCGACGCCAGCTGGTAGCCGTGGGGTGCTGCAACCACGATCGGCCTCCACTGCCGCGCCAGAGGCACGGCCCTCCTGTTCCCATGCCTAGCCCTCCCCATCGGGAAATAGTAATAGCTCCACACCTGCATCCATCATATATCATTAGTACAAATAATTGCATATTTAACTGTGGAAATGCATAAATAAAATGTTTACCTGGAGAAAAGGTGCGAAGCCACTGACTGTCGTCTCCTTCTCTGAAGTCTGGGAGAGATCAGAAATCAAATGGGCAAGCAGAGCCGCCCCCCACGTATAGTGCCCCACTCTGTCAAGATCCGCCAAGATCCCGAGGAAACGGCAGTGGATGCCATCCCCCTTCGTCCCCAGCAGAAGGCGGCTCAGGAAGAAGAAAAGAAATCTTCGCAGGTCTAGATCCACCAGCTCCCGCTCACTCGGATCCTGGGTAAAAGCAGCGCGAGCGTCCCCCTCTAGTCGAGCCAAGAACTCCGCTCCAGTCTCGCTAACCCGCTGGCGCGGGTCGACGAATCCGAGTGCCTCCATGATCTCCACTCGGCCGACTACCCTGCTGTCTCTATCAGTCACGCTCGTCTCTAACCACAGCAGGTCCAGGACACTCTCTCAGTAGTCGGGGTAGGTGACCCCGCTGACTGCCTCTCCGTCAACTCGTAGCCTGGTAATCCGAGCCACGTCCTCTAGTGTCGGCACCATGTGCCCCCAGGGCATCAGAAACGCCCGGCTCGGTGCGTGCCACCGCTCCCTCAGTGCCTGGATAAGAGGAAGGTCGAGCCGGAAGGGCTCGATCCTAAGGAAAGCTCCAAAGCCCATGGCGTCCACACGCGCCCTCTGGAAGTCCGGCAACGCGCGGTATGCTGCCACCACCAGGGACCAGCTAATCTGGCCCTTCATCACGCCATGCACACCACAAAACCAACAAAGAACACATCAGCATCATGAACAGTAATAAATAATAACACTGTATATACTACTTATTCTTTTTATTTTATTTTTATTTTTTAAAAAATATTTATGTTTTTTTGGAGGCGTCCAATACCCTGGACGCCTCCTTCCCTCACTCCCCGGCGTTCTCCACACTGCCTCACGTCCGCCTATCCAGCCTATTGAACCACAGAGTGAGAGTTCCGAAGGGCTTACCGGGTCGTGATCGTCATCTCCCGCGTCGCCAGCGCCCGCAGCGGCCTCCGCGGCCAGGAGAGGCACCTCCATCTCCTCCTCCGCAGCAATCTCCTCTGCTGCGACCTCCTCAGCATCGTCTCTCAGCCTCCTCGGACGACGAGCCCGTCGTTTACGCTTCTCTGGACCCTGGCTCGATCCTCCTTGCTCCATCGGGACGAAGAATGGGTCGTCTGGATTTGACTGGGTGGTTTGAATGAACAGTAATTGAGCAAAGGGGGGAGGCCCCCCCATATTTATAGAATCCACCCTATTTGGGGCGTCCAGGCGCCTGGACGCCCAGATATTTTTTATTTTATTTTTTTTCAAAATTCAAAAAATTAGGGGCGTCCAGGCGCCTGGACGCCCCCAAAACAAAAATAAAAAAAATATAATAAAATAAAAATTAGGGGCGTCCAGGACCCTGGACGCCCCCAAAACAAAAAACTTAAAAAAATCAAAAATAAAAAATTAGGGGCGTCCAGGCCCCTGGACGCCCCCATAATAAAAATTTCAAAAAAATATATATATAATAAAAGAAAAAAAAGAGAGATAAGCGTATGTTATATAATCCAAACAAAAGAAAAAGAAAAAGAAAAAAAAGATAATAATAATTAAGTGGACAGGGGTCCAAAACATCCAAATGCCAGGTTTTATTCCATCAGAAGAGCAGAATGAGCTACATCAGGGGCTTAGGCACCTTAGGCCTTAACTTCCCCAGTTCGGTTACATAAGCCCTCCACAGCTCACATTCTTCCCCCACGTGCGCTAAGGCCCTTCCCACAACACTTGTCTTCCAGGGTGCTTTGACGACCTTCGCTTCCTTCGCATCCACTTCAGTACCCAACTCTCTCTTCTTCAAAGGAACGATGCCAGTCGATAGCGGGAACGAATGGCGTGGGATGCCAATCTGGAGGCAGCACCGATGCGCATTATAAAGGACAAACTCGATCGCGCCAATCAATTGAAGATCAACCTCGGGGGAAGGCCTCATAAGGAGATCAAGCGAAAGCAAACATGCCGGTGCGCAAGTAAAGAAGCCTTGTGTCACGGTGCGGAAGTGAGACCGCCAGTCTTCACGTTTCTTCAGCCACGGAACGCGGTTCACTACAGTACCACCGAAGCCTAACACGTCGGCTATGTGATGAAGAGGGCTTTGTTGGAAGAGCTTCGAAGCAGTTGGCATCCCCTCGCGGTGGTCGAATTTGAAGTGCAAATCAAGCCAGCAATTCAGGACAAGTGCGCAACCAAAAGGAGGCTTACCCATGCTCGAGGCAGTAAGGCCACTATACAGGTAGGTGAGGACAGCGGGTCCCACCCTCTTTCCACGTCAGATCCCGCAGATAGCACTCAATTGGTCTTCCTCCACCATGTTGTCGGTATAAGGAAACAAGAGAGCACCCGCCAGACAAATGGTGAACCCCTTCATGATTCCTTCTAAGTAGTCATCATCTGGTGCCCCCCTCAGGGCGTCCATGACCCACTCCGCAAGCTTTTGCAAATCAATCCCCTTTTGATTACGCACCTTCCTGGCCGCGTCAGGCGGCATGAAGCTTCCAAGGACACTTTCAGAAGTCCCCCGTGTCAGCATCCGCATAGCCTTCACCTTCCCGTCACTCTTGAATTTCTTCAATCCGAGCAGAAGTTCCACCTCCTCGAGGAGGATGGTCACGTCGAAGGTCGGGAAAATAAAAGTGTGGGTCTGGGGATGCCAGATCTCCACTAGTGCGCCCATAGCCGCCCTATCCATACGAATCTTCTCGTAGTGTTTGGCGTGAATAAGGAGCCCCTGCAGATGCCACTTCGAGAGTATGGCCCTCATGCCAATGGAGATGTTGGAAGTTAGCTTTGAAAGCCATGGCAGTTTGGAAAACTTCCTCGGGCCTGGGAAGAGTGGATATGGCTGGAAGAGAAAAGAAAGAAGAAGAAATGAAGGAAGTAAGAAGAAGGCTCACGTGGAGAAATTTGAAAAGAATCAGCTTACCATATGTGACATGATCATCCCACTCAGATGACCCTCAAGGTCGGAGAGTCGCCTGATCTCGCCGCTAGGCCTGCTCCTCTTCATAACGCGGGAAGACTCTCCTTCCATCCTGAAATCTCTAGATTCTCCTCTCCTTCCTCTCCTGAGCTTCCAAAACCCACCTTGGTGCATTTGAATGAACTAGCCCAAGGGGAGTTCTTATAGGAAGGGTAGGGCGCTACAGGACGGAACATGTCACATCAGCAGTCAATGTCAGGATTTTGGTTAGATCTCCTTTCCATTGTGGTGCGATTCTGTTATGATTCTTTCTGATAACCTTTGCTAGTCTGTGCAGGTTTTACTAACGGACGTCTTTGTCCTGTCTCCTGTCCCACCTTTCAATGGTTGGTCCCACCATGTCATGCATCATAGTATATGATACCTACGCTACTAGGACATGTCAAGGACCTTGCGGCCCGAACGAATCCGGGATTTGAGTTCCCCTTCAACAAAAAAAATAGTGATGATCCCGAAGAATTTGGGTTGTACGGATAGGCCGTTAACTTGTGGTAGCATGGGGACGACGGTTCCATTCAGTGAGTTGGTGCGCGGAGAAACGGGCCCCAGCCCAGTGTCGGCTCACCGGATCGGTATCCTGACCCGTTCTTAACAAGTTGACAATATTATCCTTGGCTATTTTCTATTTTAGTTTGTTTTAAATTTTTATTTTAACCCAGCATGAATTCATATAGGACTTTGATTTATTGCGAAAAATCATTCAAGTGATTCGATTGTGAAAGACGTTGTGTTTCAATTCCCACAAATATGAGATATTTCACTCCGAATGAAATACTGAGTTTCCTTGAGACAGCCCTACGCTGCTCTTCCAAGGGAGACCCTTGTTTGGACAGACCCTCAGATATTCCTTTACTTTTGACCTTGTTTGACCCGCCTTGGCCGCAGCACTTCCACATTGGCTGGTAACCGCTCCCCAAAGGTGAAACCTCCGATTTATGACCCAGGTACTTCCACACCGAGAAGTTGGTCTCTTTTTGTTTCGTGCCGGAGCGCACATCTCACCCTCCCTTATTTGATCTCCGTCCAAGCAATCGTTAATATTTGAAAGACCTTCTTCAAGGTCGCCTCATTGAAACTTCAGAAAAGATTCCAAACAGTAACGTCAAAAGCGTGTCTCATCACACCTTGGCATCAACTTATCAGTCCGCTCCCACTTCATTTCACTCCACTTCGATACCATTCCACTACGTGTCGCTCCCTTGCAAAGCAGACGCCAAGGCGGGGCAGCTGTAGACACGCCATTCTTGACGTCTCCTGGGAAAGTCTCATATTACTATACAACGCCCCGCAACGGCTTACGCATTTTGAATCACTCGAGTGCTTCCTTTTCTTGGGTCTTCTTCTGCCTTTTTCGACATTCGGAATCGTCCCGTCACGGCATTCGGACGGCATCAACACCACTCGAACGCATCAGGAGGTTCCGAAACCAAGAAGGATGTCTGCCGGGCGGCCGCTGACTAGGACCCGGGTGGGTCTTAATGGGGGCGTCCAGGCCCCTGGACGCCCCCATTCTTTTCTTTTATTTTATTCTTTTCTCAGGGCCCAAAACCAAATAAAAAAAATATAAATATATATATATATATTAATGGAGGCGTCCAGGCCCCTGGACGCCTCCATAAAAACAAAAATAAAAAAATATATGTAAAATGCCAGTTGGCATAAAAAAACAAATAAATAAATAAAAATATATATATATTAATGGAGGCGTCCAGGAGCCTGGACGCCTCCATAAAAACAAATATAAAAAAATCAAAATGCCAGCCCTAGCATAAAAAGACAAAACAAAAATAAAAATAATATATTTTGGAGGCGTCCAGGCCCCTGGACGCCTCCATCAACTCTCTCACGGGCGCCGCTCACCGAACGACGGTTTGTCGTGTGTGAAAAAATCCAAATTTTGAAGACGTCCAGGCCCCTGGACGCGCCCATTTCTGAATCACGAGGCGCCGCTCACAAAACCACGCGTTGTGCCAAACCACGTGCGGCCGTCGTCGGTTTTCGGTGGATCTGTTTGAGGCGTCCGGGGCCATGGACGCCTCCACAAAAGTATTCCAAAAAAATATATAAAAATAGAATAAAATATTAATTCGGCCCTGATGGAGGTGTCCAGGGTCTTGGACGCCTCCACCCTCCGTAGCTCTATAAATAGAGGCCCACCCCCTCAATTCTGGAGGAGCTTCGAAGTGATCCGATAGGCTGCCGGAGCCTAGAGGCTACGGAGTCATTTTCTAACCCGTGGGTTCTTTTGTAGGTGGAGGTTCTGCCGGCTTCTCGGGTGCTCACGCTCGCGAGAGGAAGGTCATCTTCATCCACCACGCTTCCACGTCATCCCCACGCTGCCGGAGCTCCGCCGGATTTCACCATCGGCACATCCAATAAGCCAATTCTTTCCTTTTCTTCGTAGTTCTTTTGCATTCATCATCTTGCATCCCCTATCCCCCTTTATAAGGGCGCCTTTTCTTATACACTTCTTACATCCATCATCTCATTTTCCTCCTACTCGAGTCCGAGAGGGGTTTAAAAGACAACACCAACCAGGTGTGTGTCTTGCCATCATTTCGTTATTTTTATCGCAAGGATTTGAATACTACACCTTCATCTTTCTAATCCACTCCTTACTTGTTTGTCGTTGTTTTGCAAGGGTACCCAAGGAAAGCCCTCTCCGTCGGCTGGCTAGAGGGAGAGGAAGAAGCAACCCGCCATCTCCCGCTCTTGAGGTAGGAGCGATCACTTTCTTATTTTGGGGTCTTTTGGCCCCTAGCGATCACATCTTATTTTTGAGGCCGCGGCGAGTCACTTCCCCAATGGCCGTTTAAATTTCCGTTCTTATATTCTCTTTACATTCTGTTATATTCTGCTCATATTCTAGAGGCCGCGGCGAGTCACTTCCCCAATGGCCGTTTAAATTCACGTTCTTATACGTTATATTCTTATTTGTTTATGTTCTCGAGGCCGCGGCGAGTCACTTCCCCAATGGCCGTTTCAATTCTTGTTATTTAATTTCTGCACCATTCCCGTCTCCCCGAGGCCGCGGTGAGTCACTTCCCGCTATGGCCGTTTAACCCCCATATCTTGCTATATCACACTTGTCCCGCTCGCCCCGCCGGAGCAATCTCCCGTGGTGGCCCCTTCTCTCTCTTCTCTTATTTTTGTGTTGCAGCAAACAAACACCAAAAAAAAAGAGAAGCCTGCGCGCTCCGCATCTTCTCCGCTCTTCCCCGAACCGCGTGACGTCGCTCACAGTTGTCGGCATAACTCTTCTATCTTGACTGGGCTACTTGTAACCGGTCTCGGATAACACGGATGTTCTGTGATGATTCCGAAACAAGATCTGGTCCAAGCCACTATTTCTCACCTACCTCGTCCCAACACAACAGGGAACGACAACTTCTACCATATAGTGCTTCCAAAAGGAGCCATCTGAATACTAGACTGATAGCTGTTATTGTAGGCGAATTCAATTAATGCCAAATGCTCACTCCAATTACCACCGAAATCAATCATGCAAGCTCGCAGCATATCTTCCACTATCTGATTGGTTCTTTCAGTCTGTCCATCTGTCTGTGGATGAAAAGCAGTACTGAAATTCAGACGAGTACCCAAAGACTCTTGCAGTCCCTTCCAGAAATGTGAAGTAAATCTGGGGTCTCGATCAGATACTATATTCACTGGGATACCATGCAATCTCACCACTTCCTTTATATACAAAGCAGCCAATACATCAATCGTCCACTTGGACTTAATTGGTAAGAAATGAGCCGACTTTGTCAATCGATCGACAATCACCCATATCGCATCAAATCCACCACGAGTCCTAGGTAGACCCATAATGAAATCCATGCCAATGCTTTCCCACTTCCATTGGGGTATGTCGAGTGGTTTCAATTTCCCTGCTGGTCTGAAATGTTCGGCCTTAACTTGCTGACATACCAAGCATCTGCTCACAAAATCTACAACTTCTCTTTTCATATTCGGCCACCAAAAGGACCTTTTCAAATCTCGGTACATCTTAGTGCCTCCAGGATGAATGGTATATCTGGATCTATGAGCTTCCTCAAGAATTTTGTTCTTTATTGTAGCCTCATCCGGAACACAAGTTCTGCCTTTAAATAATAATCTACCATCATCGGCCAACATGAAGTCAGGTCTGCTGCTCAAGCTTCCCTTGATCTCTACCAACTCGGGATCATTATCTTGCAAGGACTTGATCTCTATCAATAATTCAGGTTTAAGTTGAATCTGAGCAATCAAGACCCGATCATTGTCGATATTAAGATCCAGACTAGATAATTGTTCCAACAATCTCCATTCTTGTAACATGAGACTTGACAATCTAGCTACCGGCTTCCGGCTTAATGCATCTGCCACAACATTACCTTTGCGAGGATGATACTCAATCGAGAAGTCGAAGTCTTTCAAGTACTCCAACCATCTCCGCTGCCTCATGTTGAGTTCCTTCTGAGAAAATAAATACTTCAAACTCTTATGATCTGAAAACATTGTGAAGGTTTCTCCATATAAGTAATGCCTCCATATCTTCAAAGCAAACACGACTGCAGCAAGTTCCAAATCATGAATAGGATAATTATCTTCGTGCTTCCTCAACTGCCTAGAGGAATAGGCAATCACCTTCCCATGCTGCATGAGTACACAGCCTAAGCCAATACCTGAAGCATCAGTATAAACAACAAATCCTCCTTCACCAGAAGGTAAAGCCAAAACAGGTGCAGTAGTCAAACACTCCTTCAGAGTCTGAAAGCTTCGTTGACAATCATCTGACTAATCAAACTTATTTTCCTTGCGGGTTAATCTTGTCATAGGTACTGCAATCTTGGAGAAATCTTGAATAAATCTTCGGTAATAGCCTGCCAGGCCTAGGAAACTTCTGATTTCAGTTGCACTAGTAGGCTGCTCCCAATTCTTCACTGCCTCAATCTTCGAAGGATCAACTGAAATACCTTCCTTGGTGATAATATGTCCGAGAAAGGACACTTCTTGTAGCCAGAACTCACACTTACTAATCTTGGCATAAAGTTGATGATCTCTCAACAGTTGCAATGCCATCCTCAGGTGCTCAGCATGCTCCTCCTCATTCTTAGAATAAATCAGGATGTCATCAATAAAGACCACGACCCATTGATCAAGATAGGGTCGAAATGCATTGTTCATCAACTGCATGAAAGCTGCTGGAGCATTCGTTAGACCAAAAGGCATAACGACAAATTCAAAATGACCATACCTGCTACGGAAAGCTGATTTATAGATATCCTCCTCCTTAATCCGCAACTGGTGATATCCAGATCAAAGATCGATCTTAGAGAAATATTGAGCTCCCGCTATCTGGTCAAATAACTCGTCAATCCTCGGCAAGGGATATTTATTCTTGACAGTCTGCTGGTTCAATTGCCGATAATCAATGCACAGCCTCATCGAACCATCTTTCTTCCTGACAAATAGTACAGGGGCTCCCCAAGGAGAAGTACTAGGACGTATAAAACCCTTCTCGAGCAATTCCATCAGCTGCTGCTTCAATTCCCGCAGTTCCACAGGAGACATGCGATAAGGAGCCTTGGAAATAGGAGATGTGCCAGGAATAAGATCAATAGAAAAGATAACTTCCCGCTCAGGCAGAAGTCCTGGTAGTTCTTCTGGAAAGACATCAGAAAAATCTCGGACAACAGGAATGTCCTTGATCTCAATCTGCTGCTCAGGGGTTGCACAAACAAAGGCTAGAAAAGCCTCACATCCACGTCTCATCAGCTTATCAGCTCGGAGAGCCGAAATAAGTGACACCGAGTTGTGATGCTTAACACCCACAAAAGAAAGTCTCGGGTGCCTAGTAAAAGACACGGAGCTAGAACTACAGTGAATGCTAACCTCATATCGAGCCAACCAATCTGCTCCTAGGATTACATCATAATCCTTCATGTCCATGCAGACCAAATCTGCTGGTAAGTTCTGCTCACCAATCATCACCTTACTAGAAGGATAGAAATACTGGATTGTTGATCTAGTGCCAATAGGGGTTGAAATTTCTAACGGAGTATTCATCAAAACAGGTTCCACAGCTAATGACTTAGCAAATCTCCGTGAAATAAAAGAATGTGTTGCACCATTATCAAAGAGAGCAAATGCGGGCTTATCGATTATAGTAAGGGTACCTTCGACGAGTCCGCCATCATCAGAAATCCCAGTTTCATCTGCATGTAAAGCTTGAAGCTTGCCTTGTGGTTTCTTGAAGACTAGAGGTTTTGCCGGTGTAGCTTGCTCTGATATGAGAGGACAATTGGGGATACGGTGCTCCTTACTTCCACATCGCAAACAGGCGCCTAGCTTGCGCCAGCACTCCTCTATCTTGTGACCCAGACGATCACAATAGTTACACACGCCCTTGAATGGAACAATAGGGCCATGCTTCTTGTCTTCATGCCTTGGCATCTTGCCCTTCCACGATCCGAACCCGCTCCACGAACCAGGTCCACTAGCAGGCCTCTTCTTGGTATACCCGGGTTTGACACTCCCGGAACCCGTAGGTAATTCTTTCTTGGTGCCTTTCCCATGGATTCTCTCCGTCATTTCAAGAGTATCCTCCAGAACTTGCGCTTTCCTTACCACCTCAGAATACGTGGAAATCTCCATTGGTGCCAATTGGTTAATATAATGAAGCTTCAATCCATTGAGAAAGCGCTTCACCTTCATCTTCTCGGTGGAAATGAGATGAGTAGCATAACGAGAAAGCCGTGCAAATTGAGCCTCATACTCTGCCACGGACAAACCTCGTTGTTTCAAGGCCGCGAACTCTGTCGCTTTCTTCTCTTGCACTCTATCAGAAAAATACTTGCTGTTGAAGAATTCTTCGAACTCTTCCCACATAACTTGCCGATCACCGAGAGTTGCCTTGATAGAATCCCACCAAATACGTGCATCATGTTCCAGTTGAAATGTGGACAAAAGGACACGCTCCTGGTTGGTGCATTGCATAACTTCAAAGATCCTCCCCATCTCATCTAGCCAGTGCTCGGCTTGGTCAGGGTCGGTCGAACCCGCAAACCTTGGCGGATTCATCCCTCGGAAGTTCCGGTATAGATCACCGGTGCCATGCTGTGCCGCTCCTGCCTGAGCTACTTGCTGAAGGGCCTGAGTAAGGCCTTGAACCGTACGCTGCAGGTTCCTCCATTCAGCACGATCAGCTGCCATCTACACGAGAAATAGGTTACTTAGGTCCAATAAGATAGATAAAGCACGATTAAGGAACGAACTTAACCCAAGTTCTACCCAATCTCACAGGTCAGGTCTTAAACTTCACAAGGTTAGGGATCTAGTGCACCTAGACACGACCAAAACTCGGTACCAGGCGGAGGTAATCAGTCCGAAGACCACTCGCGCAAGTGTGCGACCTTTCCGATAGGCGTAGCCTAACGTTCGGACAACACCTTTTGATATACCGGTTATTAGGATGCAATGCAAGAAAACCTAAAACTTAGGGAACCTAGGAATGTGAAACCTAGGGCTCTGATACCAACTAAACTGTCACGCTCCGAACAAGGCGAAATATCGGGACGTACAGTTAGAGACACGCTGGCAAGAGAGAGAACTAATCTAAAATAATACACAAGTGCTACAAGATGGAAATACTAAATGATCATTAACAAACCACAACTGATACAATAACCTCAAGTTCAACTTAATACAACTGGAATAATCAATCACTAAAGCTCAATAACATGACTGAGACTAAATGCTCTCCAAAACACAACTAAAAGTAAGATAACACACTACTAACACACTAGAACTGATACACTCAAGATATCACTCCTGCCCTTCCCCATCGGTAAGTGCGTCACCTGAACAGCCTGGAAAAGGGGGAAACACAACCATGAGCTGACGCTCAGTAGGAAATAACAGATAGGTATAAGTGATTACCAGTTTAATTACATTTTAAAATGTCATGCTACAAATGATAAAACAATAAAAAGATAACGATGATATCACGAAACAAAATTCAAAGATCTTGCAAGGTCAAGAAGTACAATGAATAGAATGGTAAGACAAGAATTTACTACAGGAGATAATGATAAAAAGTTGGCCATATCAAGACAATTCAAGTCATGTCAAGCACGTATGTAATTTCATTTCCACGTCCAAGTAATCAGCAAGTAAAGTAACAACAAGTAGAGTATAGAACAGTGAAGAGTGGAAAGTGAAAAGTAGTAGAAAGTAATGTAGAGAGTAGTGGACAGTCCTAGATTTAACACATGTCAAGTACTGGTGCCAAATGCCACACCTAGTCATTCACCTCCCCGGGGGTACACGTAGTGTTCGGGCGCTCTTCCCAGGACTAGACCGAGCCCTTAATTGTTTGCCAGGCATTGATTTCTTTGGATCAAAAATCCCACGAATCTAGACTTCCACAGTTTATGGCCAGAATTCCAAGGTTTAAACTAAGTAGCAATAACAACTTCAAGTAGAAAAGAGATTCATTTCCAGAATTTCATGATAAGTATAATCATCAAGGAGATCGAAACCAAGTCACAACAAGAGTTAATCGTGCTGCGCTACTGTAAAACAGCAGCAATCAAACAAGCTAATCAACATATTAATCCTAATCACCAAGTTAAGATATCA
Organism: Amorphophallus konjac; assembly: GCA_022559845.1. NCBI lineage: Eukaryota > Viridiplantae > Streptophyta > Magnoliopsida > Alismatales > Araceae > Amorphophallus > Amorphophallus konjac. The sequence goes on from CM040126.1 coordinate 143,941,132, forward strand.
TGATTAACCATTATCATTTGTATTAGCCAAAGTGCCAACAAGCTTGAACAAGTTGTCGAGGTAAAGAACAAGCTCTCACAGCGGTGAAATAGAATGAATTATCAGGGGTTTTAGTTACACCATTAATCATTAATTATGTGAGTTTCTATTTAACCAATGTAAGTGTTGTAATGGAGATGGTAAACATCGTGTTTTGTACTATGTTTGCAAGAAAGGACCAATGCAAATTTGAAATCAAGGGGGGTACATGAATAGGTCAATTGTTCTTCAAAAATATAATTTCAGTGGGTCTAAGTTAAATGGGTTGATTCCCCACTGATTCGGATCCATCTTCGGGTCGAAAAATGATGAAAACCGGGTTTCTGGTGTACGGGTCGACCCCTGGGGTCGACCCCTGAAAAATTGGGGTCTGGAAGCTGAATGGGTCGACCCCTAGGGTCGACCCCAGCAATTTCTGAAGATGGGTCGACCCCTGGGGTCGACCCCCACCATTTCCTTCAGATGGGTCGACCCCTGGGGTCGACCCCTACATTCCTGTGCAATGGGTCGACCCCTGGGGTCGACCCCCATGTAGGGAGCTGGATGGGTCGACCCTTGGGGTCGACCCCCATGCAGGAACAGGAGGGGACGACCCCTGGGGTCGACCCTAGGGCCAGCAGGGTTGCCCAGAAAACGGGTCGACCCCTGGGGTCGACCCCTGCAAGAACAGCAACGTGAGTTGCCACCGAAAACCACATGAACTAATCCAAATGGGATCCAATTGAGTTGAAATCAAAACCACAAGATCTAGGAATATTAATAGACATTCTAGGGTCATAAAACTACAATTTTGAAACACGAATTGTTACAGAAATTGATTGAATCTCAACTTATACATGATAAATACATGAAAACCCTAGTTCCTGACCTACTTCTACTAAATCATACAATTCTCCCAACATACACAACGGAATTTTGGGGATTTTGGTGTCAAAAGAAAGCTAACTCGATTATGAATGCAACCATGTATAATATGCTACATGAAGATCAGGTTACATGACTCAAAATTACCCCGAAATCAAGCCCTGACTTAAAGGAATACTATATGAATCATGTTCTAGATATGCTCTTACAAAAATTCAAAATTCACGAGGCATGCTCAATAGAATTTGGGGCTTTCTACGTTAAATGAAAGATAATAACATGCCGATTATATCATGTAAGTTAATTAGAGTTTGGTTGTTAGATCCTACCTCAAATCGGAGAGAGAAAACTCAAACCCTAGGATGAAGAACACTTGGACAGCACCTTAGAAAACCCGTGATAACTCACTCCACACCTGATGAAAATTGGGGCTTTCAGTCCCAATGGATAGATCTCGACGAGATGCACAACTTGCTATACTCATGATCAAAATTTGGTTGAGAATTCCTACCTCAATCGATGGATCAAAGAAGGATGAAGGGAAGCCAACGGCCTGTTGACCCACCTCCACAAATCGAGCTAGATCTCCCCAGATCTGAAACTTCAGCGAACCCCACAGCAGCCAAATGAAAGAAGACTCGTAGGGCTTCATTTTGATAGCTCATAGAGCTTCTGGAGCCTTCGGAGTTGGGAGTATTCGCTGCTGCAAGCTACGTGTTTAGAAACGGCGCCGAAATCCTTGACTTGACCAAACTATGTCGGCAGCACGTTTTGGGGCTAGGTTTACCTCAAATTGATTGAGGGTAAATGTTCCTTACATTGTAGCCTTCCATTTGCCACTGATTTCAGATCATTTGGTTGAGTATTGAGGTCGAATTTCGTGTTTTAATCTAAGGGTTAGGTATGGGTCAAAAGTGTGCACTTTTGGGTTTAAACTCTAAATAGATCTTACCACGGATTTACAATGGCCTAATGCCAGAAGGAAAAGTTGTTATCTACCTCGACCTTAACATATTTACTATTTTTACAGATTTTTCTAAGGTAGTCGAATTTTTACTCATACTATTTCTAACGAATTAAATATTAATAAATCCGAAATTCAATTATTAATTCAATAAAATTCTATTCTCAATTAATAAAAGCTAAATAAGAAATATTGGGCTCAATTAAATAATTTGGGGTCTTACACTATACATTCTCAGTCTTTGCACACGTTAAGCCTCAAGTCTGTACAGCGTGAAGTCTACACTTTAGCTTCACGTTTTCAATGTCTGTACAGTGGCTTCGCATAGGCAAGTCTGTACATCGGGCTCCTTCTAACTAAGTCTATACTCTCCCTCACACTGTACACACCTAGTCTATACAGCATGATCGTCTTTACAAGTCTACACAGAGTTCTTCACTTAAACTGATGACTTATCCGATACTCTGTCTGACAGGTGTTCTGATCGTGAAGCTTATAGAGGGCACGTGATTCGAGGTTGGAAAGACAGGATTGTGACACGTGTGCTGAAGCTGGCTGAAAGGCTGACACATGGACACAGTGCAAACTCAAGAAAGAAGCCCCTGGGTTAATTGGTGCGTCAACGCAACGTTCAAGTGGAGTAGACGCATCAGAACATTGATAGCTTGGGCACAAAGTCTATACACCAGCTGGATCCATTTAGTATGTACATTGACATATCTTCTTAAAGGAACAGGGTCGACGCCTGAAGCTTAAAGCGTCCACGCATCAGTAGATGAAGCTTTCACGATGTCTTCTATTGCGTTAACGCCACAAGCAAGCAGCGTCGACGCAGCAGTTAAAGAAGCAGAGACTCTTACAAGCAACGAAGCTTTCACGATATCTTCCACTGCGTCAACGCACTCATCAAGCAGCGTCGACGCAACAGTGAAGAAGGCTAGGCTGTTTGCTCACTGGGACGTATCCATGCGTCAACGCCATTGCTAGACTGCGTCAACGCAGCCATTGAGCCTGATAGGCATCTAGCTCGGAGACAGCTCAGAAGGGTTAATGCAGGATGATCATAACGTCTACGCAGCATGCAAACCAACTGAACACTTAGTTGCTGGAACACCACTGCGTCAACGCTATGGGCTAGCAGCGTCGACGCAGCACGCCCATCTGCTAAAGACTTGATCTATGGATCATCGATGCGTCAACGCCATGGGCTGATAGAGTCAACGCAGCAGTCTTGAGTGTTTCTGAACGAATGTCCTTGAATTGTAGGGCACGTGATCCGAAGTGCCTGGCTCGTGAACCAGGAAGCTGCCACGTGGTCCGAATTTCTAGGGCTGGAAACGTGGAAGCCACACACGCCAGTGTGCTGCTGCTGCTGATATAAAATGGAGCCTCCGTCTTCAGATGAAGAGTGATCGAAGCAGAAGCCTGAAGAGCAGAAAGCCCTTCGATCCAGAAAAAGAGAGAAAGAGAGTGAGAGATAAGGAGAGCAGAAGAAGAAAAAGAGAGAGAGATAGTGATCCCATGCAGAGAGAGCAGTGAGTGAGAGATTTGGAGAGCAGAAGAGAAATAAAGAGAGAAAGAGAGTGAGCGAGAGAGCTCGTGGAGAAGAAGGAAGAAGCTGCTTGAAGATCTATCTTCACTGGACGGTGGATCAGATCCAGGCCAGTCAGCTCCGTTGAGCGCCACATTGTGCATTTCGTTTTACAGCTTTCTGATTGCTGTGTTATTTTTCTTTATTGTTCTCCTTTGTTTTCTGATCATCTTTGTTCTTCCGATTGCCCTGTTGGGGATCGGGTTTCTCCTGTTGATTCAGGAGAAGGGAGATCTGATCTCCAGGTTGCAAGTGACAGGTTGTCACTTGTGGGTTGCCCTCTGGTTAGAGGAAGGGAGGCTAGTCCTCCGGTTCCTGGGCTTGTGGTTGCAAGTCCAGGTGTCACTCCTAGTCTGGAGGAAGAGAGGTCTTCGACCTCTAGTTTCCAAGTGGCTGGGAGTCACTTGGGTATCCCTCCGGTTGGGAGGAAGAGGGGAGTCTGTTCCCCTGGTCAAGCTGTGTGGCAGCACCTGTTTGCAGACTGAGTCTGCTTGGTTCTAGCGTTTGCTAGTGAAGCCTCACTCCGGTTGGGAGTGAGAGGTGGATGTAGGTCTGGAGGACCAAACCACCTTAAAATCTTTGAGCAGTGGTTTGCTTGTAGTGTGTTCTTCCATATCTTCTACCCCCCTTCACAGATTGTCTTGAGATTTCTTATTCTCATTTGTGCTGCTTCCGCTAGTTGGTTATCTGGGGGCCAGTTACATAGTTGCTCTTTTGTCTAAAAGGTTTTTCAACTGGTTCATCAGATTGCTTGATTTGCTTCCGCTAGATGCTTGGATAGCCACGCTTCAAGTGTTTGTATCTGAATTGAATCAAATTGGTTCTATTCTGTGTCTATCTCTAGCATCCAAGCTTTTATTAGGCCATTATACATAGCAGGATACATTCACCCCCCCTCTATATCCGGGCCTAGCACCCTAACAGTTGGTATCAGAGCGGTGTCTGCATACAAGGTCCAACGACCTGCAGATTCGATCTCTGGTTTTCGGTGCTAATTTGCTTTTAGTGCATCAATATTCCTGTTGCATTAATCTGTCGTGCTCTCATGGCTCATCCTCCACTATTCAGTAGTTCAAATATTAAATTCTGGCTATATCGTATGCACAAGCATGTTAACTCTATTAATCCACAATTGTGGAAGGTTATCTCTCACAGTCCACATGAACTTCCTAAGGATAAGTCCAAGTGGACTCATATTCACAAGTTGAAAAATGATGATAATGTGAGAGCTCTAAATTTAATGAAGGCTGCAATCGGTTCTGATGATTTTTCCTCTTTCTCAGATTGTAGCACTGCAAAGGAAATGTTTGATAGAGTGACTACAACACACGTGGAACAGGAAGAAGAATGTCTCATGGAAAGAAGGAGTGATCAATCAGATGAGTCCTCATCCCAGGTAATCTCTGAGACCGAGGATATTAGCCATGATGAGTTAGTTGCCATGCATGAGCATCTTCTAGATAAATATGAAAGAGTCAAATCAGGAAAGAGAAAATTAAGAAAAGAGAAAAATGGTGAAATCACATGTCTAAAGGCTGAAAATGAAAATCTAAAATCTAAATTGAAGGAATTGATTGAAGAATTACATTTTGATGATAATGTACAGGAAAACTTAATCACTTCCTTGAAAGAAGAAAATGACTCTCTGCTAACTCAGAAGAAGGAAATTGATAAATTAAAAGATAAGCTGATTGAAGAAAACATCCATCTGAAGGAACAAAATAAAAAGATAATGGTCCTTAACACTGTTTTCTCTGAAAGATGGCTAACAGTAGAAAGAGAAAAATCAGTTTTGAAAGAAAAAGAAGTGAACATTGAATTGAAGCTGACTCAGGAGAATGAGATCCTGAAAAGTCTGAATGATGGATTACAAAATCAGGTTATCTCGTGTGAAGACCACATTATGACCTTGCAAGTTGAAATTGAAAACCTAAACAACTCTCTGTCAAAATTTGCCAAAGGTAAAGAAAAAATGAAAGATCCTTTGAATGTGGAAGTCACCAAACTGAATGAAGAGAAAAGGTGCAATTCTCAAGTTAAGCAAGCTGTAAGGAACAAACTATACGCAACATTTGTGAGTAGCTCAAACTTAGCTAGTACTTCTGCACCTTCTTCAAAACAGTCAAATGATCAGAAGATTCAAAAACAGAAAGAAAATGTGAAAATGAGAACACTGAAGAAGAATAGTAAATTTCATGCAAACAAGCCTAAGGCTAGAAAATTTCCAATTATCCACGGAAGGAATGTTGAATGCTTCTATTGTGGAAGTTCTGGCCATGTACTTGATGATTGCCTTGTCATGAAGAATGATAATGATAGATTTCATGTTAGGACTTCTTATGCTAAGAAATCCTATTCGGCTCAAAACAGGAAATCCAAATGCTTTTACTGTCATGAAATGGGTCATCTCATGCATGAATGCAAATCATTGGAGCTAGATGACCTTGCTGCTATTAATTCACAGAAAAATCATGCTAAAACTCATGTCCTTTGGGAAAAGAAAATTCATTGTTATAATTGTGGTAAACTGGGACATGTTGCTGTTCAGTGCTGGTCAGCTGAAGGCAAGAAAAAATTCTATTCTCATGTTAATCATGTTCACCAGAATGATTATGGGAGGGATAAATCTGTTTTTAAGGAAAAGATTCCTGCATGTTATAACTGTGGGAAGCCAGGTCACAGGGCTGCAACCTGTTGGCTAGCAGGATATCAAAACCAAACTGATTTTGGTAAACATAATTTTTATTCTGTTAACAGAAAATCTCATGTATGTGCACATAGAACTCATGCTAACAAGAATGTGCATAAATTAGATCTGAAAACTGTTGCTCCTTGCTATCAAGTTAAAAATGTGCTGAGAAAACCTGCTAGGAGTGATAATGCCATGTCAGGACCCAAGACTTCTTGGGTACCTATTTGTGCAAAATAAACCTTGTTTTACAGGTGTGCCTTGGAATGGAATAAAAAGGGGTATTAATCCAAGGCACTCAAGAATGAAAACCCCTTCTGAACTTTTCAGGTAATTTCTCTGCATCTCCTATTTTGAAATTCTTGCATATCTGCCATTTGTAGTTGCTTGATAATTGTGTTATGCATAGACTTTGAAAACAAAATGCATTTCAAATTTTCTGAAAAATCTGAAACTGCATATGAGTGTGACTTGAAACTTGTGTGTTGCAATAGCTCACTGAAACTCTGAATTGCATATAGGACTGCATGTTGAATAATTATGCATGACCTCAATGGTATATAAATGGTAAGGTACCAAAAGGCAGGGAGGTCTGTCTGGACGTTCTTACTATGTGTGAGGTGGTCTTTTAGACCAAGTGCTCCGCCTAGTACCATGGGTCACTTTGCTGATAGGACAGTCTGATTGTGCACAAGTCACAATATCATTTGGAATCATATGTTCAATTTTCAGTGCAAACATTGCATGTTTTTAGGGGGAGTTAGATGCATATCCTTGCATATCATTCAATGTTGAGTCTTTGCATGTCCTTGCATCCATACAGTGCACTGCATTTCCTTATATTGAAAATGCCAAAAAGATTGTCTGAATGCATATTATGAGGGGGAGTCATTGCATTGCATATAGGTTGTCAAATGCATACTTTTGTCAGAATTCATTGCATATCCTTTCTTATTGATGTTGTTGACAAACCTTGATCATATTCTGAAAACTATGAGCTTCACAATCTCTCTTAACAATTGGTATTTCTCGTATCACTTGGTATCGTTTGGCTTCAGAAATCTATCAGTCTGTCATGAAGATTCCAATGGGACTATCTCAATCATAAATCTGAAAAATTCTTGAACTAGAAATCTTCTATTATACGTTTTTATGAATGACTGAAATAACTCATGTGGTTTACGTTTAATGTATTCAATGAGTTTGACTTTAAAATCTCTTAAAAATATCTGAAGCATGTTTAATAAACCTTAACCATCTGTTTCATGATGAGTCTTGTAAAATCTTCTGAAATCTACATTATTGAATACATGACTTTAATTGGTTAAGTACATGAAATTGTTATTGTTTTGAAGCGAATGAATTTTTTTGAAAATGTCTAAAGGGTATTTTCTGTCAGAGCATTGACCTTGGTCACTGAGAAACACATGTCCAAAGGACTGGGTCATGAGGTACCATAGTTAACTCTGAGTAAGATTAATTAAAAGTCAGGCAGAGCAATGGCATGCACACTGAGAAATACAACTCACTCATCAAGAAATGATATGCAGTATGTCATGATGTGTAAATGCTAACTTTGTTCACATAAAGCATGACAGTTAGTCACACTAAGGACTTAGGGATATTGGCCTCTAATCAAGGTATATCCTCTAGTTACAATGTGTGCACTGAACTAGAGTGCTCGTAAAATTGTAGCAAGAAAATTGTTGAACAAATTGAAATACCTGAATATTGATGCTAAAATCAAATTGCTACAACCCTAGACAAATTCATATGACTTCATAATTGCTTGATTTCAATACAGATGCATGTAATTCCGAAAGAAGTCAATAATTATGATTGTGTAAGAGAAAGGGAGATTTATCAAGATAAATATGAGGGCTTGGTTCATTTTTATTAAACCATGGTTTTAGATATCAATACATAATTTTATTGATAAACTATACATACATCATGTTTAAACCATGTTGTTCAATAAAGCTCATTCATAAGCCCTTATAATGGAAGACTTTGAAAACTTATGTTTTAGATTTATGAGATTGATATCTCTCTGAAAATCTGACTGAATTCTCTGAGATTGAAGCTTCCTTAAAAAATCTGGCTGAATCTCTTTTGCTCATGTTATTGGTTCATTGACCTGAACTTCTCCTTGTTTGCCCCTACGGTCTCCTTCTCATCTATCTCATAAGATTCCACTTATTTAGGGGGAGCATTCCTTGTCATAATGAATCATGTTCATATCATTTGTGACCTTGCATTCATATACTCAGGGGGAAGTATTGCAATTCTTGCTGCATCTGCATCTACCATGGTTTATTTTGATTATACCAAAGGGGGAGATTGTTTGCCAAAGAGGGAGAACTTGACTGAACTTTTATACATGCCTTAATTTCTCAAATTCTTTTCTTTTTGATGAAGTCAAAGGGGGAGATTAATTTGAGTCTTCAGAAAGCCTCACATCATCAGAATGACTCAATGTATTGACTGTGTTGCCATCATCAAAAAGAGGGAGATTGTTGTGCTCATGTGGTTTTGATGATTGGCTGTTGATGTGAGTTAATCAAATGTTCAGTCATCTTGCTTTTGATGCTTGTTGTTTTGATGATGGTTTTGATGATTGGCTGTTGATGTGAGTTAATCAAATGTTCAGTCATCTTGCTTTTGATGCCTGTTGTTTTGATGATGGTTTTGATGATTGGCTGTTGATGTGAGTTAATCAAATGTTCAGTCAACTAGCTGCTCAGTTTAGTTTAATATATTTTGGTGTTCAGTCATGTTAACTGATGCATAAAGCATTCATTGCTTCTCTCTGTCTGCACAGTTGTCACTGCAGTGCGTGCACTGCGTCAACTCTGTGTGCTGATGCGTCGACCCCTTGGTCATTTCTGTATCTGTCCATACAGTAGTGCGTCAACCCCTTGAGCTGATGCGTCGACGCTTCAGTTCAGGTTCTTCATTTGATGAAGTCTATACATCATCAGTTGATCATCAAGTATATACGTTGCAGCGTCAACTCATTGGGCTGCAGCGTCAACTCATTCTAGTCTGTTCAGCCGTTTGCATCTCATAAAGTCTGTACAGAGGCTTTGATTTACCAAGTCTGTACATCGGCTTCATTCGCTCAAGTCCACACATCCACAGTCTTCGCAAGTCAGTACAGTGCTTGAGCTTCACCAAGTCCATACATTTGTCCTCCTTCAAAGTCTGTACAGCCGCTGGTCTAGCTTCATGAAGTCTGTACATCAGACTGTTACAGGAAGTCTTACATTGTCCGTCTTCCTTAGCGTCTTGACTGTTGATGTCTACACATTGGCCTCCATGCTCCTAAGTCTATGCATTACTGTTCATGCATCAGTCTTCATAAGTCTATACTTTGGACTGTCTCTCTCAGCGTCTCATGGCATGAGGTCTGTACACTCGAATTGTCCTTGATCTGGTCAAGTGTATACACTCTCTCACTGTAGCTTTCAGCTATTCAAGTCTATACACTGGACTGTTAGGTCATGTCTCTACAACGTGGGCTTTAGTTCTTCAAGCCTACACATCGACTGTTCATGCAAAGTCTAGACATTCGATCAAGTTTGTACATTGGTCTTGGCATATGCATTCATAAAGTATATACACTCTTCGGTTGACTTCAACTGAAGTCTGTACATCGGCATGCAATACATCAAGTGTGTACATTGCATAGCATGTTGCGTTTAAGTCTATACATCACTGTAGCATGCACTTCATGAAGCCTATACATTCTCAGTCTTTGCACACGTTAAGCCTCAAGTCTGTACAGCGTGAAGTCTACACTTTAGCTTCACGTTTTCAATGTCTGTACAGTGGCTTCGCATAGGCAATTCTGTACATCGGGCTCCTTCTAACTAAGTCTATACTCTCCCTCACACTGTACACACCTAGTCTATACAGCATGATCGTCTTTACAAGTCTACACAGAGTTCTTCACTTAAACTGATGACTTATTCGATACTCTGTCTGACAGGTGTTCTGATCGTGAAGCTTATAGAGGGCACGTGATTCGAGGCTGGAAAGACAGGATTGTGACACGTGTGCTGAAGCTGGCTGAAAGGCTGACACGTGGACACAGTGCAAACTCAAGAAAGAAGCCCCTGGGTTAATTGGTGCGTCAACACAACGTTCAAGTGGAGTAGACGCATCAGAACATTGATAGCTTGGGCACAAAGTCTATACACCAGCTGGATCCATTTAGTATGTACATTGGCATATCTTCTTAAAGGAACAGGGTCGACGCCCGAAGCTTAAAGCGTCCACGCATCAGTAGACGAAGCTTTCACGATGTCTTCTATTGCGTTAACGCCACAAGCAAGCAGCGTCGACGCAGCAGTTAAAGAAGCAGAGACTCTTACAAGCAACGAAGCTTTCATGATATCTTCCACTGCGTCAACGCACTCATCAAGTAGCGTCGACGCAACAATGAAGAAGGCTAGGCTGTTTGCTCACTGGGACGTATCCATGCGTCAACACCATTGCTAGACTGCGTCAACGCAGCCATTGAGCCTGATAGGCATCTAGCTCGGAGACAGCTCAGAAGGGTTAACGCAGGATGATCATAACGTCTACGCAGCATGCAAACCAACTGAACACTTAGTTGCTGGAACACCATTGCGTCAACGCTATGGGCTAGCAGCGTCGACGCAGCACGCCCATCTGCTAAAGACTTGATCTATGGATCACCGATGCATCAATGCCATGGGCTGATAGAGTCAACGCAGCAGTCTTGAGTGTTTTTGAACGAATGTCCTTGAATTGTAGGGCACGTGATCCGAAGTGCCTGGCTCGTGAACCAGGAAGCTGCCACGTGGTCTGGATTTCTAGGGCTGGAAACGTGGAAGCCACACACGCCAGTGTGCTGCTGCTGCTGATATAAAATGGAGCCTCCGTCTTCAGATGAAGAGTGATCGAAGCAGAAGCTGAAGAGCAGAAAGCCCTTCGATCCAGAAAAAGAGAGAAAGAGAGTGAGAGATAAGGAGAGCAGAAGAAGAAAAAGAGAGAGAGATAGTGATCCCGTGTAGAGAGAGCAGTGAGTGAGAGATTTGGAGAGCAGAAGAGAAAGAAAGAGAGAAAGAGAGTGAGCGAGAGAGCTCGTGGAGAAGAAGGAAGAAGCTGCTTGAAGATCTGTCTTCACTGGACGGTGGATCAGATCCAGGCCAGTCAGCTCCGTTGAGAGCCACATTGTGCATTTCGTTTTACAGCTTTCTGATTGTTGTGTTATTTTCCTTTATTGTTCTCCTTTATTTTCTGATCATCTTTGTTCTTCCGATTGCCCTGTTGGGGATCGGGTTCCTCCTGTTGATTCAGGAGAAGGGAGATCTGATCTCCAGGTTGCAAGTGACAGGTTGTCACTTGTGGGTTGCCCTCTGGTTAGAGGAAGGGAGGCTAGTCCTCCGGTTCCTGGGCTTGTGGTTGCAAGTCCAGGTGTCGCTCCTGGTCTGGAGGAAGAGAGGTCTTCGACCTCTAGTTTCCAAGTGGCTGGGAGTCACTTGGGTATCCCTCCGGTTGGGAGGAAGAGGGGAGTCTGTTCCCCTGGTCAAGCTGTGTGGCAGCACCTGTTTGCAGACTGAGTCTGCTTGGTTCTAGCATTTGCTAGTGAAGCCTCACTCCGGTTGGGAGTGAGGGGTGGATGTAGGTCTGGAGGACCGAACCACCTTAAAATCTTTGAGCAGTGGTTTGCTTGTAGTGTGTTCTTCCATATCTTCTACCCCCCTTCACAGATTGTCTTGAGTTTTCTTATTCTCATTTGTGCTGCTTCCGCTAGTTGGTTATCTGGGGGCCAGTTACATAGTTGCTCTTTTGTCTAAAAGGTTTTTCAACTGGTTCATCAGATTGCTTGATTTGCTTCCGCTAGATGCTTGGATAGCCACGCTTCAAGTGTTTGTATCTGAATTGAATCAAATTGGTTCTATTCTGTGTCTATCTCTAGCATCCAAGCTTTTATTAGGCCATTATACATAGCAGGATACATTCACCCCCCCTCTGTATCCGGGCCTAGCACCCTAACATATGCCACTCATCTAGGAGATCCTGATAGTAAGTGGGCGGGAGATACTTTTGGTGGAGAGCAACCTTCATTTGATTCCATGTTGCTATGGGGTTCTCTCTCTCGAGGTTCCTAAGGCTCTTGACGTTAAGCCAGTACGTCTTTGCAAGACCTTGAAGTTTGTACTTGACATAACGTACCTTTCTCTCATCAGGCATGGGATACCACTCAAAATACTGATCCAGGGAGGACTCCCAATCAAGGTAAACTTGCGGTTTGTGGGACCCCTCAAAAGTGGGAGCATCCAGCATGATCAGCTGGTGAAGGGGGTCCTCTAAAGGACCTCGTTGTCGCCGGTCTAGACCCTTCATGGGAGGTCGCCCTCTAGGAGCCTGGCGGGGGTAATCCTCCTCGTCCTCATCATCGGGGTATTGGTTGTGTTGGGGGTACCCCTCGGGCTGGGCTTCCTCCACACGGGCCAAATGGGTATCATGGCGGTCTAATCTGGTGACAATGGCATCCATGCGTCCCCCTAACTATCGAAGAGTGTCAAGTGGGGACGAATCTCCTCCCATCATAGGAGGGTTGGGTCGTGGGTGTTGACCCTGAGAATGCTCACCGGGGGTGAAAGCAGTCTACCCTTGACTGAGGAGCCGGTGCTGTCGCAAGAGGGACTCTCCAGAGGGAAGGGATGACTGGCCTTGGCCCGCCATGGGTGGCTGTCCTGGGGGTTGGTATGGTGCACCACTGCGGGTGGACATGAAGGATTGCGGGTCTAGGGCAAGGTTGACAACACGGAGCGATCTAAGGCCTAGGACTCGACCAGCAAGGGCAAGTCGAAGAACTGTCTCTGATACCAAATCTGATGCGGGAAGACCGAAGGGGATGCCCTGCGACCTACGAGGCAGCAAGCACGACTCGAGCAATAGCGGACTGACCACACGCGTCACTCAAATTCCGGGGTGACCCGACAATAGTGGGGATGGACGGTGATCCACAGGCAGCCTACACGGTCAGAGCCGCGAAGGGTAATATGGGGAGGACAGACCTAAGGTCTGAATGTTGCCCTACTCATCCGAGGCAAAGCCGGTGCCTGAGGGCGGGAATGACGACGCTCTCTCACACGGCAACGGTCAACACTCAATGTTCGGGAAATTTTGAACGGGCTCTCCTCACCATCGGCATGAGCGTTGAATTGATACTAGAAAAGCACTGTCCAAGGAGCAAAGGTCAGATCTATACCTTACCGAGTCTGAAGAGACTGGCGCCGGTCGGAGACGAGGGTGAGCTGGGAGCGTGCGCACCCGGCGGACACGTTGCGTCGATGCAGCTTCGGCCGTGACCTGCTAATACAACCAAACACACTCCTCCACGCAGGGAGGGGGAACTAGGGAATGGGGTAATCAATACATGCACTACCCTCATGCAGGAGGGGGGAGCAAGGGGAGGGGAAGACCGAAGTGCTGGTCAGCGAACGGGCCTGCAGGGATGACGTCGCTTGTCCTGAATCGTATGCTGAGCACGGACGTCTGAACGGGGTTCCGTCAGCGCTCAGACAAAGCCTGAGGGGTTCTGGAACGTCCCTGAAGATCTAAAGTTGATCTGAGGTCGCTGGAGGGTGGGGCCGGCCGGAGAAGTGGACCTACATGATTCTGTCCCGCAGGATAGGTTTGTGCAGTCGCAGGACAACCGCCGGTACGCTCGCTGTGGAACTCAGAACGAGGCGGGACCAACTTAGGAGGACAGAAGACATGGAGGTCTACGTACCCACAAAAGATGGTGGCCATCAGATCACCAGGCCTGGCGTGGTTGCAGTTTTTGTGAGCCTCTGATTTCTGGGCTAGCAGCCAGACAGAGATGGGGTGGCCGTGGTGGAAATCTCAGCACGGAAATCAGAACATGACGAAACTACATGGGTTGGTTCCGGGACGTCGAGGGGTACAACTTTGAAGAAAAAGCCTCGATCTAAAAATTGACAGGCAAGGCGTGGCACGATCTGTAAGTTGCTGCACACTCTGGACGAACTAGTTCGCACCAGCTCTGCGCAGTCGTGGGAGAACGACCGCCACGAACTGTCCTGATGTCAGACTGGGGAGATTCCGCCACTTCTGCGAAGAGGGCTTGGAGATGAACGAACCCACTGACGGGGGCTTGGGCAGATTCTCAAAGGGGACGGCGGTGTGGCTGCTGCAAAGTCGACCAAAGTTCTGCCACAAATCTGGGAGCAGCAGAGCAGTGGAGAACTTCAACGCCGGTGTCGAGGAAGAAACCGTGGGATGTCGGGACCGCCGTAGATGAACCTGGGATGGAGAGGGGCGTATGTTGCAGAGGGGAGGGGTGTCTGATGTTGGCTGGGTCGTGGGAGACTTGGGGGGGGAGAACTAGGGTTTGGGGATTAGGGGGGTGGCCGCAGCTAGAAGTTGGGGAATAGAAGGAATTTGAATTTTTGTAAAACTTTCCAAAAGAAAAGGAGGGATTTTAGGAGGGGGATGAGATTGGGAAAGAATTGGGTGACTGAGATTTAATTAGATTAGGGATTTGGAAGGGGATAAAGGAGGTGTGGCTGGATTAGGAAAGTGGAGGAGGGAAAGTAGGAGTCTTAGTAGAAGATGAGGAAGGGGGAGGGAGGAAGGGGGCGCGTGGCCCAATGAGGGAGGAGAGAGAGGTGGATTTGAATCCCCTAAGGAGAGAGAGAGAGAGTTGGACGCAAGGGGGAGAAAGGGAGAGAGAGAGAAAGAGACACAATGTGGGATAATTCAATCCTTTGACAATTGTTTGAAAACTTTTCATTAGCTTCAAAATTAAGCCCTTGGACACCAATTTATAGGGAGAGGCCAGGGTTACAAATGTCCACAATTGCCCTCAACAAATAGAAAAAGACACCACTATCCTAAGGGGTGAGCATAAGCTATCTATGACCTAGAACCGAGCTAGTCTCACAAGTGGCCCTTTGGGCCTTATTTGGCTGGCCCATTAAGGCTTACGAGACTCAAATGAAAAATAAAATGGACTCAACTAACACTACTAGTAATATAGCAATAATCAAAACTGATAAATGGAGGCCCCAAAGTGTCTCGCCAGGTCCACCCGGGTTCTTCTAGGACCTGATGTCCCCATCAATTCCCCCGGGCTGGGGAAGAACTCGACTCCGTCGAGTGAGCAGCTGCACTCCTGGCCGGGGTCGCTCCAACACTGCCCCCAGATCTCGTACCCAAAAATGTAGCCTCAAGACAAGCCAAGTGTGAACGGTGCCGTTTCCATGATGTCTGCTTGCCCAATAGGAATCCCTTATGCCTGCGCCGCTCTTGGGATTGTGGGCACATCTCACGGTGTGGGTCCTGCTCCAAGGAATGATCTGGCTCAAAGCACTCACTGGGTCTTGCTATCGCTACCTCATATCGCACCAGGTCAACCCGATTGAACACGGGCCCCAACTCATATGCTTTGGAATATCTACCACATATGCATGGACACCTACCCTCCTCACAACTCGGAAAGTGCCTATCCCCTCGACGTATGCTTGTGAAGGAATCCGAGATGGAATCCTGTCTGCCCGAACCACCACTAGTGACCCTATCTTAAGTTTGCATGGCCGATCTCGTCGCCTGGAATGTTTTGTGCTCACTGTTGCTGGCGTAGGCGTAGGCTTAGTTGGAGGAATCAGAGTAGTAGACTCACTATCTTTCGGGGAACTATGGCCCGGATGAACGGGTGTTGGGATAAGCTTGGAAAATATGGGAAGGGGGGTAAAGATGGCTACTGGCTGGCCTCCCGCTGAATGATGGTTGTGGCGGGAGGAGGGAGGGCCTGGATCACGATGGTCTCCCCTTTATGCCGGAAAGTGCAAAGATTGGCACGACCAAAGTAGTGGATATCTACATCATACATCCATGGTCGGCCAAGAAGAATGCCCCGATTGTCCATGAAGAGGACATCACACCAGACAATTTCATTGTACCCACTAAACTGGAGGGGAACCGGGAAAATCATGTCCACTGATCGGGAGGTGCCATCGACCCAGCTGACTTCGTAAGGCTCTGGATGAAAGAAGACCGGAAGTCCGGTGCGATCAACGCATTCAGAAGAGACAAGGTTGACGGCACTGCCAGAGTCAAGGAGGATGACATATGGCTGACCTCTAATCATAGTCACAGCGTTGCAGAGGTCATTCCGACGCCAATCTGATGAGGTAGTAGACGGTGGGTGGGTGACGCCATGGGGTATGACAGCCCCAACAGAGATAGGCGGGTGGGGAGGCTCCTCCTCCACGGTATCGATCCCCTCAAACTGGTCAATCAATGATTGCTCGGGGACGTACTCGACGGTCTCCTCTCTCACTGACTCTTGTGATGGAGGTTCAACTTGCTCCTCAATAACAAGGTTAGAGAGACCACGGTTGGGGTAGTGACTCACAAAATGACCGAAGCCTCCGCACTGGTAGCAGGCATTCCTAGCGGCATGTGGGGGAGGAGGGGAGCTACCAACAATACCCTTTCCCTTGTCATCCCATCTAGGGGGTGGAGCCGTGGTGGTTTTTTGTGGGACTGGGTACCCGCCAGGCCGAGGAAGTGGAGGCCGAGTAGGGGTGGGAGAAGGAATGGTAGGAGTGGCAGTAGGCCTCGGAATGGAGTGAGTGGTGCTTCCAGAACGGGTGATAACTTGCCGGGGGTCAGCCGGCCGTGGGGATGAAGTCCGAGGGAGGGCATGGAACCTTTCGGTGTCGTGACCTACCTGATATGCATGTTCCATGGTGGTAACCTTGCGTAAGTGAAGCTCCCGTCGAATATAGGGGGTCAGCCCCTTGCGAAAGCGAGAAAGGGTGACCGCGGTATCCTCCTATACGCCGCATCGAAGAAGGTAGCTATCAAAAGCTTCAATATACTCAGCGACAGTCTTCCCATCTTGAGTGAGACTATGCCACTCATCTAGGAGATCCTGATAGTAAGTGGGCAGGAGATACTTTTGGCGGGGAGCAACCCTCATTTGATTCCATGTTGCTATGGGGTTCTCTCTTTGGAGGTTCCTAAGGCTCTCGACGTTAAGCCAGTACGTCTTTGCAAAACCTTGAAGTTTGTACTTGGCATAACGTACCTTCCTCTCATCGGGCATGGGATACCACTCAAAATACTGATCCAGGGAGGACTCCCAATCAAGGTAAACTTGGAGTTTGTGGGACCCCTCAAAAGTGGGAGCATCCAGCTTGATCAGACAGTGAAGGGGGTCCTCTAAAGGACCTCGTTGACGCCGATCTAGACCCTCCATGGGAGGTCACCCTCTGGGAGCCTGGCGGGGGTAATCCTCCTCGTCCTCATCATCGGGGTATTGGTTGTGTTGGGGGTACCCCTCGGGCTGGGCTTCCTCCACACGGGCCAAACGGGTATCATGGCGGTCTAATCTGGTGACAATGGCATCCATGCGTCCCCCTAACTGTCGAAGTTGTTCAAGAAGAGTGTCAAGTGGGGACAAATCTCCTCCCATCATAGGAGGGTTGGGTCGTGGGTGTTGACCCTGAGAATGCTTACCAGAGGTGAAAGCGGTCAGCCCTTGACTGGGGAGCCGGTGCTATCCCAAGAGGGACTCTCCGGGGGGAAGGGATGACTGGCCTTGGCCCGCCATGGGTGGCTGTCCTGGGGGTTGGTATGGTGCACCACTGCGGGTGGACATGAAGGATCGCTGGTCTAGGGCAAGGTTGACAACACGGAGCGATCTAAGGCCTAGGACATGACAAGCAAGGGCAAGTCGAAGAACCTATCTCTGATACCAAATCTGATGCGGGACGACCGAAGGGGATGCCCTGGGACCTACGAGACAGCAAGCACAACCCGAACCATGGACCCGAGCAATAGCGGACTGACCACACGCGTCACTCAAATTCCGGGGTGACCCGATAATAGTGGGGATGGACGGCGATCCACAGGCAGCCTACACGGTCAGAGCTGCGAAGGGTAATATGGGGAGGACAGACCTAAGGTCTGAATGTTGCCCGACTCATCCGAGGCAAAGCCGGTGCCCGAGGGGGGAATGACGGCGCTCTCTCACACAGCAACGGTCAACACTCAATGTTCAGGAAATTTGGAACGGGCTCTCCTCACCATCGGCATGAGCGTTGAATTGATACTAGAAAAGCACTGTCTAAGGAGCAAAGGTTAGATCTATACCTTGCCGAGTCTGAAGAGACTGGCACCGGTCGGAGACGAGGGCGAGCCGGGAGCGTGCGCACTCGGCGGACATGCTGCGTCGATGTAGCTTCGGCCGTGACCTGCTAATACAACCAAACACACGCCTCCATGCAAGGAGGGGGAACTAGGGAATGGGGTAATCAATACATGCACTACCCTCACGCAGGAGGGGGGAGCAAGGGGAGGGGAAGACCGAAGTGCTGGTCAGTGAACGGGCCTGCAGGGATGACGCCGATTGTCCTGAATGGTATGCTGAGCACGGACGTCCGAAAGGGGTGCCGTCAGCTCTCAGACGAAGCCTGAGGGGTGCTGGAACGTCCCTGAAGATCTTAAGTCGATCCGAGGTAGCTGGAGAGCGGGGCATGCCGGAGAAGTGGACCTATGCGATTCTGTCCCGTAGGACAGGGTTGCGCAGTCGCGGGACAACTGTCGTTACGCTCGCTGTGGAACTCAGAACGAGGCGGGACCAACTCAGGAGTACAGTAGACAGGGAGTTCTACGTACCCTCAAAATATGGCGGCCATCAGATCACCGGTCTGGGCGTGGTCGTAGTTGTGGTGAGCCTCTGACTTTTCGGCAAGCAGCCAGACAGAGGTGGAGTGGCCATGGTGGAAATCTCAGCACTGAGATCAGAACGCGACTAAACGACCTGGGTTTATTCCGGGACATCAAGGGGTACAACTTTGAAGAAGAAGCATTGATCTGAAAATCGACAGGGAATGCGTGGCATGATCTGCAAGTTGCTGCACACTCTGGACGGACTGGTTCGCACCAGCTCTGCGCAGTCGTGGGAGAACGACCGCCACGAACTGTCCCGATGTCGGACTGGGGTGATTTTACCTCTGCTGCGAAGAGGGCTCGGAGATGAACGAACCCACTGAAGGGGGCTTGGGCAGATTCGCAAAGGGGACGGCGGTGTGGCTGCTGCAAATTCGACCAAAGTTCTGCCACAAATCTGGGAGCAGTAGAGCAGTGGAGAACTTCAATGTCGGTGTCGAGGAAGAAACTGTGGGATGCCGGGACCGCCGTGGATGAACCTGGGATGGAGAGGGGCGTATGTTGCAGAGGGGAGGGGTGGCTGATGGTGGCTAGGTCGTGGGAGACTTGGGGGGTGGTGAACTAGGGTTTGGGGATTAGAGGGGGTGGCGGCGGATAGAAGTTGGGGAATAGAAGGAATTTGAATTTTTGTAAAACTTTCCAAAAGAAAAGGAGGGATTTTAGGAGAGAGATGAGATTGGGAAAGAATTGGGTGACTGAGATTTAATTAGATTAGGGATTTGGAAGGGGATAAAGGAGGTGTGGCTGGATTAGGAAAGTGGAGGAGGGAAAGTAGGAGTCTTAGTAGAAGATGAGGAAGGGGGATGAGGTGGCAAGTGGGAAGGGGGAGGGAGGAAGGGGGCGCGCGGCCCAAGGAGAGAGGAGAGAGAGGGGGATTCGGATTCCCCAAGGAGAGAGAGAGAGAGTTGGACGCAAGGGGGAGAAAGAGAGAGAGAGAGAAAGAGACACAAGGTGGGATAATTCAATCCTTTGACAATTGTTTGAAAACTTTTCATTAGCTTCAAAATTAAGCCCTTGGACCCCTATTTATAGGGAGAGGCCAGGGTTACAAATGTCCACAATTTCCCTCAACAAATAGAAAAAGACACCACTATCCTAAGGGGTGAGCATAAGCTATCTATGACCTAGAACCGAGCTAGTCTCACAAGTGGCCCTTTGGGCCTTATTTGGCTGGCCCATTAAGGCTTACAAGACTCAAATGAAAAATAAAATGGACTCAACTAACACTAATTGCTACTAGTAATAGAGCAATAATCAAAACTGATAAATGGAGGCCCCAAAGTGTCTCGCCAGGTCCACCCGGGATCTTCTAGGACCTG
Organism: Amorphophallus konjac; assembly: GCA_022559845.1. NCBI lineage: Eukaryota > Viridiplantae > Streptophyta > Magnoliopsida > Alismatales > Araceae > Amorphophallus > Amorphophallus konjac. The sequence goes on from CM040126.1 coordinate 143,961,342, forward strand.
ATGTCCCCATCAAGAATGGCAGAAATCCATCTGCAAGGGGGAGAGAGGAGGGAGACAAGGGGCACACCCTTCTTGCTTCAAACAATTTCACAAATTTTCTTTCATTAATTCTAATAAAACCGAAAATACATGGTATATATATGAAATACAAAATGACCCTAACTAATCTCAGATCTAGGTTAGGGGAGGGGTATATAAGGGATAACACATTAATCCCCATGTGGTTAAAAAATTTACATTAAACTATGCTTAGTGGAAGGGGGCGCCCCCTTGACCATTTGGCTTCCAACTTGGACTTTTTAAACACCTTGTCCCCCCCTTGGTCCAAGTCTTCTAGAAGTCTACCTTGGACCTTTGACCAACCCCACATAGGACCTAGGACTTAGGTGGACCAATAGGAAAGGAGATGGGGGCCCCTTGCTGGTCCTACTGGACTTTTACACAAAAACCCAAAGATCCTTAAGGAATAACAAATTGGCTTATAAAGCCTTACAATTACAAACATACTTTCCCAAGGATATAAATATAAATAAAATGACACAAATGTAAACTAAAAAGTTAGTGCCCGGCGTTGATTCCCATCAAGCACTTTGATTCCTGCATTTATTTTAGATTTTTGTACACACCCGTGACACATTTAGAACCCTTCCGAGCTTCCCAGCTCGTGGGTAGCGGCATAGGATCCGAATGGTTTTTGGTTTGACCTAGTATCCGGATCTTGGGTTGTGATAGCGTAGGTCCAGGCTGTGGCTTTTGTCAGTGAGGACGGACCTTCATGATAGAGGTGTCGTGAGTTTTCTCGATAGCATAGCCGTAGTTTTGCCTGTTGGATTGACGGTTCCGTCTGTAGGGTTGAGGTTTCCCCACTGTACGTAGGAGTAGCTTAGAGTACTGTGTTCTACCGGCTACTGCAGGTAGTGCTATTCTTGTTACTGTTGTTGCCCCTGTTATTGTTACTATTGTTTTTCCTGTTGCTATTGTTGTTATTGTTATTATTGTTTATTATCGTCGTGTGATAGTAGGGATTTGCAGGACCCCTACTAAGCTAATGAGATAAGGCTCACCCCTTATTTTTCAAATGCGATAGCCCCTCTATGAGGTTCGGAGGATCAGTTTTGTAATGACCCAAGATCCAGATATCGGGAATTACCTGATATTATTCGAATCTTGGCCCGCCACCTACAAGCCGGAAGGCTCAGAAGGGTTATTTAGGTGTGTGGAGGTACATTGAAATTTAAAATAATGTAGGAAACAACTATATAATTAACTATTTAAATAACAGGAAATAAAATTACATTTTTCAATCAATAAACTAACTACAGAGTCTAGTCTAACAAAGTACAATCTACAAGGAAAGAAATGTACTCAAGTGCCAGGTACGCCCCCGACTCTACCAAGCTGGCAACTACGAACCTATGCGTTATACCTCTGAACCTCAAGGAGGAACCGTGGAACCTAAAAAGAAAGGGGTGAGTCGCATCTCATTGGCTCAGTAGGGGTCTCGTGGAACCCCACCACGAAAGAACGGCGGTAAACAGCAGCGAAGAGCAAGAACAACAACAGTAGCAATAGACGGCGATGAAAACACATCTCTCTAAACTACTCCTATGAGTAACGAAAAGTAAACTCTGACCTCACCGTCCGAACCGCCAAACCACTAATAAAACCACGGCTACGCTACTGGGACGGAACCATGACACTCTTGTAGTGCTGGCCCCTCCTTATCGACTAAGGCCACCGCCCAGACTACACGGTCCGAGGGTAAGGTCATGATCTCGCTGTCATGATCAAGACTCTGGCTATGGGTGGAATGCTTGACCTGAACATCAGTAAAAGTGCACAGAAATCACTCGAGGAACCATGAAGAAACACATCTCACGTGACAGGAGAACTATCCACTAACGAGAATGTCGGATGCGTCCTCCGATGACTTATACCGCAGCCTCAGGTGTCTCCCTACTCACCCCAGGCGAATACTGAGACACCAAACATAGTACCACAGAACAAGGACTAGTCATGGTTGCACTCATCAACACACGTCCACTGCCCTCAACTACGTGTACACACACAGACCATTTGCTCTAGATTTGGTCCTCCAGTCGGGTTACCACCCAGCCGGACTCAGGCTACAAAGCCAGGGGACCCTATCGCAACAAACTTAAAAACCTTCTACTTGTGACTAGCCCCCACCACTCCCAGGTGGGCAAGCAATGACATGCCCAGGTTAGCTACGTCTAGTGGGAGGGTCACTCAAGGTAAAACTCTCAGTAGGAAAACACCGGAGTACCAACAGGCTATGCACGCACCTGTCGTGAGTTTCACAGAACACAGGGCGGCTCGGTGCCACCAGACTCAAGACGACTAGCTAGACTCACTAATCCAACGGCTGTAGAGTCACGTGACTATGCCGTCAACCCAACGCCGTTGTACCATACGGCACTACGCCGCCAAACCACCCTAGTCCACGGGTCAGAAACCACGGTCACAAGGACTCTTAAGGCGGCTCACAACTGTCAGGTCTATTCCCTTTCTAAGGGAAACTAGAAAGCTCCCAACCCCTCGCTAGGTTATTGGACTCTTGGTCAAGGGCCATACACATGGCCCATACGAAAAATCACTTTCCAAAGAACCCACATTGTGCGGGGATAGCCCTCCGCACCTACACCGATGCATGGTGACTCGATCTAGCATAACGAGAAAGTCCAGAACACACGGGGTCACCAGGACCCTCAAAATAACATGTGCATGCTAATCGAGGTAACATGCTTCTTTAGGACACTTGAAAACATAATCTCGATCCCCACGGGGTGTTAGGGACATCCATGCGGCCAAAGGTCAACCAATGGTTATGAACCAGGTTGATCGGAGGCCAAAATGGGTGAGAGAACCCCATTTTGGTCGGCCTACCCGCTGAGGTTGGTCGACCTAAAGGGGCCGGTCGACCAGACCCACAGGGTCGGTCGACCTAGCCGCAACCAGGAGGAACCCTGTCCTGGTTGGTTGACCGAACCGGCTAGGTCGGTCAATCGAACCAGGCAGTTTGCCTTCCCGTGGCTAATGCTAACCGGTCGACCGAACCCACTGGGCCGGTCAACCGATTCTGGGGACGAACCGACCGAACCCTATCTGAGGGTCCCCATTCCACGCCCCAATCATCTCGGGTGATGGGGAAAACATGGGGGAAACATTCCCCACCCTCTAAACTATCAAGAGGACCTAAACAAACCCCAAAAACATGATCAAAATGATGAATCCGTCGCTCACCCCAAAATCACGCCTTTTAACCCCGGCATGAATAAAACCCATACTCGGCCTCACCTCAGACTATAAAATGTGGGGAAATAAAAAGCACGAGCTAGGGATCTATCCCCCTACCTCCACCAATGATTTCCTGTGCCGAGGATGTCGATTCCTCATGAAAATGCTCCTCGATTCTATGCCGGCTTCATGAACTCGCGAACGAGCTCCACCGCACCACCGCCCGGATCCTCGCTTCATTCTCGGCGATCATTGCCCCACGTGCCTCGCCACCTCACCCTGCTCAAGTTTCATCGACCACCAAAGAGAGTGGGAGAGAAAAAGAAAACCGAGAGGAGAGAGGGAGAGAAATGAGAGAATGAGGGAGATGGAGGTGAAAGGGTTATATTTATAGGAAAATATATGGGGTTTAAAAATTTTGAAAAATGGAAAAATGGGGGAAAAATCATACCCACGATCCTCGAAAAATGCACAATGCACTAGCAATGTCTCGAAGCCCAAAAACATAACGGTTCACCCTACACGGGGATCCGAAGCCCCAATAGCCAAAAATCTAATTTAATTACAGAACTCGATCCGAGACCCACAAAAGCGCTCCAAAACTCACGGATTCTGATCCAAAAAATCTTGGGTGTTATAGTCCTCCCCTCCTTGTAAAAATTTTATCCTCAAAGTTTGAAGCAACCTCCATCTCACAGGGGAATAATAACTTATCCAGCTGGCCACACTCCCAGAGCTCCAGCTAAATCTTTAATTCTTGCAAAAACACATTTCCTAAGGGACACAGCCAGACCATGATCACGAGCAAAATCATCCCTCTCCATATCCCAAAACACACTGATTCTCAGATTGAGCATAGCACACAGAAGGATACAAGTCTGGCATCACCTTAACTACCACAGAACTGTTAGGTCCCAGGGGTGCTACCGGATCTAGAAGGGGGGGTTGAATAGATCCCTTTGAAAACTTTGGACCGATTAGAAACTAAACCAATTGAAACACAATCTTCAGCTTGATATGCATATGACACACTATTCAATATGGATTGTGGTTTCAACAAGAATAGTTCAAGGCAATAGAGCAAAGCATCAAACACAAGTAGCAAACAGATTGCTGTAAGGGAGGAGGCTGAGGTTAATGCAGCAGTGTAGTGAGGTCGACACAGCCTCACTATGAGTTTTGGCTGTTGGACAGATTTGCTGCTCACCAAACTGTGGTGTGTGTGTGAGCACTGGGGTAGAGTGTGTGGTGGAAAAATAGTTAGGATTGCATACGTTGAAACTAGCACACGAACCTGTGAATGGGGATAGAAAACATGGGACAATCACACAAGTCACAACCTATAAAACAAGAATTTTTAAGGTGGTTAAGTCTGCAAACCCGCAGACCTACATCCACCCCTCACCAAACCCGGTGAGGCTTTCCCACATGCTACAAATGCAGCGCTACACAGGGACGACGCCCCCACACACATACACATGAGGAGAAAGCTTCTCACGAGGATGAAGTCCTCAACACACACGGGGACGAACCCCCCCCCCCCCCCCCCCCCCACACACACACACACAGACATAAATAAGGAAAAAACAACACACTGCAAGTGCAGCAAAAACATGGGGAGAACTCCCCAACACACACACAGCTGAACATAGCCAAAGACCCACCTCCGGTCTCTAAACAGAGCACCGAACACACTGCTGTAAACACAGCAAAACACATGGTTTACAGATGTGAGTTCACAAAGAAGAACAAGAAACAAAAATGAGAGAAACACACTATGGCTTCAGAAGAAATTCTGGAAGCTCTATCAGCAGATCTAAACACGAGTTCGATTTGCACTCTTCCATCTCGGATACTGGCTGCCTGCAACGAGGATTGCTTTCCTTTCTCTCATTTCTCTCTACTTTTTCTCCCTCTCTTTAAAACACTGGTGTGGGTCAAACCAGGGCTGGGCTGCTAATGCTAAGGGGCTGCTCACAGTTTTCTCTTCTCTCTTTTTCTTCCTCTCAGGTTTTCTGCTAAAGCACGGGCTCCCTTTTACACTCTCAAGCTCTCTTCTTCTTCAGGCCGGAGCAAGACAACAACAAAAATAGCTTCTTCATCAGAAGCTTCATGTATATATAGAGGAGTAGGGTGGAAGATTTTCCCTCTAAGTTCATGCGACCTGATTGGCTAGAATATAAGAGGCTTGTTTGAACACTGACCTCTTTTGATTGGTCCCCCATATCTGATAGCAGGATCACCAAATATATTCATACTTCAATCTGATTGGCCCAGAAGGAAAAGTGGAGATTTCTTGGTCTTGATTGGTTGGAGTAGCCATGATGCTTCTTGGTTAAGGAGCTCCACCAAATCTGTATTTTGATAAGCTAGTATGAAGTAGACTTCTCATGTGTAATTCTCTGATTAGTCCATGGCAGTAGAAAGACCCACAACAATGTTCCCTCCAAAAATCTATATTTTGACTGTGGCAGACAAGGACAGATCTCTGTCCTAGGTACCTTCCTTGGACTGAAATCCCATTGGCTATGACCAAAAGGTATAGTACCAGGACGGTTGACCTTTCCTAAATGTGGTATCTGTCAAAAAGCTTTTCCCAAAAAGTTGTGCTATGGCATTATGATGGAGAGGATAGTCCACTATCCTAGGAACCTTTTCCAGACCTCAAAAAGTATGTTTTTAGAAGTTTACACCTTATATTATTATTCTCTGGATGATCTGGCATGTTTGACAGAAATTGGCTGAAAAGCTTTTGGGAAGCAATCCTACGTCGACCTACTGTTGAGGTGAGGTTGACGCATCTGTTGAGGGCACATTTTCAACGGTTTCTAGGAGGCAGCCTGTGGTTGACCTCCTGATAGGATGAGGTCGACCTGTCCTGAAGAGTGTAATCTGAGCGTGTACTGGCAGGAGGTATGTGTTGACCTGTTGAGAGGCTGCGGTCGACGCAGTGTGGCTCGGTAGAGCACCAATTGAAAGAGGTGTGGGGGATGAGATTCTTAGGGTTCCTTCTTGGTCAAGACGATCAGATCATTTATCAGTCTATTTGATTTGTTTATTAGAGATTTATTTGCATAGGGCGTGCCAGTCACGTATGTGACAAGTTTTTTATGCGCTCGATCTGACTTGGTAAGTCGATTATGATGTTCGTGTCAGGACACGGAGTCCATCATACCATAAAGGTTATGAAGTTAATTATGTCCTCTAAGGAAGAGGACAACCGTTGATTAATTGCCAAGAGAAGATGCCTCGAGGGATGATACGAAGGCATAAAGAATATTGACTAAAGACACCAGTGAATGCTGCGAGATGGGGTCATTTGGTTGACCATTCGTGCAAAATGCAACGAGTTCATTAATTGGTCTATTCATATAATTAAAGATTCGGTTATGCTCATTTAGGTAGCAATGCATGCCAATGCAAGTGTGCGTTCATGATCTCAAGATGGATGCTCAGCATAATTGAAGACATCGAGGCTCTTTCTATTCATTTATTTAGCTAGGTTTATTAAATCAATTAGGGCTATAACATTAAGCATCAAAAATCAACACACCGTAAATGAGATGTACATGAGGCCAATGCATGTATGAGTTATCCTAAAACGGCGCGGGGCACTATTAGGCTAAAATGGCGCGGTGATGAAGTGAACCTAAGATGACGTGGTGATTGGCTGTGGTTAAAACGGTGTGGTGATTGGTTGTGGTTAAAATGGCGAGCCCTGGGCGCCCCGGATGGAGGCCAAAGGAAGTGAATTAGATATTGAGTGTGAGGCTAAAGTGGCGCGGGGGGGTGGGGGGTGGGGTGGGGGGTAGCCCCGGGAATTGGCGCGCCGGTTTAAGACCGCTTCGAATTAGAGCAATTTGGGCAATTTTGGGGTTTAGTGGAATGCAGACAAATTCTTTAGAACTTTGGTATTATTTTAGAAGATTAGAGGGTTTATTTAAGTCCTAAATGCCCTAGAAACACGGCAAGTCCAGACTTATGCGAGGTTACTACTCGAGCATAGTCCAAAGTAGACTCATCACTATAAATTCATTACAGTTTGGGCTAAGTATTCAGTCAAGATTTGGGCAGCACCTCCCCATACCCAGAGGGTTGCAGGGGGTCAAGTGGAGACAATCCCACAATATTGGGGTACGCTCCTTAAGGCCGAGAATGCCAAACGGTGATCGGCAGACTTCAATGGAGGGAAAACCCCGAGGGCTAGCCTACGAGGGGCAGCAACACTCCACGAGTCTAAAGCATCATTAAGGGACGGCTGGGATGGGGGGATACCTCGAGGGCTAGCCTACGAGAGGTACCCTTCCCACAACCACCACCATTCCCAAGGGAATGTGGGTTTAATATCGGGCTAAGACCCTGTTGATGTTCACCTGATAGTTCATAGGGTTCATATCATCAAGGGATATGACCCTATGGTCCGACGGTGATTGAAAACATTGATGGGGAATGTCCCCTCTCCCCGACCGCCAAACTCATTGAGGAAAGCAGGAGTACGCGAGATATATGCAGAATGCATTCGACTAATGGACTGACCACAGAGAGTCATATGCATATGGGTATATAGGGCTGAAGGGGTTAGCCGGTTAGTTGGTTAATTGGTTAGCAGATTAGCGAGTTAGCCTTAGGAAATCATATACCTAAGATGAATCAATTGGAGAAGGCAACTCTTCATACACTTGATGTGCGGGGTTTAGGGAATACAGTGATTCGAGGGAACCACGCTTCCAAATTGTAGGGACATTCCCATCCTCCTCAGCCCATGACTAGGGATAGAAGGAGTAAGAAAGGGCTGATCCCGGGGTTTGGACAGAGGCATGTTCATCTGGCGATCGAACCCTCCACCAAGATGATAGGAACATGATGCAGGCTTACCACTGGAAAGCGAACCCCGGGGAGAGGGGTGATGATATTAATGTTGCCCAGAGAAACACTAGGGCGTATTCGGTGGTGGGAAAATCGGAAGATCACATACGGAGTATAGGGGAAAGGGATTGCAATCAGATAAGAAAGGCAGCCCAAACATACATCTACTCATCCATTCAAACCCAAGGGAAGGCATTACAGAGAGCATTATACATAACTGCGGCTCGGCGTTGTTGCACGAGGCCGGCTCCCATCCTCGAAAGAAAGAGGTAAAAAAAGAGAGAAATAGAGGGCAGAGGCTCGAAGAACATACGGGCTCATATCATTGCCCCTTTCATTACATCGCTCCGCAGGGCTATCCTAGCAGACGGGGGAAGAAGACAGAGGAAGAAACTCAGACGCGTTCCACCGACCCACCTCAGACGTTCGCAGCAGAGAAACAGAGTATCAGAATCGAACGGGCTCTTCGCTCACCTCTTCTTCCTCTCCAAGCCTCTCTTCGCTTTCAACTGTATATTTTTTCTATTTCTATCTCTGGTGCAGACACCAGAGCACGCGAGAGGCACGAGCTGGCGAGCCACCAGTACCATACGCGAAGCACGACTCGAGCCACCTCAGCGTCCACCTGGCTCGGAGATAGCCTGGAGACTCCCCCCTGAGTCTCGACATTTATCATATTTGTTTAGACTTTATTTGTGTGTAATGTGTGTTTATTTCATTTTATTCGGTTTGCAATTGTGATTGTAAGAGGGGCTTATGTGCAATTTGGACCCCTTGGGCCCCACGGGCCCCCCAAGCCCCTTCCCATTGATCCACCTCAGCTTAGGGTCCCATGTGGGGTCAGTCAACCATCCACATGGAGGCTTCTAGAAGGGTGGGCCAAGTGGGGGACAAGTGACTTGGAAAGTCCAAATTTGGCCACCCACCCCACCTACCATGTCAAGCTTGCTCCCTCATGGTCAATGGTGCGCCCCTCCCCTTATTTTTTTATTGTAAATTTTGTGTGTTGATCACACTCAATCCCAGCCATCTATTCCCCTTCCCTATATCCAACGGTTGAGGATGGATGTGATATGTCACATATAAAAGGTTGTATTTTCTCATTTTAGTAGAATTAATGCATTGTGAAATCTGAAATTGCTTGGAGCAGCCCTTGGGCGCACCCCTCCTCTCTCCTCCCTCTCCCCCTTGCAGCTGTGAAGGCTACCTTCTGGAGGTGTGACTCCTCCCCTATCGGTTCCGGTCATCATCGCCGCCGCCACGAGCCGCCACCGCACCGCCATCGCGACCGTCAGAGTTCTGCCATCTGCCCGCAGCTGCCCTTTCAATGAATTCTTTCTATCTTCCATGAGCTTAAATCGATTTAGGATTTTGAGGAAATGTTCTAGAGGTGTTCCCCACGTCCTAAAAAAATTGGTGGGTCATAAATCCTCCATTTTCTAATTTCCCATTTTCGTTCAATGTTCCAATTCAGTTCTGTCAGTTTTCAGATCTGAATTTCATTTTTCCTGGGTTTCTCATCTCTGACCCATCTTTGGATTGTTTCTGGAGCTCCCAATTTTACTGGGAGTTCTGTCCACCCACCCCTCCGTCCACGAATTTTCCTGATTTTTGATCAACCATCCACCTATTTTTCAAAATTCATTCTCAGAGCGAGCTACAGTGTTGTCCACCTGTTTCCAGATCCGACCTCTGTCCAGTGTAAAAATTATATAAAATTTTAGGCACCTCCAATCAGTCCAAAAAAACTAATTCCATCTTCCTTTTGCATAATCCTATAACTTTCATGAAGATCTCAGGAGCTGAATCGGAGGTCTACGAGGCGGTCAATGGCAGTTCTCAGACAAGTTCCCTGCAGATCTGAGATTTTGGGTACTGTACAACAGGAACTTGAAAATTCAATAAAGTTAAGATCGATCCAGTAGATCTCTTTAGATCTAGATTTAAGGATTTGAAGAGAGCTTTCCAACGATAGCTCATGCACCCTGACCCGACGTCAGGATTGATCGCAGCGGCCATTCTCGCCGGAGCGCACGCTGGAAAATAGAACCGGAAATCCGTGGGCTATTAGTTCAAGAGTTGGGAATCGGGGCCGATCGACCCCCGATCGGTGTTTCCGGCCGACCGCCGTCCGTGGTGGCGCGCCACCAGGGGTCCCCATCACAGTGGGTCCCACCCCAGCAGGCCGAGAGGACAGCGCCACCCGTGGGCCCCACAGACCTGCAGAACCCGCCGTCCGGAAAGTACAAAAATGCGGAGTTCGGCACCGCCGGGTGACATCAAGATGCTGCCTGTCATCCCGATTTGCGTGATTCCTGGGCCCCACATGTGACCTATTACCTCCCTGCGTGGAGTGGGTCAAATTATTGTATTGCTATAACATTATTTAACTGGGATTCCGTAATTCGGTCGGGGTTGTCTTCGCCACACTGGGTGCATGGAGGTAACGATCTTAACTCCTTGGCATTTCATTTGCTTAGCTAGTATATGGTCGTATGCCGCTGCGAGAGTGTAGGTTCCTAGCCCGTGTGTCCATGTCATCGCTGTGAGCGTGAGAGTGACCCGTCCCGCGACTCGATCCGAGTCCGGAAGTGAGTCTGACTACCTTGAACTCTGTCGGTTCCTTAACCGCGCACGATCCACGCTTTCCCTTGCATGGGACGACGAGTGAGTTTGCACTTCTGTTAGCGATGTGTAGCCTGTAGGAGCTCTTAGTGTCGAGCCGAGGTCGCTCTAGTAGTCGTGTCATTGCTGGTCGAGTCATGTCCGTCCCATATAGTGTCGTCTCCTCAGTCCATCCCGCATCAGTTTGGTATCAGAGTGAGTCGAGTCTAGGGTAGTCTTTCATGCATCATGGTCTAAGTCGAGTCTAGGATCATCATTATTTTTTAAAATAAAAAAAAGGTGTTTTAAAATTGTATTTCATCTCGATAATTCGGTATCTTAAAAGGTGTTGTCCGAACGTTAGGCTACGCCTATCAGGAGGTCGCACACTTGCGGGAGTGATCTTCGGATCGATTAACTCCGCCACGTACCGGATATTGGTTTAGGTCTAGGTGCATTAGTCGATGTTTACATTAGTCATGTCTAGTGTCTTGTCCAAGTGTCAACATGTCCATCTTGTAGTTCCCCATTTCCAATGGAATGTCGGTCGCCCAGGCGATATGACCGTTTCCCCACATATGGCTTGGCAACCATCCTCTCCGCTTCTGTAGGCCTAAAGCCTCAGATTTTTTTTGGCTCCAATGACCCGAGGATCTACCTCAAGTGGGAGGCCACCATGGACACCTACTTTGATTGTTATACTATGTCCTAGGCAATGCAATTATCTTTCGCCAAAGAGCGGCTTCTTCATGAGGCCGCCGAAAAGTGGGACCACATTGAGCGCTTGAGAGAGGTTAGGAGGCAATGGCCCATCGAAACATGGTGGGACATGAAGAGAGAGCTTAGGAAGGTCTACGTGCTCCAACCGGTCACCTCCAACCGGCCCCACCCAATCACTTCCAACCAAGTGGGTCCTAGTCGGTGGCAAAGAGCCCCACACGTAGATGAGCCAAGACCCAATCCTAGGACGGTTGACTACGGGCGAGTCCACCATGATATCCCTATTCCAACCCACTCCGTTGCCGAACTTATGCAAATGATTTTAGACCGGTTGGATGGGGTGGATAGGACACGTACTCCTAGTGATGTGCTCCTACAAGAGCCTAAGGAGGTAGCAATCGGTAGCCCCAACCCGTTGGCATCTAAGGTGCAATCCCAAGGTCCTCTCTCCATCATAGTGGATCCTCTTCCCCCACCCACGAGAGCCCCATTGCCTGCACCCCCTGTCCGTCAGGAGGATAAGGGTAAGGACACACATATCAAGGAGCGTAGTGGATCACGACAGCAGTGTTATCGCTGCCAGGGGATTGGCCACTTTGCCGGGCAGTGTCCCACTCGGACACCTCTAGCCCTAGGGGACAAAAGGGTTGGAGAAGCCTCACTATCCGATCTTTATTCGGAGCCACCTCAGCCACAACTACCCGTGTTTCTAACGGGAAAGCTACTTATAGCCGAGCCACTCCTTAGCTGGCTTAAGAATGGCCTGGCCCCATCTCCCCTCCCATCTATGGACCCTATCCTGCCTCTGGTGCCAATCAATTCATTTCACACCACTTTCCGGTCTAGTCACTATATGGATACATTGGATGACCTTCTTAAAGGGTTAGACCGGCAATTGACATTTACACACTTGTTGGCTCTAGGCTTCGACCGACCCACATGTCGTAGTTTCACTCATCCCGCCTTAGGGTCCATCACCTCCATGTACACCGTGGGTCATGTTACCACGGAGGTTCTTCTACTCCTCCCTATGCCTGTCGAGCCCGACTTCATTCCCATTTGCCCAAGGGAGGAATCTTACTTTCTACCTATGACTGCCGTCCCACCTCTCACAATGAATGAAGGTGATCATTTACACCTCCAAGATTTCCAAATGTGGGACAGTGATTTGTGGAAGCCTAGTCCGAGGGGTCATACCTTCTTTGATCCCTTCGACCCATTCTCTTGTGCACCCCGTGACCCACCATATTTACTCCACCTTTTTGAGAGGGTCCACCATCATACCCCCACCGTCTCATCTCCCTTGATGAATGAAGGAGATCAACAACACCTTCTAGACTTCCACACATGGGATCTTGAGATGAGGGAATCCATATCGAGGGGTCACACATTCTTTGATCCCTTCGATCCCTTTCTCCGTGGGACCCTTGGCCCACAACCTCCATTCCACCTCTTTAAGGAAGTCCACTATCACACCCCTCCTACTCGGGATTGGCAACCTTCACATGGCAATAGGTCCGAACCGTCATTTGGGGGTAATGAAGACTTTGGTTCACCCGGCCCACCTAAACCACCCAAACCTCCCGGACTTCCCACATCCAAACCCAATGTCCATGATTGGTGCATCGTAGGATGTCTAGAAGTCCACCATGACATTAACCTCCAGATATGTCAAATGCATGCATGGCACACATTCGGATGTCCTGGACAACCTTTTGCATATGCAGGAGTTTGACTAGCATTAGGTTTGTGTAGGGTTGTGTGTGCATCTGTGTGTTTTTCTTTTTGTTAGGCATGTTAGGAGTTCGCATGACGACATCCGTCGTCACATTGAGTCCAACAATGCGCGTTACAAAGAGCTAACCGATGCTCACCGACACCACCGAGAGTTCCAAGAGGGTGAATATGTCATGATCATGGTAAGACCTGAACGGTTTCCCTCTGGAACTGTTAAGAAGTTGCAAGATCGCGGAGCCGGTCCATTTAGAGTGTTGAAACGCGTTGGATCCAATGCGTATGTTGTGGACCTGCCCGAGGAATACGGTATAAGCTCTACTTCTAATATTTCGGATCTAGTTGCATATAGGGACCCAGCGGTGATCCCTAGTGAGCCTTTCGAGCCATCTCCTCTCCTTGAGAGTGATCCCACACCTGAGTGTCCACCTCCAGCCCCTTTGTCACGGCAGCGTGAGCATATCGATCATATACTGGATGAGCAGGCGATAATTACCGGAGTGGATCCTACCCGCGCTACCTAGTGCGATGGAGAGGACGGCCCGCTACCGAAGACACGTGGATCACGCATGGAGAGTTGCAGCGGATTGATCCGAACCTTCTGGAGCGATACCAGAGCGATGTAGACCCTTACTCGACAAGGTCGAGTTTCTCCCACCCGGGGAGAATTGGTGCGGACACCAGAGCACGCGAGAGGCACGAGCCGGTGAGCCACTAGTACCGTACGCGGAGGATGACTCGAGCCACCTCAGTGTCCACCAAGTTCGGAGACAGCCTAGAGACTCCCCCCTGAGTCTCGACATTTATCATATTTGTTTAGACTTTATTTGTGTGTAATGTGTGTTTATTTCATTTTATTCAGTTTGCAATTGTGATTGTAAGAGGGGCTTATGTGCAATTTGGACCCCTTGGGCCCCACGGGCCCCCCAAGCCTCTTCCCATTGATCCACCTCAGCTTAGGGTCCCATGTGGGGTCAGTCAACCATCCACATGGAGGCTTCTAGAAGGGTGGGCCAAGTGGGGGACAAGTGACTTGGAAAGTCCAAATTTGGCCACCCACCCCACCTACCATGTCAAGCTTGCTCCCTCATGGTCAATGGTGCGCCCCTCCCCTTATTTTTTTATTGTAAATTTTGTGTGTTGATCACACTCAATCCCAGCCATCTATTCCCCTTCCCTATATCCAACGGTTGAGGATGGATGTGATATGTCACATATAAAAGGTTGTATTTTCTCATTTTAGTAGACTTAATGCATTGTGAAATCTGAAATTGCTTGGAGCAGCCCTTGGGCGCACCCCTCCTCTCTCCTCCCTCTCCCCCTTGCAGCTGTGAAGGCTACCTTCTGGAGGTGTGACTCCTCCCCTATCGGTTCCGGTCATCATCGCCGCCGCCACGAGCCGCCACCGCACCGCCATCGCGACCGTCAGAGTTCTGCCATCTGCCTGCAGATGCCCTTTCAATGAATTCTTTCTATCTTCCACGAGCTCAAATCGATTTAGGATTTTGAGGAAATGTTCTAGAGGTGTTCCCCACGTCCTAAAAAAATTGGTGGGTCATAAATCCTCCATTTTCTAATTTCCCATTTTCGTTCAATGTTCCAATTCAGTTCTGTCAGTTTTCAGATCTGAATTTCATTTTTCCTGAGTTTCTCATCTCTGACCCATCTTTGGATTGTTTCTGGAGCTCCCAATTTTACTGGGAGTTCTATCCACCCACCCCTCCGTCCACGAATTTTCCTGATTTTTGATCAACCATCCACCTATTTTTCAAAATTCATTCTCAGAGCTAGCTACAGTGTTGTTCACCGGTTTCCAGATCCGACCTCTGTCCAGTGTAAAAATCATATAAAATTTTAGACACCTCCAATCAGTCCAAAAAAACTAATTCCATCTTCCTTTTGCATAATCCTATAACTTTCATGAAGATCTTAGGAGCTGAATCGGAGGTCTACGAGGCGGTCAATGGCAGTTCTCAGACAAGTTCCCTGCAGATCTGAGATTTTGGGTACTGTACAACAGGAACTTGAAAATTCAATAAAGTTAAGATCCGACCAGATCTAGCAGATCTCTTTAGATCTAGATTTAAGGATTTGAAGAGAGCTTTCCAACGATAGCTCCTGCACCCTGATCCGACGTCAGGATTGATAGTAGTGGCCATTCTCGCCGGAGCGCACGCTGGAAAATAGAACCGGAAATCCGTGGGCTATTAGTTCAAGAGTTGGGAATCGGGGCCGATCGACCCCCGATCGGTGTTTCCGGCCGACCGCAATCCTTGGTGGCGCGCCACCAGGGGTCCCCATCACAGTGGGTCCCACCCCAGCAGGCCGAGAGAACAGCGCCACCCGTGGGCCCCACAGACCCGCAGAACCCGCCGTCCGGAAAGCACGAAAACACGGAGTTCGGCACCGCCGGGCGACATCAAGATGCTGCCCGTCAACCCGATTTGCGTAATTCCCGGGCCCCACATGTGACCTATTACCTCCCTGCGTGGAGTGGGTCAAATTATTGTATTGCTATAACATTGTTTAACCGGGATTCCGTAATTTGGTCGGGGTTGTCTTCGCCACACTGGGTGCATGGAGGTAACGATCTTAACTCCTTGGCATTTCATTTGCTTAGCTAGTATATGGTCATATGCCTCTGCGAGAGTGTAGGTTCCTAGCCCGTGTGTCCATGTCATCGCTGTGAGCGTGAGAGTGACCCGTCCCGCGACTCGATCCGAGTCCGGAAGTGAGTCTGACTACCATGAACTCTGTCGGTTCCTTAACCGCGCACGATCCACGCTTTCCCTCGCATGGGACGACGAGTGAGTTTGCACTTCTGTTAGCGACGTGTAGCCTGTAGGAGCTCTTAGTGTCGAGCCGAGGTCGCTCTAGTAGTCATGTCGTTGCTGGTCGAGTCATGTCCATCCCATATAGTGTCATCTCCTCAGTCCGTCCCGCATCAATTTGGTATCAGAGAGAGTCGAGTCTAGGGTAGTCTTGCATGCATCATGGTCTAAGTCGAGTCTAGGATCATCATTATTTTTTAAAATAAAAAAAAGGTGTTTTAAAATTGTATTTCATCTCGATAATTCGGTATCTTAAAAGGTGTTGTCCGAACGTTAGGCTACGCCTATCAGGAGGTCGCACACTTGCGGGAGTGATCTTCGGATCGATTAACTCCGCCACGTACCGGATATTGGTTTAGGTCTAGGTGCATTAGTCGATGTTTACATTAGTCATGTCTAGTGTCTTGTCCAAGTGTCAACATGTCCATCTTGTAGTTCCCCATTTCCAATGGAATGTCGGTCGCCCAGGCGATATGACCGTTTCCCCACATATGGCTTGGCAACCATCCTCTCCGCTTCTGTAGGCCTAAAGCCTCAGATTTTTTTTGGCTCCAATGACCCGAGGATCTACCTCAAGTGGGAGGCCACCATGGACACCTACTTTGATTGTTATACTATGTCCTAGGCAATGCAATTACCTTTCGCCAAAGAGCGGCTTCTTCATGAGGCCGCCGAAAAGTGGGACCACATTGAGCGCTTGAGAGAGGTTAGGAGGCAATGGCCCATCGAAACATGGTGGGACATGAAGAGAGAGCTTAGGAAGGTCTACGTGCTCCAACCGGTCACCTCCAACCGGCCCCACCCAATCACTTCCAACCAAGTGGGTCCTAGTCGGTGGCAAAGAGCCCCACACGTAGATGAGCCAAGACCCAATCCTAGGACGGTTGACTACGGGCGAGTCCACCATGATATCCCTATTCCAACCCACTCCGTTGCCGAACTTATGCAAATGATTTTAGACCGGTTGGATGGGGTGGATAGGACACGTACTCCTAGTGATGTGCTCCTACAAGAGCCTAAGGAGGTAGCAATCGGTAGCCCCAACCCGTTGGCATCTAAGGTGCAATCCCAAGGTCCTCTCTCCATCATAGTGGATCCTCTTCCCCCACCCACGAGAGCCCCATTGCCTGCACCCCCTGTCCGTCAGGAGGATAAGGGTAAGGACACACATATCAAGGAGCGTAGTGGATCACGACAGCAGTGTTATCGCTGCCAGGGGATTGGCCACTTTGCCGGGCAGTGTCCCACTCGGACACCTCTAGCCCTAGGGGACAAAAGGGTTGGAGAAGCCTCACTATCCGATCTTTATTCGGAGCCACCTCAGCCACAACTACCCGTGTTTCTAACGGGAAAGCTACTTATAGCCGAGCCACTCCTTAGCTGGCTTAAGAATGGCCTGGCCCCATCTCCCCTCCCATCTATGGACCCTATCCTGCCTCTGGTGCCAATCAATTCATTTCACACCACTTTCCGATCTAGTCACTATATGGATACATTGGATGACCTTCTTAAAGGGTTAGACCGGCAATTGACATTTACACACTTGTTGGCTCTAGGCTTCGACCGACCCACATGTCGTAGTTTCACTCATCCCGCCTTAGGGTCCATCACCTCCATGTACACCGTGGGTCATGTTACCACGGAGGTTCTTCTACTCCTCCCTATGCCTGTCGAGCCCGACTTCATTCCCATTTGCCCAAGGGAGGAATCTTACTTTCTACCTATGACTGCCGTCCCACCTCTCACAATGAATGAAGGTGATCATTTACACCTCCAAGATTTCCAAATGTGGGACAGTGATTTGTGGAAGCCTAGTCCGAGGGGTCATACCTTCTTTGATCCCTTCGACCCATTCTCTTGTGCACCCCGTGACCCACCATATTTACTCCACCTTTTTGAGAGGGTCCACCATCATACCCCCACCGTCTCATCTCCCTTGATGAATGAAGGAGATCAACAACACCTTCTAGACTTCCACACATGGGATCTTGAGATGAGGGAATCCATATCGAGGGGTCACACATTCTTTGATCCCTTCGATCCCTTTCTCCGTGGGACCCTTGGCCCACAACCTCCATTCCACCTCTTTAAGGAAGTCCACTATCACACCCCTCCTACTCGGGATTGGCAACCTTCACATGGCAATAGGTCCGAACCGTCATTTGGGGGTAATGAAGACTTTGGTTCACCCGGCCCACCTAAACCACCCAAACCTCCCGGACTTCCCACATCCAAACCCAATGTCCATGATTGGTGCATCGTAGGATGTCTAGAAGTCCACCATGACATTAACCTCCAGATATGTCAAATGCATGCATGGCACACATTCGGATGTCCTGGACAACCTTTTGCATATGCAGGAGTTTGACTAGCATTAGGTTTGTGTAGGGTTGTGTGTGCATCTGTGTGTTTTTCTTTTTGTTAGGCATGTTAGGAGTTCGCATGACGACATCCGTCGTCACATTGAGTCCAACAATGCGCGTTACAAAGAGCTAACCGATGCTCACCGACACCACCGAGAGTTCCAAGAGGGTGAATATGTCATGATCATGGTAAGACCTGAACGGTTTCCCTCTGGAACTGTTAAGAAGTTGCAAGATCGCGGAGCCGGTCCATTTAGAGTGTTGAAACGCGTTGGATCCAATGCGTATGTTGTGGACCTGCCCGAGGAATACGGTATAAGCTCTACTTCTAATATTTCGGATCTAGTTGCATATAGGGACCCAGCGGTGATCCCTAGTGAGCCTTTCGAGCCATCTCCTCTCCTTGAGAGTGATCCCACACCTGAGTGTCCACCTCCAGCCCCTTTGTCACGGCAGCGTGAGCATATCGATCATATACTGGATGAGCAGGCGATAATTACCAGGAGTGGATCCTACCCGCGCTACCTAGTGCGATGGAGAGGACGGCCCGCTACCGAAGACACGTGGATCACGCATGGAGAGTTGCAGCGGATTGATCCGAACCTTCTGGAGCGATACCAGAGCGATGTAGACCCTTACTCGACAAGGTCGAGTTTCTCCCACCCGGGGAGAATTGGTGCGGACACCAGAGCACGCGAGAGGCACGAGCCGGTGAGCCACTAGTACCGTACGCGGAGGATGACTCGAGCCACCTCAGTGTCCACCAAGTTCGGAGACAGCCTAGAGACTCCCCCCTGAGTCTCGACATTTATCATATTTGTTTAGACTTTATTTGTGTGTAATGTGTGTTTATTTCATTTTATTCAGTTTGCAATTGTGATTGTAAGAGGGGCTTATGTGCAATTTGGACCCCTTGGGCCCCACGGGCCCCCCAAGCCTCTTCCCATTGATCCACCTCAGCTTAGGGTCCCATGTGGGGTCAGTCAACCATCCACATGGAGGCTTCTAGAAGGGTGGGCCAAGTGGGGGACAAGTGACTTGGAAAGTCCAAATTTGGCCACCCACCCCACCTACCATGTCAAGCTTGCTCCCTCATGGTCAATGGTGCGCCCCTCCCCTTATTTTTTTATTGTAAATTTTGTGTGTTGATCACACTCAATCCCAGCCATCTATTCCCCTTCCCTATATCCAACGGTTGAGGATGGATGTGATATGTCACATATAAAAGGTTGTATTTTCTCATTTTAGTAGACTTAATGCATTGTGAAATCTGAAATTGCTTGGAGCAGCCCTTGGGCGCACCCCTCCTCTCTCCTCCCTCTCCCCCTTGCAGCTGTGAAGGCTACCTTCTGGAGGTGTGACTCCTCCCCTATCGGTTCCGGTCATCATCGCCGCCGCCACGAGCCGCCACCGCACCGCCATCGCGACCGTCAGAGTTCTGCCATCTGCCTGCAGATGCCCTTTCAATGAATTCTTTCTATCTTCCACGAGCTCAAATCGATTTAGGATTTTGAGGAAATGTTCTAGAGGTGTTCCCCACGTCCTAAAAAAATTGGTGGGTCATAAATCCTCCATTTTCTAATTTCCCATTTTCGTTCAATGTTCCAATTCAGTTCTGTCAGTTTTCAGATCTGAATTTCATTTTTCCTGAGTTTCTCATCTCTGACCCATCTTTGGATTGTTTCTGGAGCTCCCAATTTTACTGGGAGTTCTATCCACCCACCCCTCCGTCCACGAATTTTCCTGATTTTTGATCAACCATCCACCTATTTTTCAAAATTCATTCTCAGAGCTAGCTACAGTGTTGTTCACCGGTTTCCAGATCCGACCTCTGTCCAGTGTAAAAATCATATAAAATTTTAGACACCTCCAATCAGTCCAAAAAAACTAATTCCATCTTCCTTTTGCATAATCCTATAACTTTCATGAAGATCTTAGGAGCTGAATCGGAGGTCTACGAGGCGGTCAATGGCAGTTCTCAGACAAGTTCCCTGCAGATCTGAGATTTTGGGTACTGTACAACAGGAACTTGAAAATTCAATAAAGTTAAGATCCGACCAGATCTAGCAGATCTCTTTAGATCTAGATTTAAGGATTTGAAGAGAGCTTTCCAACGATAGCTCCTGCACCCTGATCCGACGTCAGGATTGATAGTAGTGGCCATTCTCGCCGGAGCGCACGCTGGAAAATAGAACCGGAAATCCGTGGGCTATTAGTTCAAGAGTTGGGAATCGGGGCCGATCGACCCCCGATCGGTGTTTCCGGCCGACCGCAATCCTTGGTGGCGCGCCACCAGGGGTCCCCATCACAGTGGGTCCCACCCCAGCAGGCCGAGAGGACAGCGCCACCCGTGGGCCCCACAGACCCGCAGAACCCGCCGTCCGGAAAGCACGAAAACACGGAGTTCGGCACCGCCGGGCGACATCAAGATGCTGCCCGTCAACCCGATTTGCGTAATTCCCGGGCCCCACATGTGACCTATTACCTCCCTGCGTGGAGTGGGTCAAATTATTGTATTGCTATAACATTGTTTAACCGGGATTCCGTAATTTGGTCGGGGTTGTCTTCGCCACACTGGGTGCATGGAGGTAACGATCTTAACTCCTTGGCATTTCATTTGCTTAGCTAGTATATGGTCATATGCCTCTGCGAGAGTGTAGGTTCCTAGCCCGTGTGTCCATGTCATCGCTGTGAGCGTGAGAGTGACCCGTCCCGCGACTCGATCCGAGTCCGGAAGTGAGTCTGACTACCATGAACTCTGTCGGTTCCTTAACCGCGCACGATCCACGCTTTCCCTCGCATGGGACGACGAGTGAGTTTGCACTTCTGTTAGCGACGTGTAGCCTGTAGGAGCTCTTAGTGTCGAGCCGAGGTCGCTCTAGTAGTCATGTCGTTGCTGGTCGAGTCATGTCCATCCCATATAGTGTCATCTCCTCAGTCCGTCCCGCATCAATTTGGTATCAGAGAGAGTCGAGTCTAGGGTAGTCTTGCATGCATCATGGTCTAAGTCGAGTCTAGGATCATCATTATTTTTTAAAATAAAAAAAAGGTGTTTTAAAATTGTATTTCATCTCGATAATTCGGTATCTTAAAAGGTGTTGTCCGAACGTTAGGCTACGCCTATCAGGAGGTCGCACACTTGCGGGAGTGATCTTCGGATCGATTAACTCCGCCACGTACCGGATATTGGTTTAGGTCTAGGTGCATTAGTCGATGTTTACATTAGTCATGTCTAGTGTCTTGTCCAAGTGTCAACATGTCCATCTTGTAGTTCCCCATTTCCAATGGAATGTCGGTCGCCCAGGCGATATGACCGTTTCCCCACATATGGCTTGGCAACCATCCTCTCCGCTTCTGTAGGCCTAAAGCCTCAGATTTTTTTTGGCTCCAATGACCCGAGGATCTACCTCAAGTGGGAGGCCACCATGGACACCTACTTTGATTGTTATACTATGTCCTAGGCAATGCAATTATCTTTCGCCAAAGAGCGGCTTCTTCATGAGGCCGCCGAAAAGTGGGACCACATTGAGCGCTTGAGAGAGGTTAGGAGGCAATGGCCCATCGAAACATGGTGGGACATGAAGAGAGAGCTTAGGAAGGTCTACGTGCTCCAACCGGTCACCTCCAACCGGCCCCACCCAATCACTTCCAACCAAGTGGGTCCTAGTCGGTGGCAAAGAGCCCCACACGTAGATGAGCCAAGACCCAATCCTAGGACGGTTGACTACGGGCGAGTCCACCATGATATCCCTATTCCAACCCACTCCGTTGCCGAACTTATGCAAATGATTTTAGACCGGTTGGATGGGGTGGATAGGACACGTACTCCTAGTGATGTGCTCCTACAAGAGCCTAAGGAGGTAGCAATCGGTAGCCCCAACCCGTTGGCATCTAAGGTGCAATCCCAAGGTCCTCTCTCCATCATAGTGGATCCTCTTCCCCCACCCACGAGAGCCCCATTGCCTGCACCCCCTGTCCGTCAGGAGGATAAGGGTAAGGACACACATATCAAGGAGCGTAGTGGATCACGACAGCAGTGTTATCGCTGCCAGGGGATTGGCCACTTTGCCGGGCAGTGTCCCACTCGGACACCTCTAGCCCTAGGGGACAAAAGGGTTGGAGAAGCCTCACTATCCGATCTTTATTCGGAGCCACCTCAGCCACAACTACCCGTGTTTCTAACGGGAAAGCTACTTATAGCCGAGCCACTCCTTAGCTGGCTTAAGAATGGCCTGGCCCCATCTCCCCTCCCATCTATGGACCCTATCCTGCCTCTGGTGCCAATCAATTCATTTCACACCACTTTCCGGTCTAGTCACTATATGGATACATTGGATGACCTTCTTAAAGGGTTAGACCGGCAATTGACATTTACACACTTGTTGGCTCTAGGCTTCGACCGACCCACATGTCGTAGTTTCACTCATCCCGCCTTAGGGTCCATCACCTCCATGTACACCGTGGGTCATGTTACCACGGAGGTTCTTCTACTCCTCCCTATGCCTGTCGAGCCCGACTTCATTCCCATTTGCCCAAGGGAGGAATCTTACTTTCTACCTATGACTGCCGTCCCACCTCTCACAATGAATGAAGGTGATCATTTACACCTCCAAGATTTCCAAATGTGGGACAGTGATTTGTGGAAGCCTAGTCCGAGGGGTCATACCTTCTTTGATCCCTTCGACCCATTCTCTTGTGCACCCCGTGACCCACCATATTTACTCCACCTTTTTGAGAGGGTCCACCATCATACCCCCACCGTCTCATCTCCCTTGATGAATGAAGGAGATCAACAACACCTTCTAGACTTCCACACATGGGATCTTGAGATGAGGGAATCCATATCGAGGGGTCACACATTCTTTGATCCCTTCGATCCCTTTCTCCGTGGGACCCTTGGCCCACAACCTCCATTCCACCTCTTTAAGGAAGTCCACTATCACACCCCTCCTACTCGGGATTGGCAACCTTCACATGGCAATAGGTCCGAACCGTCATTTGGGGGTAATGAAGACTTTGGTTCACCCGGCCCACCTAAACCACCCAAACCTCCCGAACTTCCCACATCCAAACCCAATGTCCATGATTGGTGCATCGTAGGATGTCTAGAAGTCCACCATGACATTAACCTCCAGATATGTCAAATGCATGCATGGCACACATTCGGATGTCCTGGACAACCTTTTGCATATGCAGGAGTTTGACTAGCATTAGGTTTGTGTAGGGTTGTGTGTGCATCTGTGTGTTTTTCTTTTTGTTAGGCATGTTAGGAGTTCGCATGACGACATCCGTCGTCACATTGAGTCCAACAATGCGCGTTACAAAGAGCTAACCGATGCTCACCGACACCACCGAGAGTTCCAAGAGGGTGAATATGTCATGATCATGGTAAGACCTGAACGGTTTCCCTCTGGAACTGTTAAGAAGTTGCAAGATCGCGGAGCCGGTCCATTTAGAGTGTTGAAACGCGTTGGATCCAATGCGTATGTTGTGGACCTGCCCGAGGAATACGGTATAAGCTCTACTTCTAATATTTCGGATCTAGTTGCATATAGGGACCCAGCGGTGATCCCTAGTGAGCCTTTCGAGTCATCTCCTCTCCTTGAGAGTGATCCCACACCTGAGTGTCCACCTCTAGCCCTTTTGTCACGGCAGCGTGAGCATATCGATCATATACTGGATGAGCAGGTGACAATTACCAGGAGTGGATCCTACCCGCGCTACCTAGTGCGATGGAGAGGACGGCCCGCTACCGAGGACACGTGGATCACGCATGGAGAGTTGCAGCGGATTGATCCGGACCTTCTGGAGCGATACCAGAGCGATGCAGACCCTTACTCGACAGGGTCGAGTTTCTCTCACCCGGGGAGAATTGGTGCGGACACCAGAGCACGCGAGAGGCACGAGCCGGCGAGCCACCAGTACCGTACGCGGAGGATGACTCGAGCCACCTCAGCGTCCACCTGGTTCGGAGACAACCTAGAGACTCCCCCCTGAGTCTCGACATTTATCATATTTGTTTAGACTTTATTTGTGTGTAATGTGTGTTTATTTCATTTTATTCAGTTTGCAATTGTGATTGTAAGAGGGGCTTATGTGCAATTTGGACCCCTTGGGCCCCACGGGCCCCCCAAGCCCCTTCCCATTGATCCACCTCAGCTTAGGGTCCCATGTGGGGTCAGTCAACCATCCACATGGAGGCTTCTAGAAGGGTGGGCCAAGTGGGGGACAAGTGACTTGGAAAGTCCAAATTTGGCCACCCACCCCACCTACCATGTCAAGCTTGCTCCCTCATGGTCAATGGTGCGCCCCTCCCCTTATTTTTTTAATGTAAATTTTGTGTGTTGATCACACTCAATCCCAGCCATCTATTCCCCTTCCCTAGATCCAACGGCTGAGGATGGATGTGATATGTCACATATAAAAGGTTGTTTTTTCTCATTTTAGTAGAATTAATGCATTGTGAAATCTGAAATTGCTTGGAGCAGCCCTTGGGCGCACCCCTCCTCTCTCCTCCCTCTCCCCCTTGCAGCTGTGAAGGCTGCCTTCTGGAGGTGTGACTCCTCCCCTATCGGTTCCTGTCATCATCGCCGCCGCCATGAGCCGCCACCGCACCGCCATCGCGACCGTCAGAGTTCTGCCATCTGCCCGCAGCTGCCCTTTCCACGAATTCTTTCTATCTTCCACGAGCTCAGATCGATTTAGGATTTTGAGGAAATGTTCTAGAGGTGTTCCCCACATCCTAAAAAAATTGGTGGGTCATAAATCCTCCATTTTATAATTTCCCATTTTCGTTCAATGTTCCAATTCAGTTCTGCCAGTTTTCAGATCTGAATTTCATTTTTTCTGAGTTTCTCATCTTCGACCCATCTTTTTATTGTTTCTGGAGCTCCTAATTTTACTGGGAGTTCTTTCTACCCACCCCTCCGTCCACGAATTTTACTGATTTTTGATAACCCTCCACCTATTTTTCAAAATTCATTCTCAGAGCTAGCTAAGTGCTGTCCACCTGTTTCCAGATCCGACCTCTGTCCAGTGTAAAAATCATACCAATTTGTAGGCACCTCCACTCAGTCCACAAAAAATATTTCCATCTTCCTTTTGCATAATCCTATAACTTTCATGAAGATCTCAGGAGCTGAATCGGAGGTCTACGAGGCGGTCAATGGCAGTTCTCAGACAAGTTCTCTACAGATCTGAGATTTCGGGTACTGTACAACAGGAACTTGAAAATTTAATAAAGTTAAGATCCGACCAGATCCAACAGATCTCTATGGATCTAGATTTAAGGATTTGAAGAGATCTTTCCAATGATAGCTCATGCGCCCCGATCCGACGTCGGGATTGATCGCAGAGGCCATTCTTGCCGGAGCGCGCGCCGGAAAACAGAACCAGAAATCCGTGGGCCATTTGTTCAAGAGTTGGGAATCGGGGCCGATCGACCCCCGATCGGTGTTTTCGGCCGACCGCCGTCCATGGTGGCGCGCCACTAGGGGTCCCCATCACAGTGGGTCCCACCCCAGCAGGCCGAGAGGACAGCGCCACCCGTGGGCCCCACAGACCAGCAGAACCCGCCGTCTGGAAAGCACGAAAATGCGGAGTTCGGCACCGCCGGGTGACATCAAGATGCTGCTTGTCAACCCGATTTGCGTGATTCCCGGGCCCCACATGTGACCTATTACCTCCCTGCGTGGAGTGGGTCAAATTATTATATTTCTGTAACATTGTTTAATGGGGAGTCTGTAATTCGGCCGGGGTTGTCTTCGCCACGCCGGGTGCGTAGAGGTAACGATCTTAACTCCTTGGCATTTCATTTGCTTAGCTAGTATATGGTCGTATGCCGCTACGAGAGTGTAGGTTCCTAGCCTGTCACGCCCCGAGCGCGGAAGATACCCGGAGACGCGTGACGAGTTTATATCAATCATGTCAATCAGAGTGGTCGTGTATTCGACACAAAGACAGAGATGCGCAAAATAGCAAGATAACCCAATCCTTTATTTCATAATAGACTATTACAAATCCAATACTCTGTTTAACAAAAAGGAAAAGTACATAGTTGACTCAGGAAAATAGGAAAAGACTAGATGACACTTGGACAAGCTCTAGCTCTTTCACTCTTGACCTTTCCCATCCGATTGACTTCCATCGTCGTCGGACTTACCTGAAAAGTAAAAAGGGACAAATGGAATGAGCGAACGCTCAGTAGGAAATTATATCTCAAGTACTAGCAAGGGGTTTAAGTAATTACATGTTTCATGAATGCAATAAAGCTATGCATGCTCGAATAAAACAACAAGATAGAGAGAATGTTATACCAAGGAAATAAGATGGACTAATCATGAACTTTAAACAAGATAACAAGTTTATTCAAGATATTCAAGCAAGTACGTTTAACAAGTCATGTCAAGAACTTTGGCTATCATGTATCAAGCAAGTAAATTACCCTTTTTCGGGCCACGCATTTCATGTCAAGTCAAGTACGATTCAAGTACAAGATTTTGTGTGGAATGACCAATCAAGCTAGTCATGCACTCGGTATAATGTCAGATACCTTCTCATTTTAACTCCCATGGGCACAAGTACTTTCGGGTGCTCCTCCCAGGACCAGATCGGGCCCTATATGCGCAGGCATTTATCATGTATTTTGACATCCACTTTTGTTTACATAGCCAATAAAGAATTTCAATAATCAAGCTTGTAGACATGTATGACAACTTTGACAGAATGGAGTCCAAAAATATGACAAAGGACATAGAATGGCGATAATAACGGTATAATCACGATATCGATAAAACTAGGTAGAATATGGTTCCCTTAACTTGGGTACCATGACAACATGACAAATCAATATGGACATTCTTTATATAGAATTGAGGTCCACATGAACAGTATATCAAAGGTAAGATACCCTCATTCTTATCATAGAATTGAGGTTTACAAGAATGACATGATATGGCATGATATCATCATCCCATTAAGAATTTCTTATGATATACTCTTTGTATAATCATAAGGGCCGGCATCCCATGTTTCTTTAGAGTGACATGGCATCAATGGTGTAATGGGTTTTTAGGGTACAACCAGCTCAGTCGGCCTTGAGGGAATCCAAGGCTACGAGGAGTCTTACGGAGGTCTCTATGACTAACTCGCTAGTCCAAAGGAACGGAATGTCCAATGGAGAGCTTGTATGTCAATGAGAGTTGAGTGTGATCGATAAAACAATCGTGAAACGTGGGACTATACTCACAGAATGGAGAATAGTGCCGATATATATATTATATAACATATGAAACCATCGGTTAACAGAATCAGGATAAAAATATCAGTTTACAGAAAATAACGACTTAGGTAAAGTCGTTTCTCAAGTAATTAACGCCTAACAGAAGGGCGTTTACACATGTTTCCATTTTTTTAGAATTTCAATATTTCATTAATTTATCTAAAACGCGCCCTGGACAGGGGCGTTTCTTTTTAATGAGACGACTGCAGCAGCAGGCGTCTTTTTATTTACAATATTTTACAGAACATATTTATTTTCAAAAATTATCAAAAACGCGCCCTTGGCAGGGGCGTTAATCATTAAATTCTTATCTTTACAGAATATATTGTTCGGGATTTTAACAGAAACGTGCCCTATGAAGGGGCGTTACTTTTCAATTCACGCCCTGTGATGGGGCGTTAACACATGGAAAACGACCTAGTCTAGGTCGTGAATTCAAGAAATTTTAGAAATTATCGTGAACAGGAAGAAATAAATTTCAGGATAACAATCATATCATCATGACAGGAAAATTGGCAGGAATTCACAGGTAGAGTCATGCAGTATATTAGTTTTGATATTCCATAAAAATGAATTTTTAAACCGTGAACGATTATTAATTTCAGGTAATTTCATGGAATTAACGCCTGTGTTCAGGGCGTCAAATCTAGAATTGACGACCTGGTCAGGGTCGTGTCTTGTAAAATAGCGCCCTTGGCAGGGGCGTCTCTTTCAAAATATTGCAGAAAAACGCATTAAAACTATAATAAACCGTATGCATGTCATGCTAATATACATATATCTTAAATTATTTTATTTGGGCTACAGTGACTTGAGAAAACCTACCTTTAATGATGATAATCTGATGAACGGACGAAGGTTTTGAATAGAAGATGAATTCTGTTCTGACAGAAAATGAACTCTGTTTGCAATAGAGCCTTGATTTCTGGAAGAAGAAGAAGATTTAGAGGACGTTGATGAAGAACAATCGTTCTTCCCGTTATACCCAAGCTTCCTCCGGTTGCAGGCAACCTGCAGAAGAAAGGAAGAGGAAGGGTCAAAAGCTTTGATGAAAAACGAAAGGCAGGGGAAGAAGAACTCACTGTTGTTCTTCACAACGTCAAGGTTTCTTCAACCTGTAATAGAGGAAGAGGAAAAATAATCAACATTCTTCCCGTATTAGGGAAAGGGAACTACAAGGAAAACTTACTGTTCTTCATCATACCGTAGCAGAGAGGATCGATCAAATGGTTTTAGGGCTTGGGTGATCAAAGGTATTTATAGGATTTTGGGTGTCCTATTAGAGTTAGTGTTCTAGTGGAAGTAATGCTTCCAATATAGAGTCCTTACCCTAGTAGATACTTACTAGATTAACATAATCCTTCCCTGGATAAGCTCCTAGGTCGAACGGTTCACGAATGGAATTAACGACTTTGGTCAGGGCGTCGATTCTTGAATTGACGACCTGGTTCAGGTCGTTTCTTAAGAAGCGCCTTGTATCAGGGCGCTCCTTATTTTAAAACACGCCCAAGATAGGGGCGTTTCTTGGCCTTACCGTTTTTGACGTTGGAATTTGACGCCGTGTGGTGAGGGCGTCACTTCTTGAGTCACGCCTTAACTAGAGGCGTTTATAATTTAAATAGCGCCTTGATCCGAGGCGTTATTTTATATTGTTTTATTTATCTAATTATTTGATTTATTTTTAAAATCTTTATTATTATTAATATTTTATCAGGGTTGCTACACCCTCCCCCACTTAAAAGATTTTGGTCCCCAAATTCAATTGCATAATATGTAAACATATATGTGGAGAGCGTAGAATATATACCTCTTAGAATAATTCGGGAAATCGTTTCTTCATACATTCCTCGGTCTCCCATGTTGCTTCGTGTTCAGTATTCTTATTCCATTGCACCTTGAGCATGGGAATAACCTTATTCCTTAGAGCTCGTATTTCACTATCTAAGATCTTCATAGGCTTCTGTTCATATGTGAGATCTTTCTGGATCACCAGATCTCCATGTTCAATAATATGAGATGGATCGTGCACATACTTCTTCAACATAGATATATGAAATACATTATGTATCTCGGACAATTGAGGAGGCAACGCGATGCGATAAGCAACCTCGCCAACTCTTTCGAGTATCTCAAAAGGTCCGATGAATCTTGGCGTAAGCTTGCCCTTAACACCAAATCTTCGTATACCACGTCCAGGCGATATTTTAAGAAATACATGATCTCCAACCTGGAATTCAAGATCTCTCCTTCTTGTGTCAGTATAAGCCTTTTGCCTTGTCTGAGCAACTTGCAATCTTTCTCTGATTACTTGTATCTTTTCAGTTGTATCCCTTACCATGTCTGGACCTAACAGTTGTTTCTCTCCAACTTCGTTCCAGCATAAGGGTGATCGGCAACTCCTTCCATATAAAGCTTCGAAAGGTGCCATTTGGATACTAGCTTGGTAGCTATTATTATATGCAAATTTCACTAGTGGCAAATGTTCATGCCAGCTTCCACCAAAGTCAATGATGCAAGCTCTTAGCATATCCTCAACAACTTGATTAGCTCTCTCGGTCTGACCATCCGTTTGTGGGTGAAAAGCAGTACTAAAGTTGAGCCTTGTTCCCAACGAATGTTGTAATTCCTTCCAAAAATGAGAAGTAAAACGGGGGTCTCTGTCAGACACGATTGAGACAGGAATTCCATGTATCCTGACTATTTCCTTGATGTATAGTGCAGCTAGCACATCAATTGACCATCGACTTTTTATTGGCAAGAAATGCGCCGATTTAGTTAATCGGTCAATGATAACCCAGATTCCATCATGTCCTCCTTTAGATTTAGATAAACCCATGATGAAGTCCATACCAATCTCCTCCCACTTCCACTTAGGAATATCTAGAGGATGAAGTTTACCTGCAGGCTTTTGGTGTTCCGCCTTGACTTGTTGGCATGTGAGACAGCGTGATACATAGTCCGCTATTTCTCTTTTCATATTAGGCCACCAAAAGTTCCTCTTTATATCTTGGTACATTTTGGTTGATCCTGGATGAATCGTGTACCTTGATCTATGAGCTTCATCTAAGATCTTCTTCTTTAATTCTGGGCAATCTGGTATACAAGTTCTATCTTCAAACATTAATCTTCCATCAGAAGCTATCTGAAAGTCGGATTGTCCTTCTAATCTGCCTTTGATTTCTACCAATATAGGATCATTATCCTGAAGTGCTTGTATCTCAGATAATAAATCTGACTGTATGCTTACAGGAGACAATGTGACAAATTTGGCTTCCTTGTCCAAGCTTATATTGATCTCGGAGAATTGTTCTAGCAATCTCCATTCTTGTATCATACAATTGGCTATCATTGCTCTCGGCTTTCGACTAAGGACATCAGCAACATAATTACCCTTTCCGGGATGGTATTGTATATTGAAGTCGAAGTCCTTGAGATATTCTAGCCAGCGTCTTTGTCTCATGTTTAGCTCCTTTTGTGAAAATAGATATTTGAGACTTTTGTGATTGGAGTATACAGTGAACTGCACTCCATATAAGTAGTGTCTCCATATCTTTAGGGCAAATACCACCGCGGCCAGTTCTAAGTCATGGACGGGGTAATTCTCCTCATGCTTCTTCAGTTGACGTGAAGAGTATGCTATGACCTTTTCTTGTTGCATTAGGACACATCCGAGGCCAATGCCAGAAGCATCTGTGTAGACCTCGAATTTCTCTCCTTCTATTGGTAGAGCTAAGACCGGAGCTGTAGTGAGATGATCCTTGAGAGTTTGGAAACTTCTTTCACATTCCTCACTCCATTCATATCGGATCTCCTTACGAGTTAATCTTGTAAGTGGTACGACGATCTTAGAGAAATCTTTGATGAATCGCCGATAATAGCCTGCAAGACCTAAGAAACTTCTGATCTCGCTAGCATTGGTTGGTCTTTCCCAGTTTCTAACAGCCTCTACTTTTGATGGATCAACAGATAAACTGTCCTTTGATATGACATGTCCGAGAAAAGCCACTTCTTCAAGCCAGAACTCGCATTTGCTGAGCTTTGCATATAATTGATTTTCCCTCAATACTTGCAATACGATCCTTAAATGCTCCTCATGTTCTTCCTTAGTCTTGAAATATATCAATATATCATCAATGAAGACTACTATGAATTGATCCAAGTAAGGCCTGTATATACTATTCATTAACTGCATAAAGGCAGCAGGGGCATTTGTTAGTCCAAAAGGCATAACAACAAATTCGTAATGGCCATACCTGCTTCTGAATGCAGTCTTATGAATGTCATCATCCTTGATTCTTTACTGATGATATCCCGACCTGAGATCAATCTTGAAAAATATTTGGATCCTGAAATCTGATCAAATAACTCATCGATTCTCGGCAGTGGATACTTGTTCTTGATAGTGAGATGATTCAACTGTCGATAGTCGATGCATAGTCTCATGGATCCATCCTTTTTCTTTACAAATAATACCGGTGCTCCCCACGGGGAAGTACTTGGTCTAATAAACCCTTTTCGAATTAGTTCCATCAACTGCTCCTTCAACTCTTTTAGTTCCGCAGGGGACATTCTATAGGGTGCCTTTGAAACTGGACCAGCACCAGGGACTAAGTCAATGGTGAAGGCCACATCCCTTTGAGGGGGTAATCCTGGTAACTCTTCCGGAAACACGTCCGGGAATTCTTGTACTACTAGAATGTCTTCTAGCTTAGTGTCCTTTGTTTCCTTAACTGTGACAAATGCAAGGAAAGCTACACATCCTTTCCTGACGAGCTTGCTTGCTCGAAGAGCCGAAATAAGAGGGGATTTGCTCCGACTCTTTGGGCGAGTAAAGACTAATTCTGGAAAATCTTTGAAAGTAATTTGGCTATTGCGGCAATCAACCGTTGCCTGGTATTTGGATAACCAGTCTGCTCCTAGTATAACATCATACTCCTTTAGATCGAGGCATATGAGATCTATAGGTAAATTCCTACCTTGAACTATTACCTCACAGTTTTGGTAGTGATGAGTAATATCATTTTCACTTCCAAGAGGAGTAGTTAGAACTATTTTTATCCATTCTGGTTCTAACGGTAACGGGTCGGCAAACTTCTTAGAAATAATGGAATGCGATGCACCCGTATCAAATAAGACATAAGTACTTTTGGAACAAACTGTTAATGTACCTTCTACCAGTCCACCTTCTTCTTGCTCGGTCTCCTTTATTGCATGAAGTCGAGCATTCTTTGTCACCGGGCGTTTACCATCACCGGCTTGGTCATTCATTAATGGACACTCGGGAATCCGATGCTCACGGATTCCACAACGGAGACATGCTCCTAACTTCCTCCAGCATTCTTCTGTCTTGTGACCAGCCTTGTCACAATGCTTGCATACTATGTTTGAAGGTGTAGTGGTGATAGAGAAGGGCTTGGATTTCTTGAACTTGGAATCTTGAGAGGATGAACCTCCATTATTGGGCCTCTTCTTAAAGTTGGGTTTAAAAGAACCCGAACTTGTGACTTGCTCCTTCTTGTCTTTCCCACGGATCCTATCAGATAGTTCTGTGGCATCTTCAAGTAATTGAGCTCGGCGCACTATTTCAGAATAAACTTGGATGTCCATAGGCGCCAGTTGAGTAATATAGGGGGGCCTAAGCCCATTAAGAAATCTACGGGCTTTCATCTTCTCCGTGCTAATAAGATGCTTAGCATATCTAGACAACCTGGAGAACTGAGCTTCATAATCTGCTAATGATAAAGATCGTTGCTTTAATGCAGCGAATTCTGCAGCCTTCTTTTCTTGGACTCGGTCCGAGAAATATTTAGCATTGAAGTATTCCACAAATTCTTCCCATGTTACTTGAGTAGGATCGATGGTTGCTTCAATAGACTCCCACCAACATCTAGCATCTTTCTCTAACTGGAATGTAGCTAATAGAACTTTGTCCTGATCCGTGCATTGCATGACACGGAATATGCGTTCGGTTTCCCGAACCCAATGCTCGGCATCGTCCGGATCGGTCGATCCTATGAACTTCGGGGGATTCATACTCTTAAAGGCTTGGTGTAAGCTTCCAGCTCGTGGAGCATCACCTCGTGCTACCTGTTGTAGCACTTGAGTCATTCCTTGAAGGGTACGCTGCATGTTGCGCCATTGAGCACGTTCGGCAGCCATTATCCTACAATTACAATAGCTACGTTAGTATTATATCACTGTGATCTTATTAAAAGACTTATTGACTCTTAACCCTTGGTTCTACCCAATCTCACTTGGTTAAACGTTCAACTTATCCTTGGACTTGGGTTTTTCCTAGGAATTGAATACCTTAGGCTCTGATACCACAAAAACTGTCACGCCCCGAGCGCGGAAGATACCCGGAGACGCGTGACGAGTTTATATCAATCATGTTAATCAGAGTGATCGTGTATTCGACACAAAGACAGAGATGCGCAAAATAGCAAGATAACACAATCCTTTATTTCATAATAGACTATTACAAATCCAATACTCTGTTTAATAAAAAGGAAAAGTACATAGTTGACTCAAGAAAATAGGAAAAGACTAAATGACACTTGGACAAGCTCTAGCTCTTTCACTCTTGACCTTTCCCATCCGATTGACTTCCATCGTCGTCGGACTTACCTGAAAAGTAAAAAGGGACAAACGGAATGAGCGAACGCTCAGTAGGAAATTATATCTCAAGTACTAGCAAGGGGTTTAAGTAATTACATCTTTCATGAATGCAATAAAGCTATGCATGCTTGCATAAAACGACAAGATAGAGAGAATGTAATATCAAGGAAATAAGATGGACTAATCATGAACTTTCAACAAGATAACAAGTTTATTCAAGATATTCAAGCAAGTACGTTTAACAAGTCATGTCAAGAACTTTGGCTATCATGTATCAAGCAAGTAAATTACCCTTTTTCAGGCCACGCATTTCATGTCAAGTCAAGTACGATTCAAGTACAAGATTTTGTGTGGAATGCCCAATCAAGCTAGTCATGCACTCGGTATAATGCCAGATACCTTATCATTTTAACTCCCATGGGCACAAGTACTTTCGGGTGCTCCTCCCAGGACCAGATCGGGCCCTATATGCGCAGGCATTTATCATGTATTTTGACATCCACTTTTGTTTACATAGCCAATAAAGAATTTCAATAATCAAGCTTGTAGACATGTATGACAACTTTGACAGAATGGAGTCCAAAAATATGACAAAGGACATAGAATGGCGATAATAATGGTATAATCACGATGTCGATAAAACTAGGTAGAATATGGTTCCCTTAACTTGGGTACCATGACAACATGACAAATCAATATGGACATTCTTTATATAGAATTGAGGTCCACATGAACAGTATATCAAAGGTAAGATACCCTCATTCTTATCATAGAATTGAGGTTTACAAGAATGACATGATATGGCATGATATCATCATCCCATTAAGAATTTCTTATGATATACTCTTTGTATAATCATAAGGGCCGGTATCCCATGTTTCTTTAGAGTGACATGGCATCAATGGTGTAATGGGTTTTTAGGGTACAACCAGCTCAGTCGGCCTTGAGGGAATCCAAGGCTACGAGGAGTCTTACGGAGGTCTCTATGACTAACTCGCTAGTCCAAAGGAACGGAATGTCCATTGGAGAGCTTGTATGTCAATGAGAGTTGAGTGTGATCGATAAAACAATCGTGAAACGTGGGACTATACTCACAGAATGGAGAATAGTGCCGATATATATATTATATAACATATGAAACCATCGGTTAACAGAATCAGGATAAAAATATCAGTTTACAGAAAATAACGACTTAGGTAAAGTCGTTTCTCAAGTAATTAACGCCTAACAGAAGGGCGTTTACACATGTTTCCATTTTTTTAGAATTTCAATATTTCATTAATTTATCTAAAACGCGCCCTGGACAGGGGCGTTTCTTTTTAATGAGACGACTACAGCAGCAGGCGTCTTTTTATTTACAATATTTTATAGAACATATTTATTTTCAAAAATTATCAAAAACGCGCCCTTGGCAGGGGCGTTAATCATTAAATTCTTATCTTTACAGAATATATTGTTCGGGATTTTAACAGAAACGCGCCCTATGAAGGGGCGTTACTTTTCAATTCACGCCCTGTGATGGGGCGTTAACACATGGAAAACGACCTAGTCTAGGTCGTGAATTCAAGAAATTTTAGAAATTATCGTGAACAGGAAGAAATAAATTTCAGGATAACAATCATATCATCATGACAGGAAAATTGGCAGGAATTCACAGGTAGAGTCATGCAGTATATTAGTTTTGATATTCCATAAAAATGAATTTTTAAACCGTGAACGATTATTAATTTCAGGTAATTTCATGGAATTAACGCCTGTGTTCAGGGCGTCAAATCTAGAATTGACGACCTGGTCAGGGTCGTGTCTTGTAAAATAGCGCCCTTGGCAGGGGCGTCTCTTTCAAAATATTACAGAAAAACGCATTAAAACTATAATAAACCGTATGCATGTCATGCTAATATACATATATCTTAAATTATTTTATTTGGGCTACAGTGACTTGAGAAAACCTACCTTTAATGATGATAATCTGATGAACGGACGAAGGTTTTGAATAGAAGATGAATTCTGTTCTGACAGAAAATGAACTCTGTTTGCAATAGAGCCTTGATTTCTGGAAGAAGAAGAAGATTTAGAGGACGTTGATGAAGAACAATCGTTCTTCCCGTTATACCCAAGCTTCCTCCGGTTGCAGGCAACCTGCAGAAGAAAGGAAGAGGAAGGGTCAAAAGCTTTGATGAAAAACGAAAGGCAGGGGAAGAAGAACTCACTGTTGTTCTTCACGACGTCAAGGTTTCTTCAACCTGTAATAGAGGAAGAGAAAAAATAATCAACATTCTTCCCGTATTAGGGAAAGGGAACTACAAGGAAAACTTACTGTTCTTCATCATACCGTAGCAGAGAGGATCGATCAAATGGTTTTAGGGCTTGGGTGATCAAAGGTATTTATAGGATTTTGGGTGTCCTATTAGAGTTAGTGTTCTAGTGGAAGTAATGCTTCCAATATAGAGTCCTTACCCTAGTAGATACTTACTAGATTAACATAATCCTTCCCTGGATAAGCTCCTAGGTCGAACGGTTCACGAATGGAATTAACGACTTTGGTCAGGCGTCGATTCTTGAATTGATGACCTGGTTCAGGTCGTTTCTTAAGAAGCGCCTTGTATCAGGGCGTTCCTTATTTTAAAACACGCCCAAGATAGGGGCGTTTCTTGGCCTTACCATTTTTGACATTGGAATTTGACGCCGTGTGGTGAGGGCGTCACTTCTTGAGTCACGCCTTAACTAGAGGCGTTTATAATTTAAATAGCGCCTTGATCCGAGGCGTTATTTTATATTGTTTTATTTATCTAATTATTTGATTTATTTTTAAAATATTTATTGTTATTAATATTTTATCAGGGTTACTACATAGCCCGTGTGTCCATGTCATCGTTGTGAGCGTGAGAGTGACCCGTCCTGCTACTCGATCCGAGTCCGGAAGTGAGTCTGACTACCTTGAACTCTGCCGGTTCCTTAACCACACACGATCCACGCTTTCCCTCGCATAGGACGATGAATGAGTTTAAACTTCTGTTAGCGACGTGTAGCCTGTAGGAGCTCTTAGTTTCGAGCCGAGGTCACTCTAGTAGTCGTGTCGTTGCTGGTCGAGTCGTGTCCGTCCCATATAGTGTCGTCTCCTCAGTCCGTCCCGCATCAATCTCTTTCTTCTCTCGACTTGATTCTCATCCTCTTCCTTTTTTTTCAGATGGTTTATATATATATAGAACCTTTGGTCTGGCTTCATCCGGCGTGGGAGTAGCGCGTCGGGAGTAGGTCGTGATTAGCCCGCCGGGAATGGACAGCGGAAAAGAGGGCGCGCCGGATTAAGGGGCGCGCCAGTTTCAAGCCATTCTGTCATGTTTGCTTGACACGAGTCCGACAGCGGGCCCCAGACTAACTCTGGGAGTC
This sequence comes from Amorphophallus konjac, assembly GCA_022559845.1. NCBI lineage: Eukaryota > Viridiplantae > Streptophyta > Magnoliopsida > Alismatales > Araceae > Amorphophallus > Amorphophallus konjac. The sequence continues at coordinate 143,999,006 of CM040126.1, forward strand.
ACCGTGATTCTTCATCTCTCCGTGGTCTTGCCAATCCATGGTGGGAGGTATTGATGAAGCTTCCAGGCCACTGAACGGCTGCTTTCGGAACCTCGTGTGTCTTCGGCTCGGACACGCGGGTTTTCCGCTGACATGGCTTTCGGCATAGTGGTTCGTGCTGCTGGCTCAACATGACCTGCACCAGTGGCTTTCACGGGGAGTGGTATACTACCCGGGGTGCTTTCGCCTCAACTGGGTGGTCATTTGGTCACTAACGGACCTGCTTTGCTGAGGAGCCGCACCGGTGCCGGGTTGTTCGGGACTTCCGCTGACACGGCCTTCGACACTGTGACTTGTGCTGTTGGCTCGGCTTGACTCGGGGTCGAAGTTTTCTTGAGGGGTGGAATACCACCTAAGATGCTTTTGCCCAGACTGAGCGATCATCTGGCCACTAACGGACCCAATATGCTGAGAAGTCGTACCCATGCTGGGTAATCAAGGTCTTCTACTAACAGAGCCTTCGGTCCCATGTTCTGAAGGGCCAAGGGCGTTCTTTCACCTGGGGAGGATCTTTCATTCAGGTGGGGGGCCACCAGATATACCCCTTTTCTTGGTTGGACAACGGATGCATTCTCATCCTTGGTCGGGCGAGGGATACATGCTCATCCTTGGTCGGACAACAAATACATTCTTGTCCTTGGTCAGACGACGGGTACATCCTTGTCCTTGGTCGGATGACGGATGCATGCTTGTCCTTGATCGGACGACGGATATTGTCCACGCGGTATGATCGAGTCGATATCGATTCATTGAGCAGTCCTGACGACACTGCCTGCTTGTGGTGTATTCTTCTCGATCCACCTAAGGTGAAGTCCCCGACGTTCATACTGGGTGACCTGAGGCTCTGGCAGCTTGAGAAGGCTTCAGTATATTGATCTTCTTCGGCTTCTTTGCTTTAGAGGGCCACATCGTTTGTCTTTGAGGCTTGCTCACCATTGAATATATTTTGAGTGCCAACAAATGCCCCCCAGGCACAGGTGCTGTGAGCAAGGCACGAGTGAAGCAGGACCAGCGGATGAGCTCTGTTTGTGCAGATTTCGCGTCTAGCTGACATAGGCTTAGAATGGCCCTTAAAACCTGGCGCGGTGGTTAATCCGGCAAGGCCATGGGGCCTTAGTTAATACGGCGCGGCCCCTTGCATGGGAAGGAGGCTGATACGGCGTGCCTCTTTGAGTGGAAGAGGGGCTAATACGGTGCGCCTCTTTGAGTGGAAGAGGGGCTAGTCTTGGTGCGGGCACCTTGCAAGACATGCCATCCTCGTCTTCTACGCCAAGCGATGACATTTGGGCTGCAGTTGACAGCCGCATAGAATTTCATCTCCCAGATATGCCGTCACTTGGTTTGCAATCATCGAGTGACCTAGTGTGGCTGTGACGACCCAGATCCCGGATACCAGATATACCCGATAGGACTACTGGATACACCTGATACCACTTGGAACCCGCGAGGCCTCCCAAGAGCGGTAAAGCTCCGAAGGGAAAAAGGATTGTCGTGTAGCACATTGAAGTCACAGAGATATAACAGTAAGCAATTAAATTTCATTAGATTGGTTTGCTAAAGTAGCAGAAATAAAATTACTTTTTAATTAACAATTTCAATTTAACAATTATACCAGAGTCCAGTCCAGGAAATTAAAGACAAGTACAGGCCACAGGAAAAGAATGTACACTGAGGTCGGGGGATACCCGACGCAGGTACTGCTGGCAGCTACAGACGCGCCACACCAGGAACCACGAACAGAGACGACGCCACCCACCTGAAAAGCAGGGGTGAGTCTCCAAACACAGACTCAGTAGGGGTCACGCGGATCCCCACTAAGAAGCACGCAGCACACGGAACAGAAAGCAACAACAGTAGTAAGTAGGAAAAGCTACACTACAAAGCTATAAAAAGAATGGGAACAATAGGAGTAGGGAACATGCTAAGAGCAAGGGAAGCTAAAAGAAAAGAGAAAAGTGAGTCCGTAAAACTCGGAACATGGCCACCGAGAGGAACTGGGCTCCCTAAGCTACTCCAAGCCGCGACAGAAGGGCGACTCTGATCTGACAAAGTCAGGAGTTACAGATCTGCCGACACGACGCCAGGCCTAAGATGAAGACCTGCAAGGACAGACAAAAGTCTAGGAAAGACCTAGACAGATGACAGATAGACTCGGCGACACACACGACTAGAACGTCGTGCACGCAACACAACACTGACCTCGAGTAGGGCCACGAGAGGGCTAACTCAGAAAGGTCACGACGCACAAGAACCGCGAAGACTCACGTATCACGTGACGGAAGCACCTCCTCACAAGAAGAACAGCCAATTGCATCCACTAACGTCTTACACTGCGCCACGAGTGTCTCGCCTACGGTACCGCTGAAGGCACGGTAGAGTCGCAGACACGCGCTGAACCAAACAGGAACTACAGCAACAAGTGACTAGTCGGGGTTACGCCTGTCGACGTAAGTCCTCAGCCCTTGACCACGTGTGCACACACTGGCTCTTGCCTAAGCCAGGCTCTGTAGCTAGTTTTCTCCCTCGGTAGGACGCCACCGCTGGCCGGGAGCCCACAGAACTAGCTTACAAACCGAATCTCGGGAACTGCCCTTTCCACCACTCCGAGGTGGGTCAACACAGTGGATCACGTGCATCGACAGGCTACGACTAATGTAGGTTCACAAGACACAGGACTCAGAAACACAAGTGCTAGAGTATAGACAAGCTAGAACGTGTTGTCACATGTACTACTAGGCACCACTGGCAGTACAACCACTGCCAACAGACTCAGGACTAGGCAACTAGACCTACAACGTAACGATCCTTGAGTCGGATGACTCAAACGCAAGATCGTCACTGACGGCGGAACAAGCCGCCAATTGGTCTAATCCTAAGCCACGGGAAATGACGCTCCGTAGAAAATGACTCACGGAGACCTGAGGGAACACCGAGAACCCTCAACACGCATGGACATGCAAACCAAGGTAAAACAATACCTCGAGATGTCCAGAACCAAAGTCTCGGACTGAACAGAACTGCCGAGACACACACACAAGGTCACCCGTCAACCACAGGGTCACCCCGGGTTGACCGGAACCCAACAAAGACACGCAAGCCCAAACCCTCTTGGCCACCTCGGAACACGGTTACAGCCCTCATAGGACATCGGGTGATGTCCGCGTGACAATGGTGAACCCCAAGGTCAAGCCAAGATACCAAAAAATAATCCACCGGTAGACCACTCTCTGGCGTAGGCTATCCATCACTCGACCGCTAGGTAAATTAAGCAGTCAAGGAGGAATCGCCACGCAACCAGAGGCAAAGACACTGGTGGTCCTAGATTAACTCGCTCGAAGAAACTATAGTAGTGAAGGAATAGACCGCACACAATTTACCCGAACCGATCTCTCCAAAGAACCACCAGACAGACAAACCAACATTAGCAGTCCAAGATAGGACCACTAGAAACACCGCCCTAACTCACGTAGACGACCGACATGAAATAGACAGAACTAGATAATGGGATGGATGGTCACAAAGGGACCACACAACTAGATAAACGGTCTGAACTGGACCGTACAACGGGATGGACGGTCCGAACCTGACCGCACAACTCCCAGGGGATATGTGGTCTACCAGACGACCACACAAGGAGATATGTGGACTAGCAGACGACCACACAACCCAAACCGACATAAGATGGATGGTCCATGACCAACCGCCCAAGGGGGATGTGTGGTCTATCGTGCGACCACACAACCTCAACCGACATAGGATAAACGGTCCAGGGATGGCCACCCTTATACATGAACGGTCTCGGTGTGACCGTTCAAGCGTCACGGCGAGCAAACCATGGGTTCGGTCCAACAGAGGCCTTTCCACGCCCTGTTCATCCCAAGATGAAGGGGATACAACCCTGGATACTCTGGCAATCACATAGACTCCGTCCGGAGTCAAAACGACGCACGGATCGCAAGAAACAGGCGATTCTAACGAAATCACCCAAAAAGGGTTTCTGGACTTCCCAGAGCCCTAGCGGTCAAACGAGACCACCAAACGAAACGAAATCAGTGACTATGGAACGCAGATGTCCCAGGGAGTCCATTGACAGTAACTGATCTAAAATTGGTTGCCATTTTCCCGTGAACCCTACAAAACCCAAAAATCACGGTTTAGGCTAAACAAGCCCAAACTCGACCGTTTCTGCGCCGAACGACGTGCAATGGCAGGGAAAACGGGCAGGGAGAAGTGGTGATCCGTCACCCTACCTTCATCGAAGAAATCGTGCCTCGAAATATCTAGAAATAGCCATCCTAGACACTCTCTTCTCATCTCTGCCCTTCAAGCTCGAAAACTGATGAAGAAGGGATGTGTTGCATTTTTGGCTTCTATCCTTATAACCGAACCCATGAAACCCATTCTGAAAGAAATATCTGTTGTTAGGGAATATCTCGATGTGTTTCCTAAGGAATTACCTGGTATACCACCTGAGAGAGAAGTTTCATTCTCAATCGATTTGATACTAGGAGCAGCCCATGTATCCAAAACTCCTTATGAAATGTCACCTACTGAGCTGAAGGAACTAAAAGAGCAACTAATGGAATTATTAGAGAAGGGATTCATCAGACCTATTACGTCACCTTGGGGAGCACCTGTTCTTTTTGTGAAGAAGAAAGATGGATCTATGAGGTTATGCATTGACTATAGGTAGTTGAACCAATTGACTATCAAGAATAAGTACCCTCTGTCAAGAATTGATGAACTATTTGATCAAATCTCTGGAGTTCATTATTTCTCTAAGATTTACCTCAGGTCGGGTTATCATCAACTAAGAATCAAGGAAGAAGATAATTATAAGACAGCATTCAGGAGTAGATATAGACACTATGAATTTGTTGTCATGCCTTTTGGGCTGACTAATGCACCTGCAACCTTTATGTAACTTATGAATAGTGTGCTCCGACCCTATTTAGATCAATTTGTGGTGGTATTTATTGATGATATATTGATCTACTCAAAAACCAAGGAAGAACATGAAGCACATTCGAGGATTGCCTTGCAGATATTAAAATAGAATCAATTATATGCTAAATTGAGCAAATGTGAGTTCTGGTTAGAAGAAGTTTCATTTCTCGGTCATGTGATCTCTAAGGAAGGTATTTTTGTTGACCCTTCAAAGGTAGAAGCTGTCAATAACTGGGAAAGGTCTACAAATGTGACCGAAATCCAAAGTTTTCTAGGATTGGCTGGTTACTATAGGAGATTCATCAAAGACTTCTCTAAAATTGTCGTGCCATTGACTAGACTAACAAGGAAGGAAAATTCTTATGTATGGGCTGAGGAATGTGAGAAGAATTTTCAAACTTGACAACTGCACTTGTTCTTACTATGCCTGTTGCGGGAGGAGGATTCGAGGTATATGCTGATGCTTCAGGAATTGGCCTAGGTTTTATATTAATGCAACACGGTAAGGTGATAGCCTATGCATTTAGGCAACTGAAGACCCACGAAGTTAATAACCCTGTGCATGATCTAGAATTAACCATAATAGTCTTTGCTCTTAAGATATGGAGGTATTATTTATATGGTGAGCAGTTCATTATCTATTCTAACCATAAGAGTTTAAAATATTTATTTTCTTAGAAGGAGCTCAACATGAGACAAAGAAGATGGTTAAAATATTTGAAAGATTTTGACTTTTCTATTCAATACCATCCTGGAAAAGGTAATGCGATGGCTAATGCTCTTAGTAGAAAGTCGAGGGCTCTATTATCAAGTTTGATGATTAATGAATGGCGATTGTTGGGACAATTTATAAGATTAAATTTAAATGTGGAACCAAAGGAGGAACAAGTCTTGATTGCTAGTATAAGGGTACAACCTGATATGTTCTCTGAAATAAAAGTGCCACAAGGTAACAATCCTTTATTAGTTGAAATTATTGAAAATTTGAGCCAAAGGCCTGATTTTCAATTGGCTAATGATGGGAGATTATTATTTCGAGGAAGAACTTGTGTGCCTAATAGTGACAAAATTAAGAAGAAGATAATGGAAGAAGCGCACCAATCCAGGTATACTATACATCCAAGAGCCACAAAAATGTACCAAGATTTGAAAAGAAATTTTGGTGGCCAAATATGAAAAGAGAAGTGGCTGAGTTTGTGAGCCGTTGCTTGACATGTCAACAAGTAAAGGCAGAACATCTAAGACCTGCTGGTAAATTGAAACCTCTGGAAATATCGGAGTGGAAGTGGGAAAGTATTGGTATGGATTTCATTATGGGATTGCCCAAAACTAGGAGGACTTGATGCAATCTGGGTAATAGTGGACCGATTAACCAAGTCTGCTCACTTCCTACCCATCAAAAGTAAGTGGACGGTGGATATACTGGCAGATTTATACATCAAGGAAGTGGTAAGATTGTATGGCATTCCTTCATCTATAATTTCTGATAGAGATCTTAGATTTACTTCTCACTTTTGGAAGGGATTACAATCTTCATTGGGAATAAGATTAAATTTTAGTATAGCTTTTCACCGTCAGACAGATGGTCAGACAGAAAGAACTAATCAAATCATAGAGGACATACTTAGAGCGTGCATGATAGATTTTGGTGGTACTTGGCATGAACATTTACCATTGATTGAGTTCTCCTACAATAATAGCTACCAATCAAGTATTCAAATGGCACCTTTTGAAGCTTTATATGGTAGAAGTTGTAGATCACCCATATGCTGGGATGATATTGATGAGAAGCAATTAGTAGGTCCTGATATGATTCAAGATACTACTCGAAATATCCAGATGATTAGGGACCGACTAAAAATTGCCCAATCTCGACAAAAGAGTTATGCTGATAATAGAAGAAGAGATTTTAAATTTTAAATTGGTGACTATGTCTTCTTAAAGGTATCACCTACTCGAGGAATCTAAAGATTCGGAGTCAAAGAAAAGTAAGTCTGAGATTTTTTTGTTCTTTTGAGATCCTTGATAGAGTTGGAGAAGTAGCATACATACTGGTTTTACCTCCGAAGTTAGCAGGAGTGCATGATACTTTTCATGTGTTAATGCTGAGGAGGTATGCCTATGATCCTTCACATGTGATCCAACATGATGACCTGGTACTGCAAAAGGATTTAACTTATGAAGAGAAACACATCAAGATTCTAGACCAGAAATTACATTAAACTAAGGAATAGAGCAATATCAATGGTTAAAATCCAATAGAGCCGTCATGGACAAGAGGAAGCCACTTGAGAATTGGAGGATGCGATTAAGAAGAAGTATCCGGAATTATTTTCAGGTTAGTATTGTTAGAACTTCTCTTATTTTGTAATGGATCATGTGAATTTGGAGGACTAAATTCTTTTTAAGTGGGGGAGAATGTAGCAACTCGAAATTTTTTATATGCATTTATATCCAAAAATAAATAATAAAAGATGAAAATAAAATAAATTATGAATATTTTTTGTTATGTCTTTAAAAGTATAGAATACATAAACATGAACCCTATCCCACTTGTTAACACGAACGACGAGATTTACGGCACGATTCTGAGAAGGCGAAGACGTCGGTACTGTAGCACCACTGTAGCATCCGATTTAAGAGATAATTATTAGCATTAATCTAATCCTAATTAATGGTTGAGGTCATTCTTACATCATTGAATAAATGAGGTCATTGATTATGTCATAGAGGGGGGATTTATTTCAACATTCACATGTTGGAATTAATTTTCAACATAAGTTGAAGTAATAGTAACAAGGTTGGTGGAAAAGGAAAAGTAGGTGGAAATTTACTTAGAATTAAATGGGTAATATAGTAATGGGGGGTTTTGGCCTATAAATAGGGCTGGGATCTTCCTTACTCAAAGCACAAATCTATTGGGAGGAATTGCTGGTTAGAGAGAGGGAGAAAGCTCTAAGTTTGAGGAGTGTTCGAAAGCATTCTTCGTTCATAAACTTCTTCTTATTTGATCTTCAACTAGGTAGATTTTCTCTTAAGCAAAAATTTAATTAGATCTCCATATATGTTTATTTGCATGAGTATTTTGATTCTATGTAAATTTTTCATGATCATGTATTTATGGCTTAAGATTTCAAGTTCAAAAATGAGAGTTTTCATTATCATAACGTGTTTCAATAACGTGGATCACATATGAACCATGATTTGAATACGGTAACCACGCCCGATTTACCTCGTTTATGTGCGTTATTTCAAAACTTAAATTTTGAATTTTAAAATCATGTTCTTGCCTTAAGAATACTATCAACAAAGAAATGATTAGGTGAATGAACTTGTAAAGCTATCGTTAATTGTTCAAACAACTATGCTCTAATTTTCGTAGAATTTCTATACATGATTGACCCTATCTATTTGATCTAAGCTATATCTGAAAGCTTGACATCTTCTTTCAAATTTTCTTTATACAAGAACATATTATGCAATTGATAGCTTGACATCTTTTTTCAATATCTTTTTCTTCATTGAAATTCATTAACAAATGAACATGTTAGAATATGCAAGAATGATTTCCATTCGATTTACGTTTTTTCTATACTTTCGACTAATCGTGTAGTTAGTAAGTTCACCAAGAAGAACCGGTGTCTAAGGCTAGAGGTCCACGGGCAAACGCTTTAAGTGGATAAGTGGTTACTTAATTAGGACCTCGTGAATACGAGGAGAGCCTCCCACTGTCCCACCTCTTATCTGGTCGCGTTTTCTTTGATTTTTTGCTAATTACCCGACTAGGAAAAACTTAATCTAAACTTATTTTACAAGATTTTCCCCGAGAGTTGATCGCGCCTTGACCAGTAATTCATTCTCTTTATTGTCTTAATGTCGTTAAACATGATGTCTTAAATCATCCTTGAACTTCTCTTATAAACTTCATTTATTCTTCATACTACATGCCCTTTCTTCATACTACATGTCCTTGGAAATGGAAATTTTGTTAGATCTGTACTTTAGCCATAAACTACCATTTGGGAGTGTAGGAGCTAAGTGCCATGCAAGGTAAAGTGCTACGTTATGGGAGCCACCCCTTGAGGCTAGAATGGCGCAAAGTGCTACATAATGGGAGCCACCTCTTGAGCCTGTAGGGGCCACCTCTAGAGTCTTCCATAACTAAATGACTAGTTATGCGCTTGTTTCGCACATCTTTTTCTTCTCCTTTCGTTTTACCTTTTCGTTCGCGTATCGATCAACCAATTAACTAACTTGTAGTCAACTGACTGATTGACGACGCGGGCGTGCCAGACTTGTTTCGCACATCTTTTTCTTCTCCTTTCGTTTTGCCTTTTCGTTCGCGTATCGATCAACCAATTAACTAACTTGTAGTCAACTGACTGATTGACGACGCGGGCGTGCCAGTCACATGCGTGACGATTCTATTGTGCGCTCATTCTGACCCATGTCGGGCGAATGTGAGGTTCGGTCGGGACCAGCAGTCCGCCATACCATAAAGGCTATGGCGTTAATTACATCCCCCACGAGGAGGGAACACCTTTGATTAATTGCCGAGATAGCGGGCTGTCGAAGCTGGATTAAAAAGAGCTACATGATGATCACGACGAAGGCATGCCGGATGCATATGTTTATGGAATTATGGATCCTCGGTACATGGCGGAGGACGTGGGTCCGAAGACCGCCGTCGCGCATAGCGAAGACTTCCGACCAGACATAATCCGGCTTTTCCGTCGACGCCATTTGATATACCCGAGGATGTATGCATGGATGCGCATATGACGTTCATGACTATATTAAGCATGATAATGGAATTGTGAAAGTAAATGATGGTCTGCCACGTTTATTACTCCTCATCGAGAGGAGGGAAGGCAACATAAGTGTGACAGTGAAAGCAAAGTGCTAACAGACGTGGTAATGAAGATATGATGACAATATAATTCGGGCTCGCTTGGTCCCTCCCTTGTTCAATTTATTATCCATTATGATTTATCAACGCCGACCCCGGGGGACGAGGTCCACTCGGGGGGGGGGGGGGGGGGGCAAATAAGCGATTAAAGCAGCAAGAGGCTTTGAAACCGGCGCGACCATGCAATAGGTAGTTTATCCGGCGCGACGAAGCGTAGGTATAGATGTTAATACGGCGCGGCCATGGTGAGTGTCAATACGGCGCGAAGAAACGTAGGTATAGATGTTAATACGGCGCAGTGACCAAGCATGTTGAAACGACGCGCAAGGACTTTGGGGCGAGCCGGTTTAGGGCACGCCGGAAAGGCGCAAAGGAAAAAAAATGGAAATGAGTGTGGGGTTAATCCGGCGCGGGGGGGTACCGCGCCGGTTTAGGGCGCGCCGGTCAAGACCGCGCCGTACTAAGCCTGTTTTATTGAGTTTTGAACTTTTTTAAGTTTGTTAGACTTCATGGGACCCTTTCTTGAGTTGTTGGGCCAGATGATTGTTCGATTGGAGTCCACGGCCCTCTGGAGATGAGGGGGGAGGTCAGTGCGAGGTTCATACTCGAGCACCGAGATGATCGGGTCCAGAACGATCATTTCATTAAGGCTTATTTATTCTTAATCTGTCCAAAATTGGACAGCATCTCCCCTGGACCTGAAGAGTTGCAGGGGAGAAGCGGGGTCATGTTCACCTGTGGAACAAGCCCCTAAACCGCCGGTCTGCACAATGGCAACCAGCAAACCCCAGTGGATGGAGTACTCCGAGGACTAGCCTGCTAGGAGCACCAAGATTCCGTAGGGGAAGAAACAGAGGGACGAAGCCGTTGACGGTGGGAGCAATACCCCGAGGACTAGCCTGCGAGGGGTGGACAACCCACAGTATATGACTTATCCCTTAGAGGAACCGACCATTAGGGAGATGGGACTCCGAGGGCTAGCCTGCGAGGAGCACACATCCCCGGTCTCCGTTGGGTCCTGGACTGTTAGAGTCTAGCTCGTTGAACCGAGACCTCTTCGTTACTATCCGCTGTGGGCTCAGGAAGAACGTCTACCATCGGGAGGTAGGGTTCTTAGTTGCCTAGCAGTTTCGTGAAACCGCAGGGGCGTGTTCCCCTTCCCCGGATGATAGAGATAATAAGAAGGAAAACCCCGGAAGCCATTCGGATGACCATGATGCGTAGAGATAGTAAATGCATAAATAAGGGAGGTCCATTACGAGGCATATGTTCGATCAGTTAGAGAGCATCGTTCAGGGGACAAAACCCCACGCTTGGCGGAGAGAGGCACGCGCAGAAGCACGGCTCCGTCCGAGAAGAGAGGGGTAAGCAAGAATCATGAGATTAAACAGGAGAATATTCGGAGGGGGAAACCCCGGGGAAGGGGCGTTTCTGTAGCCCACGATGATTCAGGGCATGGTAAGAGATTCGGGGAAAGTGGAATCAGGGAATGACACGGAGAGAGAGACTCACGCGCACGCATTGGCATACATGAGAAAGGGAAGATGAATACCACTCATTCGACCCATTAAACCTAGCGCTCAGCATGGATATATATATACATATATGCGTTACCATCCCAGAAACGGGAATGGTTCGGCATTTACATCATCAGATTATGGCACCAGCGCCGTTATTCGATCGCCGTTCAACAATAATAGAAGCAGAGGACGCTCATAGCGCAATAACAGGGGAAAGAGTAGCAGAGAAAATCGCGTAGAGGGGGGAGAAGAATTGACTCATATCATCGTCGCTCCTCCCCCTCTCGCTTACATTCGATGGGCAGAAGTTTCAGAAGAGGAAACTGCGGAAAATCGGAAAGGGATCAGCGCCCGCGCCCACCTGTTCCTGAAACAGGGCGTCGTAGAAGAAGAGGATGGCCGGCGGTAGCTCCTCCGAAGGAACCCTCTCGAAAAACTTCTCTCTCTTCTTTTTTTCTTTTTGTCTGTGTGTGGCCTCCTTTCTTTTTTTTTGCCTCTTCTGATCTCTCTTTCACCTCTTTTTTTTACTCTCTCCCACCTTCTTCTTCTTGTTGCTCTCGAACAGCCGTATATATAGGGCATGAGTTAGAACGTTGAACCGGCGTGGGATTGGCGCGCCGGAGGAGCCTTCAAGGCTTATCGCGTCGGGATCGAAGCCATCATCAGGGTGATCTACGCGCCGGCATGAGGGCTGAAGATGGGGGCGCGCCGGTACAAGGGTTGAAGGTAGGGGCGCGCCGGGATAAGGGTATTGAGTGAGGGGCGCGTCGGTTTAAGGCGCGCCGGACTAATGTCCCTTGTTGCTTTTAAGCCAGTCGATGGACCCGGGGATAATTCCGGGGGCCATCGTGAACATGTACTCTGCGACTGCCCACTAAGACTTCGACGATACGATCTGTCGAAGCTCCTAGATTGGTGTACGGCCATTTTCCAGGTTCTGGATTGCTTTAGGCTGCTCGCACAGGTCTTCTGCGGGCATACGGCCTTCAGCTCTCTGACCCAAGCCGTTAACCTGGCCTGGTTCGTCTCCGAGGCTTCTCGGAAAGCGTGACAACCCCAGGGATAGCTCCGCCCGAGCTGGGTGGTCATTCGGCTGCTAATGGGCCCATCTTGGCAGGAAGCCGCACCCATGTCGGGTGATCGGGATCTTCCGCCGCCAGAGCTTTCGGTCCTCCATACTGGAGAGCCGGGGGAACTCCTTCATCCTCGGGAGAACCTTCTCAGTTGGTGGGGGACCACCGGATAGACCGTCGTCCTTGATCGGACAACGGGTGTGGTGGATGCGGCATGACAGAGTCGATGCCGGTTCATTGGGCAGGCTTGGTCGCACGGCCGGTTGGTTGTGAGCTTGTCCCGGCTCCCCTGAGGTGAAGTCCCCGTATCTATACGGAGCGACTCGAGGCTCTGGCAGCTTTGAAAAGTATTCAATATGTTGATATTTATCGGCTTCCGTGCTTCGGTGGACCGGGTCATTCGTCTTTACGGCTTGGTCGCCGACGATCATATTTTAGGTGCCAACAAATGCCCCCCAGACGTGGGTGTTGCGAGCAAGGCACGAGTGTAGCAGGGCCGACGGATGTATTTCACCCGGACTGACCTTCCCTTTGGTTGGCGAGTGCCTGGGCTGGCCCTTGATTCGGCACGGGCGTTGACCCGGTATCGTTCAGTCGTCAGTACGGCGCGGGATAACCCGGCGCGCCTACTTGGTGCACTCACGATGCTGGGGTGTTAATACGGCGCGGCCTTGACGCTGACGCTTTGATCCGGCGCGCCTTTTACTGGCGCGCCTTTTGCTTGACGGGTTGTTAATCCGGCGCGCTAAATAGCGCGCCGGTCTAGCGATGGGGAACTTCCCCTATTTATCTTCCTTCCCTTGCTTTTTTTCTTCATCGCCCTTCATTTGACGTTTTTCTTTCTCTCTCTTCTCCTTCTTCTCCCCTTCTGGCGCCGAGAGCGGCGATTTTTCCTTCGGGTGAGTGGAGATGCTGTCCCTTTGGGTCTCGAAACCCATTCTTTGGACCCCGGGAGGCTTCTAGCAGGGCTTGCCCTCGGAGCTATTCCCCCGGGTGTTCCTCTGGCCTCGGTGTAATGCCGATGGCTGTCTTTTAGGGACCGTTCCTCAGTGGACGCGTTCCCGCTTTTCTTCGGCAATTCCCCGTGCTGGGGAGACTCTGCCGAAATTTTGTCAGAAGTTTACCTTTGATTAGCCGTTTCCTGACGTTGTTTTTGTTTGATATGCTCTTTTCGCAGCTGTTATGGCATCCAGCTCTTCCTCTCGTGCCGTGGTGACATGGGAGAATGTTAATTCTCTCGACTGGGGTCACGGTCAGGTGGCCATAGTTGCGGAGTCCTCGGATTCGGAGACGGACACCGTAGACACCGGTCGTCTCCTTATCCTCGGGGGCGACTCCTTTCATTATAATAGAGAAGACGTGATCAGGAAGGATCATCCCAAGGACAAACACCTGATGTCCCTTCTTCGGCGTTTCAACCTTCAGGGGAAGCGGGACGTGTTTGCCGTGCGGAAGGTCGAGCAGGCTCTGCTGGTGGAGAGAGACAGCTTGGCCGAATGCGTAACGCGGGGAAGACCCATCTATCTCCCTGGGGAGGTCAGGAAGTGGAGCGTTGTGCTGGGGCTGCAAGACCTGGCTCCGTCAGACGGACTGTTGACCAGAGCTCCTGAATTTGTGCCTGCTCGGTGGAATGACTCCGCGGGCAGGGTAGATCGGGAGAAGCCGATCTGTGGCTTATTCCTTGCCCCGTTGAGGTGGGGAAATAGAGATGAGTCATTTTTGCTGGATTGCTTGGCGATTCGCTTCAAGCACCAGATCTCCGTGGGATGGTTTGCTGAGTTGAAAGTCACAGATGCCCACGCATTCAGGCCCGGAGCAGTGGAATTCACAGACTATGTGCTGCATCACTATGCTCCTCTTTTGACCAGAGCTGGTGTTTATCACAGCGTATATGCTTCAAGGTATCGGTATCCGATTTCCCGAGGCTTGTGCTGCGGCATGATCGAGGTGTTTTGCCCCGAATACAACACCTTCTATACTTCAGAGGGGGAGACCTCTTTAGACTTGTGGAGTCTATGTCAGCTCAGCGGCCTGCCCATTGATGGAGAGCCGTATGAGGAAGTTTGTTGGCCCGACTGGTTGAAGGACCAGACCGACGGTGACGGTCGGTATATGGCGGGCTACGCCTATCGATATCTAATGAAGGCGTATCGCACCCTCTTCCATTCGTCGCAAGACACGAGAGAAGCTCGAAAGCCGGGCGAGAAACGAAGAGTGCGGATGGGTGCTTGGCTTCAATATTTCTTCCAGGGGAAGAACAAGTATGAAGATTTTCCTCTGATAGCACCGGTGGCCCAGAAGCGGAAGAAGAGGATACGACGCCAGGCCGCTTCGTCATTTTCTTCGAGAGGAGGGTAGGGGGAAAACCCAAACCCTACTGGTGTTGATGCAGTGACTCATTGTGCTGCATATTTGGTTTATTCGCTTTGTTCCTTTGCTCTCCCTCAGGGTGACGAGAGCATGATCAGGGCGGAAGCCATATATCCGGCCTGTCTTATGGCTTAGGGTACCAAGCTGTCTCTTTGCCCAGTGGCCCTGTGCCTCATTTACAAGATGTTGGGAGATTTGCACAAAATGCGCCTCCCCAGAAGCCTTCGGACGGTTGGTCCGTTATATTTCTTTAATGCTTGGGTCTGCACCCTGTTTCCGGAGGCAGCTCCTCGGGCCTTACAAGCGGTTCCCCTGGTCCCGCGCATGATAGAGTTTGCAAGTGCCGAGCCATCATTGCTAATGGAGCAACTTTATGCTATTCGGGGTAAATTGACCCGTCTTCCCGTGGATTCGCCCGGGGTTCTTCATTTCTGGAGCTTAGCTGCTCACTCGAGCCCATTGACGAATAGGACGAGACAGTGCAAACTCTTTGAAACTGAGGAGTACATCCATCCGATTTCCCAGGCCAATTGTACCAGGCCTATTCTGGAGCCGGAGTTGGTTGATTGGGCACTGGCCATAAGGCCTAGTGTCCTCGTCTTTCGCAAGAGCGGCATTCTGTGGTTGGAGCCGTATTACCCGTTCCGTTTCAGTCGGAACTTCGGCTATGACTAGCAGATTCCACATTCCTATTCGCAATTTGCACTGCCCAACAGGCACAGGGCCGGGCAAACGTCCAATGACGACGCCCGGATATGGTGGGACTTTTTCCATCGTCGCGAAGACGTTTCTTTCCGGGTGCCCACCCCCGCACGGTTCCCTCGCGTCACGCCTGAATACATCAAGTGGTGGAACGCGCGGACGGGATTTTACAGGACCTCCCGGAGAGAGTGCTGGGCCGTGGCGGAGCACAGGTTCTTAGCTTCCCAACCGGAGCCAGTTCTTGATATTGATGCTTCTTATTTGAAGAAGTTGAAATCTTGGACTAATACGGATGTGAAGGCCTATCTAGAGGCCCGTAAGCTCGTAAAAAGCCGCAGGACGAAAGTTGAGCTGAAGTTGCCCCCGATCAACAAGGATGACTATGTGAAGACCCTTCGGGGTTTATGCCGGGTGAGCAGTGAGAGGGTGATTCTCCAGCAACTCCCTTTACCGGTAGAAGAGCCCATCGCGGCCGTGGCAGACTGGCGTCCCGAGGTAGACAGGTTGTATCCCTACCGGGCTTTCATTCGCAAAGAGGACAGGCGGGCTGATTTGTATGCCAACACCCCTTGGCTGTTTGCGCTCCTTCGGTCTCACGGCCTCTCGGTGGGTAGCCCCGGCGAAGCCATACTGGACCATCCTCTTCAAATCTCCTTCAAATATGCAGACAGGTGGGGGCTGGACCATCTGAGTCTGTATTACCTGCTATCCTCCCGTGGCCATGAGGACCTGGCACTGTTGGCTGAGCCGAGCGAAAAGATCATGGATCTATGCTGGCTTATTCGCGAGGCGGCTTCGAGGGACAAGACGCCCTCGCTGTTTTATTGGCCTCTCTTCCCCTTTTATACGGGACCGGCAAGTACGTTCCATCTCTTCCTTCAGGCCCTTCGGCCAGCCTCTTCTTTTTATTGTGGTTGTGTCATTCTCACCCTTGTGCGTATGCAGTCCGACCGACTTCAGAGGAGACTCGGCACTTCAGGGAATTGATCATAAAGGCCCAAAAGCTGACATATTTTGAAGTTCCTGAGCCGGCGCCGACCACGACGCCATTGCCTCCTGGGGATTCGAGGAAGAGGACCAGGTCCCAACTGCGAGAGGCCGTCGGGAAGGCGAAAGCGGCGGTGACCCGGGTGACACGGGCACGCCGGAAGAAAGCTGCGGAGCAGACATCGACAACCGACCTTCCTCCCGTTGTATCTTTCGAAGAATTTGAGGCTTCTCGCGCACAAGGGCTAGAGGCCGAAGGTAGGCTCTTCTTTTCTTCAAAGTGCATTAGCTTGTCTTGACTGCTTGGGGCGACCCATGCTGACAGTCACTGATACAGCTGCTGGGGTCGTCGGTCTCGAGGCGACGGTGGATGTAGAGGCTGGGGACGGGGCAGAGGAAATCCTTGTTGTTCCCATAGAAAGGGATCTGCCCGCCCCCACACCCCAGCGGGAGATGGAAGGTAATCCACAGTTTAGTTGCGATAGCAACGTAAATCTTTGTATCTTCAGTCATCCTGACCCTGTTTTGCTGTGAATTTGTAGTCGATATACAACCATCATTGCTTCCGGGCTCGGAGAGCGTAGAGGAGGTGATCCCCTCGGGGCAGGGAGAACCCGCCCCTGAGGTATCATTTATTGCTGCCCCTGGTGCGGAGAGCACTGGGGGAGTTCCTGCCGAGGGCGATGCTCCTGCTGGCGAGGCTCCTGCTCCGTCGGTGGAGCATCCCAAGAGAGCAGAGGGATCCTCTTCCTCTGAGCGTGTAGACTATGGTGGCGGCTCCAGTGACGAGGAGTCACCGCTGCTTGATTTTGAGACCGACGATGCTGGGGTGTCCTCGGCCTACGAGAGCGACTATTTGACTTTCAGCCCGGCCCGGTTATCATGGGGCGGTCCTGTGCCGTCATTATCGCTTACGAGTGAGGGAGTTGGCGCTGGGGAAGCAGCTCTTAAAGAGTTGAGCTTAGTCCCGGCCGAGGTAAGGACCTATCCAGGGTCAATACTTGCCATGCTTCTTTCCTCCTCCTTTTAGCCAGGCTTTTTAAGTGTATATATCTCTGATGCAGACTGAGGTGGCGCTACTGACTATGACGGTGCAAATACCACTCCCGGCCCTGGGAACAGGGCAGGCGACTTTCCCGTCCGTCCTGCGGCCCATCGCATTGCGGTACCCAAAGGATCATGCAGCAGCAATGGTTCCAGTTGGTCCCGGAGCGCTCGTGGAGGTTGATAGTTCGGCGATAGCCGGAGATTCTCCGCCAAGGGAGGCTGCACAGCAGTCAGCTCTGAAGAAGGGTGGCTCTGCTGAGATAGAAGCCGGGGAGATTATTGAGGGACGGATATCCCCGAACCTTGGGGTTCTTGTTGGACTTCCATCCCAAAGGACCGGTAAGGAGATTGTTGTTGTTGAGGCTCCAGCCACCGCATCTACCGGTGCGGTTGTTCCCGGTGGTAGTGGGCTGCAGCTTATGCCGTCGTCATCTTCCGGGACGGCTGATGATATATGGGCTGCCGTGGATAGCAGAGTAGAGTTCGAACTGCCCGAGACGTCGCCACTTGGTCTTCAATCCTCGAGTGATGTCGTGTGGCAGTTCCTGGGGACCCTCCAGCAGGCCGTAACAGCCAGTAGGGATTTAACTTATGTTCAGCTGAGGGGGTTGATAGAGCATCTGTCCCGCTCGCTGCTGGCCCTTGGCTGTCCCATGGACGACTGGACTCCACGGGTGATCCTGCTCCTGAAGTATGTGAACCGGAGGGAGTTCTTGGGCCGGGAGGCAGCTGACCAGTTGGTGGCCATATCAATGGAGCGGGCTGAAAACAAGACGGCCCTCATTTCCCTGCAAGAGACCGCGGTGAGGGCGAGGGACGAAGCCAACGCCTCTCTTCAACGCCGAAACTCCCTGACGGCCCGGATGACGGCATTGCGGGCCGAACTTTCCAGGATAGAGGCTGAACTTGAAGAAGTAGATCGCCTGGGGGTCCAAAAGGTTGAGGATGCTGAGATGGCCGAAGGACAAGCTGCTTCCCTGGAGGCGAAGCTATCCGAGCTGGAGGCCACCGAGTTCAGATTGCAAGAACTGATCCGTCATCCGTCCTTGGGTATTCCTGTGCTGGAGGACATCTTCCGACGCCCTTTGCCGTAGTCTCTTTTCTTTATGTGCTCACTTTTAATGCACCTTATGTATCCCAGGGCATGGTCCATGTAATCATGCGCCTTCACTTCATAGTAATGAAAAATCTCCATCCTGATTTTGAATGAAGACTCCATCTTGTCATTGTGTTGTTTTTTTTGTTTGCCCGTCGATTCTAGTTCGAGTGTATGAGTCATTAGGGCAGGAGAGCGCTCACGCCTTCAGGGAAGGGGTGAGGTGTTCACTCCACCGCGCCACGACTTTTCTCAAGACTAGAAACGGCTTTATGCTGGTCGAG
Organism: Amorphophallus konjac; assembly: GCA_022559845.1. Taxonomy (NCBI): domain Eukaryota; kingdom Viridiplantae; phylum Streptophyta; class Magnoliopsida; order Alismatales; family Araceae; genus Amorphophallus; species Amorphophallus konjac. The sequence continues at coordinate 144,017,980 of CM040126.1, forward strand.
AGTTCAGGGAACTCAGGGGGGCATAGTGAAACTGGTGGATAAACGGTCATGCCGAGAGCGGCAAGAACCGAGAACGGGTAGCGACCGGTCTTGCCGATGATGACAAGGGTCGAAAGGGTAGACGATCTTGCCGATGGTGACAAAAACCGGGTAGGTAGTGACCGATCTTGCCGATGGTGACAAGGGTCGAAAGGGTAGACGGTCTTGCCGATGGTGACAAAAACCGGATAGGTAGTGACCGATCTTGCCGATGGTGACAAGGGTCGAAAGGGTAGACGGTCTTGCCGATTGTGACAAAAACCGGTTAGGTGGTGACCGATCTTGCCGATGGTGACAAGGGTCGAAAGGGTAGACGGTATTGCCGATGGTGACAAAAACCGGGTAGGTAGTGACCGATCTTGCCGATGGTGACAAGGGTCGAAAGGGTAGACGGTCTTGCCGATGGTGACAAAAACCGGATAGGTAGTGACCGATCTTGCCGATGGTGACAAGGGTCGAAAGGGTAGACGGTCTTGCCGATGGTGACAAAAACTGGGTAGGTGTAGCGACCGATCTTGCCGATGGCGACAAGGGTCGAAAGGTAGACGGTATTGCCGATGGTGACAAAAACTGGATAGGGTAGCGACCGATCTTGCCGATGGTGAAACAGGTCGAAAGGGTAGACGGTCTTGCCGATGCTGACAAAAATCGGATGGGGTAGCGACCGATCTTGTCGATGGTGACAAGGGCCGAAAGGGATAGACACTGGACGTGTATAAGTGGGATATCGGATGAAGACCCTCGCCCCGACCTCGGAAATGGCCTTTGGACGACGGATGGTTCATCACTATTCATCATTCATTTTTATTCACATTACTGACCTAAGCGCCCTTTCGGGTTTTCGCCGAAGCCAGCCCCCTCTTGCTTTTGCCCGCGCGCCCTCTCGGGTTTTCACGCGGCGGGGTACCCAATTTTACCTGCGACGCCCTTTCGGGTTTTCGCCACAGCTGGGTTATAGCCATTTTTGCACTTGACCTGATATAGGAGCAAGTCTGGCGGGGTATCTCTATTTTTAACCCCATTTTTTTCTTTTCTTCTTTTTTTTGTTTTTGAATTCGAGATTCAGAAGAACTGGACCGCAGGAACGCTGACCGTCCTTGTCGGTGAGGACAAGGGTTGGTCTTAGGTTTATCTCGTCGACACTGGTTAAATGTCGAAGCAAAGGATATGGTCTATTAGCAAGGATATAAGATTCGAGTTAGGGGTAAAGCTTGACTGATCTCGCCGATGATGACGAGGGTCAAACACATGTTTATTGACCAGCATAGGTTATCGTCGAAACAAAGGTGGGTTTATTAGCCAGGACGGAAGGTCCAAGCTTAGGGGTAGGGATTGATCGATCTCGCCGATGATGACGACGGTCGACCATGGGTTTATTCATCATCATGGGTCACATGCTGAAGCAAACATGGGATTATCAACAGGGACGTAAGGTCCAAGTGAAGGGTAGAGATCGCCGCTCTCGTCGAGGATGACGAGGGTCGAGGAGGGTTTGTTCATCGACATATGTCACTGCCGAAACAAGGATGGGGTTGTCAACAGGGACGTAAGGTCCAAGTTGGGGGTAGAGATTGACCGATCTCGTCGAGAATGACGAGGGTCAAAAGGGGTTTGTTCATCGACATGGGTCACATGCCGAAGCAAAGATGAGGTTATTAACAAGGACGTAAGGTCCAAGTTATGGACAGAGATCAACCGATCTCGTCGATGATGACGAGGGTCGAAAGGGTTTGTTAAAGTATTCCTGGTGGGACTTTGATGATTGTCCCTTTCGGAGTTTATAGGGTGGAGAACAGGAGAGGCATTTGGAAATTACCACTTTACCGACTCAGGCGCCCTTTCGGGTTTTCGCCGAAGCCAGCCCCCTCTTGCTTTTGCCCACGCGCCCTTTCGGGTTTTCACGCGGCGGGGTACCCAATTTTGCCTGCGACGCCCTTTCGAGTTTTCGCCACAGCCGGGCTATAGCCATTTTTGCACTTGTCCCGATGTGGGAGCAAGTCTGGCGGGGTATCTCTATTTTTAACCCCATTTTTGTTATATATATATTTTTTGACTTCTTTTTTTTATTTTATTCGGAATGCGAGTCGAGAAAGGGTAGCTTGATCAGGGCGGAATGCCACTAACCAAGGAGAGGCAGCTTGATTAGGGTGGAAAAACCGCCTAATCCAAGGAAAGTAGCTCGATTAGGGCGGAATGCTGCTAACCAAGGAAAAGTAGTTCGATTAGGGCGGAATGCCACTAACCAAGGAAAAGTAGCTTGATTAGGGCGGAGTGCCACTAACCAAGGAAAAGTAGCTCGATTAAGGCGGAGTGCTACTAACCAAGGAGAAGGTAGCTCAATTAGGGCGGAATGTCGCTAACCAAGGGGAAGGGTAGCTCGGTCAGGGCGGAATGCCACTAACCAAGTAAAAGTAGCTTGATTAGGGCGGAGTGCCACTAACCAAGGAAAAGTAGCTCGATTAAGGCGGAGTGCCACTAACCAAGGAAAAGTAGCTTGATTAGGGCGGAGTGCCATTAACCAAGGAAAAGTAGCTTGATTAGGGCGGAGTGCCACTAGCCAAGGAAAGGGTAGCTCGGTTAGGGCGGAGTGCCACTAGCCAAGGAAAGGGTAGCTTGGTTAGGGCGGAGTGCCACTAGCCAAGGAAAGGGTAGCTTGGTTAGGGCGGAGTGCCACTAGCCAAGAAAAGGGTAGCTTGGTTAGGGCGGAGTGCCACTAGCCAAGAAAATGGTAGCTTGGTTAGGGCGGAGTGCCACTAGCCAAGAAAAGGGTAGCTTGGTTAGGGCGGAGTGCCACTAGCCAAGAAAAGAGTAGCTTGGTTAGGGCGGAGCGCCACTAGCCAAGGAAATGGTAGCTTGGTTAGGGCGGAGTGCCACTAGCCAAGAAAAGGGTAGCTTGGTTAGGGCGGAGTGCCACTAGCCAAGGAAAGGGTAGCTTGGTTAGGGCGGAATGCCGCTAACCAAGGAAAAGGTGTTCCGACCGATCACTCGGGGTGTGTCTGCTGCGCCGCATGATACAGCTTAATGTGTTTTCCGTTTAGGGGAGAGAACTGGATGACTCCTTTGTGGTCCACGAGGACGTAGGCACCCCCTTCATATACTCGGCGGACGATATACGGTCCGACCCAGTTTTCGACCAGCTTCCCTTTGGGGTTAGAGGCCATCACTTCTCTTCTTTTGACCATCACCAGGTCTTCTTTCTTGAACTCTCGACCCTTGACTAACTTGTCAAAAGCACGGGCCATGCGAGCTTGGTAGAGTTGGATGTTTTGCTGCGCTTGGAGGCATTTTCCTTCGAGCTCAGCGAGCTCTTCCAATCTTCTTTCTGCATTGGTCTGCTCATCACTGACTAATCTGTGCTGGATGGCAACTCGCAATGAAGGAACTTCAAGTTCAATCGGTACTACAGCTTCCGACCCGTAGACAAGGGAGAAGGGTGAACAGCCGGTTGGGGTCTTGTAGACAGTACGATAGGCCCAAAGCGCTTCGTACATCCTTTCTTCCCAATCTTTTTTGTTAGACTTGACAGTCTTCGCCAATAGTGTGCACAAGGTTTTGTTAAAAGCCTCTGCTAGTCCATTGGCTTGAGGGTTGTAGGGGGACGACGTCCTCCAGTCAATTTTGTATTTGTCAGCTAGCCGATAAACCTTCTGGTTTCTGAAATGGCTGCCGTTATCAGAGATGATTCGGCTGGGGATCCCGAACCGGAATATAACATTCTGCCGGAAGAACCTTGCAACTAGTTCTCCGGTCACATCTCTTAGTGCTACTGCCTCCGCCCATCTGGAGAAGTAATCTGTAGCTGCTAAGATGTATCTGCATCCTGATGAAGATGCTGGTAGTGGCCCTACCACGTCCGTGCCCCACTGAGCAAACGGCCAACTTGGTAGGGTGGGATGTAGTGGCACTGGGGGTCTCCTCGCCACATTAGCATGTTCTTGACATTTCTGACAAGCCTTGGCAAACTTGCAGCAATCATTAAATATAGTGGGCCAATAATAACCCAATTTCTTTATCTCTATTTTCATTTTCGGACCGGCCTGGTGTGCCCCAGCTGATCCCGCATGAACTTCTTGCATCACCTGTCCCGCTTCTGCTGAAGACAAGCAACGGAGTAGGACTTTCCTTCGGGCATCTGCCATAATTCGGAACAAGGTCCCGCTTCTCATTTCATAAGAATCCTTGATCCTCAGGAGCTTCATTCTTTGTTCCTTTTCTTTTGGAAGTTGCTGGTGTTGAAACCAGCGTAGGAGATGCTCTCGCCAGTCGGGCTGCTGGACCCCTTCGATGACTGTTACCTCCATCTCATGTTCGTCGGCAAGGACCTCTGTTACGCTGGGGACCTGTCGGCGGTTGATTACTGTTATATTCAGGCTTGTGTCTGGCGGGACCGCCAATGAACTGGCCAGCTTAGCGAGGGCGTCTGCCTGAGCATTCCGGCCTCGATTGATGTGCTTGATGCTGATGAAGTAAAATTTTGACATCAGTCGAGTTGCCAACTGGTGATAGGGGAGGAGCTCTTGCTTTCGCACCTCGAACTCTCCTTCCAGCTGTTTTATAACTAGCATGGAGTCTCCGAACGCTTCCAGCATCTGAATTCCCATGGACAGAGCGATCTGCAACCCGATTATCAGGGCTTCATATTCTGCTTCATTGTTTGTGCATTGTTTGTTTATGGAGCAGGATGTATGCACCACTTCTCCTTCTGGGGACTTCAAGACTATGCCCGCCCCTGCTCTGACCCTGGATGATCCGGTGGCAGAGGTGTCAATTCTGGAAGCGCCATCAAAATATAGCTGCCATAAGGAAGGCTGTACTTGGGCGGCTTCTAGGGTTTCATCCTCGGGAAGTTCCGGTTCCCACGGGCTTTCTCCGGGTATCGGATGTTCAGCAAAGAAATCTGCAATAGCTTGACCTTTGATGGCTTTGCGCGGTACGTAAGAGACATCAAACTCCATAAGGATTACCGCCCATTTGCCCAGGCGGCCTTTGAGTGCTGGCTGGGACATGATATATTTTAGGGGATCCTCCTTGGACACCAAGCTGATTTCATGCGACAACATATAATGCCGGAGCTTTTTGACTGCGAAGACTAGTGCCAGACAGATCTTCTCAATATAAGTATATTTTTCTTCGGTTCTGACCAGTCTTCTACTGAGATAATAGAGGGCCTGCTCTTTTCCTTCTTCATTGTTCTGGGCTAGCATTGCCCCCAGAGAATTGTGTGTAGCTGCTATATACAGTATCAATGGCCGTCCTTTCACCGGTGCGCCCAATACTGGAGGAGTCTTCAGATAATCTTTTAGCTTGTCAAAGGCTGTCTGGCAATCTTCATCCCAATAAAAGGGAACATCTTTCATCATCAACTTGTGGAAAGGCTGGCATCGCCCTGACAAATTGGAAATGAACCGCCGGATATAAGCCAGGCGGCCCTGTAGTGACCTCAGCTCGGAGATGTTCCTTGGTGGAGGTAACTCCTGAATCGCCTTGATCTTTGCGGGGTCTATCTCGATCCCCCGATATCGGACGACAAAGCCCAAGAATTTTCCGCTCGATACTCCGAACGCACATTTCATAGGATTCATTTTTAGCTCATGCTGCCTCAGCCTCTGAAAAACAATCCGGAGGTCTTGCAGGTGATCTTCTCTTCTTATGGTTTTGACCACCAGGTCGTCTATGTAACATTCGACCTTGTGGTAGAGCAACTCATCAAAGATTTTGGTCATTGCGCGCTGATAGGTTGCGCCAGCATTCTTCAGTCCGAATGGCATTCTCTTGTAATGATAAATGCCTTTAGGAGTTCGGAAAGCAGTATGGACCCGGTCATGCTCCGCAATCCAAATCTGGTTGTAGCCGGACGACCCATCCATGAATGACAGGGCTTCATGGCCGGTTGTAGCATCGATCATGACCTCGGTTATTGGCACCGGGAAGTCATCTTTAGGACAGGCTTTATTTAGATCTCGGAAGTCGACACAAATCCGGATCTGTCCATTCTTCTTTTTCACGGGGACGATATTCGCCAGCCATGTGGTGTACTGATTTTCTTCAACAAATCCCACATCAATGAGCTTGTCAACTTCAGCACAGATTCGGGTGATGAGCTCTGGCCTCATACGCCGCGGCGGTTGCTTCACCGGCTCGGCTTCAGGGTTGATTGCCAGCTCATGTTGTGAGACGGCGGGACTTAGACCCGGCATCTCTTTATAAGTCCAGGCGAAGCAATCCCGGTATTCTAGCAGTAGTTGAATGTACAGCTCCCGTTCTTCCGGGGCTAGTTGGGCACTGAGGAAGGTAGGCCTAGGGTCCTTCTCATTTCCCAGGTTGACTTCTATCAGTTCGTCGACTGTGGCTTGGCCTCCGTCTTCTATCTCCGGAGGTGCCGGTTGGAGGTCGACGAAGTCTGGAATACCATCTTGAGGGTCGAGTACTTCGACTTCCTCGTCAGACACCGCCAGAGCTTCATGGGGTCTCTTGATCTCTTGTGCTAGCGACTGTGTGGATGGATCTATTGATACTTCCGTTGCCGTTGCAGCTCCTGAGGGTGAGGGAGCAGCTTCAGTGCTTGTAGATGAGGTTGCAGCCATGACAGGCCAGTAGTTGTTTGCCGCCGGACTCGGACAGCATATTGGATTTGTAGCAGAAGTTGAGGGAGTCTCGCCTTCTGGGACAGTTGTATCTTCCACAGAAGTGGCTTTTTCTTTTCTGGTAGCCGGCTCCCCTTGATTGGAGTAAACCGAGGCTCTGTTGACTGGCAGAAAGGGTGTTGAAGTCGTCATTAGCATGACCCCTGCGGAGGGAGAGACTTCTGCTTCTTGAGCATCTTCGGCTTCGCTGCTGCTAGCCGTATCAAATTCGGCTTGAAAGGCCGCTCCTTCAGGACGGACCTGCTCCCAGCATCGGCAGGAGATCAAGGTCTCCATTTGTTGATTCCCGGATAGAGCCAATTCAGCATGTTCGGCTTCCGCCGGGTATTCATCAAAGGTTGCCCCCAGAGGGCTATCTTCAGTTGGATAGAAGGTGGAGATGGTGTCCACCTCGTACCGCCCACTGTAATAGTAGTCTTCCAGGGTGAAGCCCAGACCCGGATGTTGAGAGACACGTCTCATTTCTTTGTCCAGATTTACAGGATACCACATCTTCTGGAAAGCTTCCTTGCGTTTTTGAGGCTGATCGGGAGGGATGTGTTGCTTTTGAAACATCCTGGCCGTCCGATCAGTGGTGAATGCCAGGCCCTGAACAGGAACCCGCGGGTCGGCTAGACCCTCAGGGAGGCTGCAGTCTGTGTCTTCCTGAGTGGGATGCTCCTCAGCCGTATAGAACAAGCTGCTGGGCCCATCTTCTTGTGCCACCTCCCAGGCTTTGAAAGGTTCGACAGTGGGACCATCGAGGCCGGAGACTGGCTTGGTGAGGCCGGCAGGGACTCCGATGCGGTCGTGCTGTCGATCAATATGCACTTCCTTAGCTTTGGGGTATAATGCTGGGGGTGTCACCCTGCCGACATTTCCAGAAGCCGTGATGTGGGAAACCACCTTCGGCTTGACATATCCGCGCGGCGGTGGTGGATACCAACCGTCACCCGATCTATTCTTCGATGCCCCTACGGGGGCTTCAGTTTCAGAAACCTTCCGGGGAGATCCCGTATACAGATTGGCGTCTGCCAAGTGACATTCAAACACCTCGAACGGGTGGATGTCAGCAAATATCCTTTCCTCCTTCCCCTGGAGGCTGTATTTGATGCATTGGTGGAGCGTGGAGGGCACCACCATATTTTCATGCAGCCATGGGCGGCCGAGCAGTGCTTTGTAGGAGGTGCGAGAATCAATGACGTGAAACTGCACCGTTGTAGTGAAATCTGCCAGGGTCAGTGTGAACTCTGCCACCCCCATAGATACTTCACATTTTTGGTTGAAGCCAGCGATACGCATATCCCCGACTTTCTCGAGATGTACATTGAAGTGGTACCTCTCGTATATTCTATATGGCAAGATGTTGACTGCTGCACCAGGGTCAACCAGAATCCGGTTCAGCTCTCTTCCATTCAGATGTCCTTTCATATATAGAGGCCTGTTGTGACTGGCAGTAGGTAGTAGCATGTCTTCTGGAGAGAAGGTCATACTGGCTTCTGGTATAGCCTCAGCTATGCAGGTTTCAAAATGAGCAGGCGTCTGCAGAGCAGTGATGATTGCCTGTCGAGTCTCTTCACTCAAAGAGAGAATTTCCCAGATCGTAAATCGAGCAGGGAGCTTCTTGAGCAACTTCATTATTCGGCTTCCAGCCCGGACATTGGAGAGCTTCATCTCTTCAACCCATCTGGGCTTAGGAGGGTTTTGATTTGTGGGTCCAGACGGACCTGCTTCATCTTCCTCGGACTCGGCACCCTCTTGACTGGCACCGACTGTCGGGTCTTCTTTATTAGCTGTTGTAGGGCAAGCCCCATCTGCATTTGCATCCTCAGGGGGTTGCGCTGACTGCGGGTGAATGACCCCGGGTGTAGGGTTAGCCTCCTGACAAGGCTGCTTCCCCTTTGACATCTTCATGAATTCAAGGAATGACGGGACTGTCTTGCCCCCAGTCTTGCTGTATAGACCTGACGGAGGAGGGATTTGTACTCCCTTAACTTCCGGCGGAGGTGTCTTGTAGGGTTGCTCCCCTCTGAACATAATGTTGTGATTGGGTGGTGGCTGGCGCCCCCATTTCCGGCCTGACCGAGTGGCATGTGCAGCAGTTGCGGCCTCGGCCTCGCCTCCCCCAGCATGGGGTGTGAAGCAAATTTCTCCTTCTTCCTCTTCTCCGGGCAGGTTGAAAAGTGCTGACAGGGTATTGCAGGAGACGACCTGTGTTTTATGGGCCCCAGCGGCCTTTCTTTTCTTCTTCTTTTGCTTTTTCTTCTTTTTGGTTTCTGCAGGTGCTTGCCCCCAGAACAGGCTGCTCTCTTGGGGTGGTGCTGCTTCAGCTTCCTCCCCTTGCTTGAGTGAGAGTTGCTCCAGCTCTTGCCATAGGACATGGTCCCGTACCAGCAGAGGTTTCAATTCGGGCTGTACGTATTCATCTAGCCCTTCAATTAAGTGTTGCAGTCGAAGGACCCCAGGATTGGTTTCCTTGATTACTGGCAGCGGAGTTTGTCTCCTCCTGTTGGGTGTATATATTCTGACAGCTGTAGGTGGAGTGTCCCCTATGGGCGCTACCACTGGCGGAGCAGGCCGGGGCGTAATGCCACGGATATATGCCCCCTCTTTTGGGCGGGATGCCCTCTTCTTCTTGTGCTTCACAGGGATTTGCTGCCACCCCTGCTGCTCCTTCACGGGCTCCAGGAAATGGATTTCGTAGGTGCTCCGTGTGCTTGCTTCAGAGATCTCCTCAGGTAATGCCTGGTAGAGGGAGACCATGTTGACTGCTGCTCTTCTGGGAGGAGCTTCATGTGGCTGGGAGGGTCTACTTTGTACTCTCCCAGCTCTATCTCATTCTTCTTCACCATCCCTTCGATGATGTCTTTGAAAACATAACAGTCTTCGATTGAATGTCCCAGCATCTGGTGATAGGGGCAGAATCTTGGACTGTCTCTTCTTTTGAGGTCCTCTGGTCTTCTTGGCTCAGGCAGAGTGACCATACTGTATTCTGTTACCCAGTCAAACAGGATCCGGGTCTTATCCTTAGGAAAGGAATAAGCCTTCTTCATTTTGTCCCTCAACGAAGGACCCTCTTTGTCATCTGGAGCTTTCGCAGGTTGCGGGGGAGCCGCCTTCTTGCCTTTCTCCTTCTGTTGTTCGAATGCCTTGATATCAAGCGCATTTGCTTCTTTGGGTGTGGGGCGCCGCTCCGCAGCCTTGCCTTTCTGGGCTATGCTGACAGCTGACGTCGGGACAGGTTTAGCTAGGAAAGCCTCCACCTCGGCTACCACATTATTCAGCCGGTCGAACGACCGTATTTCCATTCCGATCATTTTTTCCAGGACCTCCCTCCTGAGATTTTGTTTACATATTTGCACAGCGTCCTCCTGATGCGGGGGTCGCTTGCATCTCATTCCGAGGTTCCTCCACCTCTTGATGTAGTCAAGGGCGGTCTCATCTGCCCTTTGTTTTGTCGAATAGAGTTCGGCCACTGTGACTTCCCTCTCTGTGACATGGAATCTTTCTCTGAACTTCCTCTGCATATCTGACCAGTCATTGATTGACCCGGCCGAGAGGCTGGTGTACCATTCAAATGCGAGCCCCGTCAGCGAGGACCCGAAGAATTTCAGCAGATATGACTCGTCGGTGGACAGATCACCCATAACGGTCATATAATATGCAATATGTTCTTTTGGGGAACCTTTCCCGTTGAATTTGTCAAATTTGGGTGGCTTGTTGACTCCCGGGGGAAGTCGCTTAGCCGCATGGTGTTGCGGGTAGGGCACCCGGTAGGCATCGAATGCGACGTAGTCGCCTTCGCTCTTCTCTGCGAGCTTCAGCTCGATCATCCTCTCCACCATCATCCGGTTCACGACCGTGGGGTCGACTGGCTCCGGATAGAAGTGTGCTGGCTGCAGGTACGGGGTGACCAGGGTGGTCGCCTGTGGAGGATGCAGCAGCGGGGGTGCTGGGTGCACCTGAGGAAGCACCGGAGGTAGCAGCGGCTGAGGCTGTGGTGGCCGTTGTTGTGCTGTCGTCACAGTTGGCTCTGACGGCTGGGGTAGTGTATAAAGTGGTGGAGGGTCGTCTCGACGAGCCGCTCCCCGGGATGATTCACCTTGGACTTCGGGTGGTTTGGAGGCCGATGAGTGTTCAGTTTTCTCCATCAGCTGTTTCTTCAGGGAATCTATTTCCCGTTGATATCTCTGTAGCAACATCAAGACTGATGGATCTATAGTGGTGGGGACACCTTCTGTTGTTTCCCCGGACGTACCCTCGGGCAGGATGTCGAGGAGTACGTCGTCTTCTTCTTCCGTCGTTACCACATTAGCGGCCAAGACGGGGGCTTTGTCATCCCAGTGGAGGTATAACTGGGGCTGTTTCTCTTTCATAATTGTCAGAAGCCCTCTTGCTGCTTCTGTCCTGCGGGTAGCTGGTCCCGGCCGTACGGCCAACTGAGCCAGTTCTTGGGGGTCTTCAGGAAGCTCCCCATATCGGCTGGACACACCAGCCATGTTGCAAGTGAAAACCTGCATCCTCCTTCTTTGTCGATGGACCCTCCGCCTTGCTTGTTGCGGAAAGGTCAGCCTCTCGAACACAGAAATTCTTCTTCTTTCTTCCCGCTCGGGGAAGGCTTCATCGGCTTTGATCTCAGAGCCGTCATTGTGTCCATTGTCGTCGACCGACGACATCCTCATTATATCCTCCATTTCTTCTTCATCTGCCGTTGATGGGCAGTAATTTTCTTCAGTGGCGACTGTCTGCATCAGCCGCTGCTGTCCGAGCGAGGTGTTACCCAATCCTCGGAAATAGCTTCTGACCAGGCATGCCATTTCTTCTCGACCCCGTTCTTGATGTAGCACGGGGGAGAGTGGTCGACCTCCAGCAGGAGGAATGTAGGCCAGTCGAGCTCTGTCGGCTGGCTGTTGGAACCTTCGCCCCGTGGCAGGGACGTTGGCTTGACGGGCCGCAGCCCAGAAACTTCTGTGACGCGGAGGATCCGCAACCACCTCTTCTTCATTCATCGGGGGCAAGCCCCTTTCTCTTCTCGCTCCCGCCTCGTCGTTCATAGGACGACGGCGGGTGGGCGTTGGATGGTAGGCAGGTTGGGTCCGCTTGGGAACCCACACCTGTTTGAATTTCCTCGGCCTGAGCGCCGGGTTTTCTTGGCCATGGTGGCCGGCTTCTTCTCTTTCTGCCCTCCTTCCAGCGAGAGCTTGATAGTTGTTGTAGACAGGGACGTTTGGGATGACGCGATCTGGGGTCACCCGTGCCGTGCGCCCGTTGAGGAAGACACGCATGCCTCCCACCAGCATTGATTTTCCGGACTGAGAGACAGTTCCGGTGATCACGGCAGTATTTTTGCGAGCCTGGCGACGCTGACGTCCTCCAGGGGGCTTGTTGATATGAGTGGGATGCATCCCACGTACAAGGTGGTGCACCAGGCAGCTAGCGGCCGGGGCCGGATCCTTGAGCGAACCATTGCAGCAGGGAGCCTTCAGAGGTTCCATTTCCTTCACGGTTTCCTTGACGGGTTCCGTGGCTTCGACCTCCAGCAAGTCGACAAAGGCCAACCCCAAGAAGTTGGGGAAGCCCACAGCAGGAGGAAAGCTACCAAATTCCATGGGCACCGCCAGGTACCCTTGCGCGTGTCCGGCGACTATCGATTGGTCGAAGTCGACGCCAGCTATTCCATGAGTCGTCATTGTTTGCACTGAAATATCAAACAAGGCGATAATCAGTAGTCTTTGAGAGGGCTTCGAAGCCCGAATATCTCGGCAAAGAGATGAAAGGTGACACTGGTCCCACCGGGCGTGCCAGACTTGTTTCGCACATCTTTTTCTTCTCCTTTCGTTTTGCCTTTTCGTTCGCGTATCGATCAACCAATTAACTAACTTGTAGTCAACTGACTGATTGACGACGCGGGCGTGCCAGTCACATGCGTGACGATTCTATTGTGCGCTCATTCTGACCCATGTCGGGCGAATGTGAGGTTCGGTCGGGACCAGCAGTCCGCCATACCATAAAGGCTATGGCGTTAATTACATCCCCCACGAGGAGGGAACACCTTTGATTAATTGCCGAGATAGCGGGCTGTCGAAGCCGGATTAAAAAGAGCTACATGATGATCACGACGAAGGCATGCCGGATGCATATGTTTATGGAATTATGGATCCTCGGTACATGGCGGAGGACGTGGGTCCGAAGACCGCCGTCGCGCATAGCGAAGACTTCCGACCAGACATAATCCGGCTTTTCCGTCGACGCCATTTGATATACCCGAGGATGTATGCATGGATGCACATATGACGTTCATGACTATATTAAGCATGATAATGGAATTGTGAAAGTAAATGATGGTCAGCCACGTTTATTACTCCTCATCGAGAGGAGGGAAGGCAACATAAGTGTGACAGCGAAAGCAAAGTGCTAACAGACGTGGTAATGAAGATATGATGACAATATAATTCGGGCTCGCTTGGTCCCTCCCTTGTTCAATTTATTATCCATTATGATTTATCAACGCCGACCCCGGGGGACGAGGTCCACTCGGGGGGGGGGGGGGCAAATAAGCGATTAAAGCAGCAAGAGGCTTTGAAACCGGCGCGACCATGCAATAGGTAGTTTATACGGCGCGACGAAGCGTAGGTATAGATGTTAATACGGCGCGGCCATGGTGAGTGTCAATACGGCGCGAAGAAACGTAGGTATAGATGTTAATACGGCGCGGTGACCAAGCATGTTGAAACGGCGCGCAAGGACTTTGGGGCGCGCCGGTTTAGGGCGCGCCGGAAAGGCGCAAAGGAAAAAAAAATGGAAATGAGTGTGGGGTTAATCCGGCGCGGGGGGGTACCGCGCCGGTTTAGGGCGCGCCGGTCAAGACCGCGCCGTACTAAGCCTGTTTTATTGAGTTTTGAACTTTTTTAAGTTTGTTAGACTTCATGGGACCCTTTCTTGAGTTGTTGGGCCAGATGATTGTTCGATTGGAGTCCACGGCCCTCTGGAGATGAGGGGGGAGGTCAGTGCGAGGTTCATACTCGAGCACCGAGATGATCGGGTCCAGAACGATCATTTCATTAAGGCTTATTTATTCTTAATCTGTCCAAAATTGGACAGCATCTCCCCTGGACCTGAAGAGTTGCAGGGGAGAAGCGGGGTCATGTTCACCTGTGGAACAAGCCCCTAAACCGCCGGTCTGCACAATGGCAGCCAGCAAACCCCAGTGGATGGAGTACTCCGAGGACTAGCCTGCTAGGAGCACCAAAATTCCGTAGGGGAAGAAACAGAGGGACGAAGCCGTTGACGGTGGGAGCAATACCCCGAGGACTAGCCTGCGAGGGGTGGACAACCCACAGTATATGACTTATCCCTTAGAGGAACCGACCATTAGGGAGATGGGACTCCGAGGGCTAGCCTGCGAGGAGCACACATCCCCGGTCTCCGTTGGGTCCTGGACTGTTAGAGTCTAGCTCGTTGAACCGAGACCTCTTCGTTACTATCCGCTGTGGGCTCAGGAAGAACGTCTACCATCGGGAGGTAGGGTTCTTAGTTGCCTAGCAATTTCGTGAAACCGCAGGGGCGTGTTCCCCTTCCCCGGATGATAGAGATAATAAGAAGGAAAACCCCGGAAGCCATTCGGATGACCATGATGCGTAGAGATAGTAAATGCATAAATAAGGGAGGTCCATTACGAGGCATATGTTCGATCAGTTAGAGAGCATCGTTCAGGGGACAAAACCCCACGCTTGGCGGAGAGAGGCACGCGCAGAAGCACGGCTCCGTCCGAGAAGAGAGGGGTATGCAAGAATCATGAGATTAAACAGGAGAATATTCGGAGGGGGAAACCCCGGGGAAGGGGCGTTTCTGTAGCCCACGATGATTCAGGGCATGGTAAGAGATTCGGGGAAAGTGGAATCAGGGAATGACACGGAGAGAGAGACTCACGCGCACGCATTGGCATACATGAGAAAGGGAAGATGAATACCACTCATTCGACCCATTAAACCTAGCGCTCAGCATGGATATATATATACATATATGCGTTACCATCCCAGAAACGGGAATGGTTCGGCATTTACATCATCAGATTATGGCACCAGCGCCGTTATTCGATCGCCGTTCAACAATAATAGAAGCAGAGGACGCTCATAGCGCAATAACAGGGGAAAGAGTAGCAGAGAAAATCGCGTAGAGGGGGGAGAAGAATCGACTCATATCATCGTCGCTCCTCCCCCTCTCGCTTACATTCGATGGGCAGAAGTTTCAGAAGAGGAAACTGCGGAAAACCGGAAAGGGATCAGCGCCCGCGCCCACCTGTTCCTGAAACAGGGCGTCGTAGAAGAAGAGGATGGCCGGCGGTAGCTCCTCCGAAGGAACCCTCTCGAAAAACTTCTCTCTCTTCTTTTTTTCTTTTTGTCTGTGTGTGGCCTCCTTTCTTTTTTTTCGCCTCTTCTGATCTCTCTTTCACCTCTTTTTTTTACTCTCTCCCACCTTCTTCTTCTTGTTGCTCTCGAACAGCCGTATATATAGGGCATGAGTTAGAACGTTGAACCGGCGTGGGATTGGCGCGCCGGAGGAGCCTTCAAGGCTTATCGCGCCGGGATCGAAGCCATCATCAGGGTGATCTGCGCGCCGGCATGAGGGCTGAAGATGGGGGCGCGCCGGTACAAGGGTTGAAGGTAGGGGCGCGCCGGGATAAGGGTATTGAGTGAGGGGCGCGCCGGTTTAAGGCGCGCCGGACTAATGTCCCTTGTTGCTTTTAAGCCAGTCGATGGACCCGGGGATAATTTCGGGGGCCATCGTGAACATGTACTCTGCGACTGCCCACTAAGACTTCGACGATACGATCTGTCGAAGCTCCTTGATTGGCGTACGACCATTTTCCAGGTTTTGGATTGCTTTAGGCTGCTCGCACAGGTCTTCTGCGAGCATACGACCTTCAGCTCTCTGACCCAAGCCGTTAACCTGGCCTGGTTCATCTCCGAGGCTTCTCAGAAAGCGTGACAACACCAGGGATAGCTCCGCCCGAGCTGGGTGGTCATTCGGCTGCTAATGGGCCCATCTTGGCAGGAAGCCGCACCCATGTCGGGTGATCGGGATCTTCCGCCGCCAGAGCTTTCGGTCCTCCATACTGGAGAGCCTGGGGAACTCCTTCATCCTAGGGAGAACCTTCTCAGTTGGTGGGGGACCACCGGATAGACCGTCGTCGTTGATCGGACAACGGGTGTGGTGGATGCGGCATGACAGAGTCGATGCCGGTTCATTGGGCAGGCTTGGTCGCACTGCCGGTTGGTTGTGAGCTTGTCCCGGCTCCCCTGAGGTGAAGTCCCCGTATCTATACGGAGCGACTCGAGGCTCTGGCAGCTTTGAAAAGTATTCAATATGTTGATATTTATCGGCTTCCGTGCTTCGGTGGACCGGGTCATTCGTCTTTACGGCTTGGTCGCCGACGATCATATTTTAGGTGCCAACAGCGCTATACTATGCTTCTTAAGCTTTTCTTGAAACTTGGATTGGCCATAATTATAAATGAATTATTCTAAAAATTACATTGAACTTTTTGTCCACCTGATACTCAATGTCTGGCAATCATGGGGGCCCTGATCTGATCCAGGCGAGTAAAGCCTGAAAGTACTTGTGTCCGAAGTAGTTGAATGATCAGGTGTGGCATTGCCCCAACTTACATGCAAGATTGAACTAGACAATTCACTTATTACATGTTTGACTCGTTACATGCATGACTTCCTATACATGACATGTTTGACCGGAAGGGTTAATATCCTTGTTACATGGCCATATTTACAATTCTATACTTGTTATTGATCTTCATGCTTACACTTGAGTTCTACAATATCTATTCTTGAAATTCTTAATTTCTTGATCTTGTTCTCCATTTGACATTTGTTTTATTACTTATTTTATTCGAGGGTAGATAGATGATTCAAAATGCTAATTACTTAAAGTGACATGGTAAAGAGATATAAGTCCTACTGAGCTTTCTAGCTCACCTTGTGTATTGTTGTTAATTTTTAGGAAATCTCGAAGATGACAGGAATGGGCTAGAGTGATGAGAGTGATGATGGTTTTTAATAAATTTCTTTTCTTAGTCTCTCTACTTATAAATGATTGTATAGAGGCTGAATAGTATTGTAAATCCTTGAAAGATATTTGTTGAAATTGTCAGATTATGAAATAAAGATGTGATTTTATCCATTTGTTGTTCATACTCATCATCTAAGTCTCTTGATCGACCTGCCCGTATAACTGTTCATGCCTTGATAATTTCACCTTGTTCGGGGCGTGGCAGCCAATGAATCTTGGAGTAAGCTTGCTTTTACGTCGAACCTTCGAATACCTTAACCGGGAGAAACCTTGAGAAATACATGGTCTCCTACTTGGAATTCCAGGTTGCGCCTCTGATTATCTGCATATGACTTCTATCTATCTTGAGCCATTTGGAGTTTTTCTCAAATGAGTTTTACCTTTTCGGTAGTATCCCTGATGATTTCACGGCCAAGAAGTTATCTTTCTCCAACTTCATGCCAGCATATAGCTGAGCGGCAACTTCTTCCATATAATGGCTCAAATGGTGTCATTTGTATATTAGCTTGGTAGCTATTATTATAGGCGAATTCCACTAGAGGTAAATGGTCATGCCAGCTCCCACCAAAATCAATAACACATGCCTTGAGCATATCTTCTACCACCTGATTTATCCTTTCAGTTTGTCTATCGGTTTGAGGATGGAAAGTAGTGCTAAAATTGAGTCGGGTCTCTAATGAATGTTGTAGACCCTTCCAGAATTATGATGTGAATCGCGAGTCTCGATCAGAATAATCGTAACAGGGACACCGTGTAGCTTGACAATCTCCTTCATGTATATAGCTGCTAGAATATCCACAGACCATCGACTTTTGATTGGTAGAAAGTGTGCGGATTTAGTCAAACGGTCTATGATCACCCATATGCCATCATGTCCACCTCTTGTCTTAGGTAAACCCATGATGAACTCCATCCCTATGCTTTCCCACTTCCACTCGGAAATTTCCAAGGGATGTTGTTTACCAACGGGCTTTAGATGTTCTGCCTTAACTTGCTAACAAGTGAGGCAGCGAGATACAAAGTCTATTATTTCTCTCTTCATGTTGGGCGACCAAAAATTCCTTTTTAAGGTTTGGTACATCTTGATAGCACCAGGGTGAATGGAATATCTTGATTTATGAGATTCTTCCATTATTAGCTTCTTAGTGTCGGCATGATCCGGCAAACAGATTCGATCTTTGAACAATAACATTCCATCGGCCGAAATAGAAAATTCCGGCCATTGTTCAATATTGGTTTTTATCTCCATCAGTGTAGGGTCATTATCTTGCAACTTGACTAGGTCTTTAATTAATGTAGGTTGAGATTGGATATTAGCAATAATACATCTTTCTTCATCTGTATCAACATCTAGATTCAATTGTGAGAAATCTTCCATAAGATAGGTCATACCTTTCTTGAGGCTTGCTAGAGTTGCCAACGGTCTCCTGTTGAGAGCCTCTGTTATAGCATTTGCTTTGTCGGTGTGGTATTGGATAGAGAAGTCGAAGTCCTTGAGATACTCCAACCATCTTCATTGCCTCATGTTTAACTCCTTTTGGGTGAAAAGATATTTAAGACTTTTGTGATATGAAAATATGGTGAACTTCTCCCCATAAAGGTAATACCGTCAAATCTTCAAGGCGAAAATAACAGCAGACAGCTCAAGATCATGCATGAGGTAGTTTTCTTCATGATGCTTTAATTGTCTCGAGACATAACATATCACCTTATCATGTTGCATAAGAATGCATCCAAGGCCAATGCCCGATGCATCCGTGTAGACTTCAAATCACCACCTTCAACAGGTAGTGCTAAGACAAGAGCAGTGGTTAGATGATCTTTAAGAATTTGGAAACTCTCTTCGCAGTCGTTCGACCATATAAATGGGTTCTCCTTTCTTGTAAGCCTAGTCAAAGGGACAGCAATCTTGGAAAAAATCATTGATGAATCATCTATAATAGCCAGCCAGACTGATAAAGCTCCTAACTTCGAATACGGTCGTAGGTCGGCTCCAGTTTTTGATAGCTTCAACTTTAGACGGATCAATCGCGATACCTTTTTTTGAAATGATATGGCCGAGAAAAGAGACCTCCTTTAGCCAGAACTCGCATTTATTAAGCGTCGCATAGAGTTGATGCTCTCTTAAGGTTTGCAAAGCTATTCTTCGATGTTCTTCATGTTCTTCCATAGTCTTGGAGTATATGAGGATATCATCAATGAAAACGACCACATATCGGTCGAGATATGGCCTAAAAATATTATTCATAAGTTGCATGAATGCTTCAAGGGCATTGGTTAATCCGAATGACATCACAACGAACTCGTAATGTCCATATCTGCTCCGAAAAGTAATCTTGTAAATGTCTTCATCTTTGATCTTCAATTAATGGTAGCCAGACCTGAGGTTGATCTTGGAGAAATATTCTACACTAGAAATCTGGTCGAACAGCTCGTCGATACGCAACAACGGATATTTATTCTTAATAGTGAGTTGACTTAGTCGCCGGTAATCGATACATAGCCTGAGAGATCCATCCTTCTTCTTGACGAATAGAACCGGCGCGCCCCAAGGGGATGTGCTAGGTCGAATAAAGCCATTGTCTAATAACTCTTGAAGTTTCTTCTTCAATTCTTTGAGTTCCGTAGGGGATATCTTGTAAGGAGCTATTGAAACAGGTGCTACTCCAGGTGTGAGTTCGATAGAGAAGCTTACTTCCCTTTCGGGCGGTAAACCGGGTAATTTGGATGGGAAGACATCGGGGAACTCTCAAACAATGAGGATTTCTTCTAGAATGATTTCCTTAGATTCAGTAACGATCACGGAAGAAAGAAAAGTTTCACAACCTTGCAAAATGAGTTTGCAAGTGTGAAGAGAAGAGATAAGGATAGGATGCTTCCTATACTTGATACCAAGGAAAGAAAATCGTAGAAGATCTGGTTTATGGAAAGAAATCCTTCTATTGTGACAATTATTGTAGGCATAGTGATCAACTAGCCAATCTATGCCTAAGATAGCATCGTAGCCTTCCATATCAAGGCAGACGAGGTTTGCTGGAAGATTATGACCTTCAATAGTTACCTCACTATCCGGGTAGTGGGTTGTAAGTTTCGTTCCAGGACCTAAGGGTGTTGTGATGGCTAGGTCCTAAGGTAGAGGAACAGGGGAACTGGCAAAGTTTTTGCAAAAGTAGTAGATATAAAGGAATGAGAAGCACCAGTATCAAATAGTATAAAAGTAAGATGGGAATAAATTTGAATGATACCTTCCATCAACCCATCATCTTTGGGTGCTTATTTGTCATCCAGAATGACATTAAGATGAGCCTGCTGCTTGCGTCCGCCGTTAGAAGGTTGTTTCTTCATGAGGGGCCAATCGGGCATCCGATGCTCTCGGCTACCACAACGTAAGCACGCCCCTAGGCGTTTCCAGCATTCTTCAGCCGAGTGGCTGAACTTCTCGCAAAATGAGCAAGCCATCATGACTTACTTTTCTTCCTCCTTGGCCTTCTTATTCCTACCATTCCCATTGCCATTATGGGACCGCTTCTTATTATCACGGGAGTTGTAAGTGCCCGTGATGCTAAACTTCTCTTCCTTTCATCTGCGTTTGGTAAACTTGCGGCTTGACTCCTCGCCCATACCTTTAAATTTCTCGACTTTCTCCAAGGTCCTTTCACATAAATGTGCCCGTTGGATCATCTCCGTATATGTACGGATATTTTGAGGCCCAAGTTGTTGAATAAAGCTGAGCCTTAGGCCATCCATGAATCGGTTAGCCTTTAATAGATCGATACTAACCAGATGAGGAGCATATGGTGCCAGGCGAGAAAATTAGAGCTCGTATTTTGCCATGGACATCATGCCTTGGTGAAGAGAGGCGAATTCCGCCGCCTTCCTCTCCTTGACATGCTCGGAGAAGTATTTTGCACGGAATAGTTCAAGAATTTCCGCCTAAGTAAGTTGTCTATTTTGGAGAGGGGTTGAAGCAGCATTCCACCACGTGCGAGCGTCTTTAGTGAGTTGAAAAGTGGCCAGAAGGACCTTCTCCCGATCCACGCATTGCATGAGGTTGAAGATTCGATCCATTTCGTCCATCCAATTTTAAGCTTCATCGGGATTGGAGGATCCGATAAATCGCGGAGGGTTGAAACTTCAGAAGTTTCAGTGTAGATCACCCGCGCCTGCCTGAGCGCCAGCTTGGGCCACGGTTTGCAGGGCCTGGGTAAGACGCTCAATAGTCTGTTACATCTCATCCCAGTTTACACGGTGAGCCATTGCGAGAATATGGTACCTAAGAAATTAAACCATTAGTTATTTTCGATGGAATTTATGAAGATTCACCTAAGGATAAATGTCTAAATGACTATCTCATCTCGGCTCTACCCAATCTCTCATAGGTTAGAAATTTCTTTCCTAAGTTCATAGGTGTGGGTCCTTAATCCTTGGACGTAGCCTATGACATGATATTTTCCTAAGACTTACTTATGCCTAGACTCCGATACCACTTTAACTATCACGCCCCAAGATATATGTACAGCGAAAGTGATATCGGGGACATGAACAGCCAGCAAGATAAGCCTCAAGCGAGCGATATAATCAGAGCACTAACACATCCACACATAAGAATGAATGCACCATATTTGGACAAACCTTTGTTTTTATTGAATAATAATTAAAAGTTACCTAATGTTGACGCTTGACTCTTACATCACTAGACTCAATAAAAGAAACTTACATAATGACTCATGAATAATTGTAA
Organism: Amorphophallus konjac; assembly: GCA_022559845.1. Classification (NCBI taxonomy): domain Eukaryota; kingdom Viridiplantae; phylum Streptophyta; class Magnoliopsida; order Alismatales; family Araceae; genus Amorphophallus; species Amorphophallus konjac. Next base: position 144,039,469 of record CM040126.1, read on the forward strand.
GGACTCATATCTATGGCTTCACTCGTGTATTATTCGCTCTCGGATCTGCCACTTGAATAGTCTGAATCCGACCCACTAGTATTTCCTGAAAAGATTGGAAAAGTAGGAAATGATCACACTCGCCCAGTAGGTATCTTCGTATCAACATGAAGGCAATGTTTAAGTGATTAGTATTTTAGCTCTAGAATGCAAGATAAATGAAATACGATGAAACATTCGATAAAACTAAAATATGAATACGAGTAGCAAGATGTAGATTATAGAAATATGAATATTCATGTAGAACGATAGCAAGATCAATCAAGAATATAAAGTGGCCTTTCATGTAATGAGAATGTACTTGTATGTAACGAGAATGTACTTTTCATAACCAGAAAGGCTACGCACTAGAAAGTCATGTAACAAGAATTTATAATTTTGTGTAGAGCCTTGTGACTTTCACCGATTTATAAAAAAAAGTACTCCCAGCGTAATGCGACTCCAGTGTTCATCATACCCCATGGTTTATAGTATATTTCCAGCAATCAGCCGAGGGGGCTAATGTCGAGCCCTTGGACACAATCAGTGCCCGATCTGCATCTTCACGTTAGAAATCAAGCTACTTCCATGAGTATATCAATAAAGTATGGCCAGCAATTAACAAGTCAAACAATAAGTTTCATGATAAGTAAACCAAGGTAAGAATGCTCCAAATAAGAACATATGAGTTCAAAGATGATTTAATAACAAGGTCATGCTACGGGAGGAATCAGGTAGCATAACGGTACATTATTTTAACTTTAATAATTCATTAATAACTTATTGATCAAGATTTTGGATTCTAGATAATCAATAGACCATCTAGGAACATAGGAAAATCAACCCGGGGTCAAACCTCGGGTTAAGCACATTGAGATAGAAAACGCTCATGCCTGGGCCGTTTCTTGAAGAGATGGTCAAGAAAGGACCGCTACTATTAAGTGGCGGTTCGATCAGGACCGCTACTAGATAGAGTCGACGCCAGAGTGTGAAAGAGTCGACATAGGTATCAGTCTGGAAGAAAAATGGTCATGGGAGGGCCGCTAATTGACAGTGGTGGTCTCCTTGTGGCCGCAACTAGCCAGGGTTTAGAGAAAATGTCGGTATGTTATGTGCTTTCTAATCCATAGGACTTTAAGGGTATAACCAGCACGGTGTCGTAGTGGGAATCCCAGGCTCGCGGAGACTTACAGAGGCCTTGAAACAAGATCACCTAGTCCGACAGAAGGAATATCTGATGGAGAGGATCATAAGTCCAAGAGAGTGTTCTTATCAAGTGCAAGGTATAACTAATAGCCATGCACCGAATGCGCGCTATGTACTTATGAAAGACAGAAGATGAGAGTGAAATCGTGATAAAATAGCGATCCAAACATCAGAATATATCAAGTTCCATAATTATAAGGGAAATATTTAAGTAAAAAACTATATGATTTTGGCATGAAAGTAGCATTAGTTTAAAATAAGTTAAAAACTCATGAATGGCATGAAGACTAGCATGGTGGATGCACAATATAACCAATATCTGGTATACCTGGAGATAGCTAGGAATAGGTCCCGTTTAGCTAAGCTTACCATATAATTTGAGGGCTTGATCTGCAATCTGTCTAGAGTTAATGGGCAGTAGAACACAGAGAGGATATAGCGGTCTAGGGAGGACCATTTCTTATAATTATGGTAAGATTGGGACCGCTAATATACATTAGCGATCTCTGAGAGACCGCCTTCCGCCTGCTATGGGCAGAAGGTACTTATGGCATGCCAAGCCTATCCTAAAGCAAATAATACATGAAAATCATGCTAGACAGATAGATATGACATGATAGAACAAAATTAAGTCGTGAAGATGCATGGGTAGCATGGATTAAGCCAAAGTTACCATCTTTTCTATTAAGGTGCAGGAATATCCATGCAGAAATAAATTGAATGCGCAGTCATGATAAAACATCAAATACGACGTGTATAAACAATGACACCGGAGGGAACAAAGGGATTTTCTTCCTAACATGATGTTTGAGCCGTTCATGAGATAACCTACCTCTTGAAAAGGCTCTAGACTTCGAATTGTGGGCTGGAAGTCGATGTTGGCTCCTGCGCGTCCTATGTGGAACTTTTCACTTCCAGATGTCCTATCTCTTTGTCCTCTTGTCCTAAATTCATAAAATTTGTAGGGTGACGAGAAGATATAAAGAGGAACAAATAACTCTAAAGGACTAACCTAAGAATACCTTGGTTAGGGTTCCTAGTCCTCTGATCTTCACTAGTCAGTTATGCTTGTTCCAGTGCGGTCTGCAGAGAAACCATGACTTTCGGGGCTTCAAACTCCTCAGGGGTTTGATCTCCTGGCATGGGGTTTTGAGGGAAGTTAGACAAAACTAAAGGGAATAAAATCTTCTAAAGACTTACCCTGAGAAAATGATTCTTTACCTTCAAAATACGCGAGCCAAAATAAGGGTTCGCGCAGGTCGAAGTTCAGGCCTATTTATAGGGTTTAGCTAGGGTTTGAGGATTTAGATCAACTAGAAGTCCTAACTTAGAGTAGGATTGATCCCCAAGAGTCTTAGATTAGGTTTACATGCCAGATAGCTTCGAATCATAGGGATTGGGATGGGAAAAATTCCATTTTTCCACATTTCTAAGAGTCCCATTTTTAGAGCTAAGTAGCATCCTCTCTGGACCGCCTCCATCAAGTAGCGGTCTTGCGATAGACCGCTACTAGCTACGGCGCTAGAGTTTGAATTAAATTCAAATGCCTTGTTATGATTATCCCTATTTATCTTATTAAATTAGAGAATTATCCTAATTACGTCTCTAGGGGTGGGCTTGGGCCAAAAGGTCTTAGAAATTGGTCTTTGGGCCTACTTTAAGTGGGCTAAACCCTTTGGTTAATATAGGGCTCTTACATTAATTTAATTAATCCATAATTCATTTTCTTAGCCCATCAAGCCATTGTTAAATGCTTAATAATTTATATTTTTAAAAATCCTAAAAACTTCCAGGGTGTTACAGGGACGAACCACACACACACTCTCACACACACACACAAAAACAAGGAAAAAACAACACACTGCAAGTGCTGCAAAAACACGGGGAGAACTCCCCAGCACACACACGACTGAACACAGCCAAAGACCCACCTCCGGTCTCTAAACAGAGCACTGGAAACACTGCTGTAAACACAACAAAACACATGGTTTACAGATGTGAGTTCACAAAGAAGAACAAGAAATAAAAACGAGAGAAAAACACTGTGGCTTCAAAACAAATTCTAGAAGCTCTATTAGCAGATCTAAATATTAGTTCGATTTGTACTCTTCCTTCTCGGATACTAGCTGGCTACAACGAGGACTGCTTTCCTTTCTCTCCTTTCTCTCTTCTTTCTCTCCCTCTCTTTACAACACTAGTGTGGGTCGAACTAGGGCTGGGCTGCTAATGCTAAGGGGCTGCTCACAGTTTTCTCTTCTCTCTTTTTCTTCCTCTCAGGTTTTCTACTAAAGCACGGGCTCCCTTTTATACTCTCAAGCTCTCTTCTTCTTCAGGCCGGAGCAAGAAAACAACAACAACAACAACAACTTCTTCATCAGAAGCTTCATGTATATATTTAGGAGCAGGGTGGAAGATTTTCCCTCCAAGTTCATGCGACCTGATTGGCTAGAATATAAGAGGCTTGTTTGAACACTATCCTCTTTTTGATTGGTCCCCCATATCTGATAGCAAGATCACTAAATATATTCATACTTCAATCTGATTGGCCCAGAAGAAAAAGTGGAGATTTCTTGGTCTTGATTGGTTAGAGTAGCCATGATCCTTCTTGGTTAAGGAGCTCCACCAAATCTGTATTTTGATAAGCTAGTATGAAGTAGACTTCTCTTGTGTAATTCTCTGATTGGTCCATGGCAGCAGTAAGACCCAGAACAATGTTCCCACCAAAAATCTGTATTTTGACTGTGGCAGACAAGGACAGATCTCTGTCCTAGATACCTTCCTTGGACTGAAATCCCATTGGCTATGACCAAAAGGTATAGTACCAGGAAGCTGACCTTTCCTAAATGTGATATCTGCCAAAAAGCTTTTCCCAAAAGGTTGTGTTGTAGCCTTATGATGGAGAGGATAGCCCACTATCCTAGGAACCTTTTCCAGACTTCAAATAGTATGTTTTTAGAGGTTTACGCCTTATATTATTATTCTCTAGATGATCTGGCATGTTTGACAGAAATAGGCTGAAAAGCTTATGGGAAGCAATCCTATGTCGACCTGCTGTTGAGGTGAGGTCGACGTGATGCGGGACAGGATGGGAACCTAGGACTCTAGCTCGCGGACATCCCTAAGCGAGGGAAACGTGTGGATCTGCATGGTTGAGGAACCGACAATGAGTCTCGGGTACTCGGCTCTTCCGTTCACTCGGATTGAGTCACGGGACAGGTTCCACTCACTCACTCTCGCAGCGGTGATAAAATTATAATGAGCTAAGTTCCTATCACATGCAAGCAGTGGCATATAGAAATATATACGAGTAAAGCAAATGCCAAGTAGGAGGGTGGCGCGTGTACCTCCACGCTCCGGGCCTCAGGAAGACGACCCCGGCCAAGACCGTAACTCCCGGTACAGTAAATGTAATTAATTACAGACATGAATTTCTATGCCCACTCCACGTAGGGAGGTAAAGGGCTACAGTGGGACACGGGAGTAGCGGTCTCGGGTTGACGGGTAGCAAGCCGAAAGGGCTCTCGGACCGGAGGCGGGGCTGCTGGTCCGACTCGGTACTATTCCGACTCGCTAGATAGCAACCGAACTCGGCTTGTAGGATGGTGGCTTCCAATCATCTTCTGATCACGACGGCTGGCTAGGACGTCGGTGGAAGACTCCTCTTCGATCCCTGAAATCGGCGGTGGCTGAATCGACGCCAAAGTAATTTTTCAAGAATTAACTTGTTGCTGCCTCTGCTGGCCTGTTCACGGAACAGGTTAGCGCGACCCGACAAAAAGAATTGTCGTGCCCAGATCCGAAGATGGATCGAGGCGAGATTAGCGCTGTTGGATAGAGGACTCAAATGGCTACAACATAAATTAATTTCACCTCCATCCAGTAGACGGATTGAAAATGAAAATGATTGTTCCCCAAGTATTTCTGTGGGCTTGGATTACAGACAGTCAGGACAGTACGGGATCTGCCTGAAAATGATTTTTTTGACCAAATTAAAAATGATGGATCTAGACTCTGGGAAAATTATAGGTGGAAGGGGAGATGTGAGGATCACGTATGAAGTTTTTGGGATTTTTTGGAGATGGCTAAGGGGGCAAGAAAAACATAGCAACAGGACACGATCCCGCAGATCTGTAAACTGGCAGATTGTTGGGGGGAAAACTAAATTACTAGGAAAAATAGTAAATGAAGGCGGAATGACACGAAATTTAAACTGGAGATGGGAGATGGCAGGGGGGACAAAACCTCAAAATTTGGGGTTGAAAAGATCTACGGACTGGGAGGTAGAATTTCGGCCTCAGCTTGCTATCCAGAGATGGATAGAACTCCGATGAGGCGGCAATGGTGGTGCGATGGCGGCGGCGGCGGCAGTGCTGAGTTTCTCACTCAGAGAGGGGTTGATAGGGAGGCTTCACACCTCTGAAGATCTAAGCTTTCACAGCTCCAAGGGGGGAGAGAGGAGAGAGAGGGGTTGCGCCCTTGGCTTCTTCACCAAAAACAACTAATTTTTCTTCATTAAATCCATGAAATGTGGAAATACAAGGTTTATATAGAAATGTATAAAAGACTTAAACTATCCCTAGATCTAGGGTTCGGGAGGGGCAAATGAGGGATAGGAAATAGTCCTCCCATGTGGTCAAAAAAAACAAAATAAAAAAAACATATATGGGGAGGTGCACCCCCCTCTTGGAGAAGGCAATTTGGAATTGGCTTCTCCATGGTCCAAGTCCACCTTGGACCATGGACCAACCCCCATGGACCCTAGAAACCAAGTGGCCCAATGAGAGAGAGGGTGGGGGGCCCTGCAGGGCCTACGTGTCCCTTTTACAGATAAACCCAAATAAAACCCAAAACAAACACACATTACACACCAAGTATAATATTAAAAAAATTCATTCCAAACATTTAATGGAATAGCCCCGATGCCCGATCAATTCTCCCCGGGTGGGAGTAACTTGACCCCGTCGAGCAAGGGGTGTGGCTGCTCGTATGGCTCCTGCAGATCTGTCATCGACCAGGTAGCGCGGAGTACGTTCCACTCCAAGTAATCGGCACCTGCTCATCCCGTATATATTCGATATGCACATGCTGCTGTGGGAATGAGGCTAGTGGGGGACACTCTGGGGTGGGGTCACTCTCAAAAGAAGGAAAAGGCTCAATGACTCACTAGGAATCACCGCGGAGTCCCTATATGTGACTAGATCCGAGATATTGAGGTAGAGCCGATCCCAAATTCTGGCAAGTCTACAACGTACACAGTAGACCCGACTTGCCTCACACTCGAAAGGGAATGACAACGCGAGCTGACATGAGACCGACTATGCGACTCGACGTATGCAGACTCACTATGCACTCGACAAATGTATGTATAGACTCGGAATCAAATAAAGAAAAATACGGACTCACACATGACCCGAGACAGACCTACTGTTAGACCGACCCATACATATGCAATGGTGGACCAGGACATCCGAATGTGTGCCTTGCATACACACGACGCAACCTAATATTGGTGGAATGGAATCCTAGACATCCTAACATGCACCATTCATACACTGACGACCCTTTGGATTTGGGAGGTTTGGGTAGGCCAGGAGAGCCAAAGTCACTTTCTTCAGTACCCCAATGAATGGGATACTTGCGGAGTGTAGGTGGACTGGCCTGTGGGGAAGGGGTGTGATAGTGGACTCCCTCGAAGAAGTGGAGTAGATGTGGTGGGTCAAGGGGTTCACTAGGGAAGGGGTCGAAGGGATCAAAGAAACGGTGACCCCTTGAGATGGGTTCCCTCATGACACGGTCCCAAGTTTGAAATTCTTGAAGGTATAAATAATCACCTTCATGCATTGTGATCGGTGGGAAGACGGTCATGTGTAGAAGGTATGGTTCCTCCCTCGGGATAAGTGGAATGAAGCTAGGCTCGGCCGGCATGGGGAGGAATAAGAGAACCTCCGTGGTGTCATGACCCACGGTGCACACGGAGGTAATGGACCGTAAGGCTAGATGTGTGAAGCTACGACTATTGGGTTGGTCGAAGCCTCGGGCCAACATACACGTCAACTTTAATTGCTAGTCTAATCCCTTAATGAGGTCTTCCAATGTGTCAACATGGTGAGAAGACCAAAAAGTAGTGTGGAATGAGTTTACTGGCACTAGTTGTAGTGCGGGGTCCATGGATGTGTAGCAAGGTACTTTAGGGACCAAGCCTGTCTTGAGCTAGCTAAGTAGTGGCTCGGCGATGATTAGCTTTCCCGTTAGAAGTACGGGTGGCTCTAGCTGATGTGGCTCCAAATGAGGTGGCTCCGAATAAAGATCGGAAGGTGAGGGTGGCAAAGGAGCTCTAGGGGAAGGGTTCCTCGGCTCGGGTGGGTGAGGCCGTGAAGTAGGAGCGTCCTGCCTCGTGGGCTCATGTGGCCGTCTGATCGGTTCGGCACTCCACTGAGAGGTAGATGCTCGCCGAAGGGCAGCATCAAACCTTGACTCGAAAGGCTCAACCTCTAGAGCGACCTGATAAGAATGCTCCAGAGTGGTCACGTCACGGCAAAGCAATTCAAATTGGTAATGAAGCTGTAAACCTCTCCAGAACTGAAATGCGTTCGTGGTGCTCTTCTCTCAAACTCCATATCCCAACCGATACTCATCAAAGTCCCTAATGTACTCAGACATGGACTTGTTGTCTGGGACAGGCCTGATCGGGGCTTCCTCTAGGGTGCAGACTCGCCTAACTAGACCTTGGAGAGATCGGTCAGTAGCATCCATCCTACCTTCTATATCATTAAGTCTAGCCTCAGCACGGCAAAAATATTCCCACGTGTCTCAGTCACGCCTGTCCATCCTATCTGTGAGGGTGTGTATCATTTTAATTGGGACTTGGGCATAGGGATTGACCATTGTTGCGAATAAGTGGGCATGCAAGAGACGCTTTTTCTTTTTTCTTTTTTTTTTTGCAAAACTAATGCAAGCACCTAGACACTCTACATGGTGACAAGGGGTAAAATGCGAACTCGAATACAAACCTATACTCAACCAGTATCCGGTACGTGGTGGAGGTTTGATCCAAGGATCACACTCACGCAAGTGTGTTACCTTCCCGATAGGCGTAACCTATCGTTCCGGAGACACCTTTTGATATACCGGGTAAAGGATGCAATGAGACACCTTGGACCGACGACCCAAGACTCGACTTAGCTCTGATACCAATTTGATGCGGGACAGGACGTGAACCTGTGACTTTAGCTCACGAACGTCCCTAAGCGAGGGAAACGCGTGGATCTGCGCTGTTGAGGAACCGGTAATGAGTCTCGAGTACTCGGCTCTTCCGTGTACTCGGATTGAGTCACGAGACGGGTTCCACTCACTCACTCTCGCAGCGGTGATAAAAGTATAACAAGCTAAGTTCCTATCACATGCAAGCAGCGACATATAGAAATATATACGAGTAAAGCAAATGTCAAGTAGGAGGGTGGCGAGTGTACCTCCACGCTCCGGACGTCGGGAAGATGACCCCGGCCAAGACCGTAACTCCCGGTACAATAAATGTAATTAATTATAGAAGTGAATTTCTATGCCCACTCCATGCAGGGAGGTAAGGGGCTACAGTGGGACCCGGGAGTAGCGGTCTCGGGTTGACGGCCAGCAAGCCGGAAGGGCTCTTGGACCGGAGGTGGGCTGCTGGTCCGACTCGGTACTGTTCTGACTCGCTGGACAGCAACCGAACTCAGCTTGTGGGACGGTGGCTTCTGATAACCTTCTGATCATGGCGGCTGGATGGGACGTCGGTGGAAGACTCCTCTTCGATCCCTGAAATCGACGGCGGCTGAATCGATGCCGAAGTAATTTTGCAAGAATTAACTTGTTGCTGCCTCTGTTGGCCTATTCATATAACGGGTTTGCGCGACCCGACGAAAAGAATTGTTGTGCCAAGATCCGAAGGCGGATCGAGGCGAGATCAACGCTGTTGGATAGAGAACTCAAAGGGCTACAACATAAATTAATGTCACGTCCATCCAGTAGATGGATTGGAAATGAAAATGACTGTTTCCCAAGTATTTCTACTGGCTCGGATTACAGACAGTCAGGACAGAACATGATCTGCCTGAAAATGAATTTTGACCAAAATAAAATCGATGGATCTAGACTATGGGAAAATTATGGGTCGAAGGGGGGGATGTGCTGATCATGTATGAATTTTTTGGAATTTTTGGAGATGGCTAATGGGGAAAGAAAAATATAACAACAAGATATTATCCCACAGATCTGCAAACTGGCAGATTGTTGGGGGGAAATTAATTGCTAGTAAAAATAGTAAATGAAGGCGGAATGACACGAAATTTAAACTGGAGATGGGGGATGACAGGGGGAATAAAACCTCAAAATTTGGGGTCGAACAGATCTACGAACTGGGACATAGAATTTTGGCCTCAGCTTGCTGTCCAGAGATAGATAGAACTCCGACGAGACGGCGGTGGTGGTGCGATGGCGGCGGCGGCGGCGATGCTGAGCTTCTCACTCAGAGAGGGGTTGATAGGGAGGCTTCACACCTCTGAAGATCTGAGCTTTCATAGCTCCAAGGGGGGATAGAGGAGAGAGAGGGGCTGCGCCCTTGGCTTCTTCACCAAAAAAAGCTAATTTTTCTTCATTAAATCCATGAAATGTGGAAATACAAGGTTTATATAGAAATGTATAAAAGATCTAAACTATCCCTAGATCTAGGGTTAGGGAGGGGCAAATGAGGGATAGGAAATAGTCCTCCCATGTGGTCAAAAAAACCAAAATAAAAAAAAACATATATGGGGAGGTGCGCCCCCCTCTTGGAGAAGGCAATTTGGAATTGGCTTCTCCATGGTCCAAGTCCACCTTGGACCATGGACCAACCCCCATGGACCCTAGAAACCAAGTGGCCCAATGAGAGAGAGGGTGGGGGCCATGTTGGGCCTACGTGGCCCTTTTACACATAAACCCAAATAAAACCCAAAACAAACACACATTACACACCAAGTACAATATTACAAAAATACATTCCGAACATTTAATGGAATAGCCCCGATGCCCCATCACGACGCATCTGTTGAGGGCATGTTTTCAATGGCTTCTGGGAGGTAGTCTGAGGTTGACCTCCTGATAGGATGAGGTCGACCTGTCCTGTAGAGTGTAATCCAAGCGTGTACTGGCAGGAGGTATGTGTTGACCTGCTGAGAGGCTGAGGTCGACATAATGTGGCTCGGCCGAGCACCAGTTGAAAGGGGTCGACCCTATGTGTCGACATCTTCACTTCTCATGCTGGAAAAGCATTCAGGAGGTCGACGCAATGTGTCCATGAGGTCGACCTAGCTGAGTGTTCACCTTGGCTGTTCTTTCCTTTGTGATAAGAAGAGTCTACACTGCCTAGACTTGGGGTCGACGCGATTGGGTTCTCTTGATTTTTCAGCTTCTTTTGCCAATCCTTTTCAACTTTATTTCGGTATAGCCACAGCCCTAACTCCTTTGTTTGAGCACATGCATGGCTTCTTATTTACACTGGGGAGATTGAAATAAAAGACTTGATCCGCCAATGTCACTTTCTCAAATTTCCATGCTTGCTTTCTCTTAATCTTTGCTGCTATTGATTCATTTAAACCGTCTTCTTGATCTATTGATTGACTTGATCTGAGCCCTTCTTGGATCTGAAACTTAATGCATGTTGGCATCATTAAAACCACATTAGACTCATCAATGAGTCATAATCATACATCATCAAAACCTAGGAAACAACAAGAACTCCAACTATGGCATCATTGCCACCATGTCGCATACCGAGGAGACGTGACCCGCATCATAAAAATCTACCACCGATAACATCCATGATTGGCAGACCAATCAAACTTCAGCTTCTCATCATGGTGATTGGCCTCATCCTGGTGAATGACCTTACACCCTACATAAGGGACAACCATCTCTGGGCCTCAACCGGCTCACGCTGCCACCTCGTTTGACTGCCATAATTCTGTCGACTCCACGCCATGAACACTCTCATATCCAGTGAGCCGAACACCAATAACACCACTAGACCACCTCTAGTCCCAACATAGACCTTCTATTAACTCAAATCCAACTTAGAGAAAAGGTATATCATAATCGGCCACCCAAGGCCTCGCCTGTACACGGTCCTTGCTATTCTCGATCCACCTCAACTGGCATCTTCTGGTTGCGAAAATCCGTCCGCCAACCACCAACTATACGCCAATGAAAAATTTAGCTCGCTCAACTTTCCTCTTACCTTCTCCTTTACCAGGCCCAATAAGGTTGGAGAGGGAGATTTCTGTAGCCCACTTGAAGAGCAGTCGAACTAGGCCCATCCGGGCCAAACAAGGCCCCGCTCGCCCAAGTGACAGCCCACTGGGCCCACTCCGGACTGATAGCCCAATAAAAGTTCACTCGGGGATACTACCTTCCTAGGCGGCCCTTAGGCTCGGAAGGCACGAGCGTCGGTCAGGTCACAAGAAAGGTCTACGCCCGAGCCATCTCTCCGCTGGGGAGAGGAAGGCGCGTGCCGACCGATCCGGCCCATCTTCATCCAAGCTAAGCCTACCGCCCAGGATAAGGGCTGGCATCTTTGAGCTCGGAATGGCCGATGATTGCTTATCCATGCAGCCGTTAGGAGCCTTCTATAAGCAGGAATTTAAGGGGTCAGCGACTCTATGTCCCCATGGTGATAAACATCCTATGTTGAGGCAGTTAAGAGCCCATGTCGAGGACGTAAGTCCCGCCTGGAACCCCTCAACTTACAAGACTCCTGAAGACGGCGCACTATTTAAATCAGGGATACAGTTCGGTGAAAGGTAAGGGCAACCACATGCTCAAAACTCCTGAGCAGGAACCACTTCACCCTTCTGGTGGAGAGGGATCTCGTGCAGAAGCTACTTCCCCACTTTATTGCTCCCACCATAGTTCTACTGACTTAAGCATCGGAGGGTTTTCCCCAGGGACTCATCCCTGGGCCCCCTGATCCGTTTCCCTTTCTTGCAATTCACGATCCGGTGATCCCCCGGCCCGCTCAGGACCCGCGCGAGATCTCGCCTCTTCATCTGGTGGGAAACGTACAAGAAGCCAGTATGGTGCGAAGGAGCTCAGGGAGGAGGTCCGCCGGTGAAAGGGGAAGGGCCATGGTAGCGGCTGGGGATGGCCCCTCTCGGGCCTCACAGAATTCCCCCTCTAATGCCAGCGCCCCTGCCGACGAACCACCACCCCCCCTGCGGCAATTGGGCTACCGCTTAATGGTGGTGCGGACGCCTTCCAAGCCCTCAACGTAAAATTGGATATCCTCATGGAACTCATGAGGACCCAGGCGGCTAGGGATGGAAGGTCGCGCGCCCCGTCAGGAAGCCCTCCCCGCAAGAATGCATCCCAACACACTGCCGGAGGCCGCTTCACTATCTGCGGCCAGCAGATTATCCGTAATAGGATGGGAGGACCCTCGCAAGCTCCACCGCCGGAGCAAGAGGCTTCCTCCACACCGAGACGGGGAAAACCTGGGGCGCGCCGTCCGAACCCAGAGACCGACATTCCCGAGGATCGCCAAGACATTCCCCCCAACCCCACGGCACAACAGCAGCCGGAGCTATCCCTCCGACTGCGAGAGTTCAAGAGATGCTTCGCAGAACAAGAGCGCGCCCTGCGTGCCCTGCAGAAGGCCTCTCCCCCGGAGGATGAGGAGAAATCCCCTTTCTCCGAGTATATTTTAAAGGCTGAGGTGTCTCCGAGAACCTCCATCCCAACCTTCAAGCTCTACGACGGCTAGGGCGACCTGGCCGATCACTACGACAGCTTTGACGCTCTGATGACCCTGCACGGAGCATTTGACGCCATCAAATGCCAAGCCTCCGTGACCACCCGGGTCCAAGGCGCTCAAACTTGGTTCCGGGCCCTCACCCCCGGATCCATCCGAGATTTCAAACAGTTTGGGCGAATCTTCAAAGAGAGTTTTGCCGAATTGCCCCCCCAAGGTCGGTAGCGGGGCTCCTGGCCCTTAAACAGGCACAAGGGGAGAGACTCCGGGCTTATACTCACCGATTCAAGTCAGAATCCCTGAGAATCCCTCGCCTACACGTGGCCTCAGCCATAACTGCACTGACTGGGGGCACCCGGGACTAGAATCTCCGCCGTGAGCTTGTCCTCCACCCTCCCTCGACTCTTGCCGAGCTAGTAACTCTGGCTGTGCGCCATGCCGAGTGCGAAGAAGTACTCAGCGCATGCCGAGATGCAACCGGCTCGGGTCGGGAGGGGGACAAGAAGCGGGCTCCCGAGCCGAGCTCAGGTTCGGGAAAAAGGTGAAACCGGGATGGGGAACGCAAGGAACCATCACGGAAGTATCAGCGGTACACCCCACTAGCCGCGCCGGTCTATGAGATCTATGAAGACATCAAAGACTCGGGTCTCCTCCGCCAACCCGAGCCAATGAGGTCAAAAAACCTTAATCGCAACAAGCACTGCTTGTTCCATAGCGATCACGGGCACCACACCGGTGACTGACACCAGCTCCAGGACGAGATCAAGTGCCTCATCCGTCAGGGGCACCTAGCTCGGTTCGTAGCCGAGCGTAAGGAAGACCGAGGCGCCCCATAGGAGATCGACAACGCCCCCCGAGGGGTCCACATCAACGTCATCTCCGGAGGAGCAGCATCAGGAGGTGACAGCGGTCGAGGAAGGAAGTGTCATGCCGAGTGGGTGAGCCAAGGCATAGAGCCTCCCAAGGCCCCGCCGAGTGAGCCCCATGTCATAGTCTTCTGCGACCGAGACCTAGAGGGGCTGAACACCTCGCATGACTACGCCCTCGTGATATCGGTCACAATAAACCATTGTAACGTAGATAGGATTCTAGTTGACAATGGAAGTGCCCATGATGTGCTATCTTATGATTGTTTCCTTAAGATGGGGGAGGATCCGTCTAAGCTCCGCCCGATCCTGAACCCTCTCTGCGGGTTCAATGGCCAGGCCACCTACCCCGAGGGAGCCCTAAGCCTGCCAGTTACTCTCGGCACCCCACCCAAAACCGTTACGGTCATGGTGGACTTCATAGTGATCAAAGGTATGATAGCATACAACGCCATCTTCGGCCGAGGAATCCTCAGCCGAACAAGAGCGGTGCCTTCTACCTATCACCAAAAGATGAAGTTCCCCACCAAAAATGAGGTGGGGGAAGTCCGAGGTAACCAGGCCATGGCTCGGAAGTGCTATAACATCTCGGTGGAAGCCTCAAGGCCGGACGAGAATAACAAGGGCCCCCGGGGAGTCGATGAAAAATTTGCAACCGCCAAACCTGGAGGCGAATTGCTAGCGGTTTTCTTAAACGACGACCCAACCCTAGGAGTAAAGATCGGAGCTGACCTACCGTCTGAGGTTCAGAAGCAATATAAAGATTTTCTTTCTGCGTACATCCGAGTCTTCGCATGGTCTGATGATCAGCTCCCTGGGATACCAGGGGAGACCGTAAGGCACAAGCTCAACCTCGACCCCACTATGAAGCCCGTGCAACAACGAAGGAGGAAGCACGCACCAGAAAAGCAGGTGATCATCAAGGCGTAGGTCACCAAAGGGCAAGAGACTGGCCTCTTCAGACCGGTCCTATACCCGACGTGGCTAGCCAACGTCATCCTGGTACCGAAAGCTTCGGGCAAGTGGCGGATGTGCGTGGACTTCACCGACCTGAACAAGGCCACCCCTAAGGACTGTTACCCGAGCATCGACCAACTAGTTGATTCAACCTCGAGCAACAAAATACTCAGCTTCCTAGATGCCTATTCAGGTTACCATCAGATCAGAATGGATCTAGAAGATATCGAGAAGACCGCCTTCATCACCGACTTCGGCGTATACTGCTACACCCGAATGCCTTTCGGGTTGAAGAACGCCGGAGCCACGTACCAGAGGCTGGTGAACCATATGTTCGAAGGATAGCTCGGTCGGAACGTCGAGGCCTATATTGACGACATGCTCGTCAAGACCCCCAAGGCCGAAGACCACTTCGCCGACCTCACCGAGACCTTCGGCACTCTTCTAAGGTACAACATGAAGCTTAATCCTGCCAAGTGCACCTTTGGAGTAAGATCTGGGAAGTTCCTGGGTTTCCTGGTTACTAAGCGTGGGATCGAGGCCAACCCCGATAAAGTCCAGGCCATCCTGGACATGCGCCCGCCCACCTGAATCAAGGACGTCCAGCGCCTAACCGGGCGTATCGCCGCTCTTAGTAGATTCCTGTCCCGTGTGGCCGAACGATGCCTACCCTTCTTCAAACTATTGAGGGGGCCCAAATTGGCATCTGTTACGTTCGCATGGGACGAGGAATGCCAGAAAGCGTTCGTCGAGCTCAAGGGGTTCTTGGCTTCACCCCCGGTGCTTTCCAAGCCCGTCCCGGGCGAAGCCCTGTATCTCTATCTCTCGGCAACTCCATCTACGGTTAGCTCGGTCCTAGTCAGGAATGACTCAGAAGTCGAGAGGCCAGTCTATTATACTAGCAAGGTGCTCAACGAGGCTGAAAGAAGGTACCTCGCAACCGAGAAGCTCGTGCTAGCGTTGGTTACCTCAGCCAAGCGCCTCCGACCCTACTTCCAGGGGCATCCCATCACCGTGCTAACCGGCGAACCGTTGAAGAGGATCCTCACTCACCCCGAAGCCTCAGGACGCCTCGTCAAGTGGGCCATCATGCTTGGGGCCTACGACATATCCTATCGACCTCGCTCGGCTATCAAGGGCCAGGCGCTCGCTGATTTCATCACCCAGAGCACCATCCTGACTTAAGAAAGACCTTCGTCCGCACCCGGGCCAACCTGGGAACTGTTCGTTGATGGGTCTTCCAACTCGGTCAGGAGTGGTGCCGGAATCCTCCTGAAGTCCCCCGAAGAGGCAGAGCTATAGTACGCCTTGAAGTTCAAATTCCAAGCGTCAAACAATGCTTCCGAGTACGAATCCCTTATCTCGGGAGCACGCATGGCCCGACGGCTGGGGGCTGAGCGAGTCAAAATCCACATCGACTCCCAGCTGGTCGCTAGCCAGGTCAACGGCGAGTACGAAGCTCGAGAGACACCAATGATCAAATACCTCCAATTGGTCAGAGCCCTGGCCGAGCAATTCGAGAGATTTAAGGTAGTCCGAATAGCTCGAGAGGAAAACTCCCGAGCGGATGCCCTCTCTTGGCTGGCCTCCTCTCTCGACCCTGAGGGTACCCGATCGGTCCTCCTCGAAGATCTAGAGCGCCCGAGCATTGACTCAGAGCTCCTTGCTCTTGACCGGGCCACCCCGAGCGACTGGTGCACCCCATACTTGTCATGGCTCCAAGACTCTCAAGAGCCTCTCGAATCCCAAGAAGCCCGCAGATTGAAGTACCAAGCTCGACGTTTTGTCATCCTAGACGGCACTCTCTACCGAAGGTCCTTCTCTGGTCCCCTCCTGAAGTGCCTCAGCACCGACGAAGCCAATCGAGCTATCCAAGAGATTCACGTAGGCCTGTGCGGAGCGCATTCGGGAGGAAGGTCGCTTGCCAGGATCCTGCTGCGGCAGGGTTACTGGTGGCCCACTCTTCAGCGTGACTGCTCAGCCTATGCGCAACAGTGCAATCGATGCCAGCGATTTGACCACTTGGTCCATCGGCCGGCAACGGAGCTCATCACCCTAGCCAAACCATATCCGTTCGCTCGGTGGGAGATCGACATCCTTGGGCCGTTCCCTACGGCTCAGGCCCAGAAGAAGTTTGTCATCGTCGCCATCGACTACTTCACCAAGTGGATCGAGGCCGAAGCCACGACGAGGATCACCGAGACAGTCTTCTGGAATTTCGTCTGGAAGTCGATCATCTATCGCTACGGCATCCCCCGAGTGATAGTGAGCGATAATGGTCGGCAATTTGATTCTCGCTATTTTCGAGACAGATGTGTCGACCTAGGCATTCACAATCACTTCACCTCGGTCGCCCACCCTCAGGCTAACGGACTGGTCAAGAATGCCAATAAGACTATCTTAAAAGGCATCAAGACCAGGCTCGGCAAGGCCAAGGGCAGCTGGCTTGAGAAATTGCCTAGCGTGCTTTGGTCGCATAGAACGACTCCTAGAACGACAACCGGTGAAAGTCCTTTCCGGTTGGTATACGGCACCGAGGCCGTCATTCCGTTGGAGATCGCCAATCCCTCCCTCCGAGTCGTCTACTTTTCGCCCGAGGCAAACGAGCATAAACTGCTCGAAAATCTCGACGTAGTAGATGAAATCCGAGAGATTGCCAGCATCCGTGCAACGGAATACCAGCGCCGCCTCACTCGATACTACAACGCCAAAGTCCAAGATAGACACTTTCAGCCGGGGGACTTCATCCTCAGAAAAGCCGAAGCCTATCGACCACTTGAGGCGGCGGGCAAGCTATCCCCTAACTGGGAAGGCCCCTACCGAGTGGTCGAGACGCTTGGGAAGGGAGCTTACCGGTTATCTACAATGGAAGGAGAACCCATCGCTCAGACCTGGAACGCAACTACGCTACGCAAGTTCTATTTCTGAATATCAAACATTGTGTAAGCAGCATAGAATAAACAAAAATTCTCCTTCCTTCATTCAAACAACCCGCTCGTACATCAGGAAGGCCGAAGCCAAGAAAATACATGTCAAAAAAGAAAAAGTCCATCTGCCGCCATCATATGAGCCCATCACTCAGCTGACTCGGATGACCTTCCTGCGTCCAGCCACTGACTCTGCCTCGTGTAGAAACTGGCTCGGATAAAGGATAGTTGGCCCCGTTGGCTCAAGTAGCTCGAGACAAAGGTGACAGAGGGATTAGGAAAGAGAAGGCTACCTTCCAAGTTGAACTTGGAAGAGAAGAGGGAAAGGGAATACGCATCTTCCCCGCCAAACTGCCAACTCTTTGGAAGAAAGAGAGCGCAGGCACCCTCCGAAGAGTGAAAGAAAGGAGGAGCAGAGCAGAAGAGGGAAAAAGAGGCTGCAAGAAAGAAAAAGAAACCACCAGCGCTGGACGAGGAGGCAGGGGAAGGCCCGGAGGAAGGGAGCTTAGTTGGCTTCCTCCTCCCATCCTTGAAGCGAGCAGGAAGGGACGGGTGGTAGGGACGTCTGATGCCCCCATCCGTCCTCCGTCTCGCCCCCCTGCAAACGCCGCCCGAACTGATAGAGGGAAGACGACGTGCCTCCGTACGTCAAACCCTCTTCAATTCTGAACATCGGCTGTCGAACCCTCTTCAAATCCGAAGCAGCAAGAACTCTCTGCGCCCCGTCGCTGGCAGCCTCATCTTCCGGAATGTCCTACATGCTCCGAATACAATGGCATAGCACTACGTGAAGAATGAATGAGGAAAGACTGTCAGGGAAAACCCTAAGCGGTGGAGAGGAAGGGACGCCCTTCAATCTTTTTCTAGGCAAAGGGAGGCTACTCGCCTTAAATGATTCTCTCCTCGAAAACACGCCAAAGGAATTTCCCCCTATGAACGGTCACCTCAAACTTCTCATCTTCCGCCCCTGCGGGATACACGAAGTGGCCAGGCATTCAAAGCATGAGAAAACGGAAGGGCACCCTGTCAGGGGATCACCCAACCATCACGTGAGATCTGTGCAGAAAGTATCAGTCCTTTTTAACTACTACAGATACACTGATCAAATCACGGCAAGGACAGCAAGAAGCAAGTAACATTTTATTTATTGCCTTACAAAAAGAGGAAGTCCTTTCTTGAAAAGAGAAAGAGACAAACAAAGGAAGGAGACAGAACAGGATGATACATCAGGCCTCCAGCCCCTCTTGAAGCTTGGAGGTGGGAGGCACGGGTGGTCTACCCCCGGTACCCTCAGTGACGGCTGTTGCATCCCTATGGTTTTGATGATGTCTCACACTATAAATCAATCTTCTATCTCCAGATTTATGCTGGTTCATCACCTAAGTGAGTACAGTTCATATGCGGTTTCATTATTTCATCTATCTACATTGTTTTGTTATTATGGACAGTAGTGGGTCGACTCATCAGCAAGGGTGGGTCGACGCATCAGAACATTGATAGCTTGGGTACCAAAGTCTATACACCAGCTTGATCTATTAAGTCTGTACATTGGCATATCTTCTTCTAGCCTGTACATCGGGCACCTTCTAACTGAAGTCTATACACAGGTCCTAATATTCTATGTCTGTACACTGCCCGACCAGTTAAGTCTGCACATTGCCAAAGTCAGTACAGCTCAACTCTATACATCCTTCTAAGCTTCAACTCTATACACTGGATTGTCAAGCTTCATGTCTATGCACTGGTTTGTCTAAACTTCAACTGTATACATCCGATTACTATTGCAGTGTTCACCAATTCTATACATAGCCTTCATACCTTCAACTCTGTACACTGCTACAGGAACCAAGTCCATACACTCTCCTGTTCAAAACCTTCAAAGTCTGTACATCGGTTTCACTTCTCCAAGTCTATACACTAAACCTTGTTTTACCAAGTGTGTACACTCCACATCTTTTACTACGCTTGGTCAAGTCTATACACTCATACATTTCCCTACGCTTTCCTAGCCAAGTCTATACATCGCTAAGTGTGTACATTGCATTCTGCTCAAACGATCAATGCTCAAAGTCTGTACTTCGTGAAGTCTATACCTTAGCTCAGGGGCTTCAAGTCTATACATTGAACTGCTCTTCAAAGTCTGTACAGCGTCCGTCTCAGCCAGCGTCTCATGCTGCGTCTTAGGCAAGTCTGTACATCGGCTTCATTCACTCAAGTCTATACATTCACAGTGGTTCTTCCATGTCTGTACAACGCTGAAGCCTTCACAAGTCCATACACTGCTTGAGCTTCACCAAGTCTGTACATCGCTTCAAGCGATTCAAGTCTATACAGCCTGCCTTTACATTCAGAGTCTGTACATCGGTCCTACAGCCGATCGTCTCATTCAGAACTTTGCAAGTCTGTACAGCCGAGCGTCTCATGCATCGTCTCACTCTGGCATAGTCTATACACTGGCTCAAGCTTGTCAAAGTCTGTACATCACCGTTGGGCATCAAGTCAATACACTGTTCACCGTCTTATTAAGAGTCTTACACTATCAAGTCTGTACATTGCGAACAGTACATCGCTTCCTCAAAGTCTGAACATTGGCCTCTTGTTTCAAGTCTACACATTGGGATTGTCCGACCACAACTCTATACATTCTGTTGTTATAACTTGAGTCTTCAGTGCTCACAGCACACTCTTTCCAAGCCTGTACACTGGTTAGGCTTCGTGAAGTCTACACAGTGGCTGGGCAATGTAAAGTCTACACATTGGCAAGGCTAGTTCATGCATTGTTCATCACATGTCTATACACTGCCATTCATGCGCTTATTCATTAAGTCTATACACTGCCTTCACATGCGCTTTATTCATTAAGTCTATACACTCTCTCACGTTGTACACACTTACTCAGTTGATGTTTCTGAAGTATATACACTCGTGTTAAATAGCCTGAACTAACTAAGTATATACATTCCATCTGTCTGTCTGCAGGCGATTCAGGCTGATGATTGGGCACGTGATCTGAGGTTGGCACCTGGCACGTTATCCAAGACACCAGGAACATGACACGTGGATGGCAACCTAGTCAGGATGCTGCCATGCGGTCAAAATTCAAATGATCTGGCAAAAAGTTCATGGGCGGGAACCTGGCAGCCACACGCCCAATATCTGCTATAAATATGGAGCTTCGTCCTTCAGTAGAAGCTAGATCGTGAAAAGAAAAGGCAGAAGGCATATGTGTGAGGTTGCACGATCCAGAAAGGGAAAAAGAGCAAAGACTTCCATAGTGTCCAGATCCGAGAGGAGTATGTTCGAGAGTGAGAGAGCAGTGTCTGTGGTTTGATGAATTGCTTCCTTTGAAGCTACATTTGTATTGGTTTCTGAATCGACTGCTTCTTCGTTTGTCTTTGTTCCTATTTTGTTTTATTTTCATTTTGTTCATCCTTCTGATTCGAATTGGTTCCCCTCCGGTGTGTGGAGGAAGGGAGTATTACTCCAGTTTCCCTCTGGGTTGCAGAGGAAGAGAGATCGGTGATCTCTGGTGTTGCTAGTGACAGGTTGTCATTAGCAGGTTCCCTCCGGTGTGTGGAGGAAGGGAGACGTGTCTCCGGTTCTGTTCTAGCTGGTAGCTGGAACAGGTATCAAGTTCTGTGGGTAGCAGAGCTTGGTTGAGGGATTTGTTTTCCTTGGTTGTTCAAGCTGTGTGGCAGCATGTTGTTCGCAGACTGAGTCTGCAGTGATCTAGCATTGTCTAGTGGAATCCTCATTCTAGTTGGAGTGAGGGGTGGATGTAGATTGCGGACTGCAATCGAACCACCTAAAAACCGAGTGCCTCCTCTGTGGTTTGCTGTTGTTATCTGCGCTCTCCATCTGCTTGTCTCTTTGCTTCCATGTGATCAGTTCTTCATTCTCATTTACTTATACTGCCTTGCTTGGTGACTGTATTTGCATTTCTCTGTGTGCGGGTTAAGGAGGGGCGTAAGCAGTAGAATTTATTTTCCGCCTAAGTTTTTACAAATTGGGAGTGATCTATTCATCCCCCCCCTTCTATATCACTCTTGCTGCGCTAACAATTGGTATCAGAGCAGGTTTACGCCATGTGGACGAACGGTCAAGGAAATGCTAGTGGTCCTAGAACCTTCATGGCCGAAGGTCAATCCATTAGTCGCCCTCCGTATTTTGATGGTAGTAACTATCTATTTTGGAAGAACAGGATGGAAGTGTTTATCAGGGCTCAGAGCCATAAACTGTGGAGAGTAATTACGGTGGGGCCATATGATCTGCCACCAAACGAGGACGCTTGGACAGATGACCATGTCAAGCTCTCTTCACTCAACTGGACGGCGCTGAATATCATCCAGTGTGCTGTTCATCCAGAGGAGTATGCCCGTATATCTACCTACAAGACTGCCAAGCGAATGTGGGATGAGCTGCAATTGATCTATGAAGGTACAGCTCAAGTGAAAGCCTCGAAGGTAAACCTCTACACTTCTAAGTATGAAATGTTTAAAATGAATGCAGATGAGAATATAACTGAAATGTATGTCAGGTTGTCTTTGATCACAAATACTCTTAAAGGGCTAGGGAAGGATCTTGCTGAGGCAGATATAGTCAGGAAAATCCTTAGATCTTTATCCCCGGCATGGCACACTAAGACCATTGTGATTGAGGAGTCAAAAGATCTGACTATCTTGACTGTGAATGAACTCATAGGATCCCTTATGACCTATGAGATGAATTTCCAAGGAGGTGGAGAAGGAAGTGAGAGGAAGGGTAAAAATGTGGCTCTAAGGGCTTCCCGCAACAAGGGTAGCAACAGCGGGAGCAGCAACAGTAGCCCCGAGTCCGAGTCCGAGCTTGAAGGTTTGTCAAATCTCGACCAGGAGGAGCAGGCAATGCTCACTAGACAGTTCAGAAAATTTTTGAAGAAAAAGGGAAAGACCTTTAGGAAGAAGAAGCCACACTCTTTCAACAAGAGTGCTGAATTTACTAGTTACAGGGATAGAAATCCTAAGAGACTGACTTTTTTTAATTGTAACAAGCAGGGACATATGAAAGGCGAATGCCCAGACCTCCAGAAGAAGGGTCCCTATCTTCAGAAGAAAAACATAAAGGTGTAGAAGAAGAAGAAGCCACAGGCGATGGTCTGCACATGGAGCGAGGAAGAAGAAGACCCCGAAGACGCTTCCTCAGAAGAATATGAAGATTGAATTTGCCTTATGGCAAATAGTGAAGAGGAGGTAATAAATGTTTTTGAAAATTTCTCAATTGATGACTGGGAGGATGCTTATGGTGAATTGTTAGATAAATTTAATTCTCTTAGTAAAGAGCACAGAGTTCTGAAAAGAAAATTTAACACAAATGTTGAAGAATAAACTCTGGTCTGTGAGGAAAATGAGAAGCTAAAAGAACAACTAGAAGAAATGACCTCACTAAGGAAAGAAAATGATAAGCTCAAGGGAGAAACTCAAGAGAGTCAAAAATAGCTCAATGAATTCAAAACTAAAATTGAAGAAAGCATGAATGAAATTAGAGTGAACTCAGAGAAATATGAAGCTGTGAAGAAAGTAAATGCTGAACTCCTAAAAAATTCTGAGTCCCTTCAAAAGGAGCTGGAAGACAAACAGAAAGTCTTAGAAAAGTTTGTCCAAGGAAAGACTAGTTTAGATGTTATACTAGGGACTAGGGTCAATTTCAATAAGGAGGGTCTAGGCTATGACCCAACCAACAAGAGACCCTTGCAATTCAAGACCATCACCTTCTGCCCAGAGAAGGGAAAAGAGAAGCTGGACACACCATCCAGCTTAAACAGCTCTAAGGAAATTCAAAGTCCTAAAGAAAACACAAAAACCAGTACTGGACAACCATTTAAGATGGGAATGAATTTTATGAAGAATAACACTAAGCCCACTCACCAGAACATAAATGGTAGATGGACCAAGAAAGTGAATCAGAATAAGAGCTGGAATTACAACAATCAGATGGGTCCAAACATGACCTACTGGAGAAATAACTTTCATGGTCAAAAATATGTTAATCAACAAGCTTACAGGAAATTTCCTAGGAATAGGAAGACTAATGAATGGAATAGAACTCACTTCTCCAGTCCAGCTGGATTCAACTTTAATAAACCAGAAAGGAAGGTGCCAGAGAAAACCATGCTGAAGCAAATCTGGATACCTAAACACTTGATCAGAGATTTGAACAATGTCCTTGGACCCAACTCATCTTGGGTTCCAAATCACTCTGCTTGATATATTTGTGTAGGTCGGCCTGGCAGCTGAAGACAACAAGTGGTACCTCGACAGTGGCTGCTCCAGGCATATGACAGGAGACCGATCCAAGTTTAGCAAGATAGAGATGAAGCCAGGGGGTCTGGTCAAGTTTGGAGGAAAGAACAAAGGTAAAATAATTGGAGTTGGTACAGTAGGTAAGTCTTCCACAAACTCCATTGAAAAAGTCTTACTTGTGGAAGGGCTTCAACACAACCTGATTAGCATTAGTCAGTTATGTGACAGGAGTCACAGGGTTGTATTTGATGATAGTTCATGCAAAATCCTTGAAACAAATTCTGATGTGGTTAAATTTGTAGCCAACAGGATTAATAATGTCTACATTGTAGACTTAGATGAGAAATCTGAATCTACTATTTGCTTATCTGCCAACTCTGAAAATGATACTTTTGAATGGCATAGACGTCTAGGTCATGCTAGCTTTACAACTTTAAATAAATTGGTCAAGCATGATTTAGTTAGAGGCATGCCTAGAATTAAATTCAACTCAATATCAAAAGCATGTGATGCCTGTGCTCTAGGCAAACAGACCAGAAATTTCTTTAAATTAAGATCTGAGCCATTGTCTTCTAGACCAATGGAACTTCTTCATATGGACCTTTTCGGTCCCACTAGAACTCAGAGTCTTAATGGAAACAGGTTTGGCTATGTCATCATAGATGACTTCTCTAGATATTCATGGATATTTTTCTTAGCAAATAAGAGTGATGCATTTCAAAAGTTTAATTTGTTTTTCAATAAGGTCAAACAAGAAGGGAAGTACAAGGTCTGTTCTATTCAATCTGACCATGGAGGTGAGTTTGAAAACTCCATGTTTACTGATCTTTGTGAAAAAGAAGGACTAACTCATAGGTTTTCTTCTCCCAGGACACCTGAACAGAATGGGATTGTGGAGAGAAGAAATAGAACTGTGGTGGAGATGGCCCGAACCATGTTGATTGAAAATAAATTACCTAGAAGATTTTGGGCAGAAGCGACCAATACAGCAACTTACATAATCAACAGGGCCATGGTAAGACCCATTCACAAGAAAACACCCTATGAGCTTCTAAAAGGTAAGAAACCAAACTTGTTTCATTTCAGAATTTTTGGAGCAAAATGTTTTATTCATAACAATGATAAGAAAGATTTAGACAAGTTTGAAGCCAAAAGCACACCTGGAATATTCTTGGGTTACTCTGAAGTGTCAAGGGCATATAGGGTATTTAACATATCAGATCAGAAAGTGGAAGAGTCTCCACACATCATTTTTAGTGAAAAGAAAGATGTTTCTAATGTTGAAAATCTTGACAGGGATTCCAATCATGGTGGGGATTTTCTAGAAGACCAACAGGAAGAAGAGAAGACTCAGCCGAGTGGAGAAACAAATTCCCCCAATCAGGAAGGGCCAAGAGAAACAGGTGAGTCTTCAACAAATATTAGATTTCTTAAAGACCATCCATTAGATAAAGTCATAGGCAATCCTGAAGATCCTCTTCGGACTAGGTCTCATTTTAGAAATGTGAATAATGATGACTTAATTGCTTTAGTCTCACAAATTGAACCCAAAACAGTAGAAGAGGCCTTGGCTGATCAAGCTTGGGTCAATGCTATGTGTGAGGAATTAGGTCAGTTTGAAAGGAATAATGTCTGGGAGCTTGTCCCAAGACCAGATGGTATTAATATCATAGGAACCAAGTGGGTGTTCAAAAATAAGATGAATGAAGATGGAATTATCTCAAGGAATAAGGCCAGATTAGTAGCCAAAGGCTACTGTCAGGAATTCGGTGTAGACTTTGATGAATCCTATGCACCTGTTGCTAGGATGGAAGCTATAAGATTGTTGCTTGCCTTTGCTTGCTCAAAGAATATAAAACTCCAACAAATGGATGTTAAAAGTGCCTTTTTAAATGGAGTCATTAAAGAAGAAGTTTTTGTTGAACAACCTCCTGGATTTCAATACTCTCTTCAACCTAACCAAGTTTTCAGGTTAAACAAAGCCTTGTATGGTCTAAAGCAGGCTCCAAGAGCATGGTATGAAAGATTGTCTGAATTTCTGATCAGCAAGGGCTACAAAAAAGGTAAAGTTGATCAAACTTTATTCACCAAGGGCATAAACAGAGATCTTATCATAGTTCAGGTATATGTAGATGACATTGTATTTGGATCAACTAAGCATGAACTATGTGATGAATTTTCTACCATGATGTCTGCTGAATTCAAAATGAGCTTGGTTGGTGAACTAAAATACTTTCTTGGATTGCAGGTACAGCAGCTAGAGGATGGGTGCTTCATCAACCAAACCAAATACACAATGGAACTGTTCAAGAGGTTTGGTATGGAAAACTTAAAGCACATTACAACACCCATGGGCACCAATACCTCATTGGATGCAGATGAGACAGGTAAAGAAGTAAATGCCAAACTTTATCGAGGTATGATTGGATCACTTCTTTACTTGACAGCCTCTAGACCAGATATACAATTCAGTGTAGGAATGTGTGCAAGGTATCAGTCTAGACCTACTGAATTACACTTAGCTGCAGTTAAAAGAATCTTCAGATATTTGTCAGCTACTCATTCTCTTGGTTTATGGTTTCCTGCATCTCACACACTTAACTTAGTAGCATACACAGATGCTGATTATGCAGACTGTAAATTAGACAGGAAAAGCACTAGTGGCCATTGTGAATTTTTGGGTGGGTGTTTAGTGTCTTGGGGCTCCAAGAAACAACATTTTGTGGCCCTCTCCACTGCAGAAGCTGAATATGTGGCTGCAGGGAGTTGTGGAACACAAGTAATATGGATTAAACACCAGCTTCAGGACTACCAAGTAGACCTGGGGTGCACACCAATTTACTGTGATAATACTAGTGCCATCAATATTGCTAAAAATCCTATTTTGCATTCACGAACCAAACACATAGAGATAACACACCATTTTATAAGAGATGAGGTGTCTAAGAATAATTTTGAACTGATTCATGTAGGCACAGATAATCAGATTGCTGACATATTCACAAAACCTCTGGATAATGAAAAATTCACCACATTGAGAAGAGAATTAGGCTTATGCAAATTGTCTTAATTATAAAGCATGTTCTTGTTGTGAGGGGGAGTTGTGTTTGTCTGATGTTTAGCCTTCTTTCATGCTGATTTAAAGGGGGAGTTCAGAATGCTTACTGGTTAGCTTTCAGGAATGCTTTGAGTAAGGGGAAGCTTTGAGATTATGCTGGATTATTTTATTGAGGAATGCTATGTATTAGGGGGAGCTGAGTTGTAATGTGAGAAGAGAAGTTCTTTGACAGATTCAAAAGGGCTGTCCAGATGTGTAACTTTGCTGGTCTTGCATGACTGATCTAGTGTGGTTCTCTCAGACAGTAGAGTGTCACTTATCTCTTAAGTCTATAAGTCAGTGACTATAATCTCCAGTTAGAATCTTTCCTTTGGTACTCCTTCAGAGATCTGGACTAATTGCATAAAGTATATCTTCCTACATTGTCATTGATTCTGGTTCAGGCCAAAAACCTGTGTGTCTTGATATCTGACCCAATCAGCTTGAAATCTAGACTTCAAGACTCAATTCAAGAAATAGTCCTTCTGGTATTGTTTTCAATCATTCTATCTCTTTAACTCAAGGGCTTAACTGAACAAACATGTTCTATTTTGATCACTGAGAAACTGGAA
The DNA here is from genome assembly GCA_022559845.1 of Amorphophallus konjac. Taxonomy (NCBI): domain Eukaryota; kingdom Viridiplantae; phylum Streptophyta; class Magnoliopsida; order Alismatales; family Araceae; genus Amorphophallus; species Amorphophallus konjac. Next base: position 144,067,148 of record CM040126.1, read on the forward strand.
GCTTCATCAATGAAATGAATATTTCTCCCATGTCATGAGGTGTCAAATGCTTAAAATGAATGAAAAGACATGACAGAGCAATGGTGACTTGCTGGTGAGTAACTGGGGACTCTGGCCTCTAATCAAGGTGTTTCCTCATGTCAAAAGCCACAGTTACTAACTCTGTTCCTTAATAATAATAAAAAAAGAAGTAATGAGGTACTCACTCTGAGTAACTGAGATTTAGGCCTCTAATCAAGGTGTCTCTCTAATGTCAAAGGAGTGAACTACCAACTTACTCATTGATCTTCTTGAAAATCATCTTCAACAAAAAATTCCTTGTTGTTATGCAACTAATGGATTGTTTGTCCTCAATACCTTGAGAACACCTCTCTAATTTCGTCTCTTGCTGTCTTGTGGGATAGTTGAATGATCAGCTATATCTGGCCATACTTGTTAACTCCTGCTCTAAATCATACACCATGTATGCTGATAAACTTTTCTATCATTCTACTTCTCTATTGTGTACTGGAGTTTAAAGAATCCTCTCTTGAGATTAGAAACTCACTTATTCTCTTAAGACCTACTCGTGACTTTCTGCACTAAGAAGTTAATGCCCTTACTCTTCATGTTTCCAGCACTGTCATACATTCTGTATTTCTTTTTGCTGATGTCAAAGGGGGAGAAGTTCTGCAATATCAGTGAGTCCTGGATTTGTCTTGAGCTTTGGGGGAGTAATGTTGCTTAGGGGAAGATATGGTTATGAGTTATGGGAGAGATGAGAGTGTGTTGTAGGGAATATATAATTCATCTGCATGAGCATGCCTTGAATTTAATCTGTTTATTGTAGCTGATATTAATCTCTTGTTGAACCTTGATAATGCTTGATTCATAGTGTTGTCATCATCAAAAAGGGGGAGATTGTTGCATCCCTGTGGTTTTGATGATGTCTCACACTATAAATCAATCTTCTATCTCTAGATTTATGCTGGTTCATCACCTAAGTGAGTACAGTTCATATGCTGTTTCATTATTTCATCTATCTACACTGTTTTGTTATTATGGACAGTAGTGGGTCGACTCATCAGCAAGGGTGGGTCGACGCATCAGAACATTGATAGCTTGGGTACCAAAGTCTATACACCAGCTTGATCTATTAAGTCTGTATATTGGCATATCTTCCTCTAGTCTGTACATCGGGCACCTTCTAACTGAAGTCTATACACTGGTCCTAATATTCTATGTTTGTACACTGCCCGACCAGTTAAGTCTACACATTGCCAAAGTCAGTACAGCTCAACTCTATACATCCTTCCAAGCTTCAACTCTATACACTGGATTATCAAGCTTCATGTCTATACACTGGTTTGTCTAAACTTTAACTGTATACATCCGATTACTATTGCAGTGTTCACCAAGTCTATACATAGCCTTCATACCTTCAACTCTATACACTGCTACAGGAACCAAGTCCATACACTCTCCTGTTCAAATCCTTCAAAGTCTGTACATCGGTTTCACTTCTCCAAGTCTATACACTGAACCTTGTTTTACCAAGTGTGTACACTCCACATCTTTTACTACGCTTGGTCAAGTCTATACACTCATACATTTCCCTACGCTTTCCTGGCCAAGTCTATACATCGCTAAGTGTGTACATTGCATTCTGCTCAAACGATCAAAGCTCAAAGTCTGTACTTCGTGAAGTCTATACCTTAGCTTAGGGGCTTCAAGTCTATACATTGAACTGCTCTTCAAAGTCTGTACAGCGTCCATCTCAGCCAGCGTCTCATGCTGCGTCTTAGGCAAGTCTGTACATCGGCTTCATTCACTCAAGTCTATACATTCACAGTGGTTCTTCCATGTCTGTACAACGCTGAAGCCTTCACAAGTCCATACACTGCTTGAGCTTCACCAAGTCTGTACATCGCTTCAAGCGATTCAAGTCTATACAGCCTGCCTTTACATTCAGAGTCTGTACATCGGTCCTACAGCCGATCGTCTCATTCAGAACTTTGCAAGTCTGTACAGCCGAGCATCTCATGCATCGTCTCACTCTGGCATAGTCTATACACTGGCTCAAGCTTGTCAAAGTCTGTACATCACCGTTGGGCATCAAGTCAATACACTGTTCACCGTCTTATTAAGAGTCTTACACTATCAAGTCTGTACATTGCGAACAGTACATCGCTTCCTCAAAGTCTGAACACTGGCCTCTTGTTTCAAGTCTACACATTGGGATTGTCCGACCACAACTCTATACATTTTGTTGTTATAACTTGAGTCTTCAGTGCTCACAGCACACTCTTTCCAAGCCTGTACACTGGTTAGGCTTCGTGAAGTCTACACAGTGGCTGGGCAATGTAAAGTGTTGTGCATCCCTTGGTTTTGATGATGACAATAGGATATGTTTGACTAATCTAAGTTCTATCTTGTCTCTTAAAACAAATGGTTTAGTTATGTGTGTAAAGATAGTGCATTGAATTAATGCCCATTTGATGATGACAAACAATGTTTCTGATCAACTCAATATAAATCTGATAGTTCAATTTACTTCTGATAAGTTAAGTAATTTCAGGTCCACTGAAATCCAAGTGGAATCAACAGATCAGAAGAAGTGTCAAAGGCCGCTTGTCGACCAGGGAAGTGGTTATGGTCGACCAACGAACTCAACTAGAAAAGCATCAGATCATCTGTCTTCTGGAAGCACCTTGGCTGTCGACCAAAGCCCCACCTCTGGTCGACCACAGAACATCAGACAGAACTGACGGCCATCTGTAATTCGTCCCTTGTCGACCAGCGACCAGGCTGTGGTCGACCAACGGGCGAAGTGAGTTTCAGCCAGAAGAACCGGCCGTCTGGGGAATGCCCATTGTCGACCAGCGACAGGGTCATGGTCGACCACGGGCTTTATAGCGACCAGAACCGAACTCTAACCGAATTCTGTTGAGGTTCCTTAAAACCTGCAGATGGTTGTTGCAGGTTGTTGGGCTGCTCAGGAGATAAGATTCCGCACGGGAATCAAGGAAACAATCTCGCTTAGAAGTGGTCAAACTCGTTCTAACGATTGGATTTAAACCGATCCCTGTTTTCTAGCAGATTGGCGCTCGATCTGAAAATTGCGCGGGAAGAACTTCAAAGGCGGTATGAAGAATATAATGCGACTAATCACGAACAAAGAAGTAGTGAGAGAGCACGAAATAGAAGCCAAGGAAGATATACACAGAAGAGGAAGAAGGAGCTCTCCACCAATCAAAGATCTGCAGAAAGGTTAAAGGCAATCTCGTTGCTGCAGAAGGAAGACTTAGCTCAAGACTGTGCGATCTCCAGCAGCAGAACAATCGAAGGCAACTGACTGGAAGATCAACAGGGAGTCTAGGCTTCTTCATAAGAGTGATCAAGTCCCAGGCTGAACATCTATTCTTCTACACACGCCAATATTCAGTCCTGTCTTTCATCACCTGTTCTTATCATCTTTCCATTTGTGATTACAATTATTGTCAAGCTGTGAGGCAGCAGAGTCAAGCTGTGTGTCAGCAGGTACAAGCTGTGTGTCAGCTGTGTTTTGATTGAGATCAGAGATTCTCATAGTGAAGCCTTGCTTGAGTTAAGCAAGGGGTGGATGTAAGTCTCAGGAAGAGACTGAACCACCTTAAAAATCCTCTCTTGTGGTGTGCTTGTGTGTGTTTGATTTTCTATACGTATGCTTGCATCTTTACTATCCGCATTAGTTCTATAATTCATTAATTACCAGTAGCTCATTTGGTCGATAGTTAGTAAATCAAAGAAAAGGGGGAAAGATCTATTCACCCCCCCTCTAGATCTATTCAGTCCGTATCCAACACGTGGTATGAGAGCGGGTTCTCCAAAAATGTGGTCTAACAACCAGGAGAGACCGGGCGGACTGAACTCTAAAAGCCTCATAGCTGAGGGGCACTCTGTAACTAGACCTCCATATTTTGATGGAACTGATTATTCTTATTGGAAAAATCGTATGCAGGTGTTCTTACGTGCGCAAGACCACGAGATGTGGAGGGTAGTGAGCCGCGGACCTTTTGAGCTACCGGAAGATGAAGAAACCTGGACCAGAGAACAGGTCAGGAAATCAACTGTCAACTGGGGAGCCATGAACGTAATACAGTGCTCACTACACCCCACAGAATTCTCAAGAGTTTCCCAATGCGCAACAGCCAAAGAAATGTGGGATCGTCTAAAGGTAATCTACGAAGGTACTTCCGAGGTAAGAGAGACAAAAGCAAATATGCTAGTCTCAGAATATGAGATATTTAGGATGAAAAATGATGAAAGTATTTCTGAGATGTATGCCAGATTAGTACAATTGACTAATGGCTTGAAGAGCTTAGGGAAGACATACAAAGAGCAGGAATTAGTGAGGAAGATTTTAAGGTCTCTCACATCGATGTGGCATACCAAGGCCACAGTCATTGAGGACTCAAAGGATCTCACAACAATGACAGTGGATGAGTTAGTAGGATCCCTGATGGCCTATGAGGTCAATCTGAAGAGAAAGGAAGATGAGGGGAAGAAAAAGAAGCAACTTGCCCTAAAGACTAAGACAAGCACCTCTGAGGTGTCTGACAATGAAGACTCATCTAGCTCAGGTGAAGAATCTGGTGAGCTAGCCATGCTTACAAGAAAATTTAAGAAATTCCTGCGAAAAGAAGGTAAAGGATTCAGAAATCCAAAGGGCATGGTAAGGAAGTCATCCCAGTTTAAATCTGATAAACATAAGACTTCTTCTAATAAACTCATTTGCTACAATTGCAGGCAGCCTGGACATATGAAGGCTGAATGTCCAGAAGCTCCTAAGAAATCAAGCTTCAAGTGGAAAGGCAAGAAACCCAAGGCGATGATTAGCACTTGGAGTGAGGAGGAAGAGAGCAGTGAAGAGGAAACAACTTCCGAGGAAGAAGAAGGAAAGCTCTGTCTGATGGCCAAGGGAGACAACAGTGATCTTGAGGTAAGTTCCCCATTTCAAGACTTCTCTAGTTCGGATTGGGAAGAAGTATATTCAGAATTGCTTGATACTTATGAAAGAATAAGAAAGGAAAATAAACATTTGAAGAAGAAGATCAGTCAACTGAATAAAGACAGCAATTCAATGGAAAACAAAACTGAACTAGAAATGGAAATCAAGTCTCTGAAAAACAAGCTGAATCAAATGGACTTAGATGAAGAAAACCACAAGAGAATGTCCGAAGAGAATGAAATGCTAAAAAATGACATTGATGAGCTAAAACTAAAAACTCAAGAATATGAACAGGAAACTAAGTTAAGTCAAGAAAGAAACAATTCACTCAAGGAAGAAAACAGTAAGCTTCTAAAAGAGATAGAAAGAATCCAAGGTGAATTGGAAGATAAACAGGAAGCCTTGGAAAAAATGACCAAGGGTCAAGAAAACTTAAATGCTGTCTTGGGAATAAAAGTAAACTTTCAAAAAGAAGGGTTAGGATACAATCCTACGGCTAAAAAGGAATTCCAAATAAAAACCGTAAGTGGGATTGCTGACTCAAAAGGAAAAAGGCCCCTGATTAATCTATACCAAGATAAACAAGAGGATGTAGCTGAATGCTCCTCCAAAAGGAACAATGTCACCAAGGAAGAGAGAAATTTTAAAGAGAAAACAGTCAATCAATATAAGATTCAAAATAATAAACAAGAAACCCAAATTCACAGAAATCACCAAATAAACCAAGTTAAAGGACATAAATTTGGAAAACAAGATGTCTGGAGACAGGCTGGTCGACAACAGACCCTTCATCTGTCGACCAGAGGATCTGCCAGAACAGGCGCTGGTTACTGGAGAAGCAGTGGTCGACCACAGGTACACCAGATGTCGACCAGAGGTGGTGCCAGAACAGACGCTGAGTTCTGGAGACGCGATGGTCGACCACAGACATACCAAAAGTCGACCATGGCCAGACAAGCAAACAGAAATCACAGGTTTTCTCGGGTAAAACAAAATGAAAACTTGAATACACAAAGGTGGACTCAGATTAAAGAAACTTTAGAACAAAAGCAACCCAATCTGAACAAGTTCAAAAATAAAAATGTACACTGCTCTAACAGAATCTGGGTTCCCAAAGGATTACTGCAGCAATTTCATAACTTTACAAGTCATCTTGGACCCGGGTACCATTGGGGTCCAAAAGTTTCTGTGTAACTTGTGATGCAGGTGTGTTTGGCAGCTATACACAACAAGTGGTACTTAGATAGTGGCTGCTCAAGACATATGACAGGGGACAAGGCAAAATTCTCCGAGCTAAACTCAAAAGATGGAGGACATGTGACATTTGGAGGAAATAACAAAGGCAAGATCATTGGGAAAGGTAAGGTAGGTAAGACATCTACAAATAACATTGAAGATGTACTGCTAGTGGATGGCCTTGAATATAATCTTCTTAGCATCAGTCAGCTATGCGACAAAGGCCATCAAGTAGTCTTTGATTCTAAAATCTGTAAAATTCTTGAACCAAATTCGGCTAAAGTTAAGTTTATGGGCAAGAGAGTAAATAATGTCTACATGATAGACTTGGATGATCCAGCCCACTCCAACTTGTGCCTCACCGCCAAGAAGGAGGACCTGACTTGGTTGTGGCACCGAAGGCTAGGGCATGTTAGCTACAGGGTGCTGCACAAATTGGTTAAGAATAAAATGGTATCTGGTTTACCTGAAATTTCGTTTGCTCAAAATGTCAAAGTATGTGAATCATGTACCCAAGGTAAGCAAACAAGAAAATCATTCAAAGGTAGAACTGAAAGTCAATCCTCTAGACCACTAGAACTTGTGCACATGGACCTTTTTGGCCCAACAAGAACTGCTAGCCTTAGTGGTAAGAGGTACGGTTATGTACTTGTTGATGATTTCTCTAGATTTACATGGGTCATGTTCTTATCTCATAAAAGTGATGCCTTTTCTGAGTTTCAGGAATTTTACAAAAGGATGAAGCAGGATGGAAAGTCCAAAGTGTGTTCAATAATATCTGATCATGGGGGAGAATTTGAAAATTCAGAGTTTGATGAATTCTGCAGGAACAAAGGAATAAATCACAGGTTCTCATCACCAAAGACGCCAGAGCAAAATGGAGTGGTAGAGAGAAGGAATCGCACACTTGTTGAAATGGCCAGAACCTTGTTGGTTGAAGCCAATCTTCCAAGAAGATTTTGGGCTGAGGCGGTCAATACAGCATGTTATATTGTAAACAGGGCAATGGTAAGACCATCTAGTACGAAAACTCCATATGAGGTGTTCAAAGGTAAGAAGCCATCTCTAGCTCATTTTAGGATCTTCGGTGTAAGGTGTTTTATTCATAACAATGACAAGAGATCATTGGACAAATTTGAACCAAAGAGTGACCCAGGAATCTTCTTGGGATACTCTGACCGATCAAGAGCCTATAGAATCTACAACACCAAAGATCAGCTAGTTGAAGAATCCCCACATATCACATTTGATGAAAATAATGACTTTGACAAAACTGGACAGGTAGGCAAAGATGAAGATGGGGAATTTCTGGAAGGCAAAGAGGAACCAATGGAGACTGAAGCAGAACCAAAGCAAGGTGATTCCAATGATCAACCCAAAGGAGAGATCATCCCAGGTAACAATTCTGAAAATCTGAGATTTCTCAGAGATCATCCTCTAGATAACATCATTGGAGGAATTAATGAACCGAGGAAAACTAGATCTCAGCTTAAAACAGTTGATGAATTAGATCAGCTAGCCCTTGTATCTCAAGTTGAGCCTAAAAATGTAGAGGAAGCTTTAAGAGATGAATCTTGGATAAATGCCATGCATGAAGAATTAAATCAATTTGAAAGAAATCAGGTTTGGAAACTTGTTCCCAGACCCTCATCTCATCCTGTTATTGGAACCAAATGGGTTTATAAAAATAAGCTTAATGAAGAAGGAGTTGTTATGAGGAACAAGGCTCGGTTGGTGGCTAAGGGGTATAACCAAGAATTTGGAGTTGATTTTGAAGAATCATATGCTCCAGTTGCAAGGTTAGAAGCCATTAGAATACTGTTAGCATTTGCGGCGTCCCATGGAATTAAATTGCAGCAAATGGATGTAAAAAGTGCCTTTCTAAATGGCTTTGTAAAGGAAGAAGTCTTTGTGGAACAACCCCCTGGTTTTGAAAATGATGATTTTCCTAATCATGTCTTTAAACTGCATAAGGCTTTGTATGGTTTAAAGCAGGCTCCTAGGGCATGGTACGACAGACTGAGTTCATTCCTCACCAAAAAGGGCTACACAAGAGGTAAAATTGATCAAACATTATTCTCCAAGACCCAAGGTAAGAATATACTAATTGTACAAATCTATGTGGATGATATTGTGTTTTGATCCACTGAAGCTTCATTATGTACTGAATTTGCAAATCTAATGACCAATGAGTTTGAAATGAGTTTAATGGGTGATTTACAGTTCTTTCTTGGATTGTAGATTCTACAATGTAGAGAAGGCTACTTCATAAATCAATCCAAGTACATAAAGGAGATGCTGAAAAAGTTTGGTATGGAGAGCTGCAAACCAATAGAGTCACCCATGGGGACAAATGCAACATTGGAGGCTGATGTAAAAGGTAACATGGTAGATGCCAAGAAATACAGAGGTATGATCGGATCCTTACTATATTTAACTGCCTCTAGGCCAGACATTCAGTTCAGTGTATGCATGTGTGCTAGATATCAATCTAGCCCTAGAGATTCACATTTAGGGGCTGTCAAGCGTATCTTTCGTTACCTTGCCGGTACCCAAGAATTGGGTTTATGGTATCCTACTTACTGCAAACTAGACTTGATTTCATATTCAGATGCTGATTATGCTGGTTGCAAAATTGATAGGAAGAGTACTAGTGGTTATTGTCAAATATTAGGTGGATGTTTAATATCATGGGCCTCTAAAAAACAGCATTCTGTGGCACTCTCCACTGCTGAGGCTGAGTATGTCGCAGTAGGGAGCTGTGGTACACAGGTTTTGTGGATAAAACATCAACTTCAAGACTACAATGTAGATCTTGGATGTGCACCTATTTTCTGTGACAACACTAGTGCTATTAATTTGTCTAAAAACCCCATTCAACACTCTAGGACAAAACACATTGAGATCCGTCATCACTTTCTAAGAGATGAGGTCTCCAAAGGACATCTCATGCTTTATTTTGTAGAAACTGAAAAACAACTGGCAGACATTTTCACAAAACCCCTTAACAATGACAGATTTTCAACTCTAAGAAGGGAGTTAGGAATTTGTAGAATTTCTCCTGAAAATTCTTGAAATAATCATATTCATGTGTACTCTACATAGATTCTGTCATTTCTGTCTAAGTTATAGGTCTCTAGTACTGGTCAAGTTTTTGAGTTTGGAAAGTCTTGTGTCGGGTGCAACTTCAGCAAGTTCTACAGAATACTGGTTCTCTACGGCTCATCTCTTGTGGTCGACCACAGACAAGGCGCTGGTCGACCAAGGCATCAGGACAGGAAATAGTTAGCTCTGGGAATTCGCAGCTGTCGACCACAGGCGATCCAATGGTCGACAACAGGTTTGTGAGAACGCAGTCTTCTCAACAGGCAGGTTCTGTGTCAGCACAAAGGTCGACCACTGGCCACTCCATGGTCGACAAAGGACCTGAAAAAGGGAAATTGGATCTAATCAAGCTGCTGGCTTTGGTGGGAAATCTTCTGAACTTTTTGGACTCTGAGCTCAGTTTTGGCTTCACTCACTCATCCTCATTCACTTCCCATTCCTTGTGTCTCAATATCTCTTTGTGGTCAGCTTATTGTTCTCTATCTTCAGCAAGGACTCACAAATTGAGGGGGAGTAAAAAGTGTAAACTCATTCCTTAATAAACCATTGAACAACCTAACCACCTCTTACAAGAAAATCACCAAAGTCATCAATGAGAGTAAATGTTAAGTGTAGTAATGAGAATTTGACCTGTACTACTGCAATAAATTCAAACCATAACTATGACTCTGACTCAAGACTATTGAGAACTTATGTTTTTAGTAATGAGACTGTTTCTCTACCTGTGTCTGTGTTGGACAGTGAAAATAAACGCTGCTATAGCATGAATGTATATGGAATATGCCATAATTCTGCCTACTTGGTAGAGCAATGGACTGAGTTCTGAGAAACTACTGTTCTCCATCACAAAGCAAAATTGGCTGAAAAATTAAGTGGGAGACATGTATGTCATGAAGACTCAATCTACCTCTGCCACTCTCAAAATTATTAATTGGGTATCCTGAGTAACTGGGGATATTGGCGTCTGATAAACGTATATCCTCACGGATAAAAAGTGTGTCCCAGTTAAAAGTGGAATGGTTAGGCATGCTAAGTAGCCGGGGTTTCTGGCGTGTAAAAAGCGTGTCTCTTCGTGTGGAAAAGCATGTGATAAACCTGACCACAGCTTTTAAATATTCCAAAACGAAAAGGCAACAAAAATGGTTGACCTAATGCACTATATGCAAATAGAGGCATAAAACACTGTTCAGCTTGTTCAGCTAGTAAAATTATCTCATGAACCATATTATAAGTTTAAGGAGCCGTGAGTAAGACAGTGGATATGGGGAGTCAATTTATTGGGGCAATACTTTCAAATTCTTTGAACCACAAGACCCACTCGATTTGGTCACAAGGTGGTCTTTAAGAAAGGGGGGAACGGTTACTTAAATGTCTTATTAAAGAAAGGGGGTACACTTCAACAATTTCCCAAAATATGAGTTATGCTGATTAAATCCTGACCGCTCGTTCTTTGCATCGCGATGGTTCACTGCCCTAAAAATTAAGAGCCAGCCCTAATGCCCTACCCTATAAATTGTCTCGGCTGGGTCCCTGAAATTCTCCCATCCGCAGCTCTAGCCCTCTCTCAACTTCATCTTCTCCAGATTTCTTTTCTCGCCTCTCTCTCGCCTCTATCTCGCTTCCCTTCACAATGTCTCCCAAGCGCGCTCTACTTTCCTCTAAGCGTAGAAGAGATCAGGCCCCTGCCGCAGCTTCGATGTCGTCCAAGCGATCCAAGTCGCGGGCCGCGCAGGGTTCGCCATCGGCCCCTCACCGGTCGACCACGGCTGATGCACCTGGTCCAGGCAGACAATCAGCAGATTCAGAGGAACCCGCAGTGCATCCCGTTTCTGGAGCTCTCAAGCCACGGACAGTTTTGCAACCCAGGATCGTCGATTTCTCCGATGACAAGCTGATGGAGATGTTCCCAGATCTACTGCCAATTTTTGAAGCTCAAGAGTGGACTACGTTCGTTTCAGTGCACAATTCGTACTCGCCCCAGCTTGTGCAAGAATTCTATCACACCTGCAAGTCGTGGACAGTCAGCTATACACCGTAGTTCAAGGGAAAGTCATCAGACTCGACGTCAAGCTTCTCCACATGACGCTGAAGACTCCCAGAATTGGAGCTGTTTTCAATCATGAGGACTTCGACCTCCGAGAAGCACATGCAGTGGTCACTGGCAAGCCAGCCCCTGAGGTCCTTCCCAAGTACCTCAATGCTAATACCTTCCCTCCTCTTCATCGTTTGCTTCACCACATCATCACCACCATCATACAACCTCGAGGAGGCGCCAGAGATCAAGTAAGTCGCCTCCATCTATTTATACTCCATGGCCTCATCACTCGCCAGCCTATTCGCCTAACCACACTCCTTTTGAATTCCCTCCGAAGCATCCTACATTATCCCCTGAATTCTCTTCCTTTTGCTGCCCATATCACTTCCATTCTGAAAGCAGCCACCATACCTTCTCCTCACAGCCCAAGCATTGTCATTCCCAAATGGCACGTCTACAATTTTCACTTCGTGACCACATTCTTGGGATTTAAGAAGGTCGGAGACCATGTTCAGCGCACTCTCCCTTCCAAGGGCAAAGCAAAGGATCCAGTGCCACCCTCTTCTCCACCTCATTCACCTATACAGGTTAGCCCTGCTGTCACACCGTCACCAGTGGTGCCTCAAGCTACACCTACTACCCCCACTGCTGCCCATTCACCATCGTCCCTTTCAATAGTGCTCTGGCAGCCAGGCACTGCTGCCCCTCCAGCTCAATCCCCATCTGCTCCGCCTACCCAAGCTCCAACTTCCCAAGCTCCATCACATTCTGCTCAACCCACACAAGTACCACCTACCTCCATTCCCTCTACTTCTGCTCCACCACCAGCATTTACCTCCCACCCTGAATCTCATGGAGTGCTCCTCCAGATGGCATCTCAGTTATCTTCTCTCACCACCCAACTCCAATCATTTCAAGAGAATGTCAATGCTGCCACTGGACGCTTGGAGCAGAAAGTCCAAAGGCTGGAACAACAGATGGAGGCCAGGTTCATCAAGCAGAAGGAACACTCTGACCAGGCTAGTTCTCGGTTCAACAGACTTGTAAGGACCCTCGGTGAAGTGTCCGATCAGATGGGAATCCGTATCGAGATCACAACCCAACAGAATGAGAAGTATCACAAGGATACTATCTCAGAGATCCAGAAACTCAGGCTCTCCTATGCCCACATTGTTGACAAGCTGGATCGCATGGAAGAGAACGTGAAGCCCGAGACTTCCTCATCCTCCTCGGAAGGACTGTTTAAATGATTCACTTTTTGCTGTTGACAAAGGGGGAGAGAGAAGCTTATGTGTCATTGTGTGTCTAGATGTGTCCAACTAGTCCTTAGTGTCTTTAGTTTTGTCTTTAGTTTTGTCACTCATGTAAGTAGTGCTATACTGCTTTTTGAAAGCTTTTTGAAAGGCACATCAAATACTTTGTTGAATGAAATTTGTGCTATGAAAGCCTTGAATGCTATATCAAATGGTTTTGTTTGACACAAATGACTCATGGTTGTCATCATCAAAAAGGGGGAGAATGTTGTGCATCCCTTGGTTTTGATGATGACAATAGGATATGTTTGACTAATCTAAGTTCTATCTTGTCTCTTAAAACAAATGGTTTAGTTATGTGTGTAAAGATAGTGCATTGAATTAATGCCCATTTGATGATGACAAACAATGTTTCTGATCAACTCAATATAAATCTGATAGTTCAATTTACTTCTGATAAGTTAAGTAATTTCAGGTCCACTGAAATCCAAGTGGAATCAACAGATCAGAAGAAGTGTCAAAGGCCGCTTGTCGACCAGGGAAGTGGTTATGGTCGACCAACGAACTCAACCAGAAAAGCATCAGATCATCTGTCTTCTGGAAGCACCTTGGCTGTCGACCAAAGCCCCACCTCTGGTCGACCACAGAACAGCCAGAACATCAGACAGAACTGACGGCCATCTGTAATTCGTCCCTTGTCGACCAGCGACCAGGCTGTGGTCGACCAACGGGCGAAGTGAGTTTCAGCCAGAAGAACCGGCCGTCTGGGGAATGCCCATTGTCGACCAGCGACAGGGTCATGGTCGACCACGGGCTTTATAGCGACCAGAACCGAACTCTAACCGAATTCTGTTGAGGTTCCTTAAAACCTGCAGATGGTTGTTGCAGGTTGTTGGGCTGCTCAGGAGATAAGATTCCGCACGGGAATCAAGGAAACAATCTCGCTTAGAAGTGGTCAAACTCGTTCTAACGATTGGATTTAAACCGATCCCTGTTTTCTAGCAGATTGGCGCTCGATCTGAAAATTGTGCGGGAAGAACTTCAAAGGCGGTATGAAGAATATAATGCGACTAATCACGAACAAAGAAGTAGTGAGAGAGCACGAAATAGAAGCCAAGGAAGATATACACAGAAGAGGAAGAAGGAGCTCTCCACCAATCAAAGATCTGCAGAAAGGTTAAAGGCAATCTCGTTGCTGCAGAAGGAAGACTTAGCTCAAGACTGTGCGATCTCCAGCAGCAGAACAATCGAAGGCAACTGACTGGAAGATCAACAGGGAGTCTAGGCTTCTTCATAAGAGTGATCAAGTCCCAGGCTGAACATCTATTCTTCTACACACGCCAATATTCAGTCCTGTCTTTCATCACCTGTTCTTATCATCTTTCCATTTGTGATTACAATTATTGTCAAGCTGTGAGGCAGCAGAGTCAAGCTGTGTGTCAGCAGGTACAAGCTGTGTGTCAGCTGTGTTTTGATTGAGATCAGAGATTCTCATAGTGAAGCCTTGCTTGAGTTAAGCAAGGGGTGGATGTAAGTCTCAGGAAGAGACTGAACCACCTTAAAAATCCTCTCTTGTGGTGTGCTTGTGTGTGTTTGATTTTCTATACGTATGCTTGCATCTTTACTATCCACATTAGTTCTATAATTCATTAATTACCAGTAGCTCATTTGGTCGATAGTTAGTAAATCAAAGAAAAGGGGGAAAGATCTATTCACCCCCCCTCTAGATCTATTCAGTCCGTATCCAACATAAAGTCTACACATTGGCAAGGCTAGTTCATGCATTGTTCATCACATGTCTATACACTACCATTCATGTGCTTATTCATTAAGTCTATACACAGCCTTCACATGCGCTTTATTCATTAAGTCTATACACTCTCTCACGTTGTACACACTTACTCAGTTGATGTTTCTAAAGTATATACACTCGTGTTAAATAGCCTGAACTAACTAAGTATATACATTCCATCTGTCTGTCTGTAGGCGATTCAGGCTGATGATTGGGCACGTGATCCGAGGTTGGCATCTGGCACGTGATCCAAGACACCAGGAACATGACACGTGGATGGCAACCTAGTCAGGATGCTACCATGTGGTCGAAATTCAAATGATCTGGCAAAAAGTTCATGGGCGGGAACCTGGCAGCCACACGCCCAATATCTGCTATAAATATGAAGCTTCGTCCTTCAGTAGAAGCTAGATCGTGAAAAGAAAAAGTAGAAGGCATATGTGTGAGGCTGCACGATCCAGAAAAGGAAAAAGAGCAAAGAGTTCCATAGTGTCCAGATCCGAGAGGAGTATGTTCGAGAGAGAGAGAGCAGTGTCTATGGTTTGATGAATTGCTTCCTTTGAAGCTACATTTGTATTAGTTTCTGAACCGACTGCTTCTTCGTTTGTCTTTGTTCCTATTTTGTTTTCTTTTCATTTTGTTCATCCTTCTGATTCGAATTGGTTCCCCTCCGGTGTGTGGAGGAAGGGAGTATTACTCCAGTTTCCCTCTGGGTTGCAGAGGAAGAGAGATCGGTGATCTCTGGTGTTGCTAGTGACAGGTTGTCATTAGTAGGTTCCCTCCGGTGTGTGGAGGAAGGGAGAGGTGTATCCGGTTCTGTTCTAGCTGGTAGCTAGAGCAGGTATCAAGTTCTGTGGGTAGCAGAGCTTGGTTGAGGGATTTGTTTCCCTTGGTTGTTCAAGCTGTGTGGCAGCATGTTGTTCGCAGACAGAGTCTGCAGTGATCTAGCATTGTCTAGTGGAATCCTCATTCTAGTTGGAGTGAGGGGTGGATGTAGATAACGGACTGCAATCGAACCACCTAAAAACTGAGTGCCTCCTCTGTGGTTTGCTGTTGTTATCTGCGCTCTCCATCTGCTTGTCTCTTTGCTTCCATGTGATCAGTTCTTCATTCTCATTTACTTATACTGCCTTGCTTGGTGACTGTATTTGCATTTCTCTATGTGCGGGTTAAGGAGGGGCGTAAGCAGTAGAATTTATTTTCCGCCTAAGTTTTTACAAATTATGAGTGATCTATTCATCCCCCCCTTCTATATCACTCTTGCTGCGCTAACAACGGCCGACCCTGGCACTGACCCCACCTGGGTGGGAACTGCCTCGGTCGCGAGCCCTCCCAAGGCAGCCGAAGTTGGCGACCCCTCAGGAGAAGAGCCCTCCAGATCTCCCTCACCCGACGCAGATGAGCTGGAAGATGAAAAGTTCGAGTCATAACATTGGCCAGAGGGGAAGTCGATCCCAGAATCCTGTTCCCTGGCATAAGCTGCGGCCTGGTGGTAACCCTGCTTGAACCCCTTGTGGATGCCTCGGTGAAGTGCTGACTCATAGTAGGGAAGGGCGGCTTCATGCAGGTCGACCCGATAGGCCTCTGAGAGTTTGTATTGCTCGATCGCCTCTGCCCCTGCCAGTCCCACCCTACCAGCGAGCTCGGCCTTCTCCCTCTCCGCCTCGGCTAGTCTCTGCTCGGCCGCGGCCACCCGCTCCTCAGCCTCCACCGATCACTTCTCCGCCTCTGCCAACTTCCACTCGGCTCCGGCCGCCCACTCCTCGGCCTCAGCCGATCGCTTCTCCGCCTCAGCTCGGTGGGCTTAGGCCTCCAACCAAAGGCGCTCCACTACCTCCGCCCGATCCACCAGCTCGGCGCGCTCGGCTTCCCAACGGCCATCCAGCTTAACGCGAAGAAGGCACTCCTCGTCAAGGAGTTTACTTTTCCTCTCGAGCGATTCCCGGGCCTTGGATAGCTGCTCGGTCAGCGCTCCAACCTCCAGCCGGCTCGACCGTGACAACTCTCTGATTGCAGAGAACTCCCGCCAGAGCCCCTCATGCTCCTCAGTGAGTCGGGCCAGCTTCCTTTCGCACCCTCCGAGGGTCCAAGCAAGCTTCGACCGCTCTGACTCCGACCGAGCGTAGGTCTCCACCATCGTAGCCCCCATCTGGGCCATGATCAGGACACCCTCCATAATTATGTCGAGGACCTCGGGCGGGGGGTGATGTCTGTTTCCCACTTCCACCCTCGCGGCTATGCCGCGACAAATCTGGTACAAAGTGCTCGAGATGCCGAGCCTTTCCAGAGCCACCGGCATGGGAAACCTGTCCGCATCTGACGCCTCACCGGATGGCCCGGATCAAGCTACGGACTCGACCGCTCCACGCACTACGGTCGGTTGGGGCTGCGACGCCTCCGCAGGTGAACCTCCGACCTCGACCGACCCCGCCCACGCGCCACCTCCCGAGGTACCGACCGACGCCCCAGCTCTAGCTGTGCCTTCCTCAACTTTGGCCCCCTCTGTTCGCACCGAGGGGAGAGCCGATACAACACCATCACCCCCCGAGCGCCCTGGCCTCCTCGACCCCCTCTTGCTCGGCGGGTGGGAGAGCTGACTCGATAGGGTCGGCCCTATCTGGCTCGGGAGAGGGGAGGGCTGTCGGGCCAGAATCACCTCCAGCAGCGGGGACGGTCCCAGCCTTCCTGGCCCGCTTCTTGGCCTTCACGGCGTCCCGCAATATGTCCTCGACGGGGTCCTTGCTCTTCGCTCCGCGCGGCCGGGAAGTCCCCCCTGAGGCCACCCCCTTGCCCTTATCTTGGGCTTGGGGACGCCCGGCTCATCGGCAGCCGAGTCATCGCAAAGGTCGACCACCTCAGTGGGATCCTCCAACGGCGACCGCCTGGTGTCTGCGTAAGAGAAAAATACGATCAGTAGAAGAAAAATGACCCCCCACATCCGAAGGAGAACCTAGCTTGCGACACCTGAGCCCGATGGGTGCAGCTGCGTAAGAAGACACCACTCGATATTCTTCGGTGTGACCAGTTACTCGGTGGACTGGCGGTGCTTCAGTAAGATGGCAGCATATTTCTCCATATGTTGGGGGAACTCATCCTGCCTGGGAGGGATATTCGGGTGGAAATTGGGAATTACTTGGCACCTCCAGGTTTCCTCCACCGAGTTTATCCCCACCCAGAAGAATTGGGTCTTCCACCCCTTGTGCAAAGAATCCTTTGCCGCCAAGGAGATGCAACTCATGTTCCTCCTCGCCTGGATAAAGTAAAAACCCTTCTCGGCTGACGGATGCGCTTTCAATTCGAAGAAATAATGGAAGAGGTCCAAGGAAGGAGGAATCCTGCATTGGCGGTAAAGGATACGAAAGGCAGAAAGGAGGAGATAGAAGTTGGCTACCAGCTGGATGGGTGCCAACTAAAAAAAACCGAGGAGCGTGAGGATGAAGAGCTCAAAGGGAAGGTGGAATCCGCCCTTCCACGCCAAGAGGAAGGTACAGATATGGCCAGTGTGAGAATCCAAACTCGTCTCGTGCGGAGCAGCCGGGGCGAAGCTATACTTGTGAGGCAGGCGAAACTGATGCTCTAGCCTCTTCACCTCGGCTTCCCCCAACTCACTGCAGTTCGGGACTGACGCTCTCACCGTTGGCTCGTCACCCCACTCCTCGGCACCCGAACGCTGGCCCGCCATGGATTCCGAGGAAGAACTTGAAGAAGAACTCTCTCGAGACCTCGAAGATTCCGGGGGAGGAGGAAGCTGCCAGACCGCCTCCGCAGTTATCTCCTCCAACTCCTCAAACGCCGTCGCAAGCTTCTGCTCCTCCACCGTGCCCTCACGATGCATCGAAGAGCCCCAAAAGCAAGGAGCAAAGGAGAGCCAAAACCCTAACAACGGAAAGAGTCTGGGATGACAACCAGCACCCAATGCTTATAAACCCACGCGGGAGGCGGCGCATCATTCCGACCTCTGAGAAAAGGGGGCCCCTTCATTTCAAATCCGTCAGGATTGCAATTATTACGGGCCCAAGTGACCATGACACGTGGCTTCATAGCACCGCCAGATCTCCACCCACCCGAGCCACGCTGGTCCTAAACCCTAAATGAACTACTCTACCGAGCCTACTAAGGCTCGGGAGTAGGAGGGGGACAAGTGGAGAGGGGTATTTCTATAGCCCACTTGAAGAGCAGCCGAACTAGGCCCATCCGGGCCAAACAAGGCCCCGCTCGCCCGAGTGACAGCCCACTGGGCCCACTCCGGATTGACAACCCAATAAAAGTTCACTCGGGGATACTACCTTCCTAGGCAGCCCTTAGGCTTGGAAGGCCCGAGCGTCGGCCGGGTCATAGGAAAGGTCTACACCCGCGCCATCTCTCCGCTGGGGAGAGGAAGGCGCGTGCCGACCTGTTGGATTTTCCAGCGTCTCCCTTGTGATTTGTTGCTCCACGTGGGGTATGAGACCCACGTGGTGCATCGGCGCTTGACAGCCCAACCCATCGCATGGATTATGGGGTCCATGTGCGAAGCCCCTCATTTCCACCCACAGCACGATAGTGTGGGGCTCTGCGCTGCCATAAGGAAATAAGGTTCCGCCTTCGCTACAAGCTCTAGCTTTTAGAGCAACGGTAGGGGCTTGATCCTATAAATTGGTATCAGAGCAGTGTCTGCATAGAAGGTCCAGCGACCTGCAGATCCGATCTTGCAGTCTTCGGTGCTAATTTGCTTTTGGTGCATCAATATTCCTGTTGCATTAAATCTGATTGTTTCCATGGGTGATCTACCGGTTTTCAACGGCTTTAATATTAATGTGTGGTTTGCCAGTCTGCGCAAATATGTTATATCAGTTAATCCTGATCTGTGGAAGTTAATTTCACACGGTCCTCATAAATTACCAAAGAAAAAGTCTAAATGGACTGACAGTCACAGATCAATGTATGAAGAGAATCAGATAGCTATGAATCTAATGAAGGCAGCTACTGATAAGGCTTTACATTCCTTCTTTCATGATTGCAGCTCTTCTAAAGACATTTTAGATATGCTGAAGCGAGCTCAGAAGAGAAGTGAGGACAGTTGCATGATGGCTAACAGAAGTAATCAAAGTGGCAGCCAAAATGAAGAAGATGATGATGAAGAGGTAAATCCTTTCGAGAATTTCTCTTTGGATGATTGGGAGAATGCATATGCTGAATTGCTTGAATCTCATGAACATTTAAGAAAATAGTATAAAAAATTGAAAAAGGGTACTGGGTTAGATAGTTCAAGCTCTCCATGTGAAAATTGTTCTAATATCAAGCAATCCCATGATGCCTGCTTGTCTGATATCCATATGCATGAAATCAGAATGGAAAATTGAAGAAGGAACTTGAATGTGCTTGCTCTGAACTAAGTAGGCTAGAATATGAAAATGACTCTCTGAAACAATCTATTAAAGAAAATGAAGAAAAGTTTGGGAAACTTGAGCAAGAGAAGAACTTGTTTGCTGAAAAATTTAATGCCATAAAATCTGTAAATATAGAATTGCAGAAAGATTTTGGAAAACAACAAAAAGAATTGAAGGAGTTTGAAGCTGGGAGAGAAAGCAAGGTTAACTCAGAAGATCAGACTCTAATAAATGAGTTGATTCAAAATGATAAGCTTAAGGAAGAAAATGAGAAGTTAAAACTGCTGAACTCCACTATGTCTGAGAGACTTCTAGCCTTAGAAAGAGGAAAAACTATTTGCGTTGAAGATTCTGAAAAACTGAGCAATCTGGAACAAGAGATTGAAAAATAAAAAATAGCTAACAAAGTTTTGAATGAAGCTATGAATTACAGTGAGCAAGAGATTGCCAGTTATGAGTTACACATTTCCTCTCTAGAAAATGAAATCCAAGACTTAAAAGATTCTTTGTCTAAGTTTGTGAGTGGGTAAGAAAACCTAGACAAGCTACTAGGTGTAAAAGTCAATGTCAGGAATGAAGGGTTGGGCTACAATAATCTGAATAAAAAGGCTTTTAAGAACAAAGTAATGACATCATTTGTAAATGCTTCAAATGTAGCCTCTACATCAAAAGATAAACAGCCCATTGTTCAGAAAATGCTGGGAACAAAGGTTAATTGTAAGAAAGAGGGACTGGGTTACAATCCAGTCATGAGGAAGGTTGATGGATCCAACCTGAAAAGTGTTTTTGTTAAATCTTCAGAACAAGAAAAGCCTTCTACCTCATCTCCACCTCAGTACAAGGCTAAGAAAACAGAAAAATATGATAAAAATCAGAAAAGGACTGGAAAATAGAAAATAAATAAAAAAGGTTCATCAGTACATGTTGATCACAGTCCTCACACACACTCACATGCATCTAAAAAGAAAATGATCTGTCATTACTGTCATATATTTGGACATCTGATGCATGAGTGTAAATTGATGGAGAATGATGATAGGAATGCTAGGAAATTTCATGATAAAAATCCTTCACCTCAGAAAAAGAAAACTAATTGCTTTCACTGTGGCAAATTTGGACATAAGACATTTGAATGTTGGCATGCTCAGGGTAGAAAGTTTAATTCTGAAACTGTCAATCTCCCTGCAGACAGAAATGATTATGATAGGAACAAATTTGTTGTAAATAGAAAATATTCTGCTTGTTTCAATTGTGGCAAGATGGGCCATATTACAGCTCATTGCTGGCATGTTAAGGGGAAGAAATTTCATTCTGAGTTTGTTAATTTCCATGATAATAAAAATGTTTTTGAAAGAAAAACTCTTGCATGTCTTGAGTGTGGCAAGGTAGGCCACAGAGCTAGAGATTGTTGGCATGCTCAGAAGAACAATGTTAACCCCTATGTTATCAAATTCTATGTCAGAAAATCTGTGAGTTTTTCATGCTATAACTGTGGAAAGCCGGGTCACACGGCTGCAACCTGTTGGCTGGCAGGATATCAAAACCAAACTGGTTTTGGTAAACAGAATTTTTATTCTGTTAACAAAAAAGTTCATGCATATGCACATAGAATTCATGATAATAAGAATGTGCATAAATCAATTCAGAAATCTGCTACTTCTTGCCATCATTATGGCAAATCTGGATATTTGATGGATGGTTATCCTCTGATGAAATTTAATGATCATCAAGTTAAAAATGTGCTGAGAAAACCTGCTAGAAGTGATACTATCATGTCAGGACCCAAGACTTCTTGGGTGCCTATTTGTGCAAAATAGTTTGCTAACTTGCAGGTGTGTCTTGGAAGCTGATTAATAAAGAGGGGATTAATCCAAGGCACTCAAGAATGAAAACCCCTTCCTGAACTTTTCAGGTAAATTTCTTGCATTTCCTATTTTTAGTTTTACAGCATAGCACATTAAATCTATTTTTACATATTCATTCATCATCTGCCATTTGCATTATTTTCTGATCATGCACTTGCTGAATGTTCTGTGCATATATGAGTTTAAAGGGTTGTCTACATCTGATGCATACATATGCCAATTGTAGTTGTTTGTTAATTGTTGATATGCATAATCTCTGAAAATAAATTGCAACTTCTGAAAATCTGAACTGCATATGAATGTTATTTGAAATCTGTCTGTTGCATAGCTCACTGAAAATATGGATTGCCTATAGGACTGCATGTTGAAATATCATGATTGACCTCTATGGTATATTAAATAGTAAGCCACTAAAAGACAGGGAAATCTATCTGGAGGCTTTTACTATGTGTGAGATGGTCTTTTAGACTAGGTTCTCCGCCTAGTACCATGGGTCATGGTGCTTGATAGGGCAGTCTGAATGAGCATGAATCACAAATCCATATGTTCAGCTTTCATGGCAAACATTGCATGTTTTCAGGGGTAGTTAATTGCATGTCCTTGCATGGCAATCAATGTTGAGTCCTTGCATGTCTTTGCATACATGTAGTTAATAGCATTGCATTTCACTTCATTGAAAAAGCCAAAAAGATTGACTGAATGCATATTGTGAGGGGGAGTCAATGCATTGCATGTAGGTTGTCAAATGCATACACTTGTCAGAATTCATTGCATATCATTCCTTATTGATTTTGTTGACAAACCTTGATCATATTCTGAAAGCATTGAGCTTCAAAATCTCTTCTATCATTTGGTATCAGAATTCTGTCAATCTTTCATGAAGATTTCAATGGGGCTATCTCGATTATAAATCTAAAAACACTTGAACTAGGAATCTTCTATTATACGATTTTATGAATGTCTGAAATAACTCATGTGGTTTAAGTTTAATGTATTCTTTGAGTTTGACTTTAAAATCTCTTTAAAATATCTGAAACATGTTTAATAAACCTAAACCATCTGTTTCATGCTATGTCTTGTAAAATCTTCTGAAATCTGTATTATTGAATACATGGCTTTATTTGGTTAAGTACATGAAATTATTATTGATTTGAAGCAAATGAGTTTTTCTGAAATGTCTAAAGGGTAAATTCTATCAGAGCAATGACTTTGGTCACTGAGAAACACATGTCCAAAGGACTGTGTCATGAGGTGCCATAGTTAACTCTGCTTAAGAATGGGTGTTAATCAGGCAGAGCAATGGCATGCACACTGAGAAATACAACTCACTCATCAAGAAATGATTTGTAGTGTGTCATGATGTGTAAATGCTATCTCTGTTCATATAAGACATGACTGTTAGTTACACTAAGTGCTTAGGGATATTGGCGTCTGATCAACGTATATCCTCTAGTTATAAGGTGTATACTGAACTAGAGTGCTCATAAAATTTGTAGCATGAAAATTTGTTGAACAAATTGCAATATTTGAATATTGATGCAAAAATCAAATTGCTACTACCCTAGATAAAATCATATGACTTCATTGTTACTTGATCTTATTACTAGTGCATGTAATTCCGAAAGAAGTCAATAAATTTGATTGTCTAAGAGAAAGGGAGGTTAATCAAGATATGTGTATGTGGGCTTGGTTCATTTTTATTAAACCATGGTTTTAGATATCAATACAGAATTTTATTGATAAACTTTGCATACATCATGTTTAAACCATGTTGATCAATAAAATTCATTCATAAGCCCTTATAATGGAAGACTTTGAAAATTTATGTTTTGGATTTATGAGATTGATATCTCCTTGAAAATCTTGTTGAATTCCTTGTGCTTGGAGCCTATTTGAAATTCTTTTCCTCACTATCCTTGTTTCATCATGACCTGAACTTCTCCTTGATTGCCCCTGTGGTCTCCTTCTCATTCAGTTCATAAGGTTCCATTCATTGAGGGGGAGCTTCCTTGTCATCTGAATCATGCATCATGGAAATTCATAAAGGGGGAGAATGTTATGATTCATATACTTAGGGGGAGTTCTTGCAGTTCTTGTTGCATCTGCATCTCTGCATTCATACCTGCTTAATTGTTATGAGTCATATTGCTCTTTGGGGAAGAATGTGCTTTCATGTAGTTAAAGGGAGAAATGTCATATCAATTGGTATCACATCTGCTTACTTTTCCTCTCTCTAACTAATGTCTTTTTGCTGAAGTCAAAGGGGGAGAATGTTTTGACTTAAGTCTGTGTGACTCATAGTGTTACCATCATCAAAAAGGGGGAGATTGTTGTGCCCCTGTGGTCTTGATGATTGGTTTTGATGATAGCAAACACTATAAGTCACCATATGCATGTGTGCATGAAAGACCTTGTTGATTCATTTAAGTGCATTCATATGTGTTCATGTATTTGTGAAGCATTCATATGTGTTCATGTATTTGTGAATGTGTGCTTGTGAATGGCATTCAGTTGTTCTGTCTGACATCTGGACAGAAGTGTCGACCCCCCCAAGATTCGCATGTCTATACATTGGATGCTGCATGCTCACACGATCATTTAAGTCCATACATTGCTTCTAGCATGCACACACACACCCAAGTATATACACTACTGCATGCTCACTGCATTTGATGTCCTGTCTGCACATTGCTTAAGTCTATACAGAGTTAACATTGTCTCGCACACAAATTCACTTCCAAGTCTATACATTCTTGCATATTGTGCTTCACGCTTTGTTCAAGTCATACACCCTGTTGCATATTGAACATTAAGTCTATACATCGTCCAGAGCCTTGTTGCATTGTGTCACAAAGTCCATACATTCACATGTAGGCAAAGTCTGCACATTGGCAGCACTATCCAAGTCTACACATTGCCTTTGGGCATCCAAGTCTATACATTGGCAATGTGTCTGTGTTTCAAGCCATTCGTCAAGTATACACACTGTCCTGTAGCTTGCATGAGTCATCGGTTTCCAAGTCTATACATTGTTGATCGAACGTAAGTCTATACATTCCAACCTTTTCCTACGTTTGTTCCTTTAGCTACACATCAAGTCTACACACTGCATATAGGCAAAGTCTGCACATTGTGCCTTGAAGATGTTCAAGTCTATACATTGGTTTTCACTTCTAAGTCTGTACATTGGCATATGCATTCACTGTAAAGTCTATACATAGCTGCGTCTTATTCAGCGTCTCTTATGCATATTTGAGTCAAACTCTGTATAGCCCAAGTCTGTACATCCACTGTCTCACTTGGACTTGAAGTCTATACAGCGGACCGTCTCTGTCAGCGTCTCAAGCTGCAAGTCTGTACAGAGTCTTGTAGCCTACAGTGCATCGTCTCTTCAAGTATGTACAGCCTTGGCGTATGCATCATAAAGTCTAAACATCGTGTGCTTCGAAGCTTTCAAGTCTGTACATGGTCTTGGCATTTGCATTGAAGTTTATACATTGGTCTTCGTTTCAAGTCTATACATTGGCTCAGGGTTTCCAAGTCTGTACACTGGTCCTCAAGCGTTCCAAGTCTGTACATTGGTTCAGGCTTATCAAGTCTGTACATTGGCCTCAAGCTTCACAAGTCTACACATTGTCTTCATGGCATCGCAAGTCAATACAGCCTGCATGCCTCATAACGCCAAGTCTATACATCGTGGGCTTCGGTTCTTCAAGTCTATACATCCTTCAAGGGCCAAGTGTATACATCGTTCACAAGTCTATACATCGTGGGTCATGGTGCTTGACAGGGCAGTCTGAATGAGCATGAATCACAAATCCATATGTTCAGCTTTCATGGTAAACATTGCATGTTTTCAGGGGTAGTTAATTGCATGTCCTTGCATGGCAATCAATGTTGAGTCCTTGCATGTCTTTGCATACATGTAGTTAATAGCATTGCATTTCACTTCATTGAAAAAACCAAAAAGATTGACTGAATGCATATTGTGAGGGGGAGTCAATGCATTGCATGTAGGTTGTCAAATGCATACACTTGTCAGAATTCATTGCATATCCTTCCTTATTGATTTTGTTGACAAACCTTGATCATATTCTGAAAGCATTGAGCTTCAAAATCTCTTCTATCATTTGGTATCAGAATTCTGTCAATCTTTCATGAAGATTTCAATGGGGCTATCTCGATTATAAATCTGAAAACACTTGAACTAGGAATCTTCTATTATACGATTTTATGAATGTCTGAAATAACTCATGTGGTTTAAGTTTAATGTATTCTTTGAGTTTGACTTTAAAATCTCTTTAAAATATCTGAAACATGTTTAATAAACCTAAACCATCTGTTTCATGCTATGTCTTGTAAAATCTTCTGAAATCTGCATTATTGAATACATGGTTTTATTTGGTTAAGTACATGAAATTATTATTGATTTGAAGCAAATGAGTTTTTCTGAAATGTCTAAAGGGTAAATTCTATCAGAGCAATGACTTTGGTCACTGAGAAACACATGTCCAAAGGACTGTGTCATGAGGTGCCATAGTTAACTCTGCTTAAGAATTGGTGTTAATCAGGCAGAGCAATGGCATGCACACTGAGAAATACAACTCACTCATCAAGAAATGATTTGTAGTGTGTCATGATGTGTAAATGCTATCTCTGTTCATATAAGACATGACTGTTAGTTACACTAAGTGCTTAGGGATATTGGCGTCTGATCAACATATATCCTCTAGTTATAAGGTGTATACTGAACTAGAGTGCTCGTAAAATTTGTAGCATGAAAATTTGTTGAATAAATTGTAATATTTGAATATTGATGCAAAAATCAAATTGCTACTACCCTAGACAAAATCATATGACTTCATTGTTACTTGATCTTATTACTAGTGCATGTAATTCCGAAAGAAGTCAATAAATTTGATTGTCTAAGAGAAAGGGAGGTTAATCAAGATATGTGTATGTGGGCTTGGTTCATTTTTATTAAACCATGGTTTTAGATATCAATACAGAATTTTATTGATAAACTTTGCATACATCATATTTAAACCATGCTGATCAATAAAATTCATTCATAAGCCCTTATAATGGAAGACTTTGAAAGTTTATGTTTTAGATTTATGAGATTGATATCTCCTTGAAAATCTTGTTGAATTCCTTGTGCTTGGAGCCTATTTGAAATTCTTTTCCTCACTATCCTTGTTTCATCATGACCTGAACTTCTCCTTGATTGCCCTTGTGGTCTCCTTCACATTCAGTTCATAAGGTTCCATTCATTGAGGGGGAGCTTCCTTGTCATCTGAATCATGCATCATGGAAATTCATAAAGGGGGAGAATGTTATGATTCATATACTTAGGGGGAGTTCTTGCAGTTCTTGTTGCATCTGCATCTCTGCATTCATACCTGCTTAATTGTTATGAGTCATATTGCTCTTTGGGGAAGAATGTGCTTTCATGTAGTTAAAGGGAGAAATGTCATATCAATTGGTATCACATCTGCTTACTTTTCCTCTCTCTAACTAATGTCTTTTTGCTGAAGTCAAAGGGGGAGAATGTTTTGACTTAAGTCTGTGTGACTCATAGTGTTACCATCATCAAAAAGGGGGAGATTGTTGTGCCCCTGTGGTCTTGATGATTGGTTTTGATGATAGCAAACACTATAAGTCACCATATGCATGTGTGCATGAAAGACCTTGTTGATTCATTTAAGTGCATTCATATGTGTTCATGTATTTGTGAAGCATTCATATGTGTTCATGTATTTGTGAATGTGTGCTTGTGAATGGCATTCAGTTGTTCTGTCTGACATCTGGACAGAAGTGTCGACCCCCCCAAGATTCGCATGTCTATACATTGGCTGCTGCATGCTCACACGATCATTTAAGTCCATACATTGCTTCTAGCATGCACACACACACCCAAGTATATACACTGCTGCATGCTCACTGCATTTGATGTCCTGTCTGCACATTGCTTAAGTCTATACAGAGTTAACATTGTCTCGCACACAAATTCACTTCCAAGTCTATACATTCTTGCATATTGTGCTTCACGCTTTGTTCAAGTCATACACCCTGTTGCATATTGAACATTAAGTCTATACATCGTCCAGAGCCTTGTTGCATTGTGTCACAAAGTCCATACATTCACATGTAGGCAAAGTCTGCACATTGGCAGCACTATCCAAGTCTACACATTGCCTTTGGGCATCCAAGTCTATACATTGGCAATGTGTCTGTGTTTCAAGCCATTCGTCAAGTATACACACTGTCCTGTAGCTTGCATGAGTCATCGGTTTCCAAGTCTATACATTGTTGATCGAACGTAAGTCTATACATTCCAACCTTTTCCTACGTTTGTTGCTTTAGCTACACATCAAGTCTACACACTGCATATAGGCAAAGTCTGCACATTGTGCCTTGAAGATGTTCAAGTCTATACATTGGTTTTCACTTCTAAGTCTGTACATTGGCATATGCATTCACTGTAAAGTCTATACATAGCTGCGTCTTATTCAGCGTCTCTTATGCATATTTGAGTCAAACTCTGTATAGCCCAAGTCTGTACATCCACTGTCTCACTTGGACTTGAAGTCTATACAGCGGACCGTCTCTGTCAGCGTCTCAAGCTGCAAGTCTGTACAGAGTCTTGTAGCCTACAGTGCATCGTCTCTTCAAGTATGTACAGCCTTGGCATATGCATCATAAAGTCTAAACATCGTGTGCTTCGAAGCTTTCAAGTCTGTACATGGTCTTGGCATTTGCATTGAAGTTTATACATTGGTCTTCGTTTCAAGTCTATACATTGGCTCAGGGTTTCCAAGTCTGTACACTGGTCCTCAAGCGTTCCAAGTCTGTACATTGGTTCAGGCTTACCAAGTCTGTACATTGGCCTCAAGCTTCACAAGTCTACACATTATCTTCATGGCATCGCAAGTCAATACAGCCTGCATGCCTCATAACGCCAAGTCTATACATCGTGGGTTTCGGTTCTTCAAGTCTATACATCCTTCAAGGGCCAAGTGTATACACCGTTCACAGCATACACGTTCAAAGTCTGAAGTCTGTACAACATGCTTTGTCGTTCAATGTACAAAGTCTATACATTCCCTTCTGTAATGTTCATGCATCGATTGTCAAGTCTGTACAGCGTTCGCTTAAAGTCCATACAGCAGTGTCTATTCATTGGCTTGCTTCTTCATGCATTTGCTAGTCTCTACAGCAACTAAGTCTATACATTGTGTTGCATCGCATGCATTACCTAATGTCTATACATTGCGTCCCACAGCATGCATCGAAGTCTATACATTATTGACAGCCTGCACTGCATGCCACTTTAAGTCTGTACATCCATATGTGCATTGTGCATTGTTCAAGCCAAAGTCTGTACATCGATATGTTGCTTTGATGCCGTAGCCAAGTCTATACACTCGCTGGTGTGCATATGCAAAGTCTGAACATTGCTTCATTGTGCATGCATTGTTTTCATCAAGCCTATACACTGCATCATATGCATTCTACAGCATGGGTTATCAAGTCTATACACTCGTCTTCCTTCACACGACTAACTCTATACATCCATTGTCTTGCCTGCTCAATAAAGTCTGTACACTGTCTTCAACTGATATTGTTCATCGACTGAATTTTTAATTAATCTTACAGGTGTCTGGGCACGTGATCCGAGGTTGGCACCTGGCACGTGATCCAAGGAGCTGAGATGCTAACACGTGGCAGAGTCAATTGGGCGGGAGATGTGGAAGACACACGCCCTAGTTGCTGCTGCTATATATATGAAGTTTCTTCATCTGTGGAAATATATAAAAAATAGAAGAGGGCTGATCGAGACTGTGAGAAAAGAAGAAGAGAGGCAGAGAGCAGAAGAAGAAGAAATAGAAGAAGAGTGCAGCGGAAGAAAAAGAGAAAGAGAGAGAGCTCGTGAGGATTGAGAGAAGAAGAGTAGACAGTGAGAGAAAGAAGCAGAGAGGAAAAAGAAGAGTAAGAAGAGGAGAGATCGAGAGATAAGAAGCTTCATCAGAAGATTTGATCCTGCTGGACCGTGGATCATATCCAGGCCAGTCAGCTCTTGCGAGAGCCAAATTGTGATTTCGTTTTCCAACTTTCTGCTTGCTGTGTTTTTATCATTTCTTATTTTTCCTTTCTTTTGTTATCTGTTCATCATTGTTCTTCCGACTCTCTGGATTGAGGTCGGGTTCCTCCTATGGACTCAGGAGAAGGGAGACATTATCTCCGGTTGCAAGTGGCTGGGAGTCTCCATCCATTCCTGGACCACTAACCAAGCCACTGCCAAGCCACTGCCTAATGGCCCGAAATTTCCACAATCTGGACCATGAACCAAGCCACTGCCATACTATCTCGAATCAGATCCAGAACTAACACAACCCATTCACGCGCAGACGTGCAAGACTTAGAACTCACTCGGGCATCTCCATCCATTCCTACCTCGAGATCCGCAAAAATGATTGGGACTGGAACGTCATCTCCGATGCCACAGAGCATGAAGAAAATGTCAGGCTCGACAGCCAATAGCTCACCAGGAAGATCCTCCACTGGTCCGAGCACTCTCTTAATCAGAACATCCGTTCGACCACCTCAAACGATGACCTTGACACCTCAGGGGCTGGCTAAACCTCAAACTGGGGTGGCCAAAATGACATTAACACCCCCATAGTACACTCATGGCCACCTAGCCACGAACTATCCTCTCCAGCCACCGGGCCTCGTCGTTGATATCTCTGATGATGCACCACAAACTCATACCTGTCGGTAAAACTCTGCCCAACTCAACACATGTCACGCCCCGTGCACGGAAGGAACCCGATACGCATGACGATTTTATATCAATCATGTCAATCAGAGCACGAGATAATTCAACTATAAGACAGAGCGCACAAAAGTAGAGATAATAAATCAAATCTTTTATTTCATTAATAACTCCAAAGATAATTCATTTACAAACTCTTTATTGCCAAAGTAAAGTTGCTAGACTTAATAAAAGGAAAACACAATAATGACTCAAGAAAATCAAAAAAACACGACTAGATAACAGCATCAACAAGCAGACAGCTCTACACTCTTCACTCGTGTCCATCCCCATCCGAATGTCTTCGTCATCGGAATTACCTGAAAAATAGAGAAAAACTAGGGTGAGCAAACGCTCAGTAGGAATTATATCTCAAGTACAAGCTTGCTCTGAGTAAAATTACATGTTACATGAATGCAAGTATAGCTAAGCATGAACACAAGATAATGTCGAGAGTGAATATAACAAGAGTTATCAAGGACGGTCTAGTAGTTTTCAAGAGGAATCATGTAAGTGTTGGGACGGATGGAAGCTAAGATCTAGAGAGGGGGTGAATAGATCTACCCCTTAAAAATCTACAACAGTTAAAGACTATGCGGAATAACAACTAACTGCTGTAAATCAATCAAGAGATGCAAGTTTCAGAACAAATTAACATGATAACCAGTATGTACGAGAGGCAATGCTCAATAACAACTTAAAAATTACTGTAAGATGCCAGATAGAATCTACAAATTCTGTAAGAGAAGAATTTCAGTAATATAAAGAGAGATCAAATAAATGCACCCAATAGTCAGCCAGACATCCAGGTAAAGTACGATGGCGGAGGCTAGCCTCACGTAAGAGGTGGAATTCCAGATAAGCATAGCTTAACCTTTCAACCATGCCTTTTGATATACCTACTGGATGAAAAGCTTCAGCAACAATCCCGAATAGCTATTTTAACAGATGAAAGCGTGATTTTCTTAAACCCTCCTAGGCATTCATCTAAACACCGAGCAGACAGAAACTGTAAACATACTGAAGCACAGATCAATCACATGAGAGATAAAGGGATTTTAGGTGGTTCGGTTTTCACCTACATCCACCCCACACTCAGACTGAGTGTGGCTTACTACTGATTCATAGCTTCAATCCGCTGATCCACAGCTTTGGGGAAATACTCCAAGACTGCTGAGCCTCACAGCTTGCTACCGCTGAGCTTTACAGCTTAGCTGTCCGAGGACTCAACCTCGCCCGCTGACTTACAGCTTGAAAGATTTCAGAAATGAAAACAAAAGAAAGAAACGAGACAACAAAATCACTCTCAAGAAGTAGATTGACTCTGGATTTGATCCACGAGTCGATTACAAATACCGATTCTCTCATAATCGTAACAATCTCAAACTTACGATACTCTGCTCTCCTTCTAGCTTCTCCTCTCAGCTTTCGACTCTCTTCAACTTCGTAGACTTCTTCGTCTCAGCTTCTTACGCTCACTCTGCCAGTCTCTTCACTTCTCGCTCACTTGCTCTGGAAATCTTTTTCTCTCTGTATGTTCTCTACGTATCCAGATCTGAGGGATCATGTCCCTTTATATAACTTCGCAAGAAGAGGGCGTGTGGGAAACACGTTTCCCACCCAAACATTCAATAGAAGATGCCCTGGTGACGCTCCACGTGTCAGGAGATGCAAATACTCTTTCCACGTGTCAGATGGTGGAAGCAGACGGTCCAAGTGTTAGGAAGATCTGATTGGAGAGCCACCTTGGATCACGTGCCACTTAACCTGGTACTTTAACTTCCTCGTGAGATAAGTTCACAGGTTGTTAGTATACCCATCATATGTTCGACCATGTGACTGACCTGACAAAACATATGGGAGTGTAAGATTTTATCATAAGAGGAATGTTGCTAGCATCGACTTTATATATGCAGCACAGCAATGTGCACCGACCTTACATGCCGAACAACTAAGTGTGTACCGACCTTAGCAAGTAGACCATCTAAGTGTGCATCGACCTTCTATTAAAAGAGCAGGAGTATGCTTGGACCTATATGCTAGCCGATCAGAATGTGCACGGACCTAGTTTAGCATGATGAAGAATGTGCACGGACCTAGGTGTATGCAAATGACTATATGCACCGACTTGGTTTGACCTTATGCATGAATTTGCACAGACCATATATGCACTTACTGCAAGTGTGCACCGATCGTGTATGGCACAATTAAGAATGTGCACTGACTTCATATGCCTGGGCAGATGTGTGCACTGACCTTGTGTGCGAATGATAAAACTTGCACTGACTTCTATATGCGAGAGGCAAAACATGCACCGACCTTGTGTGCAGTCATACCAGATGTGCACGGACCTTATTTTGCACAGGGCAAAGAGTGCACTGACATGTATGCAAACAGATAGAATGTCCACTAACTTTGTTCTGCCTAATGAAGGATGTATGCACCGACCTTGTTTAGCACAAGGTGAATGTGCACTGACTCGCTACGATGTATGCACCAACCTTGTTTAGCACAAGACGAATGTGCACAGACTCGCTACGATGTATGCATCGACCCGTTATGCACTTCTACAGAAACCTGCACCGACTATATGTGTGAGCGGTAGCATGTACTGACCTTACCTCTCGAATGTTTAGATGTGCATGGACTCTAAATAGTTGGAGTGCACAGACGTTTTATGTTGCAGTAAAAATATGCACCGACCTTATTATGAAATGTATGTACATGAAGCTATGATATGCTAACAGTGTTATCAAAATAAGAATGATTTTAGAAAATCATTATTATTATCAACATCCAAGAGTTGAAAAACAAAATGTATTGTTGCTATTATTATCAACATCCAAGAGTTGAAAAACAAAATGTATTATTACTGATCATCAAAACAAAATAGGAAATAAAATTTAGAGAATTAAGTCAAGGAGACATGACATGAAATATATTATCCCACAAAAGCTCCCATAACATTCTCCCCCTTTTTGATGATGGCAACACATTTACATTTTGATGTCAACACTGGTTTTATTAAGAGTCAAGAATTATGCTCACAACAATATGCACATAGTATCCACACAGCAAAATTCAAGAGATGCAAAGAATGCCAACAAAATGCAAAATCTCTCCCCCATCAAACTCTCTCCTTATCAACACCAAAAGACTTAACATCAAAATCTCTCCCCCTTTGCCATTAGCAGAAAGGATGAAAGGAAGATATCAAGATGAATACCACATTGAAGAAGATATCTGATGTGACAAACTGTTTAGGCTTTATAGTAACCAAGCAAGTGAAGCACAGATTCGTCTATTATAAGAATTCAAATAGTGCATTCCTGAACTTATGTGGTTTAAAAAGTATGAAAATGAGAGACTAGCCACTCCACTCTGTGAGAACCAATCTGTAAAAGCTCTTAATAGTAATGAACCATGAGCACATGCGACATATCAGCTTTTGTCTTACTTTATCTTGTTTATCTAAGCCTCAAGGCATCATCAAGATTGACCAGAACTTGTATTGAGATTAAACAAACTCCACAATTCTGAATTAATCTTCAGAGACAGTTTCATATATTTCTTTTCTTTACTGCTTTAGAACAGTCAAGTATAATCTAGCCTTTTTACATAAGAGTACACGTTTATAAGACGCCAGTACCCCTAGTTACTCATCAAGATTTACTATTATGTCTCAGGTATAGTGTCCACCCTTTGCATAAGGGTACACATTTACTAGACGCCAGTACCCCTAGTTACTCAGTGGAACTAACCTTTTATTTTCTGAACAAAGATAAATTGAAGCACTTCATGACATGAGTTTATCTCCATTTCATTGATGAAGTACCCAGTTTCTCAGTGCATTCAATCATTGCTTTGCCTTTAGAATATATTATTTATCATTTTGACACATCTGTCCATTTGATTTTCAGAAAGTGTTGTTTAAGAACAATACATAGTTTCAGGTTTTCTCAACCAATTTAGCCTGAGTCTAGATAAACTCAGATTTTGAAAGACTCAATTAGACATGACATGCATGAAATGGTTAAGTACTATTAAAAGATATTCCACAGTCCTTCTTCATTGAGTTTGGTTTTTAGTCTCTAAAGATCATTAAGTTTATACCAACAATTCGTTCAGGGTTCATTACTGTTCCTTACAAAAGAAGCTTTCCGATTTCAACAGCTTAGATTAATGAACATGTCCATCAGTTTGTCATTTGATCAGATTCAAAAAATGATTCCAGGAAATGTTCAGATACTATTGCCAAGGATGAGAATAGATAAGATAAATGGAGAAAATATTAGACATATTCAAGAAAGAGAGAGTGAGTTTTCGAAGGAGTCGACACTGAAAGTCGACATTTTTGAGCAATGATCAGGAGTCAACATTAAAAGTCTACATTATTGAGCAATGATCTGTTCAATTATTACAGAATTATTCTGAGCTCCCCCTATCAAAATGTATGAGTTGAAATTAAGATGCATGAGATGGAATTATAAGTATAATATGAGAATGCACAAACTCCCCCTGACTATGTACGTGAGGTTTCAGATATGTATGAGAAAGACACTAACCTATTCTAGACAATGTGAATTGACCCGTGGTACTAGGCGAAGGACTAGCCTCTACGCATAGAGTGGGTTTCCAGACAGAAAATATCTATCATTCCCCCATCTTCCATTTGATATACCTATGGGTCAACCATGAAGTGCAGTAAACAGACATTCAGTCACTCACATTGCATCAAAAGCATCCAGGAGATAAAATAAATCTGAATGAGTATTCATGCTAAGAATTTACAAAGACCAAGTTCTCTTCTTAAAAACTTAAATCTTTCATTTCCAAGTGGTTTTCTAAAAATGTCAGCAATCTGTCTTTCAGATTCAATGAATTCAAGCTCAATCTCCTTTTTACTAACTTCATCTCTAAAAAAGTGATGTTTAATTTTAATGTGTTTGGTCCTAGAATGGTGAATAGAATTTTTAATTAAGAAAATAGCACTAGTGTTATCACAGAAAATTGTAATGCAACCAAGATTGATAAGATAGTCAATTAACTGGTGTTTAATCCAGAGGACTTGGGCGGCACAGTTACCTGCAGCCACATACTCTATCTCAGCAGTGGATAGGGCGACAGTATGTTATTTCTTAGATGCCCAAGACACTAGACACCTACCTAGAAATTGACAATATCTACTAGTAATTTTCCTATCTATCCTACACCCGGCTTAGTCTGCATCTGTGTAAGCTATAAGGTCTAGCTCACACTTAGCAGGATATCATTAGCCTAAGTCTAGGGTGCCAGACAGATACCTAAAATTCATTTCACAGCAATTAAATGTGATTCCTTAGGACATGCTTGAAATCTAGCACACAAACATACTGAAAACTGAATATCAAGTCGAGAAGTAGTAAGGTATAGCAAGGATCCAATCATACCTCTGTATAATTTGGGGTCTACCATTTTACCTTCAGGGTCAGGATCAAGGCTGGTAGATGTTCCCATTGGTGCGGTTATTGCTTTGAGATTCTCCATCTTGAATTTCTTTAGAAGATCCTTGATATATTTCTCTTGAGTTATAAATGTTCATTATTTGGTCTGACATACCTGCAACCCAAGGAAAAATTTTAGCTCTCCCATTGAACTCATCTCAAATTCACTAGTCATTAAAGTTGAGAATTCTTCACACATGGATAAATTGGTTGATCCAAACACTATATCATCTACATAAATTTGAATGATCAAAATTTCTTTTTCACATACCTTTGTGAATAATGTTTGGTCTACCTTACCTCTGGAGAATCCCTTTTCTGTGAGGAACTTGCTCAGTTTGTCATACCATGCTCGGGGAGCTTGCTTTAATCCATAGAGTGCCTTATCAAGTTTATAAACATGGTAAGGAAATTCAAGACACTCAAAACTAGGGGGTTGTTTTACATATACATCCTCTTTTATTTCACCATTTAGAAAAGAAGATTTGACATCCATCTGCTGTAGAGTTATTCCTAGACTGCATGCAGTTGCCAAAAGAATCATAATGGCTTCTAGCCTAGCTACAGGGGCAAAGGATTCTTCAAAGTCAATACCAAACTCTTGATTTTACCCCTGAGCAACAAGCCTAGCCTTATTTCTAACAATTTTACCTTGCTCATCAGTTTTATTCCTAAAGACCCATTTAGTGCCTATAATGTTGCCATGAGAGGGTTTAGGAACTAAGTGCCATACCTTGTTCCTATCAAATTGACTAAGTTATTCATGCATGGCATTAATCCAATGTTCATCCTGAAGGGCACTATCTATGTTCTTTGGTTCTACCTGAGATACTAAAGTAAATGAATTCAATTCATTTTCAATTCTTAAATGAGCTCTAGTTCTCGTAGGTTCATTCAGGTTACCAATAATGTTCTCTGGAGGATGGTCTCTAAGAAATTTAATATTGGTAGCTGGAATACCTGGATTTTCACTTACCTCTCCCTGAGAGTAAGATTGTTCTGCTTCAGCCTCTTCTGCAGACTCTCCATTAGGTGCTTCTTTGGTCTGCAGAATTTCTCCATCTACTTTGTCACTGCATAAACTGATGTCAGTTTTATTTTCTGACATATCAAACACTATATGAGGAGATTCTTCAACAGTTTTAGAGTTGAGATTATATATCCTATAGGCTCTGGAATATTCAGAATAATCTAGAAAAAATCCAGGTTCACTTTTGGGTTCAAACTTATCAAGGTCTCGTTTGGAGTTTATATGAACAAAACATTTACAGCTGAAAACCTTGAAATGAGCCAGAGATGGTTTCTTACCTTTCAGAATTTCATAGGGAGTCATTTGAGTAGTGGGTCTTACCATGGCTCTATTAATGATGTAACATGAAGTGTTAACAGTCTCAGCCCAAAACTTCCTTGGTAGGTTCCCCTCTACCAGCATCGTCCGAGCCATTTCAACTAAAGTTCGGTTTCTCCTTTCCACCACTCCATTCTGCTCTGGAGTTCTTGGTGAGGAGAACCTGTGAGTGATACCATTCTTCCTGCAAAAATCATCAAAATGTGAGTTGACAAATTCACCACCATGATCAGATAAAATGTTCAAAATAGCATGTTCATTGGTCTGTTTTGTTTTGTAAAAGAACTCCTGAAATTCTTCAAAGGCTTCATTTTTGTGAGACAAGTAAAAGACCCAAGTAAATATAGAGAAGTCATCGACAAGCACAAAACCATATCTATTACCAGATAAGCTAACTGACCTGGTGGGTCCAAATAAGTCCATGTGAATTAGCTCATATGGTTTAGAAGACAGGTTTTTGATTCTAGATTTGAAATATTTTCTGGTTTGTTTACATTAGATACATGCCTCACAGATTTTATTGTCATTTTTAAAAGATATTTCAGGAAGCCCTTTTACCATACTGTGTTTATTCATTTTAAGAAGCACACTGTAACTGGCATGACCTAATCTACGATGCCATAGGTATGCTAGGTCATCCTTATTAACATTAAGATAGAGATTAGAGTGTGCTACACCATCTAAGTTTACCATATAGATGTTATTGACTCTCTTGCCAACAAATTTTACAGAATCAGAATTGGGTTCATAGATGGTGCATGCAAGAGAGTCAAATACAACTTTATGGCCTCTATCACAGAGTTGACTCATGCTCAGAAGATTATATACCAATCCTTCAACTAACAAAACTTCTTCAATCAGACAGGAAGAACACTTACCAACCTTTCCCGATCCAATAATTCTTCCCTTGGTATTACCTCCAAAAGTGACATGACCAGCATCTTTCTTCACCAACATGCAGAATTTCTCTTTATCTCCGGTCATGTGCCTGGAACAGCCACTATCTAGATACCACTTGTTGTGATTTGTTGCCAGACATACCTACAAGGGAATCAAGTGGAATGATTTGGAACCCAGAACTTCTTGGGTCCCATGAAAGCATTTATCTCATGTAGACTAGAAACAAGATATTTTGGTATCCACATTTGATTTGGCTTCTTCATAGCAGTTGTGGATCTCTTATCATTCAGTTTTATCTGCCTTTTCTTGCCACTTTTATTCTTTGAAACTTGTTTCTTAGGTGTGGCTTGATTCTTATTTTTGGAGTCATTCTAAAAGTTTCTTTGCTAGTGATTAGTCCAACAGGCATTGGGAGCAGTAGGTGAACTATAGATTCTGGACTGACTTGGCATGGAGTTGATAAAGCTATAAGAGTTCTGACTTCTGAAATTATTGACCCTAGTCATATAAGAATCCCAAGGATAAGGCTGATGCCTTTGAGTAGAGTATGAATTCTGAAAATGATTCTCCATTGGCCTCATGTAGAAGTTACCTTGACCTCCCTTTCCAAAGTTATGATAATAAGTGCTATGAAATGTAGCGTAGGTAGGAACAGTATTGTAGTAGTCTTGACCTGAGGTTCTTCTACTCGGCCCTTGATCCCTAGAGGACTTATACCAAGATGAAGTAGAGGTAGATGGAAATTGATAGGTTCCTCGACCATTCTGTGGAGATTTATCTGTTTTGATTTTGGGGCTTCCTTGGACTTTAGCTCTAGAAGTCTGACCCCTAGCCTGTCCCTTGGTCAGAGGCGTGGGAGTGTATGAGCATGATTCCCTAGACACCTTCCCTTTGCCCTTGTCCTTGGCACTGGGTTTAGTTTTCTCAATATATTTCATTTTATTCTTATTCCGACTTTCTCCAGAAGTTATTTTTATCAGGGGTTGGAATGTCCCCTTTTCTGCCACAAAGGAGATAGTTCTCATGTCAAACCTCTCTTTATTAGTTGGGTTGAAACCCAAACCTTCCTTTCTGAAATTTCCTTTTGTTCCCAAGATGGCATTCAAATTTTCTACACCTTGTGTCATGCCTTCAAGGGAGTTTTGTTTGTCTTTGTTTTCTTTTTCTAGATTTTCTATCGTCTTTTTCAGTTCAGTATTTACACCACTTATAGCATCATATTTTTCAGTGGCAATTCTTGTTTCTCCCTGAAAAACATGAATTTTCATTTTAAGTTCATCAATAGTGTTCTGCAAGTTCTCATTTTTCTTTTTCAAATCATCTAACATGCTTTTACTACATTCAGCTTCATTTAGGGAGTTTTTCAGTTCTGAATTTTCAGTTTGTAGACAAGCAATTTTATCAGACAGAGAAGTATCAATAGCTAATGAATTCATTTTCCTTTTTAAATGTTTGTTCTCTCTACGCATGTCTTCATATTTTTCTAAAATTTCAGCATAAGCATCCTCCCATTCATTCTGTGTAAAATTATCAAAAGGAGAAATTACCTCATCATCACTTTTTGCCATCAAGCAAATCCTGTCTTCTGTCTCACTGTCAGAGGAGCTGCTCTGACTTCCTTCTTCTTCATCGCTCCAGGTGCTAACCAAAGCTTTTCCCCTTTTGTTTTTCCACCTGGGCTGCTTGTCCTTGAGCTCTGGACAGTCCGCCTTGAGATGTCCTGCTTTCCTGCAATTGTAGCAAACAATGGTATCAGTTTTCTTGGCAGGTTCATGTAGCACCTTGTCTTTTTCTACTATAATATTTCCATATAAATTAATTATTTATTGGCTCAACTTCTAAAGAAATTATTAAAATTTTGGAAAAATATGAAACTAGTGTAAAATTGGATTTGTAATAACTTTGTCTTCAGGTAAGAGCCCAAAATAAAATTCGTATAGGCCCAATTTCACATTTTTAGCAGTTTTTCATGGGTTAGAAGACCTAGTTTAGCCATCACAATTTGGGCCCAATTCTAGCCCAATTGTGCTCCAATTCAAGCTAAACCCTAGCCCATTGATAGGTCTTTACTTTCTCTTCAAAAACCCTAACTCTAGATGCTTCTACCGGCGGCGGCGACGGCGGTGGATTAGAACCTTATCCGAAGGTTTCGTTGAAATTTCTTCATAGGACTCTTCAACCAAATTCGATATCTAGGAGTCCTTATATGTTCTATTTATAGAGGGCTTTCGACACCTTAGAACCCTATTTGCATCAGCAACAGGCGGCGGGACTGATCGTGATCGGACGAGGGAGAATTTGGGCGTTCTAGGAGCGGTACCTAGGGTTCCGGTGACCCCTCTTCTTCGTCCTTCTTTTTTTAATAGAAAAACCTTACCTAGGGGTCAATGGGAGAATGCACCCCTTACCAGAGGTAATGAGAAAGCCACTCCACCATCCGACCACTAGGAGGTGATTTTATTTCAATAAAGATGAATGAAAAATTACATCAATCGAATACTAGGCAAGCCTAGTAAGTCCATCCAAGCAGCACCTTTTATAATACAAGGCAGCTCACTATAAGAATAGAAAGTATTACATTTGGTAGTGCAAGCTAGAGAGGCAAGAAGGTCTGCAGCATTGTTGGCTTCTCTGAAAATATGGGATATAGAGTCATGCTGAGAAATGACACTCCATATTTCTCTAACAAAGCTGAGGATGGCCCATGGACAATTAGCTTCCTTCTTGATAATCTTGACAAGGATAAGGGAGTCGCATTCAATAAGAGCTTGGATAGCAGTCACTGTCTTAAGATATTTTATACCATCAAGAAGAGCTCTAGTTTCAGCTATAAGGCTATCCGAATGACCATAATAATGAGAGAAAGCAAGGATGGTCTTGCCACTTGAATCCCTGATTATACCACCTCCCCAGGTTTCTCCAGAAAGCTTATTAGCCCCATCGGTGTTCAGTTTTATAGAGAGCCAAGGAGGACAGACCCATCTCACAATCATCATTTGCTGTTTGCTGGAAGCCTTAGTTATGATTCCCAGTTGATCCAAGCATTTCTGGTTGCATGGCTTTGTTTCCTTTAATGCAGCAGCCGAACAAGCCACTTTAATTTGGGACATTGTATTATGAATGAATCTGGTTCTGTAGAACTGTTTCTGATCATACTTAATAGTGTTCCTGGCTTTCCATATATTCCACATTCCATATCCAATGGAAGCAAGAGTGAAAAGTGCATAGGCCGAACCTGGCTGAATATGACAGATAGAATTCAGAATTAGTTCTCTGGTTGTTCTTCCTTCAAGATGCAAGCCTGCAGCTTTAATAACAGTCCAGATAGAGTTAGCTATTTCACTATTCAGAAATAGATGGTTGAGGTCTTCCACTTGCGGTGTCCTACAGCATGAACATTTGGAACAAAGAACAATGCCCACTCTTTGGATATTGTCATCAGTCGGAATACAGTTATGTAATATCTTCCATAAATGGACAGAGATTTTAGTAGGTAACCATTTAGACCACAACCGACTCCAAGGGATACTAGATTGTAAATGACTATTAGCCATAGAGTTGTAAGATGAAGAAACAGTGCACTGACCAGAAGGAGAAAGGCTCCATATACCCAAATCCGATTCCTGATTCAAAGTTACTGACCTGATAGCTTGCTGAATTTCAGACGGGATTGAAGCATTCAGCAGAGCAGATTCCTCAACCGAGGGATGCAGAATGATATCTCTAACAGTGGCTTTTGGATTGGGAATAGAATCTTCAGAAATATATGTATTTAAACATTGTTGGCCCAGCCAGTTGTCATACCAGAAGTTAGTGTTTGAACCATTCCCAATAATCACTTTCTTGAACTGAAGTATGTATTCTTTAGCCTTCAACCAGCTTCTTCTAACAAAACCCTTCATATTTCTAAAATGGGCATTTCGGATGTGGCCTTGATGTAGGTACTTGGCTCTAAAGTAAGTAGCCCAAAGAGAATCAGAATGAATGGCAGTCCACAGCATTTTAACACGAAGAGCATTCTCCATTACTCGAAGAGATAAGATACCAAGACCCCCTTTGACCTGTGGCCTGCATAAGGTCTTCCAAGATTTCCAATGTCTTCTCTTTCCAAGAGGAGATGACCCCCAAGCCTTCTTCGTCCTTCTTTCCTTCAAGCAAAGGTAGGTGTCTCTCAGGCCAAATAGAAATCTAATAATATCGTATTGTGTGTCTCCATGAGCTCTTTCTTTTTGATACCTAATTGCCCAATTCTCGTTCATCATGCTGTTCGAATTTCACGTTTTTCTCTAAGGTGTATAAAAAATGGCAACTTTCATGATTATTAGTTAAAGATTGAATCTTGTTGTGTTAGATCTAAATTAAAGCATGCTATTTTATACAAATTTTTACGCTCTTTCGAATGGTAGCATTTTCCCTAATTTTTATTCATTCTATCATGAGCAATCAAAGTTTTAGTGTAATATGTCGAAGTTCATCGTCGGTGGGTTCCAGGTCATGTGACGCAACTTCTAGAGGCCGTTACAGCCAGACGGCCGCACGACAGACCGTCACATGAGCCTGACGGCCCCACGACAGACCGTCACATGCCCCTGTGTTTTAGAATTTTGAAATTTTAATCTATTTATTTTCTAGTACGTAACGCACCTACTATAGAGCGTTACATGCTTGTAACACCCCTTCTTTAGACCGTCACGTTCTCCTGACAGTGTTTTTTTTTAACTATTGCTTATGCGTTTTTAAAACCAGAAACTTGCTATGTTAGTATGATATCTTGATCTATAAGCAAGGCAAAACGTGATGTTAATATTGTATTATGATCATAAACATAATTTTTTCATTGTTCTACATGAAAGATGTTAGAAAATCCTAAGTTGAATGATCATGAATAATTTGATAAAAAAAACCCTTAGTTAACACTTGAATAAATTTTGATTTATGTAAGATATATATATTTGATCTTAGCTTTATTGTTTGACAGTCATGCCACTCCGGTGGGATTCACTGACCGCACTGTTTTGGTTTCCATGTTTATTAGCCTCAATTCTTATAATAGAGGGGACTCTCCGTCGGATATTCCTTCCGTCAGACTAGGACCACTATTATGAGACCTCTGTTAGACCTCATGAGCCTGGGATTCCCACTAGGACGCCGGGCAGGTTGTACCATAAAGACCTGAACCCATGAACGTGGTTTGAATCGTGTTTTTGGACCAGCTCAAATTAAACTGGTCTGCGTCCTGTAACGGCCCAAGATTGGACCGTCACAGCAACGTAACGGCCCTGTGTACGACCGTCATGTTCCTGTAACGGCCCTGTTATAGACCGTCACAGATAAGATAGTAATAAGGTTTTCTTGTTTTATAATCATTAAGCAGTTATCAAGGTTGGTCTTGAACTAGTTGATTATGTGAAATCCTTGTTTACATCCTTGTTACCTAAAGACTCATAGTCTTTCTACTTGATGTCATTCCAATTTTGTTGGAATTTCTCTTGATCTTAGAAGTAAGTTCGTGAGCTTAACCTTGGAACTCTTGGCCGTTAATGTGATGAATGTCTAGACTAGGATCATGGATCCAAACTTCAATGCCAACGCATCATAAAGGGCCCGGTCTGGTCCTGGGAGGAGCGCCCGAAAGTACTTGTGCCTCGGGGAGTTTGTAATGACAAGGTGTGGCATTGCACTGAAGTGCATGAC
This sequence comes from Amorphophallus konjac, assembly GCA_022559845.1. Taxonomy (NCBI): domain Eukaryota; kingdom Viridiplantae; phylum Streptophyta; class Magnoliopsida; order Alismatales; family Araceae; genus Amorphophallus; species Amorphophallus konjac. The sequence continues at coordinate 144,111,015 of CM040126.1, forward strand.
TAGCGTGATTGGTCTATGACATTTCCATTTTTACTCAATTACTTGAAATTCTCGTGTGACATGATATGCATGCTTGATATGGCCAATTCCATTTATCATTTCATGACATGAAAAGTTCTTGTTATACTTGTGTTTACTCTTTACTTGAAAGCTCGTGTTCTTTTCCCTATCCATCTCTTGTCATTTATTTATCATCGCTTTTGTTACAACGTTATTCATAAATGGTTAATCACTTTAATTATGCCTGATGATAGAGATATAAAATCCTATTGAGCTTTGCTCACCCCTACTTTCCAATCCTTTTCAGGTAGCTCGGATGAGGACGGGCGTTCCGATGGGGATGGGAACGAGTGATTCCAGGAGCGAGCCATCTAGAGTTTATGTTCAAGTCAAGTTTGGATTAGTTGTTATCTAGAGTTGATGTATTTTCCATTAATGAGATAGAAGTCCACAAGGAGTCGGGTGTAATTGAATACTTTCTCTTATTATTATTATCAATAAAGTTGGGTTAATTGTTTCTTTATTATTAGCTTCGTGGTTACTCTCTTGTGGCAATGTATGCTCTGATTGACATGATTGATATAAACTGCTACGCTCCGATTTTCCGCGTCGGGGCGTGACAGTTCAGGTTTGTGTTTGGACTATCTTTTTCCTGAGAAGTACTTTTTTCTTAACCCTTTTCCTTCTTTCCTCGAGAACTTCTTGAACTTCCTAGAGATCATAGCAAACGCATCCTGATCTTCCTCAGAACTAGTACAGCTGCACTCACTGGATGACCCTTTGCTAGAATTGACTTTGAGAGCTAAGGGTTTTCTTCTCTTCTCCTATTCATCAACCTTCTTAAGGTTTAACTCATATGTCATGAGAGAACCGATAAGCTCATCTACAGTGGTTGTAGCTAGGTTCCTAGACTCCTCCACGACAGTGGCCTTTGTATGCCAAATGGGTATCAGGGACCTTAATATCTTTCTGACCAGCTCAAACTCACTGTAGGTCTTTCCTAGACTTCTCAAGCTGTTGGTGATAACATTCAATCGAGCATACATTCCAGATATGGACTCTTCAGGCTTCATTTTGAAAGCCTCGTACTCAGAGACTAACATATTTACCTTAGTCTCTCTAACCTGAGATGTCCCTTCATAGATGATCTGTAACTTATCCCACATCTCCTTAGCGGTAGTACATGAAGATACTCTGGAGAATTCGGTGGGATGGAGTGCACATTGTATAGCATTAATGGCACCCCAATTCAAAGTGGACTTTTGGATATGCTCCTTAGTCCAGAATTCTTCATCTGGAGGTAAATCAAATGGACCCTTACTAACAACCTTCCACATCTCATAGTCCTTAGCTCGGAGAAAAACCTGCATCCTATTTTTCCAGTAAGAATAATTGTTACCAATAAAGAATGGTGGCTTGCTAGTTGAGTGACCCTCAGCGATCAAACCTTTAGCATCCATATCAAACCTCTCTGGGATGTGAGGCCCTAAGGGAGAGTTAGGCTCTGATACCAAGTGTTGGGACGAATGGAAGCTAAGATCTAGAGGGGGGGTGAATAGATTTTCCCTTAAAAATCTACAGCAGTTAAAGACTATGCGGAATAACACCTACCTGTTGTAAATCAATCAAGAGATGCAAGTTTCAGAACAAATTAACATGATAACCAGTATGTACGAGAGGCAATGCTCAATAACAACTTAAAAATTACTGCAAGATGCCAGATAGAATCTCCAAATTCTGTAAGAGAAGAATTTCGGTAATATAAAGAGAGATCAAATAAATGCACCCAATAGTCTGCCAGACATCCAGGTAAAGTACGATGGCGGAGGCTAGCCTCACGCAAGAGGTGGAATTCCATATAAGCGTAGCTTATCCTTTCAACCACGCCTTTTGATATACCTACTGGATGAAAAGCTTCAGCAATAATCTCGAATAGCTATTTTAACAAATGAAAGCGTGATTTTCTTAAACGCTCCTAGGCATTCATCTAAACACCGAGCAGACAGAAACTGTAAACATACTGAAGCACAGATCAATCACACGAGAGACAAAGGGATTTTAGGTGGTTGGGTTTTCACCTACATCCACCTTACACTCAGAGTGAGTGTGGCTTACTACTGATTCACAGCTTCAATCCGCTGATCCACAGCTTCGGGGATTAGATCCCTACACACTGCTGATCCACAGCTTTGGGGAAATACTCCGAGACTGCTAAGCATCATAGCTTGGTACCGCATAGCTTTAGAGCTTAGCTGTCTGAGGACTTAACCTCACCCGCTGACTTATAGCTTGATCGATTTCAGAAATCAAAACAAAAGAAAGAAACGAGACAACAAAATCACTCTCAAAAAGTAGATTGACTCTTGAATTGATCCACGAGTCAATTACAAATACCGATTCTCTCAGACTCGTAACAATCTCAAACTTACGATACTCTACTCCCCTTCCAGCTTCTCCTCTCAGCTTTCGACTCTCTTCAGCTTCGAAGACTTATTCGTCTCAGCTTCTTACGCTCGCTCTGCTAGTCTCTTCACCTCTAGCTCACTTGCTCTGGAAATCTTTTTCTCTCTGTATGTTCTCTATGTATCCAGATCTGAGGAATCATGTCCCTTTATATAACTTCGCAAGAAGAGAGCGCGTGGGAAACACGTTTCCCGCCCAAACATTCAGTAGAAGATGCCCTGGTGAAGCTCCACGTGTCAGGAGATGCAAATGCTCTTTTCACGTGTCAGATGATGGAAGCACGCGGTCCAAGTGTTAGGAAGATCTGATAGGAGAGCCACCTTGGATCACGTGCCACTTAACTTGGTACTTTAATTTCTTTGTGAGATAAGTTCACAGGTTGTTAGTATACCCATCATATGTTCGACCATGTGACTGACCTGGCAAAATAGATGGGAGTGTAAGCTTTTATCATAAGAGGAATGCTGCTAGAATCGACTTTATATATGCAGCACAGCAATGTGCACCGACCTTACATGCCGAACAACTAAGTGTGTATCGACCTTAGCAAGCAGACCATCTAAGTGTGCATCGACCTTCTATTAAAAGAGCAGGAGTATGCTTGGACCTATATGCTGGCCGATCAGAATGTGCATGGACCTAGTTTAGCACGTTGAAGAATGTGCACGGACCTAGGTGTATGTAAATGACTATATGCACCGACTTGGTTTGACCTTATGCATGAATATGCACAAACCATATATGCACTTACTGCAAGTGTGCACCGATCGTGTATGGCACAATTAAGAATGTGCACTGACTTCATATGCCTGGGCAGATGTGTGCACTGACCTTGTGTGCAAATGACAAAACTTGCACTGACTTCTATATGCGAGAGGCAAAACATGCACCGACCTTGTGTGCAATCATACCAGATGTGCACGGACCTTATTTTGCACAGGGCAAAGAGTGCACTAACATGTATGCAAACAGATAGAATGTGCCCTGACCTTGTTCTGCCTAATGAAGGATGTATGCACCGACCTTGTTTAGCACAAGACAAATGTGCACAGACTCGCTACGATGTATGCACCGACCCGTTATGCACTTCTACAGAAACCTGCACCGACTATATGTGTGAGCGGTAGCATGTACTGACCTTACCTCTCGAATGCTAAGATGTGCATGGACTCTAAATAGTTGGAGTGCACAGACCTTTTATGTTGCAGTAAAAACATGCTCCGACCTTATTATGAAATGTATGTACATGAAGCTATGATATGCTAACAGTGTTGTCAAAATAAGAATGATTTCAGAAAATCATTATTATTATCAACATCCAAGAGTTAAAAAATAAAATGTATTGTTGCTATTATTATCAACATCCAAGAGTTGAAAAACAAAATGTATTGATGCTGATCATCAAAACAAAATAGGAAATAAAATTCAGAGAATTAAGTCAAGGAGACATGCCATGAAATATATTATCCCACAAAAGCTCCAACAACAGTAAGTATCAAGAATATCAAGCTTGTAATATCAAGTCATGTCATGAGGATTGGCTATTAAATTTCAAGTAAGTAAATACCCATTCCGAGTCACGCAAGTCATGTCATGTCAAGTCAAGCACAAGATTGTCGAATGCCATAATTTAGAAAGTCATGCACTTCGGTGCAATGCCACACCGTGATCAATATAGCTCCCATGGGCACAAGTACTTTCGGGTGCTCCTCCTAGGACCAGATCGGGCCCCATTAACACCAAGCATTGAGTCATATATAATTAGACATCCACTAAAGTTTATAGCCAATAGAATTCCAAAGAAATAAGCCATTGTAGGAGTATAAGGTAAATTTCACAGGATGAGGAGTTCAAGGGCAGAACTTGAACAAGGATGACATACCGATGAATCACATGAAAACCTTGACATATAATGAAACTAGGTAATTGGCGTCCACTCAGACAGCCTCCAATTGCAGAAATAGCATCCATTGTAGTGTTCGCTCATTCCTCCGAACTATACAGGCATGAAGAAATAGCGTCCATATGACAGCCGCTAATTCAGTATTTAGCGCCCACTGGCTTGGCCGCCATTTCCTTTTGGCGTCCACGTCCTGGTCGCTAATTCCAGATAGAGATAGACTTCTCAAAGAGGCCAGAAATAGCACTCTATGAGAGCTAGAACGTCATGTTTCTTCAAAGTGACATGACTAGCAGGGTTCTAGGGTTTTAAGGGTACAACCAACTCGGCTGCCTTGAGGGAATCCAAGGCTAGCGGAGATTTACGGAGGTCTCAATGAAGAAAGCACCAGTCCAAAGGAAGGAATATCCTGCGGAGGGTCCAATCATCACCAAGAGTTGAGGTGTAAGCGTGAAACATCGTGAAACAGGGACTTCATCTATGGACGTGAGATGAGAGTGCCAAAAGACCCGCGATATGGGCCAAAACCCGATAGAAATTGTGAGGGCAAGAATCTGCGTCCAAATAGAAAGTCGTTATATCAAGAAATAGCGGCTCTTTGAAAAGTCACCCGATCTCATTTTAACAGAATTCCTAGAAAAATACTATGAATTAGCGACTCTGTGCACGGACGCTAATTCTAGTAATTTTTAGAAATCAATAGAATTTAATTATAATTGGCAACCGTATACGACGGCGCTCAATTATTAAATAGTGTCCATGCTTTTGTCGCAGATTCATGATTTTCATCTATTTTCTATTTTACTAAAATTATACAAAAACAACGCCTCCTTATAGGGGTGCTCATTTATTAATTGGCGATAGCTTGAATAATCGTCTATTCTTTTACTGTTGCAATTTAAAACACATAAGGTAGGAACGTTCTCAGGCTCAAAACACTATTCATTTCATTTAATTGCACATGAACAGTAACATATTGTTGTTTACATGGAATTTTAAGAAACTAAAGATATGGATAGATGGAGACAAATATGGAGACTCTAAAAACATATTCATGCAGAATTAACATAGTCAGGTTCCATAGTTATTAAATTTTGAACATGTGTTATTTATTAATTTCACAAAAAGAAATAATGATGGGGTGACGTTCACTCATTAATTTGTGCCCAGGAGACTGCCGCTAATTCAAGACTTAACGCCCGTCCCTGTCATCGCCCATTAATCAGTGACCACTGTTCTGGCCACTATTTTCATACGGAACAGCAAGTTACAAATCTACGTAAAAACTTAAACAAAGATCATGGAAGTAAGCTCTAATTAGGATTTCTTGACCTTCATGCATGCAATACTTATTACTATGATCTTATGCTTCATTTCTTGAGAAAACCTACCTTTTGGGCTTGATCGGGACGATGAAATTAGAGAGGAAGAAGAATAATATGCAGTAGCAGGTTAGCAACTGCAACCGCAGCAGTAGGAATATGAAGGAATAATAGCAGTAGGTGAAGCAACTTCAGCAAGAAGCATAGAAAAAGAAGGACAGCCTTCCTCATTCACGCACGACTGTGGTAACTGAGGAAGAATGGAAGAAGAAGTAGGGCTTCTTCTCACGGCAGTGATGCAGAACCCCTCCGTAACAATAGTAGCGATACGCAGGGAGCAGCAGAGGAAAATGACGATGCAAGGAAACATATCGAGCAGCAGCAGTAGCCTTTACTCATTCAATGGAGGGCTTTATTTCTAGGGAGATATCCTAACAAGGGTTTTAAGCTTCCTAATGGGATTTAAATTCCCACGTAAGAATCCTACAAGGTCTAAAATATCCCCATGCAAATATCCCTCTATCCATATCTGCAGCCGCTTTCCAGTTCGTCTAAAAACCCTAGAGCCCATGCACATTGGAAAGGAATAGAAATACCAAGGTGTTTTGTAAAAAAAACCTTAATTATGCCAATATTTATGTTTTATATCCCTTGGCCTCAGACATCCTTATGGCCCATTAGCTTTAAGCTAATCTTACGTCTGTGAGGCCCATATAAGTTGTGTAAATGCTTTTGAATGTGTATGGGTTGAGGCCCAATGGTGATGGTTTGTGAGTTGGACTTTATATTTTGTTTAAGTTGGGCCCTTGTCCTTCTTATTTATTATGTTTAATTGATTTAGGAAATTTTATTTCCTACAATTTGATCCGGGGTGCTACACCCTCCCCCACTTAAAAGAAGTTGATCTCCAAATTCAATTTCATATAGACATGGAGGGTGCAGAGTACTTACAATTTTCAAAACAAGTCGAGGAATCTTCTTGTCACGCCCCGAGTTTTTAAAACAGCGGAAGGAATTTCACGAACGCGGACAGCTGACATGGTAAGCCTCTCGCAAGCAAGAAATCAGAGTGTAAGACATTCACACTAAAGTAATTGCACAAGTAAACTTTTCCAAACTTCACTTTATTCCATAATAATAATATCAAAGTACACAAGATCCTTGACTCTTAACACTCTTACATCATAGACTCAAGAAAATAGAAAATTACAATAAGACTTGACTAGACATTTGATATTATGGCTTCTCTCGATTCATTTCACCTTCAATCACTCTCGGACCCGCTACTTGTATACTCCGAATCCGATTCATCTGTACTTCCTGAAAAGATTGGAATAGTAGGGTAATGAGCACACTTGCCTAGTAGGTATCTTCGTATCAACATGAAGGTAATATTTAAGTGATTAATGTCTTAACTCTAGACTGGAAGAGAAACATAAGAAAATGCGGTAAACAATCGGTATAACTAAGTAACCAAAAACATGAAATTGAGCAAGTAGATAAGATAGCATGAACAAGTAAGATTAAGCATGTAGACGTAAATTGGCCTTTCATGAACAAGAATGTACGTGCATGTAACTAGAAAGTACCTTACATAACCTTATACAGGCTATGTACTAGAAAGTCATTAATCAAGCATGTAATTTTCATAATGAGTCTCGTGGTGTTTAACTCACTTATAAGAGAAAGTACTCCCAGCGCAATGCGACGCCAGTATCATCGTAACCCATGGTTTATAGCATGTTTCCGACAATCCGTCGAGGGGACTAGCATGGAGCCCTTGGACACAATCCGTGCCCGATCTTGCATCTTCAAGTTATAAATCTAGTTACTTCCACGAGATAATAATTTCAGCCAATAAATCAATTCCAAATAATAAGTTTAAGTAACCAAGGCATAGAACGTACCAAAGTTGACATGAGATATCCAAGAAAGATTTAAGGTATATTATGCTACGGCGGTGATCCGGCAGCATAACGGTATATTCATTAGGTTCCATAATTCAACTTTAACTTTGTTAAATCTAATTTAGGCTCCAAATAATCCTAAGATCATCTAGGTACTCAAGAAAAGTAACCCCAAATGTCAAACCTCGGGTTAGACACAATCAGGAACCTAGCGGTCATTTACTGGACTGTTTAGCAAGCCAGGCGGTCTAGTCAAGGACTGTTTGGGTTGAGTTGAATCCAGACTGGACGAGCTGGACTCAGATATACAAGCGGTTATGGGCCAGACTGTTAACTGGGCCTTAGCGGTCGAATGTAAGACTGTTTAGGAATCAAGACTCCGAAATCAACGGTAGTGCTTTCTAGACTAATTGGGCTTTAATGGTACAACCAGCTCGGCGTCCTAGTGGGAATCCCAGGATCACGGAGACTTACGGAGGCCTTGAAATAAGATCACCTAGTCTGGTAGAAGGAATATCTAACAGAGAGGTTTTCAAGTCTAAGATTGTGTCCCAATAAGTGCAAAGGTGTATCTAATGGTCACATATCGGAGTATATGCCATGTACTTGTGAAAGTGACTCTTAGATGAGAAAAGACTGTGAAATAATCGGTTAAACCATGGGAATAACACATAGATGGTATTCATAACATGGAAAATATTTAATTACAATACTATAGTCCTTTAGGCCTAAAAATACATGATAATGAAAATAATGCATTTAGAATCATGCTTATGCTGAATAAGGGTGCTTAACCAGAGATAAAACATAGTTTGGAGTAAAACATACCATAATTATAAGGTTACAAGTATACAAAATGCAACTAGGCTAGGACTGGTTCACAGAATCGATAAGCGGTCTAGTGGGGACTGTTTTCAGGAGCCCAGCGGTTTATCGTATGGCCGCTAGTGAGACATATGCGGTTATGAGGGAGACCGTTTATTCGTGTAAACTGTAAAACAAAAATAAAATTGAAATATGTGTTATCTATGGCAACTAGATGCATGAACCCGATGTAACAACGTGTCTAAAACATGCCATAAAGTAACAAGGCTATGAACATGATGGGGTTATGGAAAATAAACAAGAGATTCAAATTTTAACTTCCTTAAGGTTAGACAAATGCATGAACATGACCCTATATGCGCAATCCTATTAAAACATCAAATACTCCGTATATAAATCATGAAATTGACTGGCAAAAGATGGCTTTTATCCCTAATGTCATGTTTAGGCCGATCATGAGATAACCTACCTCAAATAGCACTCCTAGACTGCCAATTTCTGACTGGAAGTAAGCCCTAGTTCTGCACGTTCTATGCTAAACCAGCAACTTCACACCCTTGTATCTCCTGATTCCCTTGACCTATGGACGTGAAAATTAGAGTGTAGATATAAGATATAAAGGGTAACATAAAGTTCTAAAGACACCATCATTAAATATCTCGTTTAGGGCTTCTAATTTCCTAATCTTCACTAGACCATTGCACATATTCCTGGGTTATTGGTGCAAGATCAGCATCTTTGAAAGCTTCTAACTTCCTGTAGACTTCATCTCCTAGAATGAAATTTGGAGGGTGGTTAGTCCTTAGTATTAGCAACAAAAACGTCCTAAGAACTTACCTCTAATTTTGCCTCCTTACCTTAGTTCCACGCGAGCCAAAAGTAGGGCTCACGTAGGTCAAACTTGGGGTCTATTTATAGGGTTTAGTTAGGGTTTCAAAGATTTGGACGACTTAGAGCCCTAATTAGGTCTCCAATCCGATCCTAATGCATTCTAGAGCCTTCTAGCCAATAGATTGCATCCATCCCAGAAAATTTAGCCAAAAAAAATGGAATTTTTTCATGCAAGGAAGATGTTCGCGATCGGTCTATAGAAAGCGGTCCACTGACTGTTTTGGGTCCCATGCCATATCGCGATAGACCGTTTTCTATCTCGGGCGTCAAATTTGAAATTAATTCAAACTCTTCCCTCCATTATCCATCTATTTATCCTATTTATCTCTAAATTTCGTGATTATACCAATTTCTAGCTTCTAGAATATGGGCCAAGGTCCAAAACCATAATTTGGGCCAAAAGGGTTCCTTTAAATAGGCCTAATCCTCTTGGATTTGAGTAAGGCTATACTAATTAAAATAAATTCATTTAATATCCCATTTAGTCCATTTAAATATTTAATAAATTCTTAGAAATTTCTCGAGTGTTACACCCCCCCCACTTAAAAAGAATTTGTCCCCTAATTCAATACAAGAATTTATGGAGAGTGTACTTACATTCAAATATCTCTGGAAATATTTTGCGCATGGCCTCTTTGGTTTCCCACGTTGCTTCATGCTACCAACATTTGCTCCATTGAACTTTGACCATAGGGATAGTTTTGTTTCGAAGTTGATGCACTTCTTACTCAAGTATTTTGATAAGTTTTTGCTCGTACGTCAAATCCTTTTGAATTTCCAAGTTATCATAGCTTATAACATGAAACGGATCTGGAACATACCTTTTGAACATTGAGACATGAAATACGTCGTGAACTCCAACCAATTGGGGAGGTAAAGCCAATCGATAAGCTACTTCGCCAACTCTCTCAAGGATTTCGAAAGGGCCGATGAATCTTGGAGTAAGCTTGCCTTTGATGCCAAATCTTCGAATACCTCGACCTGGCGAGACCTTGAGGAATACATGGTTACCTACTTGGAATTTCAGGTCATGCCTTCGATTATCAGCATATGATTTCTGTCTATCTTGAGCTATCTTGAGTCTTTTTTGAATTGGCTTTACTCTCTTATTAGTATCCCTTATCAATTCGGGACCTAGCAATTGTTTTTCTCCTACTTCATTCCAGCAGATCGGTGAGTGACAACTTCTCCCATAAAGTGCCTCAAATGGTGCCATCTGGATGCTAGCCTGATATCTATTGTTATAGGTAAATTCTACTAGAGGTAAATGGTCATGCCAGCTTCCACCAAAGTCCATAACACACGCTCTTAGCATATCCTCCACCACTTGATTGGTTCTTTCAGTTTGTCCATCGGTTTGTGGATGAAATGCTGTGCTGAAACTTAATCGGGTCCCCAAAGAATTCTGCAGACCTTGCCAGAATTGTGAAGTGAATCGAGGTCTCGATCAGAAATAATAGTGACAAGGACACCATATAACTTAACAATCTCCTTCATGTATAATGCTGCTAGGATATCCATAGACCATCGGCTTTTAATAGGTAGGAAATGAGCTAATTTGGTTAAACGGTCTATGATTACCCATATGCCATCATGTCCACCTCTCGACTTACGCAGTCCCATGATAAAATCCATCCCTATACTATCCCATTTCCATTCTGAAATTTTCAAGGGATGTAATTTTCCAGCAGGCCTTTGATGTTCTGCCTTAATCTGTTGACAAGTAAGGCAACGTGACACATAATCTGCTCTCTCTCTTTTCATATTGGGCCACCAATAGCTTCTTTTAAGATCTTGATACATCTTGGTAGCACCATGATGAATGGTGTATTTAGATTTATGAGCTTCTTCTACGATCAATTTCTTAGTATCAGCATGATCTGGTATACAAACTCAGTCTTAGAATATCAATCTTCCATCATTTGTAATAGAGAAATCCGACAGTTGCTCTATATTGGCCTTAATCTCCAATAACACAGGGTCATTGTCTTGCAGCTTGACCAGTTCTTCTATTAAGGTGGGTTGAGTCCGGATATTGGCTATAAAGCAATCCTCTTTCTTCTTTATATCAATATCTAAATTAAATTGAGCAAATTTAGAAATGAGATTGGTCATACCTTTCATGAGACTTGATAGCTTTCCCATTGGTTTCCTGCTGAGTACATCAGCTACAGCATTCACCTTGCAAGGATGATATTGGATAGCAAAATCAAAGTCTTTAAGATACTCCAACCATCTCCTTTGCCTCATATTCAGCTCCTTCTGGGAGAATTGATATTTCAAGCTTTTATGGCCCGAATAGACCGTGAATTTCTCTCCATAAAGGTAGCAACGCAAAATTTTCAAGGCAAATATTAGCTGCCATTTCCAAATCATGAACAGGATAATTTTATTCATGTCGCTTCAATTGTCTAGAAGCATAACAGATCACCTTGCCATTCTGCATAAGTACACAGCCTAAGCCAATGTCAGATGCATCGGTATAAACTTCAAATCTGCCACCTTCTACAGGCAATGTTAGTACGGGTGCCGTGGTGAGATGTTCTTTAAGAGCTAAGAAGTTTTATTCACATTCCCTTGTCCACTCGAAAGGATTTTCCTTCCTAGTAAGTCTTGTTAAAGGAGCGGCGATTTTGGAGAAATCTTTGATGAATCGCCTATAATAACCAACCAGACCAATAAAACTTCAAATTTCAGATACGGTATTCAGTCGACTCCAGCTTTTCACAGCTTCTACCTTAGAAGGATCTACTGCAATGCCTTCTTTAGAAATTACATGGCCAAGGAAAGAGACTTCCTTAAGACAAAATTCACATTTGTTCAATTTAGCATAGAGTTGATATTCTCGTAGAGTTTGCAAAGTAACCCTTAGATGTTCCTCGTGTTCCTCCTTTATCTTTGAATAGATGAGAATATCATCAATAAACACGACAATGAATTAGTCAAGATAAGGTCGGAACACATTATTCATCAGTTGCATGAATGCAGCAGGTGCATTAGTTAAACCGAACGGCATAACAACGAATTCATAATGTCCATATATGCTTCGGAAAGCAGTCTTGTGTATATCTTCTTCTTTAATCCTCAGTTGATGATAACCTGGTCTGGAGTCAATCTTGGAGAAATATTCCGCTCCTGAAAGTTAGTCAAACTGTTCATCAATACGCGGCAGTGGGTATTTATTCTTGATGGTAAGTTGATTCAACTGTCGGTAATCAATGCATAATCTGTGAGAACCGACCTTCTTCTTGACAAATAGGACTGGCGCACCCCAAGGGGATGTGCTAGGTCGAATAAAATCTTTTTCTAGCAGCTCCTGAAGTTGTTTCTTTAACTCCTTCAACTCTATGGGGGACATCCTGCAAGGAGCTATTGACACATGTGCTGCTCCAGGTATGAGTTCAATGGTGAAGTTAACCTCTCTTTCAGGCGGTATACCCGGTAGGTCAGAAGGAAAAATGTCAGGAAACTCTTTAACTACGGGGATTTCTTCTATTTGAATTTCCTTAGACTCGGTAATTACTACGGAGGCAAGGAAAGCTTGACACCCTTGCAAAATGAGTTTGCAAGCATGAAGAGATGAAATTATGGTAGGATGTTTCCGATACTTGATACCAAGAAAGGTAAACCGGGGAAGACTGGGTTTCCGGAAAGAGATTATCCTACTGCGACAATTTATGTAGGCGTCGTGGTCTACGAGCCAATCGACTCCTAGGATAGCATCATACCCCTCCATGTCAAGGCATACTAGATTGGCGGGAAGGTTATGGCCTTCTACAGTGACTTCACTATTGGGAAAATAAGTTTTTAATTCCGTTCCCGACCCTAAAGGAGTGATTATGGTTAAATCTGATAGTAGGGGAACAGGTGAAATAGGTAATGTTTTTGCAAAGGAATTAGTAATAAAGGAATGAGTAGTACCAGTATCAAATAACACAAAAGTAGGATGGGAATGAATATGAATTGTACCTTCAATAAGCTCCCTTTCATTTGTTGTTTCATCTTCTAATACGGCATTTAATCTAGCATGTCGTCTCCGTCCACCATTATTCCTCGTGGGTGGTTGTACATTCATTAAAGGACAGTCAGGCAAACGGTGCTCCCGACTCCCACAACGTAGGCATGCGCCTAACCTCTTCCAACATTCTTCGCCCACATGACCGAATTTATCACAAAATGAGCAAGCCGTCATTGTTGACATCCATTTTTAGCCCCAAGTTATGACATTTCTCTTATTCATCATTTTTGATGTCCCTAATTACCCATTATTTTGGAGCCTTCCTTGGACGGATTTTGAGTCTATTTTTATTGTTCTATAGCCTCTGAACTTCGGATATCATGATTTCTTAGAGTCCTGGAACTTATCTTATCAACTTCTGGTCTTCCAAGTTGACTTGCGGCCCATTTAGGCCCATTTCCATCACACATTCGGCCCCTTTCACTATGTAGTCCTCAACGCGGCCCCTTTTCATCCCCTTCTGTTCCTCTATTTATTAAGTTTCCTTCACCAAAGTTGTTCACTTTTTAAAGCTCTACAATTGCTTCTTCTTCGCCATTAGCCAGTTCTCCACCATTTTTTGTATCCCCGTATTTTTCTCTTTTCACCCCTATTTTCTCCCTCTTCTGATCGTTTTCTCATCTTGCTCTCTTTACGAAAGTTGTTCATTTTTTTGTTATCTACAATTTTATCTTCTATGCCTTTCACTAATTCTACACCGATTTTGAGATATACTACCGTTTTCAGCCTTGACTTCTCGAGAGTCCTACAGTCGCAGGACTCTTTCTGGTCGATTTTGCTCGACGTGGCCTCCTTTTTGGGTCTCTATCTTCTAGAATCCTCATCCGAATTGAGTTTCATTTATTTCTACCTCTTATCCTGTATATTATCTCGAGTTTGATCCATAGAACTCGAATTTTAGTAGACTATATCCTTGGGAAACGAGGAAGAAACTTCTGGATTTATGCAATTTCTGCACAGATCAAACTCTATTTTCTACTCGATGGGCCTATCTCGTGGCGGCAATATCTTCTAGAATATAGCTCCAAATCGAACCCCGTTTGTTCCTATGTCTTGTCCTTTGGATTATCTCAAGTTTGACCTATAGAACTCAAATTTTCATTGGCTATATCTCTCGGAATAGTTGACAAAATTTCAAGGTTTAGGCGTCCTAGTACAAGTCAAAGTCTATTTTCTATGCGATGGGCCTATCTTGCGGTGAGCATATCTTCTAGAATTCTCCACCGAATCGAGTCCGTTTGTTTCTTATTTTTTCTTAGTATTATCTCGAGTTTGATCCATAGAACTTGATTTATCTTAAACTATATCTCCAGGAATCGTGAGAGGAAGTTGGGACTTTTTCTGTAAACTCTATAAACTGTCCAGTTCGCAGTGGCGACGGGGGGCTCTTTCTCGGTTCAGGGCGAAGCCTTGCTGCAACGTCACCCATTCTCTTTGACCCCATCTTGAAGAGGGAAGTATTAGCTTTCCATTTCATCTTTTTGGGCTTGATTTCATGGTCTATACTCTTAGTTCTCCTCTCCTAAATTTCACAAATCATTACAAAACACTGTTTTCTGCACTTTGTCTGCATTTTTCTCCGTTTTGCATGCACGTTTCCCGCAGTTGTGCTATGTGATTTTCTCATATATTTGCTTCATTCTCATCACAAACATACACCTATTATTTCCACCCTTCCACAGGGGTTAAAAACCTCCCCCCGGTGAGTTTACCCTCAATTTCTACCCCTTTTTTATCACTGCGGGATTGATACTACACGTCATGATCTAATGGGTTTTTATCTTTATGTTTTGACTTTGTTTTATAGGAGAGCATGATATGAACGTGAGGCTCTCTTCTTCTAGCCGGTTGGAGGATGAGGAGGTTTGAATCTACATCGCTCCCACACGCCGTTGTCAAGCATGATCAACTCTTCAAGTTCCAAGGTACACGGCGTCGCCCCTTCATCTCTTCATCTTTTGGCATTGTCATTCCTTTGTGGCGATCATGGTATGTCTTTCTAATCCTTTCATCCCCCTTTTCTTTGATTCACATGTTCATGCATGTTTTAGCTTAAGGGGGCGGGGTAGAACTATTAAACAAATCTACAATTTTTTGGCGATCACGGTGGGACGCCAATGCCCATCACATTTATTTTCATGCTCTTTTGAAAGTTGGGTGTGTGCTGGTTCATGTTTAGGTAGTATATTCTCCATTCTCCCACAGTTTTGGGCGTTTTAAGGGCTTTGGTTGCCTGGCGGTCTTCTGTTAGACCGCAAGGGGGCAAGAAATGGTCATTTGGTAGACCACTTGTGGATTTTGACAGTTCTGCGTGCGTGCTCATGGGGCCCTGTTCGTCGAGGCATAACTTTTGATCCCGAGATCCGATTGCGTTGATTTTTGTTCCGTTGGATAGCCCTTTGTATTGTATTTATATCCATATCTTATTTGTTTTATTTGGGTCACATTTGAATTGTCTAATATTGTCATACGTTTTGAGTTTTCTGCATAAAATCTACAGGCAGGCTCAGGGACAGGTTCACATGTATGACTTTGATTGATGATTTGATTGCCTTCCCGACGTCTGATTTTGCTGATTTTTGTTCCATTGGATAGTCCTTTGTATTATCTTTCCATCCATATCTTATTTGTATCATTTGGGTCTCATTTGCTTAGTTAAATATTATCATCATTTTACCATTTTGTGCATAAAATCTGCATGCAGTCTACGCACAGGTTCACGGGGGTAACTTTGCTCAGTGATTTGATATACCTCTCGGGGTCAGATTACTCTATTCGTGGGTCCATTGTGTAGACATTTGTATTATCTTTCCATCCATATACTATTTGTCTTATTTGGGTCACGTTTGCATAGTCAAATCTTGTCTCCATTTTAGCATTTTGTGCATAAAATTTGCATGTAGGTTCAGGGGCAGACTCACAGGTACGCTTTGCATTGGTGATTTCTTTACCTCCCGGGTTCTGTTTGTGCTTGTTTATGATCCTACATTGTTGTCCTTTGTATTAGCTTCATTTTCATATATGATTTGCATGCATTTGATCATGTTTGCACAGTTTAATCTTGTCTTGATTTTCTAGTTTTAGGTTAGAAATTACATACACTCCGGTGCACATAGGGCCATGCATTGCATATCATAGTTGCATTCTTACCTTGGTAAGTGATACTCTCACCTCCATATTCCTTGGAATCAACTAGGTGATCTTATCCGGGACCTCCATAAGTCCCCGTGAGCCGTGGATTCCCACACGGATGCCGGGCCGGTTGTACCTTTCCACCCCTTTGGCTTGCATTTGCATACGTGTGAGAGAATTAACCTTAGTCAACCCAAAGTTTGGACCGTATTCCCATAGGATTCCTATCTTGAGAGAATTATTCTTAACTCAAATCATTAAAAGGTCTATTAAAACCCCTAAAATATTTCTCATCATATCAACTTGTTTGACTTGGGTGAAAACTCTCACATTACATTAATTGTGTTTTTTGGGCTTGTCCAGGCCCATTAGTGGTATTTTGTGTTGCATTCACATATTCTTTGTTGTTAGGCCCATTTAGCTTAGCCCATTTTTTGTGTCCATTGTCCAGTCCCATTCTCCCTTGGTCTTTGCATTAGTGGGTCAGTCCCCTCTTGTCCTCAAACCCATTAAGCCATTGCTTCCCCACTTGTATTGTCCTTGATATCCTTATATTAAGTCTCCATTTTCCCTAATGAAGCATCCTTCCAACCCCTTATATCATTCTTCTTCTCAATCTTCTTCCTATTCCCACGTGGAATCCTCTTCCCATGCGGGCCCATCTTCTTGTGGTACTTCTGATCCATCCGAGAAACATGCTAATCTCATGGCCCACTTATCAAGTCTTGTTCGCCAAATGGACCCGGCCCAAGCCCAACGTCTTATTGCATCTCATCTTCATGGGCCTCCTTCTTTTAATGGGCCTTCTTCTCTCATTAATGGGCCTCATCATCTTAATAGGCCCCATTCTCTTAATGGGCCTTATTTTTCTAATGGGCCCCATTCTTCTTCTCCTTATGCTGTCGGCCCAATGGGTCCTTATACTCATGCCTCTTCTAGGCCTGCATATCCTTCCACTCCTGGAATGTGCCCTTCTTCTTCTCAGCCCGGATCCTCTTATTCGGCCCAATATCATCATTCTGGTCCATATTCACATCCTCTTGCTCAAGTTGGCCCATATTCTTCTCGATCTCTCCCTACCCAGGAGATGATTGCCCAAACCCATCGTCAACTTGATGAACTCCAATGCCGAATTGATCCCAAAACCTCCTTGAGTGTCCCGCTTGTATTTCAAAATCTTCGGATTCTGTCTCCTTCTTAAATTCCTGCATATCGCCATTATAGTGGAGTCGGTGACCTATATGTGCACTTAAAGGAGTTCGTTTATGAGTCGGCACAATTTCAACATGACCAACGCTTAATGGCCTATCTATTCGATCTGTCTTTGAAAGGCCCGGCTCGGGATTGGTTCTTCTCTCTTCTGCAAGAGCAAGTTGTGAATTTCCAAGCCGTGCAAAAGATGTTCATTCAGTAGTTTCAAGACCAGGTTGGGCCCTAGTATTCCATGGTGGATCTAGCCCACGAGAAGATGGAGCCCGAGGAGGAGTTCTGCACCTTTGCCGACCGCTGGTGCCGCCTCGCCGCGCAGGTTCCGGGGCACATTCCAGAGGGAGAACAAATCAAGATGCTAATTTCTAATGCAACGCCCAAATATCGCTTCATCTTAGCCCTCAATGACATTACCTCCTGGCAGCAACTCTATAGTAGAGCCCGCTTCATTCGTCAATAAATCCAAGATTCTCTTGACCCCGAGTCTTCTCTAGCTTCTACACCCACTTGCACTCTGTCATCTACATCAACCTTCACCTCCATATATCAACCTTCACCCTCCACAAGCAAACCCTACGCTACCATAAGTCATTCTTCCGTGAGTCAACCTTCCGCTTCTACATACCCGTACACTTTCGCAAGTCAGCCCTCCATGAGTTAGCCTCCCATCTCCTCATACCCATATCTGCCGCCACCTCCGGTCAAGGGAACACCACAGCCTGAGCAGGTGGATGCCGTCCATATACCCTCTCATCCCGCTCCACATATGCCTTCACCAAATCCCTCCGCCGCCGGCCAAGCACTATTGCCTACGCAACCTTCACTTCCGTCTCCACAACCTTCTCCACCACCTCATACCCCTTGACATCCGCCTTGCCCGAAGTGGGCTCCTTGTCCTCCGCTGCAGGAGTGCTTTACCAACATTTTTGGGGCTTTGATGGCCACTCACGTGTTGCAGCTCCCTCCGGTTGTGCCTTGTCGACCCGCGGTTGGGAATATGCTTCGGTTCTGTGAATTTCACCGCCAGTAGGGGCATTTGGTTGAGGATTTCCCTGAGTTCCGGGATTATGTTTATGATCTGGAAGCTAAGAAAAGGATTCATTGGGCCGCTATTCACAAAGTCATTTTACATCTTCGCAGCCAACCGCAGCAGCAAGAACTGTCGCCCGGGCAGCCATCTCCGTTACTTCGAGACCAGGGGCACCCCTGTGATTCTTCGTCTAGCGTTGCACCCACTCTATCACCTGTTCCATTACCCACACCATTCCTTGCCCCGTCTCCACAACCTCCACAAACCCAAGCCTCCGCTCAGGCTAGTGATACCTCCACTTCCGCCGCCACTTCCACTACTTCCACTCCCAACATCGCGCAACGTATTGTATTGATACGTCGACGATGGGCGCCACGATCTTCCCCTTTACCTTCCCCTTTACCTTCCCCTTTGCCTCCGTCATCGCCTCCATCTCCTCCCTCGCCTCCATCTCTACCTCTTTTGTCGTCCCCCGAGCCTAAGCAAGCTACCCCTACACCTACACCTTTACCATCTCCTACATCTCCACCTTTGCCTTTGCCTCCACCTAAGCCTGTCATTGCCGCTATCCCTCCACCACTCACATTGCCTTTACCCCCACTTACGCCTTCTAAACCTTCGCCTCCGCCTTCTAAACTTATTGCCTCCACTTCTCCATCCATTTCTACCCCTCGGAGCGAGTGTGTGCTACCTACAGTGCCTCTTGGGTCTAGTCCCCAGGGAGACGATGAGCCGAGTCAGGATGAGTAAGTGCCAGTTATACGTTTCCAGATTCAAGATTATATTTGCAGCATGCTGGTCTGCGTCTCGATTTCTGGCTATTTTGGGGATGTTGAGCCTACACTTTTGAAGACGGTTGCCAAGAAAAGCTCTCATGCACTAGTGCCAGTTTCTTCACAAGTGACGCCGGTGGTAATCTCATTGCTTGCCGGAGGTTCGATTATTGACGCTGTTATTTATCCTCGCTCCACCGCCATTCAGATTACTGGTCAGGAAGGGTCCTCTACCCAGATTGTGCTAACTCATACGGCCGCCAAGCAGATTGTTCACTCTATGTTCAAGGGGCCATTGGCCATATCTTCTATATTCTCGAGAACATTCTACACATCTTATGCAATCTCCCTTGGTTCATTAGCAAGCTGGCCACGCCAACGCCGTGCATTGATCTCCCTCAGTTCCGTCCTTTGCTTCTATCAAGGGAGTTGTGCTTCATGCCCGATTGCCGAGTGGAAATGCCGAATCTCATGCTGCTAGTGCCAAGTGACAAAACTCCGTGATTTTCTGATATTCATTCATTTGAGGGGTCAGTTGTTCAAGAATGTCCGCATATGGTTAGTACCGGGTGTCTAAGGGCAACCGCCCTAAGGGGGATGCATGTTCATAATCGCGCCAGGCCGTCTGCTAGATGGGCCCATACTTTGAGAAGATATTTCAAGTCGAGAGGTCCAAAGGTCCAAGTCTGCGCCAGGCGGGTCCATTACAAGCCAGTTTCAGCTAAGAAGAGGCGGCGGCGCTGGTTCAAGGGCCGTCGATTATGCACTCAGGGGTCCACTCCCTCTTCCCCGTCTGTTCATTCATCTTTCCTTTTGCTCAGCTCCCACCCTTGGGTGGTGTACCTTCCATATTCTAATCCCACGTCCATGATCTTCTCTTCACTTCCCGAGGCCGCAAACCCCCACTCTTCTCATCCGATTTCTCCGGATTCTCCTTATTCTTACTGTATTAGGCCTCAGCTCATGTCATCCTTTCATCACGATCTAGGGATTTCTTCTTCTGATCCTTCTCCTCCGGTATCTCCGGGTTCCGTCTCTTATTCTCCTTCCCCGACTCTGTCAGGTGATTTTCATTCTCCTTCCCTGACTCCGTCGGATGATTTTCATTCTCCTTCCCCGACTCTATCGGGTGATTTTCATTCTTCTTTCCTGACTCTATCGGGTGATTTTCATTCTCCTTCCCCGACTCTATCGGGTGATTTTCATTCTTCTTTCCTGACTCTATCGGGTGATTCTCCTTCTTATTCCCCGACCTTGTCGGGTGTCCATGATTCTCTTTCCCCGACTCTGTCGGGTGATTCTCGTTCTTCTTCTCCAACCCTGTCAGGTGTCTGAGATTCCTATTCCCCTTCTCCGACTACGTCGGATGATTCTTCTTCTCATCTTTCTACTCATTCTTCTTCACCCTTTCGGGGGTGTTGCCCTTTTTCTTGCTGTTTTCGAGGCTTTAGCCCGCCTTGATCCCAGCGGATCTTTGCTTATTATGTATCTAGTTCCTTGTTATCAGGGTCTCTACACCTGTGGACGCACTTTTCGACACGCTCGTTTGTTTGTTTCTTTAGGTCAGTTTATTCAGTGGGTTTATTCGTTTATTAGTTATTAAGTGCGTGGGCGTGCCAGTCATAAAGTGACGGTTTATTCAGACTTCATGGAAGCCCATGACGCGCGCGATCTGACTAATCAGACAATTGTGTAGTTCGTGTCGGGACCAGAACCCGCCGTACCATAAAGGCTACGGCGTCATTTACATCCCCTCGGAGAGGGGAACACCCTTGATTAATCACCGGGAATCAGGGCCTCATGGCCAGGAAACTATACCGAGAGAAACAAGCCGATAGCGGTCTCGAATCAATCGGAAAGCTTGATGTCTAGGGAAGCGAGCATTTGAAATATGTCGGTCACTCAAGGGACCATCTTTATATTTGGACGAGCGTCCGGCCTTAGAAAATCGTGATCGTCACGGGGAAAACCGTAGCATATGTATGCTGGGGTACGGCAAATTTATTGTTCAAAGGGACATGAGACATTCGGTTGAATCCCGGTTAGAGCGGTCGGGAATCAATGAGTTTATTGGCCCGGTACGAGATCGAGTCAGGACTACTCCGGGGGCGCCTCCCGCGGTCCAAACGAGGCTTGCGTGGGCATCGTTAATATTTCCGGTGCCGAAGGGCAGCGGGAAAGTGTCCCGGGACTAGATTCTAAAACAAAGACGTATACAGAGATAGCTGGCTATAGGCCTAGATGTGGGTCAGGTAATGACCATGGTTGGGGCGAACCCGAGGTCCATACGTGACTCACAAAGGTCTTATTGATATTCCCACACGTGTGATTGGGGGAAGACGAGAGCCGTCTCGTTCCATTCAGATTTTGTTGGTCATTCATGGACCATTTTATGTTCGGACAAAGATCTGTATTGAAGACGTAAACGGAAATAAACCCGTACAAATGTCTGCCGTGAGTACGGTAAGTTTAATGCAAGCACGGGATTAGATCCCGGGATATATGTCGGTCACTAACGGACCATACACTGTTCGGACGAGAGTCCACATTTGAAGCATCGAATATAACGACAAAGCTATACGGATGTCTGTCGTGGATACGTCAAGTTTCATGTGGATGCGGGATTGGATCCCGATAAAAGTGGGTCAAGCTGATGAACTATCGGCCCGAGATGGTTTCGGACTATGGCCATAACGGGGTTCCCGAGGTCCACGTCCGATCTCATGAGGCGTCATTGCTTTTCTCTTCACACATAGTTCGGGGAAACGAAGGTTCCAAGCTATACGTGCATGTCGGTCACGGTCGGGCCATTCATTGTTCGGACGCGAGTCCACGTTTGACGCATCAAAGATGATGATAAAACTGTGCAAATGTCTGCCGTAGACACGACAAGTTTAATGTGGGGTTACGGGATTTGATCCCGGGAGAAGTGGGTCGAGTTAACGAACTATTGGCCCGAGATGTGTTTGGATCACGACCATGTCAGAGGTTCCGAGGTCCACGTTCGATACCACAAGGCATCATTGATTTTCTCTTTGCACCCAGTCCGGGGGCGTGAATTGTTAAATGTAGAGCCCGAGCTCACCAACGTGCTACCTCTCACGCGGATCCACCTGCGCAGTCAGGTGATGCGCGGGAAACGCACGTCGTTAATACGCCCCACTATCAAATTACAATATCCGGCCCACAAATTAAATAAATGGAATAGTTAAGTGGTGAGACCGAGTCGAATCCACAGGTAGAAGTAGATTTGAAAGTTGAAAACCTTGAGTTGTTAAGATTTAAAGATCAAGAGAATTGACTTTAGACCGCCTTAGAAATTGAAAACAAAACAGAGTTCTATTGAAAATAGGGGTTTGGAAGAAATAGAATAACTTAAAATCTAGAGGGAACTAGAAAAAGTGGAATACATGAAAGTTGTAGAGAATTCAAATATGAAGAAGTTTTATGAAGAACACAGAAACAGAAAATGAAAGGAAGATAGTGAAAAACTTAAAATATCAAGATCTATCGCTGCTGGTGAACAGTAATTGACAGAAAAACAGACCGGTGAAAAATTAATTCTAGAGCTCAAACTAAGAAGAATTGGATGAAGTAGAAGAAGAACAAAAGTTCGATCTATAAGAGAGTAACAACTTTTATGAAGAACTAAGAGTAAAATTATGATTGTAAAGGCTTTAAAATGGCAAATTGGTGAAGAGTATCACTTCGTATGAATAGTACATACACAGGACAGCACTTAGAAACACAGAGAATAACTTTTAAACTAAAAGGAATTAAAGGAAATGATGAAACGAACAATTGAAGAACACTTAAAGATGAACAACTGTCATGAAGACAACAAATTGAAATGAAGATCACACAAGCTTGTAAATTGATTATGAAAAGTCGAAATGGCTAAGAGTACAATGAAATTCTTCAATACAAACTTAACACAAACTTCAACACTTAAACATAAAAGCTCTCAAAATCTATCCCTACCAAAGCCACAAAGCAAAAACTTGAAGAACACTTACAAATTTGATCAATCCCTAGCTTACAACACTTGGCTCTCCTCCCTTAACTCAACCACTTCACCCCCCTTACAATGGAAGCTCCCTCCCCTTTTATAGAGTTATTCCCCATGTGAACACTTTGCCAATGTGAATCAACCCAATTGCTGCTATTTTGACCAAAAATGATGTGCCAACATGTGTTGCACATTTTTCTAATTTTTTTAATTTTTTCTGTAATTTTCTGATCTTTTTCTAGCCCCTTTTTCCTTCTTTCCTCTCTCTTTCTCTCTCCTTGCGCCGTGTGGACCACCCGCGTGCCGGCGTTGCGTCCTGCGCACGCGGAAACGCGTGCGCCAGCCTCCTCTCCACCGCGGCTATGCCGCGTGTGCGCCGCGTTCGGCTGCCTCGCAGCTGACGCGTGGCCCGAGGGCACTGTGCGCCCGTCCGCCTTCCCCTCTGCTGACCGCACCGCGTGGGCACGTGTTGACCGCGCCCTCCCCGCGAGATCACGGGCTCGAGCCCTACGACCTGCAAAAGAAACAAAACACACGCACACACACTATTAGTTAGGTTATATAATATATAGATATATATATATATATATATTATATACATATAGCTTAGAAAAATCCAAAAAAATGTCGAATAATTTTATATTTTTTTCTTTTCTTTTTGAACAAGTCATAGGCTTTTGGCCTTTAAATTATTTTTTTTACATTTTCATAATATCTACATATAGATATAGATATATATATATATGTTTATAGCTTATTAAAGCCTTAAAAATATCAGATAAATTTATTATTTTTTTATTATATTTATTCTTATTGAACAAATCTTTGGGCTTTTGGCCCATTTCAATCATATTATATTTTCTTATTTTTCTTATTTTTATTGTTTTGAATGCTTGTTAAATAAGGAAATATCTTTATTAAAATCATTTAATTACAGAAAATTAATTATTTTATTCTAAATTCAAAGTAAGTGTGATAAGTGCATATTTATTATTATTAAAGCCCATAAAAAATGTAAATAACATGAATTAAGATGGAAAAATATACACTTATCACATCCCCCAACTTACTCATTGCTAGTCCCTTTACAATGCAAATAATTTCAAAATGTAAGGACTAACAAGAGTTTACAAAGTTCATGCCTCATTTCCAGATCATCGTTCATATAATCTACTAAAGGTTAGGAATCTGGAATTATTATCACATACTAGCCTTATGTAGGAAATTCAGGTACATGATCAGGAATTCTAATCAAAATTCAGTAGCACTTGCGCATGTGAAATACTAAATTCACAGTAGAGATAATTGCGTCCTCCAGTTGCTATTACAAGCAAGTGTCTTTCAATTCTGCACTTCTTAATCAGAGCATTCAGCATGCTAGCTTTTTGTCTGCCTTAGTGCTATGTCCCGGTTGAGATCTATATATATATATATATATATTTCTTTTTTCTTTCTTTCCTTTTTTCTTTACACACATGATGCTGCACTACCCTTCACTGTTTTACGCGAACCTCAACACGTCTTAGGTGAAGTAGGCCCGGTTACACATATCAAAGTTCCCTTTTCCTTTTGACGCGAACCTCAACACGTCTTAAGTGAAGTAGGCCCGGTTACTCAGAATCGGAGCATTTTTCATGGTGTTTTTTTTTCATAATTTTGTCAATTGTGCATTCGCACTAATTTTTGATAGATAGATAGCATGGCAGAAAGCTTATAAATAAAAGATCGCTTCCTTAAGAAGTGCTGAATATCAGACAACACACCCAAAATAACAGAAGGCTTGTCCTACTTATTTCATTAGCGTGCAACGTGATTGTATTTTTCTAAAGTGCACATGAACTTTAAAGAGATTCTTAAATCAGTTTTCTATGGCTAGATTAATAAATTGTCCATCATCCGATTCCCTAGTCTTTTCTATTCTAGAATCACTTTCCATGAGACATGAATCAAGAAACTCCAACTGGGAATGTATTGTAACAATAGAGGGAATGTATTGTAACAATAGAAGGTAAAAAGGGTGTGAAAAATCTGGAAAATTTTTGAATTTTGTACCCCTCACCCCCCAACTTAAATGGCATTGTCCTCAATGGCATGAAAAATATGGAACAATAGAACAATGCAGACAGGAGATGTATGAAGGAACGGGACAACCTGGCGGAAGTGAACTTCGATAGGCATCCTTGCTGGATTGAGAGGCGGCACTTGACTGTGAAAATCTGAGAAACAGATGAAGCAATCAGCTCTCTCCCCCCAACTTATCTTTTATTCAAACCTGCAAAATAAACAGAAAACCAGAATAAAAACTTCAGTTGCCTCCCAAGAAGCCATTTATTAGCACACCAAACTATGAAAACGTTGGGCTGCCTCCCAAAAAGCGCTAAATTTAACGTCTTCAGCTAGACGCAATGTAGCTCACTAACAAACGGGTGGCATTCAGAATGAGCCACCAAATGATCTTATCCTCGGATAAACTCCAGCCCTTGTACCATTGGAGGAAAAGATTATGTGTATGTGTATGTGGGCTAGAAACATGCCAAGGTGGGTCTAGGAATTTGAACGGACCCCCACGGTCAGAGAATGACAAAGGAATTATCATATCTGCAATTATAAAATATTCCTCTGTATTCTTAAGCTCTTTATAAGTGTTAAACACATCAATCCGGACCTTAATTGCCCTTAACTTTTCTCCTTCATCCTCAATTGGAAAATTGTCAAGCACAATGTTGAGGGGACGAAGAGTAAGAGTGGGAGGAGTTGCGAAAGATTCCACAAAAGGATGAGTGTCTAGGAGGCAAGGGGTAGTGAAAGAGACGTGCTCCTCAACACACGGATGATCATGAAGTGCAAGTGGAATCGACCGATCAGCTAGTTGCAGGATGTAGGGGATTTGTATAGAAGTGCCGAGGTCAGGAACAGGTAAAAGTTCGAGATCCTCCCCAAAATCACGAGATTCCCAATCAGAGTAACTTTCAAGTGGAGCACCCGGTTCCTTAATTACCAAAGAAGAATGGCTTAGGGCCACACTTAATTCTCTCTCCACACTCATATTTTCTTCCTCATTCACTTGGAAGGAGGATTCATCAAATTCAGGAAGGAAAAGTAATGGAATTTGATCATTGACTGGCAAATCTTCTTTCTCTTCTTCTCCCCCTAACTCAAGATCAACAGACTCATTATATTCCTCTTCACAAATGGAATGGATTTTAGGCTTCTTAGGCTGCTCTTCCTTTAAGTTCTCCTCATAAGACTCTTCCATTATCCCCTCAAGATCAAAAGTGATATGAGTGTTAGATTGGGGAAGCATGGATGGACTTTGAGTGTTATCAAATCTAGGAAGTTGGTCCTCAAGACTTGTAGTAGAGTTGCTAGACATTGGATTGACTTCCATTTCTATGATGTTTTTAGCAACCCGGCTCACATGAGCCTCAAAGTTTTGCAGTTGTTCCTGGAAGGCTTGTTGTTGAGTCTGGAAGAGCCGTGTCAATTGATCAAACATCTCCTCCTTATACAAATCTGTGTATTGAGGAGATAGATAAGTGGGCTGAGAGTCAGATTTTGATGGATAGTAATTTGAAGGGCACTCAGTCTGAGAATGTGGTGGTGGAGAGTGTATGGGTTGCCCTCCATAATAGGGTTGATCATAAGAATCATTTGGGTATGGAGCCCAATTTAAAAAATCTTGTTCTTGAGGACTTTGGCATCGATCCTGATAAGACTCCCAAGAAGAATCATGTTGATCTCTCCAACCAGAATTAAAGTTGTTTGGACATGGGTCAAAATAAGGTGTGGAGAGTTCTGAAGACATTTGGGTTTGCCTTGGTTTGTCCATCCAAGAGATTGTTGGTTGATTTTCCCAGCTAAAGGTATAAGTATCTGAAGGTGATTCATAATCGGGCTGAAAAAATTGTTGATCATATTGGCCTTGCTCCGGGGTGAAAGGTAGATCATGGCTCCCAAACTGAGTGGTTGGAACATGGTCTTGGGTAAACGATGGAAACTGGGCCATCATAGGTGACAGGATCTCATTTTGGGCCGACCACGAATATGGACTGTCATAAGAGGTCGGGTTGTTTTGGGTGAGAAATGAGTGTGGATTTGGACAACCACCTACATAATGGGCCGGGTTATCCCACATGTGGTCATTATCATGGTGACTAGGTGGTATGAAGGGGTCTTGATCCATGGCTAAAAATTGATCAAATTTATGAGCCAATTGGTCAAACCTAGCTAAGTTGTGTGCCCAATCCATAGATGAAAGTTATGATCTCACCATTTTTTGTATATTTTATTTTTTCTTCTTTTTTTTTTGATGCAAACAAATTATCAATTAAAGTCTAACTTAGATTCACCATCAAACTTATCCACCGGCCAGGTAATGATGCGCACCGACTAGTGTCGTTAAGAAAGCGGTGCCACAATTTCAAAATATTCACACTCACTCACTTTAAAAGGTAGAAAATTAAGAATATAGTGGTAAGCGGAGTCGATCCCACGAGGAGAAATAATCCTTATTGAACAAGTTGGAAAAATCACTTTGTGCTTTTGAAAACCGAGTTTTGAGTGTGATTAATACTAAAAAAAAATAAACTACAAGGAAAACTTAATTAAAGAAGTTGAGAGGGTTTAAGAAGAGAAATTGGAGGAGATAGAGAGAGAAAATTAAGCCAACCATAATATGCGAAAAATGAGTTTTATTACTTTAGGAGGTGGCAAGTACAATGTAAATAAAAAAAGTACAACTTAGAACATGAAAAAGAAAAGAGCTTGAGAGCCAATGGATGAAGAGCAACGCCGCCTCCTTGCCAAGCCTTGGATGCCGCCCCGCCTAGGATGTCGACGCCGTGAGAGGATCAAGAGATAAAAATCCGCCAGAGGGATATATGGATGAAATATGGGAGATGAAAAGAGGAAGGTGGAAGAAAAAGTTTAAAAACCACGTATGATGTGTGTGAGAGTGTGCTGTAAACAGAGAGAAGAAAGGAGGTTCGTGGGAAAAGATGAAAACGTGCAGTAAACAAAATTTTGGTAAAAATAGAGGGAGATTGGAGGAAGAATAACTTTAAAATAAGAAGGAATTAGGAAAAATGATAAACATGAAAGTTGTAGAAGATGAGAAGGGGAAGAAGATTGGTGAAGACTTCAGAGTTTAAAAATGAGAGGAAGGTGGAGATAATGGAGGATGAACAGGAGGTGGTCGCGGATGAACAGTGCAGAACTCTAACAATCTGAACTTTAGAAAATTGACTGTAGCTTGAAAACGGTGAAGATTTGGATGAAGTGGTAAACTACGAAGTTGAAGAACTTTCAAAAACTCATAACTTTCATGAAGAACATAGAGAGAGATACGGACCATAAGGGGGAGAAAAATGATGAAGAACAGAAGATGTGAAAATCGTGTGAACAGTAAAATCCGTAGATAGAACTTTGAAAAACTAATTATAGCATAAAAACATGCAAGAATTAGAAGATGAGCAAGAAGAAGAATTTGTAGACGACTGGAAAATGAAGAACTTTCATGAAGAACTCAACTGCCAAAGACGAAAGGAAAGGCTTCGAAATTAATCCCTAAGGCAGATCTCCAAACTGTCCTCCTCGTAACCCTGCGACCATGGCATCCTTTTAATGGCATTCGGCAGTTTCCTTCGACCGTGGACTCCAATCTTGATGCATATCCTTATTTCCAGTAATGGATCATTACCCCAATAGAGTCCTTACTCATAATAGAGTCCTCCTTTCCACTGTTTCTTCGTAGATAAATCAAAACAAGGAAGAATAGCTCGATCGGGAACTGCAGTTGCCTTTTCTGGTTCAACTTTGAATAGTGACTTATATTGGGGCGTCTTTTCTTTAAATGACACCTTAATCTAGGGCGTCCTTTCTTGAAGTAGCGACTGCATCTCGGGCGTCAGTTTCCTTAATTCCTCATTTGCTATTTCCACATTTTTCGTAAAATAGGAATTTGACGACCTCCACCATGGGCGTCCTTTCAATGAGTAGCGACCTCATCTCGGGCACTAATTCTTTTTTTTTCTTTTTTTATTCTTTTTCTACTTTCTTTTATCAACTGAATTGACGCCTTTGGAGCTGTCGCTTCTTGCTGAAGACGCGCTCTTGAATCTGTCGTTGTTTAAATAGCGCCTTGATCTAGGTCACTTTTTCCTGAAAATTAAAATATCAATCTATTTAATTCCAAAATAATTGTGTAAATATTTAAATATTTCTCACATGGTCTTTTAAGCTCAAAAGATGATAAAATGCATGAAGACTCAAATAATGTGTGAGAATGTAATTAATGCTCATGTTACACAAATATACTCAAATAATGCTCAAAGATGATGGATGTGATGTAAATTATGATGTAAAATATAGCACTTATCACACCCCCCAACTTACTCATTGCTAGTCCCTTAGCAATACAATTAAATCAAAATTAAGGACCAACAAGAGTTCACAAAGATCATACTCTTATATCCAGCTCTCCTTTCATAGAATCAACCAAAGATTAGGAATCCAGAATCATTGATGCTCATACTAGCTTTAGATTGGAAATTTAAAGTACATGACTTAAGAATACAAATCAAATTTCAATAGCACTTGTGCATGTGTAATTCCAAATCTGCAGTTAAGACAATTGCATCCCCCAGTTGTTATTCTAAGTAAGTACCTTTCAACCCTGCACCTCTTAGATCGGAGCATTTAAACATACTAGCTTTTGTCTGCCTTTTTCTTCTGTCCCTTTGGGATCTTATTTTCTATTTGTACACACATGATGCTGCACTACCTTTCTCTGTTTCACACAAATCTCAACTCTTGCCTTAGGAGAAGTAGGCCCGGCTATCGCAGATCCAGGTTCCCTTTTCTTTTTTTTGCGCGAACCTCAACACGTCTTAGGTGAAGTAGGCCCGGTTACTCAGATCAGGGGCATTTTTCATGGCGTGATCTTTCTATTTCATCATTTCTCTCTTTTTTCAACAATATGTCTTTGCAAAAACTTGGCAGAAAGCTTTTTCTTTGAAATAGATCTCCTCCTCAAGAAATGCAGAGTATCAGATACAGTACCCAAAATAACAGAGGGCTTGTCTTATTTTGCTTCATCAGGGTGCATAGTGAAAAAAAAAATTCTAATAGTGCGCATGAACTTTAAAGAGATTCTTATATCAGTTTTCCATAACTAGATCGCACTTAATTTTCCTTCAACCTTTTCCTAGTCTTTTCTAATCTAGAATTGCTTTCAATTCAAGCATGAAACAATTAAAACTCAGTCGGGAATTTCATCTTTTCACTTTCATACAAATTTGTAAAAAAAATGATATGATATGCAAGAATTCATGCCAAATCCCTACCAGATTGTACTATATGCAATGAAAATTTTATGCCCTCTCCCCCCAACTTGAATGACATTGTGCTCAATGGCATGTACAGTTGAAATGAAAGAACAATGTAACAATGAAGTTTGCTGAGTAGGAAAGAGACAACCTGGTGTGCGGGCAGAACTCCATCAATAGACGGCAACAACTTCTTCTCCTTGGCTTGAATCTAACAACTAAAACACACTGAAACAAAAAGTATCAAATAACAAAAACCTTGGGTTGCCTCCCAGAAGCGCTAAGTTTTCCGTCTTCAGCCAGACGCATGAAGGCTCACAAAGAATTACTCCAGATCACACAAAACAATTGATTCTTTTGCAGTTAACTGTTCATTCTCCAAGTAAGGTTTTAACCTTTGGCCATTGACAGTGAAAATGTGGCCATTTTTAGGATCCAAAATCTTAACAGCACCATGATCAAATACTTTAACAACAACAAATGGCCCATCCCATCTGGATTTTAACTTACCGGGGAACAAACGTAGCCTTGAATTAAATAGCCAAACCTTTTAATTTTCTTGAAAACTCTTTCTGTGAATGTGTTTATCATGAAATGCTTTGGTTTTAGCTTTGTAAATCCTTGCATTTTCATAGGCTTCGTTTCTTAATTCCTCCAGTTTATTAATTTGTAGAGCTCTTTGGGCACCAGCTTGATTAAGATCAAAATTAACTTGCTTAATAGCCCAATAAGCTCTATGTTCCAATTCTACGGGCAAGTGGCATGCTTTACCAAAGATCAAGCGATATGGTGACATACCAATGGGAGTTTTATACGCAGTTCTATATGCCCATAATGCATCATCTAGTCTTTCAGACCAGTCTTTTCTATCCGGCCTAACAGTTTTATGCAGAATGTTTTTAATCTCCCTATTGGATACTTCAACCTGACCACTAGTTTGGGGATGATAGGGGGTAGCAAGTTTGTGAGAAATACCATACTTACGAAGCAAAGCTCAAAATTGAGAATGAGTGAAATGAGAACCCCCATCACTAATCAAAGTCCTAGGACAGCCAAACCTAGAAAAGATATTCTTCTTCACAAATTTCATCACCACCTTATGGTCATTTGTCCTAGTAGCAATGGCTTCAATCCATTTGGAAACATAATCGACCGCCACCAATATATATTCATTACCAAATGAAGATGGAAACGGTCCCATGAAATCTATTCCCCAAACGTCAAATATTTCAACTATCAGAATGGGATTTAGCGGCATCATATCTTTCTTTGAATTATTACCCACAGCTTGACACCTCAAACAAGATTTAGAAAATTCATATGCATCCTTGAATAAAGTGGGCCAGTAAAATCCCCTTTGTAGCACTTTTGCCGCTGTCTTCTTTCCAGAGAAGTGTCCCCCACAAGCAAGATTATGACAAAAATTCAATACCGATTGTTGTTCTTCTTCTGGGACACATCTTCTTATAATCTGATCGGGACCCACATGAAACAACTCAGGGTCCTCCCAGCAATAGTGTTTTACCTTAGAAAAGAAGTGATCCTTTTCCTGTCTAGTCCAACCTCCCGGAATTTGTCCTACCACCAGGTAGTTAACAATATTAGCATACCAAGGAGTGGATGAATGAGAAATGGAAAGAATTTGTTCATCAGGGAAAGAATCTGTCATTGGAGTACTTTTAGGAATCACTATCCTGGACAAATGATCAGCAACAACATTAGCTAACCCCTTCTTATCTTGAATCTCCAAATCAAATTCTTGCAACAACAAAATCCATCTAATGAGACGGGGCTTAGCATCCTTCTTGGAGAGTAAGTATTTCAAAGCTGAATGATCGGAGTAAACAATAACTTTGGCCCCTAGAAGATATGATAGAAACTTTTCCAGGGCGAAAACAACAGCTAACAGCTCCTTCTCCGTGGTAGTGTAATTCAGTTGTGCATCAGCAAGGGTGCGACTCGCGTAGTAGATTACCACGGGCTTCTTATCTATCCTTTGACCTAGGACAGCTCCAATAGCATAATCAGAAGCGTCGCACATAATCTCAAAAGGAAGCGACCAATCTGGAGATTGAAGAATTGGAGCTTGAGTAAGGGCTATTTTCAGAGAATTGAATGCTTTAAGACAAGCATCATCAAACTGGAATGGAATATCTTTAGCAAGCAATTGCGTGAGGGGATGAGCAATGGTGGAGAAGTTCTGAATGAATCTGCGATAAAACCCGGCATGGCCAAGGAAAGATCTGATCTACTTAACAGAAGTAGGAGGAGGAAGATTGAAAATTAAGTCAACCTTGGCTCTATCGACTTCTATCCCCCTTTCTGAAATCACATGGCCTAGAACTATGCCTTCTCGCACCATGAAGTGGCTCTTCTCCCAACTTAATACTAGATTAGCTTCCATGCACCGCTTCAAAACTTTTGATAGATTATCCAAACATCCTTCAAATGAAGATCCAAAAACTGAAAAATCATCCATAAAAACTTCCAAAGTCTCCCCTACCATGTCAGAAAATATTGACATCATACACCGCTGAAAAGTAGCAGGAGCATTGCACAGACCGAATGGCATTCTTCTAAAAGCAAACGTGCCAAAGGGGCACGTAAAGGTGGTCTTTTCCTGATCCTCCGAGAAAATAGCAACCTGATTGTATCCGGAATAACCATCCAAGAAACAAAAATAATTCTGTCCAGCCAATCTCTCCAGAATCTGATCAACAAACGGAAGTGGGAAATGATCCTTCTTTGTCACAGAATTGAGCTTTCTATAATCAATACAAACTCTCCACCCCGTCTGCAATCACATAGGTACCTCCTCTCCTTTCTCATTCGTCACCACAGTGAGTCCCGACTTCTTTGGAACCACTTGTGTCGGGCTCACCCATTTACTATCAGAAATGGGATAAATTATCCCAGCATCTAGCCACTTTACAACTTCATTTTTCACCACCTCTTTCATATTCGGATTCAGCCTCCGCTGCATTTATCTGCTGGGTTTGGCATTGTCCTCTAAATAAATGTAATGCATGCAAACATCAGGACTTACTCCCTTCAAATATGCCACAGACCACCCTATTGCCCCCCTATGCTCCTTAAGAACTTCTAAAAGTTAGGATTCCTGACCAGAGGTAAGATTAGAAGCAATGATAACAGGCAAGGTATGATCTGGGCCTAGATAAGCATATTTCAACGAATCCGGCAGAGGTTTAAGTTCCAAAACGGGCGGCTGATCAAGAGATGGAAGAATTGGTTCAGATCTTAAAGGAGGCAGAGGTTCTAGTCTAGATGAAAGAAGGGGTGAATCCTGAAGCAAACTACCCTCTTCTAACACAATATCATTTTCGTCCGGACATTCCTTAATTATTTCCTCAAAAATATCAACAATATTGCATTCTTCCTCATTGTCCGGGTACTTTGAGACTTTGAAAACATTCAAAGAAACCTTTTCTCCTCCAAAAGTAATATCCATCATCCCAGTTGCACAATTAATGTTGGCCTTTGCCGTAGCCAAAAATGGGCGTCCCAAAATGATTGGTGTATGTTTTAACTCTTGGGATGAGGCCATATCCAAGATTA
This sequence comes from Amorphophallus konjac, assembly GCA_022559845.1. Taxonomy (NCBI): domain Eukaryota; kingdom Viridiplantae; phylum Streptophyta; class Magnoliopsida; order Alismatales; family Araceae; genus Amorphophallus; species Amorphophallus konjac. The sequence goes on from CM040126.1 coordinate 144,145,395, forward strand.
AAAAGTCCACTGGGAAATAGCATTCATGAATTTTCACTATCACATCCTCCAACAAACCCTTTGGTGTCTTAACAGACCGATCCGCCAGTTGAAGGATAATAGAAGTGGGTTTTAATTCCCCTAAATCAAATTGCTCATAAATGCAGGTGGGTAGCAAATTAACACTCGCTCCAAGATCTAGCAAAGCTTTATCAAATGTTACCCCACCTATATCACATGAAATTAGTGGAGCACCTGGATCTTTCAACTTCTTTGGCAAAGAATTCATCAGAACAGCACTGACATCTTCAGAAAGACGGATCCTATGTGTGGTTGCCTTCGGCTCCCTTCTTAGGGTACAAAGCTCTTTCAAAAACTTGGCATAAGCTGGTACATGCTTAATGGCATCCAAGAGCGGAATATTGATATTAACTTGCTTGAATAGTTCCAACATCTCTTCTTGTTGGACCGGCTTCTTTTGAGCTTTCGGCTTTAATGCATCTGGAAAAGGAACCTTAGGAACATATCTTTCAACACCTTCATCAACCTTACCCTTTCCTTTATCCATTGTCTTTTCCCCCCCATCCGACTGCTTTGGCTCTTCTTCCTCTTCCTCACTCTCCACTTGAATGTCTCGGCCCTTGCTACAACCCTCATCCTTAGTGTGATAAGGATCACTTAGAATCTTCCCGCTCCTAAGAGTAGAAATAGCTTTGGCATTTTCGAATTGAGCAGCATTAGGAAGAGGAGGCTGGGGCTGATTGGGTTGATTTGGAGGAGGAAGAATATGAGCTCTCTATTGGAAACCTGGAGGTTGTTGATTACGGGGATTAGCAACGGGTTGACTAGGTAGTTGCCCAACATCTCTCCTCACATTACTCGCAGCCAGCTGACCTATTTGACCTTCTAACTTGGCAATTGATTGTTGTTGAGAAAGAATAAGTTGCTGAAGTTGGTCAAACTTATCTTCAAAATTAGGCTGGGGAAATTGAGGTGGTGGCTGATAAGGAACTTGAAATTGGGCTCCCTGTGAGTAGCGATGTGATGGAAACTGATTGAACTGGCCTTGATATGGTGGAGTTTATTGAAATTGGGCCTGAGCTTGATGGAATGATGACTGTTGAAATGGAAGTTGTTGGTGATTTTGTTGAAAAGGAGATGAAAAATTTTGATGAGATTAATTTGGAACTGGAAAAGATTGCTTAGGGACTGAGGGAACTGAGGGATTGACTTGATTGGATGGACCTGCCTGAGATTTCCAAGAGAAATTAGGGTGATTTCTCCAGCCTGGATTGTAGGAATTAGAATATGGATCATAACTGGGCTTGGAGACTCCCTGAGCAGCAAAAACTTGTTCTTGAATAAAAGGGGGTAGTTGGGCCGCTGTAGGACAATCTATGACAACATGATTTGGGCTTGAACACAAGGCACACAGTTCTTGCATGTTTGAATTTGAGCTAGGCTGAGAAGAAGGAAGGGAGGGCTCCTGTCTATTAATCGACAAAAGTTGATCTAACTTTTGGGCCACTAAATCCACCTTCTTAATTTTCTGCGCCAATAAATCAACTTTATTCAATTTCTGGGCAAGCGCATTAACATCAAAACTATTCTCAAAATCTACTTGTATTTTAACTTCATATAGCCCACCCTTCTTAGACGGTCCAATCATTCTCTCATATGAAGAAAGTGAAGCATGACTAATAGAATTTTCACTTAACATCTCAAATAAATCATAAGCTTCATCTTCACTTTTGCTCATAAAGGCTCCCCCACAAGAAGCATCCACCATCTGTCTGTAATTTTTAGTTAATCCCTCATAAAAAGCTTGAACAATTTGCCATCTAGATAGGCCATGATGGGGACATTTCCTTAATAGATCTTTCAATCTATCCCAGGCCTCATGAATTTGTTCTCCAGGATTTTGTGTAAACCCAGTGATGGCCCTTCTCATGGTGTTAGTTCTACCAATGGGATAAAATTTCTTCAAAAACTCCTTTTGCATCTCTTCCCAAGTACCGATCGTTCTACCCAAGGAGCCTAGCCAGTATTTAGCTTTATCCTTAAGGGAGAATGGGAAAAGAGTGAGCTTAAGGGCATCATCTGAGAAGTTTTGAATTTTGACAGTAGAACATATTTGGAGAAACTCATCTAGATGTTTATATGGATCTTCATTAGTATTGCCATAGAAGGATGGCAACATCTGGATGGTGCTGGATTTAATTTCATACTGAGCAGCTTGATTCTGTGGTGCTTGCACATAGAAGGATGGCTGATATTGATTTGGAATGAAATAATCCTTCATTTGTTTAGGAGTTTGGATCTGATTTTGGTTCTCCATAAGGTTAGGTTGGGATTGGGCTTTGAAATGCACTAACCTTTCAATCTCACTAATGGGTCCTAACAACTGTGGGTGGAGAGATCTCCTACCTTGCATGCAATGCAAAGGGCCCAATATGAATGATAAAAAATTATTTTTAAATTTTTTTTTAAATGTAAGGAATTAATTCCTACATGAATGATTTATGCAACGAGAATGATGAAATTTTTTTTATTTTAGGAAAACCTTCTAAGGGCGCTCTAACTCCAAGGTACTTCGTGGTACAACCGGCCCGGCGTCCGTGAGGGAATCCACGGGTGCGGGGACTTATGGAGGTCTTAGAAATAGAATTTCAAGTCCAAAGAGACGGAGTGCTCAATGGAGTGTCCTTCCAAATCCAAGAAAGGTGTGTGGATCCTAATGCCCTCAAGAGGAGAAATAGATGAGAAAAGAAAGATTTTTTTTTAAATAAGAATGCAAGTAAATATAAAATCAACTAAAAATACATGATGCATGAACAAAATGCAACTAAGATGAAGATATGCTAACATAATGAAATTTTTCTTTCTTTTTCTACTTTTTTTTTGAATTTTCTGATTTTTTTTATTTTTATGGAATTTTTTTTTATGAAAGAGGTTAAATAAAATCAATAAACTAACTAAAAATGATAATTAACATGCAAACTAATGAAACATAAAGCCAACAATCATATTTTTGATGTTTTCTGGATTTATGAATTTTTTGGATTTTTTTCAGAATTTTCAGATTTTTTTAGAATTTTTCTAGAATTTTACAAGAAATGGACCTTTTCCTACGTATACCAACCTTTAGTGACGTTTGAATATCCCAGAATTCCTGATTTCTAACTTTCTGCGACAGATTCTTTCCTGGGAATTTGCAGATCCGATTTTCTGTAATTTTCTGTTTTCTGATTTTTTTTTGGATTTTTCCTGTAAAATAAAAACAGAAAAATAAGAAAACTATATACAAATCAAGCACAAGGAATTTCCCAACATAAAAATTAATTTTCTCCTCGGCAACGGTGCCAAAAATTGATGCGCACCGACTAGTGTCGTTAAGAAAGTCGTGTCACAATTTCAAAATATTCACACTCACTCACTTTAAAAGGTAGAAAATTAAGAATATAGTGGTAAGCGGAGTCGATCCCACGAGGAGAAATAATCCTTATTGAACAAGTTGGAAAAATCACTTTGTGCTTTTGAAAACCGAGTTTTGAGTGTGATTAAGACTAAAAAAAATAAACTACAAGGAAAACTTAATTAAAGAAGTTGAGAGGGTTTAAGATGAGAAATTGGAGGAGATAGAGAGAGAAAATTAAGCCAACCATAATATGCGAAAAATGAGTTTTATTACCTTAGGAGGTGGCAAGTACAATGTAAATAAAAAAAAGTACAACTTAGAACATGAAAAAGAAAAGGGCTTGAGAGCCAATGGATGAAGAGCAACGCCGCCTCCTTGCCAAGCCTTGGATGCCGGCCCGCCTAGGATGCTGACGCCGTGAGAGGATCAAGAGATGAAAATCCGCCAGAGGGATATATGGATGAAATATGGGAGATGAAGAGAGGAAGGTGGAAGAAAAAGTTTAAAAACCACGTATGATGTGTGTGAGAGTGTGCTGTAAACAGAGAGAAGAAAGGAGGTTCGTGGGAAAAGATGGGAACGTGCAGTAAACAAAATTTTGGTAAAAATAGAGGGAGATTAGAGGAAGAATAACTTTAAAATAAGAAGGAATTAGGAAAAATGATAAACATGAAAGTTGTAGAAGATGAGAAGGGGAAGAAGATTGGTGAAGACTTCAGAGTTTAAAAACGAGAGGAAGGTGAAGAAAATGGAGGATGAACAGGAGGTGGTCGCGGATGAACAGTGCAGAACTCTAAAAATCTGAACTTTAGAAAATTGACTGTACCTTGAAAACGGTAAAGATTTGGACGAAGTGGTAAACTAAGAAGTTGAAGAACTTTCAAAAACTCACAACTTTCATGAAGAACACAGAGAGAGATACGGATCAGAAGGGGGAGAAAAATGATGAAGAACAGAAGATGTGAAAATCGGGTGAACAGTAAAATCCGTAGATAGAACTTTGAAAAACTAATTATAACATAAAAACGTGCAAGAATTAGAAGATGAGAAAGAAGAAGAATTTGTAGAAGACTGGAAAATGAAGAAATTTGATGAAGAACGCAACTGCAAAAGATGAAAGGAAAGGCTTCGAAATTAATCCCTAAGGCAGATCTCCAAACTATCCTCCTCGTAACCCTGCGACCATGGCATCCTTTTAATGGCATTCGGCAGTTTCCTTCGACCGTGGACTCCAATCTTGATGCATATCTTTATTTCCAGCAATGGATCATTACCCCAATAGAGTCCTTACTCATAATAGAGTCCTCCTTTCCACTGTTTCTTCGTAGATAAATCAAAACAAGGAAGAATAGCTCGATCGGGAACTGCAGTTGCCTTTTCTGGTTCAACTTTGAATAGCGACTTATATTGGGGCGTCTTTTCTTTAAATGACGCCTTAATCTAGGGCGTCCTTTCTTGAAGTAGCGACTGCATCTCGGGCGTCAGTTTCCTTAATTCCTCATTTGCTATTTCCACATTTTTCGTAAAATAGGAATTTGACGACCTCCACCATGGGCGTCCTTTCAATGAGTAGCGACCTCGTCTCGGGCGCTAATTCTTTTTTTTTTCTTTTTTTATTCTTTTTCCACTTTCTTTTATCAACTGAATTGACGCCTTTGGAGCTGTCGCTTCTTGCTGAAGACGCGCTCTTGAATCTGTCGTTATTTAAATAGCGCCTTGATCTAGGTCGCTTTTTCCTGAAAATTAAAATATCAATCTATTTAATTCCAAAATAATTGTGTAAATATTTAAATATTTCTTACATAGTCTTTTAAGCTTAAAAAGATGATAAAATGCATGAAGACTCAAATAATGTGTGAGAATGTAATTAATGCTCATGTTGCACAAATATACTCAAATAATGCTCAAAGATGATGGATGTGATGTAAATTATGATGTAAAATATAGCACTTATCAGGTAACAGGTGTGGAAGTGGGAGGCTCCCCTTGTTTTCACAAGGTCCTAATTAAGTAACCACTTTCCCGCTTATAGTGTTTGCCGTTGACCTCTAGCCTTATAAACCAGTTTCGAAGATGATAGTGAGACCAAGTTATACTCTTTTTTTTGCTTTTGTTTTTCTATTTTTTTTGTTAGTAAACTGAGCTAATCCACCATATTTTTTATTTCTTCTATTTTTTTATTTTTTTAAGAACATTTCTAAGCCTGAAAATAATCTACATATTGAAATTAAAAATTACGAAACTAAATATATGGAAAGAGGATAAGAGTACTAACCGTAATCACATTCCCTCGTTCTTTATTTGGTAAATAAAAAATAACAAGAGTAGAAGATAAAGAAGACTTACCTCGGAGAGACACAACATTTTTTGTCATTTTTCAAATATTACTATTTTTTTTCTTTTGTTGATCCTTTATTTTTCTGTAAAAATAAGAGTGAGCACCAATATATATACAAAAGAAAACACAAAGTTATCAACTTCAAATTCAAACTCTCCCCAGTAACGGCGTCAAAATTTGATGCGCAGGAAACGCACGTCGTTAATATGTCCCACTATCAAATTATAATATCCGGCCCACAAATTAAATAAATGGAATAGTTAAGTGGTGAGACCGAGTCGAATCCACAGGGAGAAGTAGATTTGAAAGTTGAAAACCTTGAGTTGTTAAGATTTAAAGATCAAGAGAATTGACTTTAGACCGCCTTAGAAATTGAAAACAAAACAGAATTCTATTGAAAATAGGGGTTTGGAAGAAATAGAATAACTTACAATCTAGAGGGAACTAAAAAAAGTAGAATACATGAAAGTTGTAGAGGATTGAAAGATGAAGAAGTTTTATGAAGAACACAGAAACAGAAAACGAAAGGAAGACAATGCAAAACTTAAAATATCAAAATCTATCGCTGCTGGTGAACAGTAACTGACAGAAAAATAGACCGGTGAAAAATTAATTCTAGAGCTCAAACTAAAAAGAATTTGATGAAGTGGAAGAAGAACAAACGTTAGATCTATAAGAGAGTAACAACTTTTATGAAGAATTCAGAGTAAAATTATGATTTTAAAGGCTTCCAAATGGCAAATTAGTGAAGACTATCACTTCAGATGAATAGTACATACACAGGACATCACTTAGAAACAAAGAGAATAACTTTTAAACTAGAAGGAATTAAAGGAAATGATGAAATGAACAATTGAAGAACACTTAAAGATGAACAACTTTCATGAAGACAACAAATTAAAATGAAGATCACACAAGCTTGTAAATTGATTATGAAAAGCCAAAATGGCTAAGAGTACAATGAAATTCTTCAATACAAACTTAACACAAACTTCAACACTTAAACATAAAAGCTCTCAAAATCTATCCCTACCAAAGGCACAAAGCAAAAACTTGAAGAAAACTTACAAATTTGATCAATCCCTAGCTTACAACACTTGGCTCTCCTCCCTTAACTCAACCACTTCACCCCCCTTACAATGGAAGCTCCCTCCCCTTTTATAGAGTTATTCCCCATGTGAACACTTTGCCAATGTGAATCAACCCAATTGCTACTTTTTTGACCAAAAATGATGTGCCAACATGTGTTGCACATTGTTCTAATTTTTTGGATTTTTTCTGTAATTTTCTGGTTTTTTTCTAGCCCCTTTTTCCTTCTTTCCTCTCTCTTTCTCTCTCCTTGCGCCGTGTGGACCGCCCGCGTGCCGGCGCTGCGTCCTGCGCACGCGGAAACGCATGTTCCCGCCTCCTCTCCACCACGGCTATGCCGCGTGTGCGCCGCGTTCGGCTGCCTCGCCGCTGACGCGTGGCTCGGGGGCGCTGTGCACCCGTCCGCCTTCCCCTCTGCTGACCGCGCCGCGTGGGCGCGTGTTGACCGCGCCCTCTCCGCGAGATCACGGGCTCGAGCCCTGCGACCTGCAAAAGAAACAAAACACACGCACACACACTATTAGTTAGGTTATATAATATATAGATATATATATAGATATTATATATATATTATAAATACATATAGCTTAGAAAAATCCAAAAAAATGTCAAATAATTTTGTATTTTTTTCTATATTTTTTTCTTTTCTTTTTGAACAAGTCATGGGCTTTTGCCCTTTAAATTATTTTTTTTACATTTTCATAATATCTACATATAGATATAGATATATATATATGTTTATAGCTTATTAAAGCCTTAAAAATATCAGATAAATTTATTATTTTTTTCTTTTATTATATTTATTCTTATTGAACAAGTCTTTGGGCTTTTGGCCCATTTCAATCATATTATATTTTCTTATTTTTATTGTTTTGAATGCTTGTTAAATAAGGAAATATCTTTATTAAAATCATTTAATTACAGAAAATTAATTATTTTATTCTAAATTCAAAGTAAGTGTGATAAGTGCATATTTATTATTATTAAAGCCCATAAAAAATGTAAATAACATGAATTAAGATGGGAAAATACACACTTATCACCAGGTCACGGGGTTTGACCTGCCCGGTCAAGTCGCATGGGTCAAGGGGGCAGCGCCCCTTGCGAGGGTTTCCGAGGGCAGCGCCCCCGGAACAAAAAATTTGATTAAGGCACGGATGATGGAGTTTCTTTTATTAACATGATTGACCCCTTTTACTATATTTTTTGCTTGTTTATTCCCTTTTTGTATTAAGCAGTCGCGCCGTTTAAGGGTCTAAAGGAGGGCGCCAGATAAGGGACCCAAGAGAGGGGGCGCGCCGGGTGTGATAAAGGGAATGGTTTTGAGATGTTAAACCAGCGCGGCCAGGGGCGCGCCGGAATTGGCCGCGCCGGAATAGGAAGATATGTAGTGGAAATGGGCGCGCCGTTTATCATCCAAAGAAGGAGATGGGGCTATTGTGAGGAGGGTTAAAACGGCGCGGTGTAACAGTGGCCGCGCCGGATTAGCCTCTCCCGAGGGTTTATTACTTTGACTGTGTGTTTTCTTTTCTTTCACCTGCAGGTTGGGTTAATGATCCGTTTATTCATTCGTTTGGTGGATTAAGTTGGTGAAGAGGGGGCTTAATCGTTTTAGTTGTTTATCAAGAGGAATTAGCATGAATGCTTAAGTGTTCGTTCGAGGGGTTTGATTTACATAGATTACTGCGTGTTGTTCTTGTTCTCGGAGGTGGTTTGTTCGTTTGTTCTCAGGCGTTCTTAGCCTTGGCGAAAATCCGACAGCGCCTCCTCCGGACCGGGACTTGCCAGAGGTAAAGGAAAGTCACCACTCGGATTGCTCCGGGGTAGACTCTCAAAAATCGGAGTGGCCTCACGGTAGTTCGAACCCATGTGTGAGTGTGGAGCGCTCGAGGGCTAGCCTTCAAGAGAGACCATGACTCACGGGCGATGAATCTTCGGCGCGGGACAGATGTTTGCCACGAGGGCCATGAATGTTCATCTGGTGACGAACTCCTTCGAAGGCCGTGCTATGGAGAAGCAAGCTTCGAAGGGTCTTGGATGAGGAGGAGGAGGAGGAGAGAAGAAGAAGGAACCGGGGATTAAAGCAGAGGATACTAAGATTGTAAAAGGCCATTTTCCCTTTTTATTCATCCACATAACCGGGGAAGATTTTAAAACGGAAGGGATTCATCTCTTGATAAAGAAGAAATACATCGCGAGGGGGGAGAGAATACATTGACGAGGGAGGGGGAGAGAGCACATGCTCTTCCCCCTCCGACTCACCTCTCTTCTCTCCCGCTCACTCTCTTCTTCTTCTTCACCTTGTCGGCGTCGGGGGACCAAACTCCTTCTCTCTTCTTCTCTTCACTACACACAGCCGAGAGCCTTCCCTTCCCCCTTTTTTTGATGGCCAGCCCTCTCTCCTTATATATATCCCGGAAGAGGTTCTCTCTGTTCGAAGAAGAGCATGCCCCGCCGCTTGCCCACGTCGCGACCGTGTTGCTGTCGAGCTCCTTCGCATGTCACATTGCTTTCGACACTTGCAGGAGAATGGGCGGACGACCGATGGAATGAGCACCAGGTGGGACGGGGCTCGAGAACATCCATCCACGGCATATGCTCGGTTGCCCGCCGGATCAAAGTGGGAGTTTTAACCACTTCAGGCTTGTTCGTCGTCGTGCCGTTCCCAGGAAACAGGGGACTGCATTGATGACGGGATGGCTTAACTGCACTTCTGATAAGTGCCTCAGAAAATGGCTTGTTCGCATCACCTAATCCGGCGCGGGGGAATACTAACGGCGTCGGAATAGCTTTTCTTTTGCTTTCAACGAGAGCACGCCATGGTAAATATTTAAAGAAAAGACTTTTATAAATGGGCAAATGGGCGCGCCGGTTTTGTCATCCTCAAGGGTGCGCCGATTTAACAAGGTAAAGGGGGGCATGAATCAAAGGTGAGCGTGCCGTTTAAGCAAGGGGGTGTGCCGTTTTAAGGCGCGCCGCTTTAAGGCCCATCCGTGCCGTTTTAAGCACCGAATAGATTCTTTTCGAAGCCACGGCCATTTATGTGAATGTTGGCACTCCCGAAATGTTCCGGTTGCGATGCATGGCTTCCACAATTTTTCGTTCGCAGCCTCCGGGACTCGGTCTCAGACTTTGCGTGGCTTTTGATGCAAGCTGAGACTGTGCCGGAGTTCCCGGCTCTTCTTTGATTCAGCTCTCGGCACTGCCGGCTGTAGAGTTGTGGCCGTATCTTCTGCCCGGGGGGCTCCCTCATCGGCTAGCGGACCACCAAGCGAGTCATCGTCTTGATCGGGTGAGGTATGAGGTTTATTCGGCATTTCCGTCTTCGACTCACGCTCGAATGTGTAGACGCGAATGTCACCATGATCATCATCATCATTTTTTGGCATCCACAGCACCTTAACGAGGGAGTTCTAGCCCTCGCCTCTCTTCCTTTTATCTTTCTTCGTCCAGTGTTGTGTCTGCCGCTCCTCCATGTAGGGGAATCTTTGATCCTTTGCTATCCTCTCCCATTCGTCCTGTCAAGTAAGGAATACAAAGCTCGTGCTGTACAAAGCTCGATGATCAAGATCGCGTCAGGATGCTGTTACCACACTGTGGATATGCAAGGTATCATTATTTTGTGTAAGAAAATGTTATCATTGCTATTATCTCTCTTACTCCGGCACACGCTTATAATAATGCTATTCCTCAACATGGTTAAGTGGCTTTTATAAATTTGCTTAGTTAAGCTTAGTCAAAAAGAGTTCACTTCAGCAGCATCCTTAGGCTGGTGATAGCTCCGTGCTGGGAGTCTAGTTTCTTTCCCCGATCGTCGAGGGTGACCTTTTGCATGGGTTTTCACACACCACATGGGAAGCCATAGCTGATCTCTCTGAGGCACACCGTTGTTACTTTGGCCATACTTTGGGGATGCACAATGGTCTTTTCTTTTCTCTGATCGGCCGAGTGCAGGGGCAAGAGATTGATGGATGAGATGACCAACCTAGGCGCTCCCCAATTCGGGAGAGGTTTCAAATAGGGACAGTCTTTGTAATGCCCTGGATCCTTGGTAGGTCTTGCTGGATCTTCATTGGATCTTTTGGATTGGTTTCGGTGAGTTTCGGTTCGCTTTGGTGGCTTCCGAGTTGAGCTTTACGAGCCGTGTGGGTTTTTCTCTCGTATTAGTTACGGAACCCTACGGTGAGTTTGTTTGTTAGTTCTTGAACTCATGAATGCTACAGCGAAGATGTACTCTTCGATCCGGTCGTTTCGACTATTTTTGCGTATTTTTTCTGAATTTGTGCATTTTCGGCGCATTTTTAGAATTTTCAAAAATTTGGAAAATTTCCTAATTTCTTTTCTTTTTCTTTTCTTTCCTCTCTCCTCCCTTCTCATTTCGCCGCCGCCATCTCTCTCTCCCGTTTTCTCTCCCGTTTCACTCTCTCGGCTCCTACTGCAGACGGGGTACCTTGGGGCGTGTGCTGGGGATGTGGTGGAGCTGGCTAGGTGCGCGATGGGGCGAGGATCGGATCGATTCTGACGCGATCTCGTTCGGTAGATTCTAAGCTGGTGGATTGGTTCGCGAGTAGATTTTGGCGTGGTTTAGTCCTTTCGAGGCTCGGTTTCTTCGGTGGAGGTAGGGTGACTGATCCTCACTTCTTTCTCTCCGTTTTCCCTGTCATTGCACGCCGTTCGGCAAGGAAACTGTCGAGTTTGGGCTTGTTTTGCCTAAACCGTGGTTTTCGTAATTTGTAGGGTTTGCTGGAAAACGGCGACCGTTTGTGGTGTAGTTAGTTTTAAACTGACCGCAGGGATGTTAGGATCCCATCCATGCTAGTTTTGTGTTGATCGGTGGTCATTCGAGACCGGTAGGAGCCCGGGAACCTCGTTGATCCACTTAGGGTGGATTCATTAGAATCGCCCCGATCTTGAGTTTTAATGCTTGTATGTGGGCTTTTTAGCCTTCTTATGTTATTTTTCATCGTCGAGGGTTGTTTCCCCTGCGCTTCGGCGTGAATGGGGCGTGGAACGGGCCGATTAGGCCATTCCTCTGTTTTCTCACCGTAGATGATGTGGCGGTCGTTCCAGGGACCATCACTTGCTCTGACGGACCCATGACTGACCATTACATTGTCTGGGTTGATTGAGTTCTTCGGGGTTTTGAGAGAGTGACGGCCCAGGGCTGGCGCGTCACATTTCTCTGACGCGTCCCGTGAGGCGTGTTATATCTCTTTTGTCGTTTATTGCTTGGGTTAAGTCGGTTCCTCTAACGCGCTTGACCCAGCGCATTAGATGCATGTAACGCGCCTTATGCTGGCCGTTACATTCCGTTGGACCGACGTTGACCATTTGAGGTGGTGCCTCTGGCGGTGGTTCCCCCGTGCATTAGGTGTTTGTAACGCGCCTGCCCCAGGCCATTACGTGCTGTGTTGGCTGAGTTGGGTTGCTGCGCCGTTGGATATAACGGTGGGGCCTCTGTGCGTCAGGTGTTTGTAATGCACCCTGTGCTAACTGTTACATGCCTCTCAGCTAGCTTTGGTTGTGGGTGTGTTGGCCCTGACGCGCCTGGTCTTGTGCGTCAGGTGGCTATAACGCACTCGCTCCCATGCGTTAGTTCATTGTAACGCACCTCGTCTAGCGCGTTACATGCTTCGTGTGTTTTGTGTTTGAGGGTTGTTGGCCCTGACGACCCTGGTCTAGTGCGTCAGGTGTGTGTAATGCGCCCGGTGCTGGCCGTTACATGCCTTTGCGTTTCTGGAGTTGGTTAGGGCGGTGTGTGTGACGGCTTGTTCCCCGACCGTCACATTGGGTGTAACGGCCCAGGTCTAGACCGTCATATTCTTGTAGCGGTCTAGGGGTGGCGCATTACATCCCTTGTGCTCCGTTTTCCATTTTTTCAGTTTCAGCTTGTCTTGGCTTGGCCTTGTGGTCTGCCCACTGTCCCGTTGAGGTCTTCTGACATCCTATGAGGGCTAAGACTACGTTGTAAGGTAGCTAGGAGTCTTCTTGCTTGAGGTAGGATTCTCTTTCCTACTTTTCGAGCATTGTTGTTAGGTTCTGGTCAACACGGTCTGACCCAGTGGGTGACGTGTGACCTAGTGTGTGCGTATCTTGGCAGTTCTGTCCAGTCCGAGACACTGGTTCTGGATGCCTTGAGGTATCATTTACCTTGGGTTGCGTGTCTAGCCGTGTCTGAGGGTCTTCGGTGTTCCCTCAGGTCTCCGTGAGTTGTTTCCTGCGGAGTGTCGTTTCTTGTGGCTTAGGATTACACCGATTGGCGGCTTGTTCCGCTGTTTGTGACGATCTTGCCTTTGAGTCGTTCGACTCGGGATCATTACGTGGTAGGTCTAGTTACCTGGTCCTGAGTCGGTTGGCAGTGGTTGTACTGCCAGTGGTGCTTCGTAGTATGTGTGATAGAGCTTCTGTAGACTGTCTGTACTCTAGCACTTGTGTTTTAGAGTCCGTGCCTTGTGAACCTCCACTAGTCGTAGCCTGTGACGTAGGCTTTTTAGTACGTCACCCACTGGGAGTGGTGGACGGGTAGTTTCCCGTTACACGGTTTTTAAGCTAGTTCCATGGGCCCCGGCCATCGGTAGCGTCCTACCGAGAGAAATACTAGCTAGAGGCATGGCCTAGGTAGTGGTCAGTGTGTGCACACGTGGTCAGGGACTGAGGACTTGCGTCGACGGGCGTGACCCTGACTAGTCACTCATAGCTTGGTACTACGGTCCTGTGTCCGTAGTTGTCGTTCTTCCTTAGAATGTTGTTGTTCCTTGGACCTGGTTCTTGGTGTGTCTAGTCTCCTCTGTGCTGCACACGGTCTGGTAGAGGTGACACTTGAGGCGCAGTGTAAGACGTCAGTGGACGCATCTGGCTGTTCTTCTAGTGTGAGGGTACTCCTATCACTTGACCAGTGACTCTCGGCGTTTCTCGTGCGTTCCGGCCTTTGCGGGTGGTCCTCTCGTGGCTGTACTCGAGGTCGGTGTCTTGTTGTGTGCGCGACGTTCTTGTCATGCGTGGGGCTGTGTGCACGACGTTTCTGCTCGTGTTTGGTTGTCGTGTGTCTAGGTCTTTTTTTAGACCTTTTTGTCTACGTTGTTGGTTTTTGCCTTCTTCTTTGGTGTTGGCCGACGGACTGGTGTACCCTACTGTGTGAGTTTGGGGTTGATCGTTTGTTGCCTTTTGGAGTAGCTTAGAGTGCCGAGTTCTCCTCAGTGGTCGTGTTCCAGGTTTTGCGGCCTCGCTCTTTCTTTTGGTTGAGCTCCCCTTGCTCTTAGCATGTTCCCTACTCCTGCTGTCCCTGTTCTATTTACAGCTTTGTAGTGTAGCTTTTCCTACTTTGCTGCACTTGCTGTTTTACAGTTGCTTCCATTGCACTGTGCGTTTTCCAGTGGGGATCCGCGTGAACCCTACTGAGTTTCTGGTTAGAGACTCACCCCTGCTTTTCAGGTGGGTTTCACCTTCTGCTTCCACGTGGTTCCTGGTGAGTGCGTGCTCATTGCGTGCTGTTGCTGCCAGCTGGTACCTGCGTCGAGCTCCTCCCGACCTTTTGGTACGTCTTTCTTTTTTGTCGACTGTACTGTGCTAGACTTGTTGTCTTTAGCTTTAGACTGACTCTGGGATATAATTGTTAATTTGAACAGTTAATTAAAAAGTAATTTTATTTTTTCTACTTTAGCAAACCTATCTAATAAAATTTAATTGCTTATTGTACTATCTCTGTGACTTCAATGTACTCTACACATGCCTTTTTTCCTTCGGAGCTTTCCCGCTATTGGGAGGCCTCGCGGGTTCCATGCGGTATCACGCATATCCGGTAGTCCTACCGGGTATGCCGGGTATCCGGAATCCGGGTCGCTACAGTCTTGACCCCCGAAAGTGAGCTTTCATGATAAATCTGGCCGATAAGGGCTCTCAAAATCAATAAGAATGAATATGTAAAATTATGAAATCAAAGGCATGGCAAAGAGTGGCAGTACAGTTCCCCGCGGGACATCATGAGCCCGGTCGCACGCATGCCTGATAAATATGGGTCTCAAAATCAAAGACAGAAAGTCTCGGCGCAACAGACTGTATCTTTGAGGGGTAGTGCCCTGGAAGGAATTCAAGTCCCGATATTTCTCATCCTGCATAAAACTTCTCTCCAATTTTCTTCTGCTTCTCCCTCTTAGGCTGGGTTGAATCCCAAGTATGGCATTAGTAGGGGCACCATTTTTTGGAGGCGGTTGGTTGTGATAAGCCACCCTCAAATGCACGTCTTGCTCAAGGGAAGTCTTCAATTAAAGAGGGGGGGATGACGATCCCTGGCCAGTAGTTTGAGCCCGTCTTTGGGTGCTGCGGATTGCTATGTCAAAATCTAAAAAAAATCAAATATTACCAAAAGTCTAAAAAAAAATCAGACATGTCAAAAATTTTAAAATCCAAAAAATCAAATATTGCCAAAAATCTAAAAAAAATTAAATATTTCAAAATCTAAAAAAATAAAATACTTCAAAAATAAAAAAAATCAAATATTGTTGAAAATCTAAAAAAAATAGAAATTATCAAAAATCTAAAAATATTTATCTTTTTGTTCCTTTCTATCTATTTATTTTGAGGACAAGTATGATCTGTTTGCTAAGTGTGCAGGTTGCAAGTTGCAGGTATTCAAGCTTCCTGGCTCCTTATCATTTGCTCTATCTCTTGTTCATGTGCTTCTGATCTGTTCTCTCTTCTTCAATCTTGTCTCTCGATCTATTCTGAAGCTCATGTCCTTCTCATGCTTTACTTAGCTTTAGCTCACTTTGATCATATTTTTATGAGAGGGCTCTTTGCCTCACGATTATGAACCCGACGGTTCTGCTTCGTCTGATCTTGGGCTTGATTGAAGAGCATATCTGTCATGTCTCGTGTTGTCATCCCGCATATGTTGTCTCATCTCATGTTGTCATCCCACATGTGTTGTTGTCCCACGTGTTCTTGTCCCAACTATGTGTTGTCGCACTACATTATTGTCTTGTCCCACCATGTTCGTCATACATACATGTTGTTGGTTTGTGTCTTGCATGTGTTGTTGGCTCGTCCGTTGATATGTTATGTTGAGCTGTCTTATCCGTTCATTTATTCGTTACGTTATGTTCATCTTTATGTTATGTTCATGTTGTTGGTTGTCCTATTTGAAAATCTATAAAAATCAAAAAAATTAAAAAAAGAAAAATGTCATTTCGCTTGGCAGGTAAGTATGGTATGGCTCTCTATCCCTTCTCATTGTTACATTACTATATGGTATCTACATTATTATAGACTCTCAAGGACCGGCTGGTTGCCCGTGTGTTCTAGGATCTGATGTTCCCATTTAAAAAAAATGATGATGATCGAGGAGCATACGATTAATCATGGGATAGGCCGCTCTGTTGAGTCGGGTGGGGAACGATGGACTCTGTCTCGCACGCCGTGGTTGCAGACGACTCTTGACCCCGTCTTGGCTTAGTCTAGCAATAATATCTTTGAGTACTTTCTATTTTATCTTTCTTTACATTTGTTTTGATGATTTCTTTATTTTAGCCCAGCATGCATCATGTCATTTTGAGTATTCACGCCTCGTGATTCGTTCAAAATTTCTCCTCAACAATGGTTAATTACACTTCAGCTCTCTTGGATAAGAGATTCCTCATTCCACTCTGAATTTGAATGATTTCTTTGATCTGCCCGCTCAGTCTGGTTGGCCAGCGTGATTCCTGTCTGGATTTTATCTCAATCTTATTCTCCTTTCCAGCTCTTATGTTGTCTTTCCTTCCGATCCCCTCATTGTCCGTGGATTGTGTCCCCAATGAGGCTGTGATGGGGGCATCTCTCGCCCTTCACATTTTTCCACAGCTTTGATTGCTCGTCGGCATAGCTCCATTGTGTCCGTCATATTTTTTTGAATCGAGTCATGTAATTTTCATATTTTATTTGAGTCATGTCATTGTAATCTTTCTTTTATTTGAGTCAAGTACCTAGGTCATTGAGTCATCTACCTAAGTTTAAGTGTCATTAGGATTGATTAGGTTGTTATTGGGCCCAATTCATTGGGCTGGCCCATGGGCGCCCCCCACCTTCCTCGGTTATTCATCATTGAGTCAAATGTCAATGACTTTTTGTAAAATGTGGGTTACCTATATATAGGACCCCATTCCCCTCATTCTGAACTAATGAATCAATGAATGAAAAACTTGCCATTTTGAGAGTTCAAACTTCTTATCTAGTGGAGAGATTCCATTATTTGGGTGAGAGACCCTAGGGGAGAAATTCCCCACCCATCCCTCTCTTAATCTCTCTCTTTCACTCCCCTTTCTCTCTCCTCCACACCTAATTTCAAAAATTTTCTCTCTCCTCCTTTCCCAACCACCACTCTCCCTCCTACCCCCATTAAAGGCCACTCCCCTTCCCCACACATCGCATTACTCCACCCCCTAGTCCCAAGAGAGCTTCCACCAATCCTAGCTCCACCTCCAAACCCCCAACTACCCCACCCACTTCCCCAAGCACCCTTCCCACTACCCCAAGCACCCCTTCCCTTCCCCAACACAACCCCTCCCATCCCCAAGACCACCATTGAATACCCTCCATTAAGGAAAATTCAAACTCACCTTCCCTCCACCCACTTGTGCCCCCCTCACCTTCCCCTCTCCCTCCAAGCCTAAATTCGTAGCTCCACCTCCCACCACCTGTTAGACACCCTTCCAGAACCCATTCTTCCCTTCCCCCACCTTGGAACAACCCCTCTTAGACCCCCTCATAGCTCGGGCTTTCCCCACACTCATCCACCCCCATTTCCCCTCCAACATACCCCATTCCCCCCGTCATCTTCAACCTACAGCTCTCAAATGAAGATCTACAGAAGAGTAGCAGGTTGCAGAGGCAACCACGTCTTCCTCCGCATGTTTCTGAAGAATCAAGAGCCATCGTTAGAAGCGTCTCTCAGTCCTCTTCGCAACGGCGGTGGTCCCATCCCGTTCTGAGTTTGTGATCGCCTAGGGGAGCCATTCTTCCCCGACTGCGCAAAGCCTCCCTGGCAGGAGACCAGAGCCGGAGTGGATGCCCGACTGCGACGATCTTGCTTGGAATCTGATAAGAGTTCTTCTTCAAAAAGCTTCTACTACGAGTCTTCTTTCTTCTCCAAAAATAAGAGCTCAATTTGGCGTCCGGAACCAGGAGTTATCAATTTTCTCCCCTGGGTGCACGGTTCTGCTTCCCCACAGTCTGCACCGCCCTCCCATTAGTGATCAGAGCTCACCGGTCTTCTCCGATATCGTTTGGCTTCCCTGCTAGTTTTTCTTTGAATAGGACTCGTCAACGGTTCCAACGGCTCTAGCGGCACCTGATTCGGAGTTCGGGAGCAGTCGTGGCATCCTCTGCTTCCTGCTGCTGAGATCCTGAGACAGTCAGAACTGTTAATCTGCTCTCCTGTTCAAGCTCCTACTCCAACCAGCACCGGTGCCCAACGAAATTATCAAAATTCAGACATCATCCCGGCCCAGCTATGAGCAATCTCCAATTGGTTTTGTCATCGGAAAAATTCTGGAGTATCCACAGCGTCCAGAGAACCAACTGTCTATCTTGAAGCGCAGAGAGTGGACAGCATCGGCATCGGCTACCATTCTTTACTTCTAGCTTGGTTTCTCCCCTCCCCGCTTGGCCGGCCGAACGCCCCTCCCTGCGTGGAGGTAGTGTTTGAGTGTAGTCACTGGCTTCCCTTCCCCAAGGCCCCCCCCTTGCATGGGGTGTAGTGCCTGTAATCTAAAATTCCTGGTTGAAGCTTCTCCGGCGCGGCGTGCGGGTAAGCCCACGTTTCCTCGCTCGCCCTCGTCTCCGGCCAGGATCGGTGTCTTCACACTGATCAGGTGAGCCACTAAACACTCCTCTTTGCTGGATTCCTTTGCTTAATTAGTATTGCATCTTAGTACCGTCGGCGTTAAGAGAGTGCCCGAACCCGAATTAGCGTTTAATTGTGTGGCTACCGCGGGTGAGTTGTGAGAGTGATCATTCAACCCAAGCCTTCGGCGTGCTGACTGTTGCATCCCTACGGTTTTGATGATGTCTCACACTATAAATCAATCTTCTATCTCTAGAATAATTCATGCTTCATCATGTAGGACTGTGCAGTTCATATGGCTATCAGATAAATATGCACTACTTGATCATGTCTACACACTGTCTGCATAGTCTGTACAGTGATGGGTCGACCCTCCACCTCTGCTGGGTCGACGCTCCACCTCTGATGGGTCGACGCTCCACCTCTGGTGGGTCGACGCCTCCTTTACTCTCCAAGTCCATACATTGAATTTCATATTCAAAGTATGTACATTGGTCTTCACCTGAAGTCCATACATTGAACTTAATATTCAAAGTCTGTACACCCTCCGCTAAGCCTTCAGAGTCTGTACAGCCATTCCTTGAGTTCAAGTCCACACAACGGCACTGTAGATTGCATCTGAAGTATATACAACCTTTCAAGGGGTCAAGTCTATACATTCTTCCGTTCATTTCAAAGTCTACACATCGCCCTTCATCTTACAAGTCTATACACACTCTGTTGAACCACAAGTCTATACATCGTCTGCCATCTCAAAGTCAATACACTGTCCCTCGTCTCACACATCATGACCCAAAGTCTGTACAACCTCTAGTCACTGTACAAGTCCATACACTGGCTGCACTGCACAAGTCTATACATTGGCTTGGGCATCCAAGTCTAGACATTGATTCACTATTCATGCCTTGATTCGAAGTCTGTACAGCGAGCGGCGTTCATCAAAGTCTGTACAGCCAACGCCTTCATTGATTCCATTTCTGTACATCACTGTGTCAAGCCTCCCAAGTCTGTACAACCACTGTCTCACTTGGACTTGAAGTCTATACACTGGTCAGTGGAAGCAAGTCTATACATTCGACTATTCAGCCTGTGATCAAGTTTGTACAACCAGGGAGACCATTAAGTCTATACACTCATTCACTTTAGCTTGCACGAGGTGAAGTCTGTACATCGAACTGGTTGAGCAAGTCTATACAGCGGTTGCATTCTCTTAAAGTCTATACATTGGGATTTTTACCTACATTCTGAACTGAACTGAGTAAGTCTATACATTCCTCATATCTTTTACCTACGCTCAGTTCAGTAAGTCTGTACACTGGGAACTTTACTAACGTTGCCTTGCCAAAGTCTACACACTGTGAACCTTCAAATCTATACAGACTTTACTTGTTCAACTCTGTACATCATCCAGCTCTTTGGGAAGTCTACACATCTCTAAGTCTAGACACTCAGTTATCCTTCAACCCTATACACTCTCAAGTTGTTCATACTTGCCTATATGCTGTTTTCTAGTGTATACACTCTCTCATTTGGCACACTTGCTTAATTGTTGTTTCTAAGTCTACACATTCGATGCCTTCATGCATTGTACTCTTTGAAGTCTATACATCAACGTCTATACATTGAAGTCCATACAGTGCATATAGTTGTGCTTCAAGTCTACACATTGCTGCTCTTCATTACAAGTCTCTACACTCATCCTCCTTCACACGACCAACTCTATACATCCATTGTCTTTCTTGCTGAATGAAGTCTACACATTGAGATCGCATGAACACTTACAAGTCCATACACTGAGCTCGCATGAAGAACTTCAACTCTACACACTCTCACACTTGACACACTTGCCTATTTGACATCCCTGAGTCTATACACTCGAGGGCTTCATACACTTCACAGAAGTCCACACATTTCCTCTGTTGTGCTAATGCATTATTCAGCTAGTCTATACACTGAGGTCGCATGAGGACTCACAAGTCTATACACTACCTCAGTGTACACACTTACTCATCTGCTATTCTAAAGTATATACATTCGTATCTGACTGAACTAACTAATCACATTTCCTTGTCTCTGCCTACAAATGATTCAGGTCAATGATTGGGCACGTGAACCGAGGATGATGCCTGTCACGTGATTTGAGAATGCTTTGGAAAGGGAGGGAACGAGACTCCCTCGTGTGAAGGCCTGAAACTCAGGTCGAATGCCATATAAAAGGTGCCTTCTACGATTAGATGGACAGAACTGGAGAAAAAGCTGAAGAGCAGAATTCCTGAGCAGAAGAAGAAAAGAGAGAGAGTCTCCACGTTCCAGAAAGAAGATAGAAAGAAAAGATTTGAGAGTATTGCTGTGAGAGAAAAGTCTGAGTGAGAGAGAAGAGTCCAATTTACTTCTTCGGAAGCTACATTTGATTTTGATTTTTCTAAAACGATTTGTGTTCATCGTTGGTCTTGTTTACATTTCTGTTTTTCCTTTTATTTCTTCATATATCTGATTTCGAGTTGTTACCCTCCGGTGTTTGGAGGAAGGGAGAGTAACTCCGGTTCCCCTCTGGGCTGTAGAGGAAGAGAGATCTGTGATCTCTGGTTTTGCCAGTGATGGGTTGTCATTAGCAGGTTCCCTCCGGGTTGGAGGAAGGGAGAGGCATCTCCGGTTCTGGTCTTGCTGGTAGCAGGTCCAGGTGTCAAGCTGTGTGGCAGCATATTATTCGCAGACTGAGTCTGCAGTTTTCTAGCAGTGGATAGTGGAATCCTCACTCTAGTTGGAGTGAGGGGCGGATGTAGATTGTGGACTATAATCGAACCACCTTAAAATCTCTTGTCTCCTCTGTGGCTTGGTATCATCGTTTGTGCTTTCCTTCTGTTTGGCATTATGTTTGTGTGTGGACGGCCTCTTCCAATCGCACCTCATTATCCTGTCTTAGTTTCTCACTGAGTTAGCTGCATTGTTTAGCCATATCTGAAGGGTTGTATTTCGAAGCAGTGAGTTTCCGCTGAAGTTTTGAAAATTGGGAGTGATCTATTCATCCCCCCCTTATATATCACTCTTCGCTGCGCTAACATTTGGTATCAGAGAAGGTTTGCATCATGTGGACGAACGGTCAGGGAAATGCTAATGGTCCTAGAAGCTTCATGGCTGAAGGTCAATCCATTAGTCGCCCTCCATTTTTTGATGGTAATAATTATCTCTTTTGGAAGAACATGATGGAAGTGTTTATCAGAGCACAGAGCCACAAGCTGTGGAGGGTAATCACGGTTGGCCCGTATGATCTGCCACCGAACGAGGACGCGTGGACAGATGACCATGTCAAGCTATCTTCACTCAACTGGACGGCACTGAACATCATCCACTGTGCTGTTCACCTAGAGGAATATGCCCGTATATCTGCCTACAGGACTGCCAAGCGAATGTGGGATGAGCTCCAATTAATCTACGAAGGTACAGCTCAAGTGAAAGCCTCGAAGGTAAACCTCTACACCTCTAAGTATGAACTGTTTAGGATGAATGCAGAGGAGAATATTATTGAAATGTATGCCAGGTTGTCCTTGATCACAAACACACTTAAGGGGCTAGGGAAGGATCTAGCTGAGGCAGACATAGTCAGGAAAATTCTTAGATCTTTATCCCCAGCATGGCACACTAAGGCTATCGTGATTGAAAAGTCAAAAGATCTGACGACCTTGACAGTGAATGAACTCATAGGATCCCTCATGACCTATGAGATGAATTTCAAAGTAGGTGGTGAAGGAAGTGATAGGAAGGCTAAGAATGTAGCTCTCAAGGCATCCCGCAACAAGAGTAGCAGTAGCAGCAGCAGCAGCAGCAGCAGCAGTAGCGGTGAGTCTGATGGCTTCTCAGATCTCGACCAGAAGGAGCAGGCAATGCTCATTCGTCAGTTCAGTAAATTTTTAAGGAGAAAGGGGAAGACCTTTAGGAGGAAAAAGGCATACTCCTTTAACAAGAATGTTGAATCTACCAATTATAGGGATAGAAATCCTAAGAGACTGACTTATTATCATTGTAACAAATAGGGACACATGAAAGGCGAATGCGCAGATCTTCAGAAGAAGGGTCCCTACTTCCAGAAGAAGAACACAAAAGTGCAGAAGAAGAAGAAGCCACAGGCGATGGTCTGCACATGGAGCGAGGAGGAAGAAGATCCTGAAGATACTTCCTCAGAGGAGCATGAAGAAGGACTTTGCCTTATGGCAAACAGTGAAGAGGAGGTAACCAATGTTTTTGAAAATTTTACGATTGATGACTGGGAAGTTGCTTATGCTGAGTTATTAGATAAATTCAATTCTCTTAGTAAAGAGCATAGGGTTCTGAAAAGAAAATTTAATACTAATGTTGAAGAACAAACCCAGGTCTGTGAGGAAAATTAGAAACTAAAAGAGCAACTAGAAGAAATGACCTCACCAAGAAGAGAAAATGATAAGCTCAAGGGAGAAAACCAACAAAGTCAAAATCAGCTCAATGAACTCAAAATAAGAATTGAAGAAAGCTTGAATGAAAGTAGAGTGAACTCAGAAAAATATGAAGCTGTTAAGAAAGTCAATGGTGAACTTCTAAAAAATTCTGAGTCCCTTCAAAAGGAGCTGGAAGACAAATAGAAAGTTTTGGAAAACTTTGTCCAAGGAAAATCTAGTCTGGATGCTATATTGGGGGCTAGGGTTAACTTCAATAAGGAGGGTCTAGGCTATGACCCAACTAACAAAAGACCCTTACAATTCAAAACCATTACCTTCTGCCCAGAGAAGGGAAAAGAAAAGCTGGACACACCATCCAGCTCAAACAACAGTAAGGGAACTCAAGGTCAGAAGGAAAGTCCTAAAAACAGTGCTGGTCAACCATTTAAAATGGGAATGAATTCTGTGAAGAATTTCACTAAGCCTACCAATCAGAACATAAATGGTAACTGGACCAAGCAAGTGGATCAGAAGAAAAGCTGGAATTACTACAATCAGATGGGTCCAAAGAGGACCTACTGGAGAAATGATCATCATCTTCAAAAATCTGTTGATCAACAAACTTACAGAAGATATCCTAGGAGTGGCAAGCCTAATGAATGGAATAGAACTTACTTCTCCAGACCAGCTGGACTTAATTTCAATAAACCAGAAGTAAAGGTGCCAGGGAAATCCATGCTGAAGCAAATTTGGATTCCTAAACACTTGATTAGAGATTTGAATAATGTCCTTGGACCCAACTCATCTTGGGTTCCAAATCACTCTGCTTGATGTTATTTGTGTAGGTCGGCCTGGCAGCTGAAGACAACAAGTGGTACCTCGACAGTGGCTGCTCCAGGCACATGACAGGTGACCGATCCAAGTTCAGCAAGATAGAGATGAAGGTAGGGGGTCTGGTCAAGTTTGGAGGAAAGAACAAAGGTAAGATTATTGGAGTTGGTACAGTAGGTAAGTCTTCCACAAACTCCATTGAAAAAGTTCTACTTGTGGAAGGTCTTCAACACAACCTGATTAGCATTAGTCAGTTATGTGACAAGGGTCACAGGGTTGTGTTTGATGATAACTCATGCAAAATCTTTGAAATAAATTCTGATGTGGTTAAATTTGTAGCCAATAGCATTAATAATGTCTACATGGTAGACCTAGATGAGGAATCTGAATCTAATATTTGTTTATCTGCCAATTCTGAAAATGATGCTTTTGAATGGCATAGACGTCTAGGTCATGCTAGCTTTACTACTTTAAATAAATTGGTCAAGCATGATTTAGTGAGAGGCATGCCTAGAATAAAATTCAATTCTATTTCAAAATCATGTGATGCATGTGCTCTAGGCAAATAGACCAAGAATTCTTTCAAATTAAGATCTGAGCCATTGTCCTCTAGACCAATGGAACTCCTCCATATGGACCTCTTCGGTCCTACTAGAACTCAGAGTCTTAATGGGAACAGGTTTGGCTATGTCATCATAGATGACTTCTCTAGATATTCATGGATCCTTTTCTTAGCAAATAAAAGTGATGCATTTTAAAAGTTTAATCTGTTTTTCAATAAGGTCAAACAAGAAGGAAAACACAAGATCTATTCTATTCAATCTGATCATGGAGGTGAGTTTGAAAACTCCATATTTTCTGATCTTTGTGAAAGAGAGGGACTAACACACAGATTTTCTTCTCCCAGGACACCTGAACAGAATGGAATTGTGGAGAGAAGAAATAGAACTGTGGTGGAGATGGCCCGAACCATGCTAATTGGAAGTCAATTACCAAGGAGGTTTTGGGCAGAGGCGGCCAATACAGCAACTTACATAATCAACAGGGCCATGGTAAGACCCATTCACAAGAAAACACCCTATGAGCTTCTAAAAGGTAAGAAACCAAACTTGTTTCATTTCAGAATTTTTGGAGCAAAATATTTTATTCACAATAATGACAAGAAAGATTTAGACAAGTTTGAAGCTAAAAGCTCCCCTGGAATATTTTTGGGATATTCAGAAGTGTCTAGGGCATATAGGGTCTTCAACATAATAGATAAAAAGGTTGAAGAGTCTCCACACATTATTTTTAGTGAAAAGAAAGGTGTTTCTAACAATAAAAATCTTGACAGGGATTCCAATCATGATGGGGAATTCCTAGAAGACCAAGAAGAAGAGAACACTCAGCCAAGTGGAACAGCAAATCCTCCCAACCAGGAAGAGCCAAGAGAAGAAGGTGAGTCTTCAATAAATGTTAGATTTCTTAAAGATCATCCAATAGATAATGTCATAGGCAATCCTGAAGATCCTGTTCGGACTAGGTCCCATTTTAGGACTGTGAATAATGAAGACTTAATTACTTTAGTCTCACAAATTGAACCCAAATCAATAGAAGAGGCCTTGGCAGATCAAGCTTGGGTCAATGCCATGAGTGAGGAATTAGGCCAGTTCGAAAGAAATAATGTCTGGGAACTTGTTCCAAGACCAGACAATGTCAATATCATAGAAACTAAGTGGGTGTTCAAAAATAAAATGAATGAAGATGGAATCATTTCTAGGAATAAGGCCAGATTAGTAGCCAAGGGCTACTGTCAGGAATTTGGTGTAGATTTTGATGAATCCTATGCACCTGTTGCTAGGATGGAGGCTATAAGACTGTTGCTTGCTTTTGCATGTTCAAAGAACATAAAACTCCAACAAATGGATGTTAAAAGTGTCTTTTTAAATGGAGTCATTAAAGAAGAGGTTTTTGTTGAACAACCCCTGGATTTCAATTTTCTCCTCAACCTGATCAAGTTTTCAGGTTAAACAAAGCCTTGTATGGTCTAAAGCAGGCTCCAAGAGCATGGTATGAAAGATTGACTGAATTTCTGATCAGCAAGGGCTACAAAAGAGGTAAAGTAGATCAAACTTTATTTACCAAAGGTACAAATAAAGATCTCCTCATAGTTCAGGTATATGTAGATGACATTGTGTTTGGATCAACTAAGCATGAACTATGTGTTGAATTCTCTAAAATGATGTCTGCTGAATTTGAGATGAGTTTAGTTGGTGAACTAAAGTACTTCCTTGGCTTGCAGGTACAACAGCTAGAGGATGGGTGCTTCATCAACCAGACCAAATACACAATGGAACTGTTCAAGAGGTTTGGTATGGAAAACCTGAAGCACATTACAACACCCATGGGTACCAATACCTCACTGGATGCAGATGAGACAGGTAAAGAAGTAAATGCCAAGCTCTATCGAGGTATGATTGGATCTCTTCTTTACCTAACAGCTTCCAGACCTGATATACAATTCAGTGTAGGAATGTGTGCAAGGTATCAGTCTAGACCTACTGAATTACATTTAGCTGCAGTGAAAAGAATTTTCAGATATTTGTCAGCTACTCATTCTCTTGGTTTATGGTTTCCTGCATCACACACATTTGACTTAGTTGCATACACAGATGCTGATTATGCAGGTTGTTGTGAATTTTTGGGTGGGTGTTTAGTGTCTTGGGGTTCCAAGAAACAACATTCTGTGGCCCTCTCCACTGCAGAAGCTGAATATGTGGCTGCAGGGAGTTGTGGAACACAAGTCATTTGGATTAAACACCAGCTTCAGGACTACCAAGTAGACCTGGGGTGCACACCTATCTATTGTGATAATACCAGTGCCATTAATCTTGCCAAAAATCATGTTTTGCATTCACGCACCAAACACATAGAGATAAGGCATCATTTCATAAGAGATGAGGTTTCTAAAAACAATTTTGAACTGATTCATGTAGGCACAGATAATCAGATTGCTGACATCTTCACTAAACCTCTGGATAATGAAAAATTCACAACACTAAGAAGAGAATTAGGCTTATACAAATTGTCTTAATTGTGTAGTCTATTCTTTTTGTGAGTGGGAGTTCTGTATGATAGTTGGTTAGCTTTCAGAAATGCTGTGAGTGAGGGGGAGCTGGTTGAGCTGTGAGAAAAGGTGTTCTTTGACAAATTCAAAAAGATTGACTAGATGTGTGTCTTTGCTGGTTTTCATGACAGATCTAGTGTTGTTCTCTCAGACAGTAGAATGTCACTTAATTCTTAAGTATATAAGTTAGTGATACTAAAGTCCAGTTAGAATCTTTCCTCTGGTATTCCTTCAGAGATCTGAATTAATTGTAAAAAGTATATCTTCCTACATTGTCAATGATTTTGGTTCAGGCCAAAACCTGTATGTCTTGATATCTGACCTAATCAGCTTGAAATCTAGACTTCAAGATTCACTTCAAGTAATAGTCCTTCTGGTATTGTTTTCAATCATTCCATCTCTTCAACACAAGGGCTTAATTAAACAAACATGTCTTGTTTTGTTCACTGAGAAACTGGGAGCTTCATCAATGAAATGAATATTTCTCCTATGTCATGAGGTGACAAATGCTTAAAATGAATGAAAAAGACATGACAGAGCAATGGTGGCTAGCTGGTGAGTAACTGGGGACTCTGGCCTCTGATCAAGGTGTTTCCCTAATGTCAAAAGCCACAGTTACTAACTATGTTCCTTAATAATAATAAAAAAAGGAGGAAGTAATGAGGTACTCACTCTGAGTAACTGGGGATTCAGGCCTCTAATCAAGGTGTCTCTCTAATGTCAAAAGAGTGAATCACCAACCTACTCATTGATCTTCTTGAAAATCATCTCAAAAATTTCTTGTTGTTTTGCAACTAATGGATTGCTTGTCCTCAATACCTTGAGAACACCTCTCTGACTTTGTCTCTTGTTGTCTTTTTGGATTGTTGACAGTTCAGCTATATCTGGCCATACTTGTTAACACCTGCTCTAAATCATACTCTATGTCTGCAGATAAACATTTCTATCATTTTATTTCTCTAGTGTGTACTGGAGTTCGAGAATCTTCACTTGAGTTTAGCACCTCACTTATTTTCTTAAGACTTGCTTGTGTCTTTCTGCACTAAGAAGTTACTGTACTTCTTCTTCATGTCTCCAGCACTTTCATATATTATGCATTTCCATTTACTGATGTCAAAGGGGGAGAAGAGGTTATGCAATATCAGTAGATCATGTATTGTCATGAGTTGTGGGGGAGTATTGTTCATGAGCTAAGGGGGAGATTACCATTATTCATGAGCTAAAGAAGAGGTTACCTAGTCATGTGATGGCTTTATCTGAGAATGGGTTGTAAGGGAGCTGAGAGGGAGTGGTTTTGGAGAAAGAAGTGATTCTGCAGTAGTGCTTAATTTGGCTGTGCTTTCACTTGCCTTGAATTTGCTTTGATTGTTGAAACTGCAGTTAATTTCTTGTTAAGATTTGATATTGTTTGATTCATAGTGTTGCCATCATCAAAAAGGGGGAGATTGTTGCATCCCTACGGTTTTGATGATGTCTCACACTATAAATCAATCTTCTATCTCTAGAATAATTCATGCTTCATCATGTAGGACTGTGCAGTTCATATGGCTGCCAGATAAATATGCACTACTCGATCATGTCTACACACTGTCTGCATAGTCTGTACACTGATGGGTCGACCCTCCACCTTTGATGGGTCGACGCTCCACCTCTGATGGGTCAACGCTCCACCTCTGGTGGGTCGATGCCTCCTTTACTCTCCAAGTCCATACATTGAATTTCATATTCAAAGTATGTACATTGGTCTTCACCTGAAGTCCATACATTGAACTTAATATTCAAAGTCTGTACACCCTCCGCTAAGCCTTCAGAGTCTGTACAGCCATTCCTTGAGTTCAAGTCCACACAACGGCACTGTAGATTGCATCTGAAGTGTATACAACCTTTCAAGGGGTCAAGTCTATACATTCTCCCGTTCATTTCAAAGTCTACACATCGCCCTTCATCTTACAAGTCTATACACACTCTGTTGAACCACAAGTCTATACATCGTCTGCCATCTCAAAGTCAATACACTGTCCCTCGTCTCACACATCATGACCCAAAGTCCGTACAGCCTCTAGTCACTGTACAAGTCCATACACTGGCTGCACTGCACAAGTCTATACATTGGCTTGGGCATCTAAGTCTAGACATTGATTCACTATTCATGCCTTGATTCGAAGTCTGTACAGCGAGTGGCGTTCATCAAAGTCTGTACAGCCAACGCCTTCATTGATTCCATTTCTGTACATCACTGTGTCAAGCCTCCCAAGTCTGTACAATCACTGTCTCACTTGGACTTGAAGTCTATACACTGGTCGGTGGAAGCAAGTCTATACATTCGACTGTTCATCCTGTGATCAAGTCTGTACAGCCAGGGAGACCATTAAGTCTATACACTCATTCACTGTAGCTTGCACGAGTCGAAGTCTGTACATTGGCTTTAGATTTTCAAGTCTGTACATCCTTCTGTTGAAATTCCAAGTCTGTACATCGGACTGGTTGAGCAAGTCTGTACAGCGGTTGCATTCTCTTAAAGTCTATACATTGGGACTTTTACCTACGTTCTGAACTGAACTGAGTAAGTCTATACATTCCTCATATCTTTTACCTACGCTTAGTTCAGTAAGTCTGTACACTGGGAACTTTACTGACGTTGCCTTGCCAAAGTCTACACACTGTGAACCTTCAAATCTATACAGACTTTACTTGTTCAACTCTGTACATCATCCAGCTCTTTGGGAAGTCTACACATCTCTAAGTCTAGACACTCAGTTATCCTTCAACCCTATACACTCTCAAGTTGTTCATACTTGCCTATATGCTGTTTTCTAGTGTATACACTCTCTCATTTGACACACTTGCTTAATTGATGTTTCTAAGTCTACACATTCGATGCCTTCATGCATTGTACTCTTCGAAGTCTATACATCAACGTCTATACATTGAAGTCCATACAGTGCATACAGTTGTGCTTCAAGTCTACACATTGCTGCTCTTCATTACAAGTCTTTACACTCGTCCTCCTTCACACGACCAACTCTATACATCCATTGTCTTGCCTGCTGAATGAAGTCTACACATTGAGATCGCATGAACACTTACAAGTCCATACACTGAGCACGCATGAAGAACTTCAACTCTACACACTCTCACACTTGACACACTTGCCTATTTGACATCCCTGAGTCTATACACTCGAGGGCTTCATACACTTCACAGAAGTCCACACATTTCCTCTGTTGTGCTAATGCATTATTCAGCTAGTCTATACACTGAGGTCGCATGAGGACTCACAAGTCTATACACTCCCTCAGTGTACACACTTACTCATCTGCTATTCTAAAGTATATACATTCGTATCTGACTGAACTAACTAATCACATTTCCTTGTCTCTACCTGCAGATGATTCAGGTCAATGATTGGGCACGTGAACCGAGGATGATGCCTGGCACGTGATCCGAGAATGCTCTGGAAAGGGAGGGAACGAGACTCCCTCGTGTGAAGGCCTGAAACTCAGGTCGAATGCCATATAAAAGGTGCCTTCTGCGATTAGATGGACAGAACTGGAGAAAAAGCTGAAGAGCAGAATTCCTGAGCAGAAGAAGAAAAGAGAGAGAGCCTCCACGTTCCAGAAAGAAGATAGAGAGAAAAGATTTGAGAGTATTGCTGTGAGAGAAAAGTCTGAGTGAGAGAGAAGAGTCCAATTTACTTCTTCGGAAGCTACATTTGATTTTGATTTTTCTAAAACGATTTGTATTCATCGTTGGTCTTGTTTACATTTCGGTTTTTCCTTTTATTTCTTCATATATCTGATTTCGAGTTGTTACCCTCCGGTGTTTGGAGGAAGGGAGAGTAACTCCGGTTCCCCTCTGGGCTGCAGAGGAAGAGAGATCTGTGATCTCTGGTTTTGCCAGTGACGGGTTGTCATTAGCAGGTTCCCTCCAGGTTGGAGGAAGGGAGAGGCATCTCCGGTTCTGGTCTTGCTGGTAGCAGGTCCAGGTGTCAAGCTGTGTGGCAGCATATTGTTCGCAGACTGAGTCTGCAGTTTTCTAGCAGTGGCTAGTGGAATCCTCACTCTAGTTGGAGTGAGGGGTGGATGTAGATTGTGGACTACAATCGAACCACCTTAAAATCTCTTGTCTCCTCTGTGGCTTGGTATCATCGTTTGTGCTTTCCTTCTGTTTGGCATTGTGTTTGTGTGTGGACGGCCTCTTCCAATTGCACCTCATTATCCTGTCTTAGTTTCTCACTGAGTTAGCTGCATTGTTTAGCCATATCTGAAGGATTGTATTTCGAAGTAGTGAGTTTTCGCTGAAGTTTTACAAATTGGGAGTGATCTATTCATCCCTCCCTTCTATATCACTCTTCGCTGCGCTAACACTGACCGCCCGTAAATTTGGGCAACCCCTGACTCATAGGGGTCCTCCCCAAGCCAGCCGTACCCTTGGAAACCTCCGGTCCAACCTCGAACCCTCACCCCATTGCCGGTCCACCTACGGACCCGAGTGTGCCAACGCGAGTGAGTCCGCTTATGTGACATGATCAAATCGTTGGGATGCTTGCAATTTAGGTCCTAGATTGTGTCACATCAAATTGGTATCAGAGAAAGTCATTGACTTGTCTCTATCAAGTCAAGTCCTAGGGCATGCTTGAATTCTTGTCCGAAATGTGCATTGTCAACCCATCATTGTTAACATTGAGTCTTGGGTCACATGGCCCCTCTCCCAATCATATCCCATGCATGCTTACCTAATGGAGAGCCCATAGAAATTGATTTCATTGACCTAGAATCTGAAAATTGGGTGTCCCACGATATCATTACCTCTCTTTGTAGGACCGGACAAATTGTGCACAATGGAGACCAAGTCTTTATTGAATTCCATAAACGGTTTGGGAAGACTAAGTATTTGGATGGAGCTTGGTGTCAAGAGAGAACATTGGCGGGCCCATGTATAATCCTAGGTAAGAAATGGTTAGATGAAAGGAATGCCGACATCGACCCAACACGTCGGACTTGCCTAGTGCATCCGCCACACCTTTCGGGAACCTTTAAATTCAACAACCTTGTATTCTCCCACCCGCGGGAATCCCACCCTTGTTCACCACCCCGGGTGCACCATACTCCGGCCATCATCACCCCACCATCAAAGAACCTCCCCACTCCATTAACTTTGGAAGAAGTAGTCCACCCGCATGTCCATATGAAGACAAATACCCCTCGGGAACCTATCCCCTCCATGGAGAGCACTCATGTCCCAATTGAAGAGGAAGCCTTGCACGAGGATCTTCACCCTACACCACCCCCTCTAGATAGGGCCGAATTCACCTTAGAAGAGTCCCTTGTTAGGTGGCTAAAGGAGAGCTTGATTAGAGAAATCATGACCCATACCTACCTACCCATGAAGCAAGACCACCATCTAGTGCCAATCCACACTCCTCACACAACAATCCAATCCTACTACGAAGTAGAGGGTTTTGATGATCTCCTTAAAGGTCTAGAATGGCAGCTAGAGTTGACTTGCTTGTTGAACTTAGGGACGGTCCACCCAACAAACCTTAGTCTCATCCACCCTTGTGATGGGTCTATCACCTCGGTCTGCACCATTGGTTACTACATTAGCGACCTTCTTTTCCTTCTCCCTATGGTGGAAGAACCCATCTCGGTCCACTCCCCTACTATTGAGATCCCAAGTGCTTTGGTCGGCCAACCCACTAACGACCATGGCCCAATTATGTTGGAGGAGGATGTCCCATATTTTTGGGGCTTTAAGGATGTGGAGTTTCTCTCTCTAGGTAACCATTTCCACGATCCCTTTGACCCCTTCCTATACCCATGTGGCCCAACCATCTTACCCACCACCCACCCTTTCCTACCCTCACCCACCATATTGAGCTAAACCCACCTCATCCATGACCCGGGTTGCACCTTGGGAGACATGACCTTGAGCCACATACCCCTAGGTAATAAGGTTGTGCCCCACCCCATGATGACTACCTTCTTAGATCCATTCGATCCTTTCCAATGGGAGTTCAAAGGTTGTCCCACACCTATACACATGAAAGTCACCTTTAGGAAAAGCATGCATGTGTCTAGGCTTACTACACCAATTGGCATGAACATTATGTTGGGTCCATTCATTCATATCACCCACATGTCAAGAAGAAAGCATGAGTGGTCCAAATTCAGATGTAATGGTCCACCTTCACTCATCATGAGTCTTAAGCATGATAGGAGCATTCTTGGATGTCCGGGTCCCCCGGCATTTGTCACCCCCATAGATGACTGGATCACCTACTGTCACGTCCAGACGCGGAATATCGAGGGCGCGACGAGTCGTAAACACGCGTGTCGATCAGAGCATGTACAATTTTATTTCTAAAATCAGAAATGAACGGGAAAATGATACTTTTATTCCATCAAAATGAAGTTTACAACACTAATTGATAAGCCATAAAGACAATTACAACTTCCAAATCCAAATTACAACATTCTTGTAAAATCACTAGTTGATCTACATAAACCTAGGTAAAAAGAAAAACACTCTTTCACTCTTGTCCATTCCCTTGTTCAATTTCATTTCCTGCAACAATTAATCAAAACGTAGGGTGAGCTAAAAGCTCAGTAGGATTTTATATCTCTATGAACCAGGCAATCTTTAAGTGTTAGCAATTTAAACAACTTTCTAACTTGTATCGGGAAGTATATAAACATGAATAGAATTTTCAAGTAATTGAGATGATATGATATCAAGATGAATTTCCAAGTAATGACTTTGAACAAATAAGGAATTTCATGTAATTGGCCATTTTCACGCAAGTCAAGTAATTCATGTAATTTTCAAGTAAACAAGTAACAAGTAAACAAGTACGAATAGTGGAATGCCGTATCAAGTAAATCTATCATGCACTTCGGTGCAATGCCACACCATTGGTCAATCAACTCCCATGGGCACAAGTACTTTCGGGCGCTCCCCCCAGGACCAGACCGGGCCCTATTAATGCCAGGCATTGAGTCATATGGATCCGAAGATCCCAAGTACGTTTAGACATCCACTTTAATGTATATGGCCAAGAATTTTCAAGAATATGCTGTTTGTAATAAGCACAGATTTGACACAATTTCAGAAGTTGCAAGAAAAGTGGATAACAATTTAAGGCATAATGTTTAACGACATTAAGTCGTGGAGTTCAAAAATGAACGGTAAGTAGGAAGAAAATCAAGTAATTAGAGTTTAATAGAATTAATTTGATTCCATGGTTTAATCTTATGTGCATTTGATTTACAAGTGTTTAGACATGTTTACAGGAAGTTTTTGTTCATTAAAAATGCATTAGTTAGCCAAAACGGTGATTTATTATAATAATCAGAATTTTATTATGAAAATAACTTTTTATGTTGAAAATAATTCTAACTTGCTGAAAATAATATTAACATGCTGAGAATGATTTTCATATGTTACCTTACTGGTAAGATGATAAAAATAAATTTTTCATGCTGGATTTAATTTTTACATGCTGAAAATTAATTATTAACATGCTAAAATTAATACTTAACATGCTAAAATAATCAACTTACTGATAAGATGATAAGATAAGTTTACCATGCTGATTACAGAAATTTTCTGATAACAACATAATTTTTATCATGCTAAAAATCATTTTTCTCCATTTATTTGCTAATTATTTGATAGGAAAATAGAATTATCATGCTGAAAAATAGTTTTAATACACCAAAAATAATTCTAACATGCCAAAAATAATTTTAACATGCTGGAATAATTTTACTATACTAGAAGAATTTTTATCATGCTGGAAGTAATTTTCATGCATCAATTTACTAATTATTTAATATGAAATTAAGTTTTATATGCACAAAATAGCTTTAAATAGATTTTAACATGCTGAAAATAATTTTTTTATCTCAGTATGTATAAAATAATTTTGTCATATTGGAAGTCACTTTTAACATGCTAGAAATAGTTTTAACATGTTGGAAACAATTTTTAGTATGTATAAACTAATGTGGTGAAAATTAGATTTTTACATGTAAAAATAATTTCATTCTACAAAAATAAATTTTTAACGTGCTGTAAGAATTAAAACATTCTAATCTTACATTTTCTTACTTTTGGTGACTAATTACGTACAATTAACGTGGACTTCCAACAGATATAGTTCCTATTGTAAAGTGACTTAAGTTTAGTCCCACATTGGAAGTTACAAAAACTTGCATAGCTTTATATGTTGGAGAACTCACCCTTGGGTCAGGACCCAAGGGGCATAGGATGTGGGCTTGAGTTGTGAATTGATACAAAACTAGTAATATATATATTTATTTGTTTGTTTGAGCCGAGCCGAGCCGAGCCGAGCCGAGCCGAGCCGAGCCGAGCCGCGGTGCGGTGCGGTGCGGTGCGGTGCGGTGCGGTGCGGTGCGGTGCGGTGCGGTCAAGGCCAATTATATATATATATCGCGCTACCCTTGGGTAGCGCGTTCCGTTCTAGACCTGATAAAAAAACGGGAATACACCTCCAATAAAATGACCATAACTTGCTCATTTCAGAACGGAATTTAATAATTGAGCTATCAATGGAAAGAGGACAGAAAAACGAACAAGATGGCATGATTTAATTGAAGTTTAGCCTCAGAGACACCTACCTTTTGACGGATCTAAGATTATCCCCAAATATATAAAGAAAACCCTTGGCTGGTAGGTAAATTTAACCTTTATTGAATCCTTTAACTATTAATTCAGCCCATTATGCATTATCCAATGGGCCAATTGTAAACCTAATCCATTACATAGACTTTTATTGGGCTTACTATTGATTTATCTAAGGTGCAAAGCATTTAATCTCTATTTACTTCTAGTTGATTCAAGTAAATTCAATAAACTACCTTATTTCATATAGTAAAAATGAAATTTGATTATTTCATGAAAATTTTAATTACATAATCAAATTGAAAATTTTATTTCTCATTTTTAAATTTTGGGTTTCTACATCCTCCCCCACTTAAAAGAATTTGGTCCTCCAAATTCACATTATATAACTAAAATTCAAAAATTCGAGTAGAGAGGTCGAATTTCTAACCTAAGATTAAATCCGGGTATTTCTTCTTGATGGATTCTTCCAATTCCCATGTTGCTTCCTCGAATCCACGCTTGCTCCATTTCTGAGAGTAACTCGAGTTGGAGTCGAATATTTGCAATAAACACTCCGTCTTCCTTCTCCTCCATATTGATGTTTAAGTTGGCCATTTCTTCAAGTAGATGCCACTCTTTAACCATCATGCTCGATAATAAAGCCATCGGCTTCCTGCTAAGTGCATCAGCTACGGCATTACCTTTTCCGGGATGATATTGTATAGAGAAATCGAAATCCTTTAAATATTCCAACCACCGTCTTTGTCTCATATTGAGCTCCTTTTGAGAGAATAAATATTTGAGACTCTTGTGATCAGAATACACCGTAAAGGCTTCGCCATAGAGATAATGTCGCCAGATCTTTAAAGCAAAGACCACAGCTGCCAGCTCTAGGTCATGTACGGGATAATTTTTCTCGTGTTTCTTCAATTGCCGTGAAGAATAAGCTATGACCTTGCCGTGTTGCATTAATACGCAACCTAGGCCAATTTCAGATGCATCAGCATACACTTCAAATCCTCCTCCTTCTGTAGGTAATGTGAGAATAGGAGCAGTCGTCAAATAATCCTTTAAAGTTTGAAAGCTTTTCTCGCATTCCTCGGACCATATAAAAGGATTCTCCTTCCTTGTCAATCTTGTTAAAGATACGGCGATCTTTGAGAAATCCTTGATAAATCTTCGATAATATCCAGCCAATCCCAAGAAACTTTGGATTTCCGTCACACTAGTAGGTCTTTCCCAATTCTTTACGGCCTCAACCTTTGAAAGATCGACGGCGATACCATTCCGGGAAATTATGTGACCGAGAAAAGAAACTTCCTCCAACCAAAAATCACACTTGCTTAATTTGGCATAAAGCTTGTGATCTCTTAATAATTGAAGGGGCTTCTTGAGATGTTCCTCATGTTCTTCCTTTGACTTGGAGTAGATCAAAATGTCGTCAATGAAGACAACCACAAATTGATCGAGGTACGGCCTGAATACGCTGTTCATCATCTGCATAAATGCGGCAGGCGCATTTGTTAAGCCAAAAGGCATAACGGTGAACTCGTAATGTCCATACCTACTCCGGAATGCAGTCTTGTGAATATCACTTTCCTTGATCTTCAATTGATGATAACCAGATCGAAGGTCGATCTTTGAGAAATATCGAGCTCCAGAAATCTGGTCGAATAATTCATCAATTCTCGGCAATGGATATTTATTCTTGATGGTGAGTTGATTCAGTTGCCGATAATCAACACATAGTCTC
The DNA here is from genome assembly GCA_022559845.1 of Amorphophallus konjac. NCBI lineage: Eukaryota > Viridiplantae > Streptophyta > Magnoliopsida > Alismatales > Araceae > Amorphophallus > Amorphophallus konjac. The sequence continues at coordinate 144,182,764 of CM040126.1, forward strand.
ATCGAACCATCCTTCTTCTTGACAAATAAGACCGGGGCTCCCCAAGGTGAAGTACTTGGTCGGATAAACCCCTTCTCCAGTAATTCCAATAATTGATCCTTTAACTCCTTCATTTCCACGGCAGACATCCAATATGGAGCTTTAGAAACTGGTGCCGCTCCCGGAATTAAATCAATAGAGAAAACCACTTCTCTCTCGGGTGGAATACCAGGCAACTCATCCGGAAATACATCAGAATAATCCCGAACGATAGGAATGTCCTTTAGAATGGGTTCCGTGTGCTCGGTCATAGTGATAGAAACTAAGAAACCGACACCACCCTTCCTTAAGAATTTCTCGGCCTTGAGGGCCGAAATTAGAGGTATGTGCTTGAAATGCCTGATACCCGAAACTAGAAGGTCGGGGTAACCCATGAAAGTTACCGTACCCAACTTGCAATTGACACTAGCACCATGTGTAGATAGCCAATCGGCACCCAAAATAACATCATATCCTTCCATCTCCATGCATACCAAATCAGCGGGTAAGTTATAACCACTAATTAGAATTTCACTATCAGGATAGAAGTGTTTAATCTCCGTTCCCGTTCCAATAGGTGTAGTAATGGTAAGTGTAGAATTTAATGGAACAGGCTTCACAGATAAAAGACCAGCAAATCTTCTAGATATAAATGAATGCGTAGCTCCGGTGTCAAATAAGACAGAGGCAGGCTTGTAGTATATGAAAAGAGTACCTTCCACGATGCCTCCTTCCTCGGTAGGTTCCTTACCCATAAGGGCTTGAAGTCTTCCTGGCTTCTTAGCAATAATAGGAAGCTTTGCCGGTGATGGAGCTTGATCATTAAGAAGAGGGCAATTCGGGATCCTATGTTCCCGACTCCCGCATCGAAGACATGCACCGAGCTTTCTCCAACATTCCTCGGCTTTATGTCCGGGCTTCTCGCAGTATTTGCATAATTCCTTTGATGTTGCCGATATAGGGACAATTTGCTTGTCGAATGTCCTCGGGTTCTTGTCCCCTTGAAAATTACGTCCACCTTTGTTGAAATTTCGCCCATCCTTGATGAAATTACGCCCGTCATTGGGCCTTTTCTTCCCGAAGGAAGGTTTGAAACTTCCGGACCCAGTAACTTGCTCTCTCTTGGCTTCCCTTCCTCGGATGCGATCCGATAACTCCGTTGCATCTTCTAGGAGTTGTGCTCTCCGTACCATATCAGAATATGATTGAATATCCATCGGGGCGAGTTGAGTAATATATTGCGGCTTAAGGCCATTAAGAAATCTCCGTGCCTTCATCTTGTCAGTACCCACGAGATGTGGAGCGTACTGAGATAACCTCAAAAATTGAGCTTCATATTCCGCCACCGATAAACCCCTTTGCTTCAAAGTGGCAAACTCGGCGGCCTTCCTTTCTTGTACTCGATCGGAGAAGTATTTACTATTGAAGTGTTCCACGAACTCTTCCCATAGAATTTGGTCGTGCGGTAAAGTAGCTTCGACCGATTCCCACCAGGCACGTGCATCTCTTTCTAGTTGGAAAGTAGAGAGTAGGACCTTTTCCTCATCGGCACATTGCATGACTCGAAATATCCTCTCGATCTCCTTAATCCAATGTTCGGCCTCGTCCGGATCCGTAGATCCAGCGAACTTGGGAGGGTTCATGCTTCGGAAATTCCTATGCAAATCTCCGGCTCCTCGGTTTGCTCCTCCCTGAGCAACCTGTTGGAGGGCTTGTGTTAAGCCTTGAACAGTCCGCTGCATCTCGCGCCATTGAGCTCTCTCGGCGGCCATTTGCGAGAATTAGCCTGAAACCATAATTCCAAGGTTTATTATTTTTGTTGTGGTATTTATTTCTTGATAATTCTCTTTTAACCCGTGTTTCTACCCAATCTTACCAGGAAGGTTTTGAGACCTATCCAATTTCTAGATATTGATCTAGAACCTATGTTTGAGGGAAACTATGTTTTAAGAATGAACCTATAATTGTGAAACCTAGGATTTTATGTAACCTAGGCTCTGATACCACAAACACTGTCACGTCCCGACGCGGAATATCGAGGGCGCGACGAGTCGTAAACACGCGTGTCGATCAGAGCATGTACAATTTTATTTCTAAAATCAGAAATGAACGGGAAAATGATACTTTTATTCCATCAAAATGAAGTTTACAACACTAATTGATAAGCCATAAAGACAATTACAACTTCCAAATCCAAATTACAACATTCTTGTAAAATCACTAGTTGATCTACATAAACCTAGGTAAAAAGGAAAACACTCTTTCACTCTTGTCCATTCCCTTGTTCAATTTCATTTCCTGCAACAATTAATCAAAACGTAGGGTGAGCTAAAAGCTCAGTAGGATTTTATATCTCTATGAACCAGGCAATCTTTAAGTGTTAGCAATTTAAACAACTTTCTAACTTGTATCGGGAAGTATATAAACATGAATAGAATTTCCAAGTAATTGAGATGATATGATATCAAGATGAATTTCCAAGTAATGACTTTGAACAAATAAGGAATTTCATGTAATTGGCCATTTTCACGCAAGTCAAGTAATTCATGTAATTTTCAAGTAAACAAGTAACAAGTAAACAAGTACGAATAGTGGAATGCCGTATCAAGTAAATCTATCATGCACTTCGGTGCAATGCCACACCATTGGTCAATCAACTCCCATGGGCACAAGTACTTTCGGGCGCTCCCCCCAAGACCAGACCGGGCCCCATTAATGCCAGGCATTGAGTCATATGGATCCGAAGATCCCAAGTACGTTTAGACATCCACTTTAATGTATATGGCCAAGAATTTTCAAGAATATGTTGTTTGTAATAAGCACAGATTTGACACAATTTCAGAAGTTGCAAGAAAAGTGGATAACAATTTAAGGCATAATGTTTAACGACATTAAGTCGTGGAGTTCAAAAATGAACGGTAAGTAGGAAGAAAATCAAGTAATTAGAGTTTAATAGAATTAATTTGATTCCATGGTTTAATCTTATGTGCATTTGATTTACAAGTGTTTAGACATGTTTACAGGAAGTTTTTGTTCATTAAAAATGCATTAGTTAGCCAAAACGGTGATTTATTATAATAATTAGAATTTTATTATGAAAATAACTTTTTATGTTGAAAATAATTCTAACTTGCTGAAAATAATATTAACATGCTGAGAATGATTTTCATATGTTACCTTACTGGTAAGATGATAAAAATAAATTTTTCATGCTGGATTTAATTTTTACATGCTGAAAATTAATTATTAACATGCTAAAATTAATACTTAACATGCTAAAATAATCAACTTACTGATAAGATGATAAGATAAGTTTACCATGCTGATTACAGAAATTTTATGATAACAACATAATTTTTATCATGCTAAAAATTATTTTTCTCCATTTATTTGCTAATTATTTGATAGGAAAATAGAATTATCATGCTGAAAAATAGTTTTAATACACCGAAAATAATTCTAACATGCCAAAAATAATTTTAACATGCTGGAATAATTTTACTATACTAGAAGAATTTTTATCATGCTGGAAGTAATTTTCATGCATCAATTTACTAATTATTTAATATGAAATTAAGTTTTATATGCACAAAAATAGCTTTAAATAGATTTTAACATGCTGAAAATAATTTTTTTATCTCAGTTTGTATAAAATAATTTTGTCATATTAGAAGTCACTTTTAACATGCTAGAAATAGTTTTAACATGTTGGAAATAATTTTTAGTATGTATAAACTAATGTGGTGAAAATTAGATTTTTACATGTAAAAATAATTTCATTCTACAAAAATAAATTTTTAACGTGCTGTAAGAATTAAAACATGCTAATCTTACATTTTCTTACTTTTGGTGACTAATTACGTACAATTAACGTGGACTTCCAACAGATATAGTTCCTATTGTAAAGTGACTTAAGTTTAGTCCCACATTGGAAGTTACAAAAACTTGCATAGCTTTATATGTTGGAGAACTCACCCTTGGGTCAGGACCCAAGGGACATAGGATGTGGGCTTGAGTTGTGAATTGATACAAAACTAGTAATATATATATTTATTTGTTTGTTTGTGCCGTGCCGAGCCGAGCCGAGCCGAGGTGTAATGGTTATTATAATCCCTTAAATATCATATTAAACACATGTTACGAATTTAAGGATAATTTAACCTTTATTGAATCCTTTAACCATTAATTCAGCCCATTATGCATTATCCAATGGGCCAATTGTAAACCTAATCCATTACATAGACTTTTATTGGGCTTACTATTGATTTATCTAAGGTGCAAAGCATTTAATCTCTATTTACTTCTAGTTGATTCAAGTAAATTCAATAAACTAGCTTATTTCATATAGTAAAAATGAAATTTGATTATTTCATGAAAATTTTAATTACATAATCAAATTGAAAATTTTATTTCTCATTTTTAAATTTTGGGTTTCTACACCTACGGATGCCCCGGCCCTCCAACCTTTGTTAGAAAGTCCATGCATGATAGGGCCACATTTGGTTGCCCCGGCCCATCAAGGTTCATCAAGGTCCATATGGCATCATGGCATGATAGGTCCATCTATGGTTGTCCTGGTCCACCTTTATCCACACACATTTTCACACACCCACCACCCCGTAGTGCATGGCATGTGTATCCATGCAAGCATTTAGCAACGAGCGGTGAGGTTCATATTGAGCGGGCAATAGCTCGTAAGCGCCACTTGGGATTCCAAGTAGGCAACTTGGTAATGGTGACATTGGAATGGCTCTACCATAGGGTCACCTCCAAATCGAGGGCACGAGGACTTGGACCTTCCATGTTCCGAGTGGCTTTGGCAACCTGGCTTACGGGTTGGATTTACCGATGGGATTTTGGGATATACCCCACTTATCACTTGGCGGATCTATCACCCTCGAAGGGCACCGCGGTGGATCCCAGTGAGCAGCTTGAGCCTACCCCAACCTTTATGAGTGACATCCTCGGAGAGCCTCCTTATATCAGCTTGAGAGTCCGACGTGTGCACACGGAGGCAATACTAAGCAAGCAGGGTACCATCGCCAGCAAGAGGGTGTGCCTGAGCCACCTTGAGAGGATGAAGAGCAGTCCCCGGCTAAGGACCCGAGGTTGAGTTTGGAGGTTGTGGCTCACCCGGAGCTGCATTGGAGGACCTCTTCCCCGACGGACCTATACTCGACGGAGTCAAGTTCTTCGCACCCCGGGGGTATGATGGGGGCATCTCTCGCCCTTCACATTTTTCCACAGCTTTGATTGCTCGTCGGCATAGCTCTATTGTGTCCGTCATATTTTTTTGAATCGAGTCATGTAATTTTCATATTTTATTTGAGTCATATAATTGTAATTTTCCTTTTATTTGAGTCAAGTACCTAGGTCATTGAGTCATCTACCTAAGTTTGAGTGTCATTAGGATTGATTAGGTTGTTATTAGGCCCAATTCATTGGGCTGGCCCATGGGCGCCCCCCACCTTCCTCGGTTATTCGTCATTGAGTCAAATGTCAGGGGCTTTTTGTAAAATGTGGGTTGCCTATATATAGGACCCCATTCCCCTCATTTTGAACTAATGAATCAATGAATGAAAAACTTGCCATTTTGAGAGTTCAAGCTTCTTATCTAGTGGAGAGATTCCATTATTTGGGTGAGAGACCCTAGGGGAGAGATTCCCCACCCATCCCTCTCTTAATCTCTCTCTTTCACTCCCCTTTCTCTCTCCTCCACACCCAATTTTAAAAATTTTCTCTCTCCTCCCTTCCCAACCACCACTCTCCCACCTACCCCCATTAAAGGCCACTCCCCTTCCCCACACATCCCATTACTCCACCCCCTAGTCCCAAGAGAGCTTCCACCAATCCTAGCTCCACCTCCCAACCCCCAACTACCCCACCCACTTCCCCAAGCACCCTTCCCACTACCCCAAGCACCGCTTCCCTTCCCCAACACAACCCCTCCCATCCCCAAGACCACCATTGAATACCCTCCATTAAGGAAAATTCAAACTCACCTTCCCTCCACCCACTTGTGCCCCCCTCACCTTCCCCTCTCCCTCCAAGCCCAAATTCGTAGCTCCTCCTCCCACCACCTATTAGACCCCCTTCCAGACCCCATTCTTCCCTTCCCCCACCTTGGAACACCCCCTCCTAGACCCCCTCATAGCCCGGGCTTTCCCCACACTCATCCACCCCCATTTCCCCTCCCACATACCCCATTCCCCCCGTCATCTTCAACCTACAGCTCTCAACTGAAGATATGCAGAAGAGTAGCAGTTTGCAGAGGTGACCACGTCTTCCTCCGGATGTTTCTGAAAAATCAAGAGCCATCGTTATAAGCGTCTCCCATTCCTCTTCGCAATGGCGGTGGTCCCATCCCGTTCTGAGTTTGTGATCACCCAGGGGAGCCATTCTTCCCCGACTGCACAAAGCCTCCCTCGCAGGAGACCAGTGCCGGAGTGGATGCCCGACTGTGACGATCCTGCTTGGAATCTGATCGAGAGTTCTTCTTCAAAAAGCTTCTACTACGAGTTTTCTTTATTCTCAAAAAATCAGAGCTCAATTTGGCATCCGGAACCAGGAGTTATCAATTTTCTTCTCCGGGTGCACGGTTCTGCTTCCCCACAGTCTGCACCGCCCTCTCATCAGTGATCAGAGCGCATCGGTCTTCTCCGACATCGTTTGGCTTCCCCGCTAGTTGTTCTTCGAAGAGGAATCGTCAATGGTTCCAACGGATCAAGCGGCACCTGATTCGGAGTTCGGGAGCGGTCGTGGCATCCTCTGCTTCCTGCTGCTGAGATCCTGAGACAGTCAGAACTGTTAATCTGCTCTTCTGTTCAAGCTCCTACTCCGACCAGCACCGGTGCCCGACGAAATTATCAAAATTCAGACATCATCCCGGCCCAGCTATGAGCAATCTCCAAGTGGTTTTGTCATCGTAAAAATTCTGGAGTATCCACAGCGTCCATAGAACCAACTGTCTATCCTGAAGCGCAGAGAGTGGACAGCATCGGCATCGGCTACCATTCTTTGCTTCTAGCTTGGTTTCTCCCCTCCCCGCTTGGCCGGCTGAAGGCCCCTCCCTGCGTGGAGGTAGTGTTTGAGTGTAGTCACTGGCTTCCCTTCCCTAAGCCCCCCCCCCCTTGCATGGGGTGTAGTGCATGTAATTCGAAATTTTAGGTTGAAGCTTCTCCGGCGCGGCGTGCGGGTAAGCCCACGCTTCCTCGCTCGCCCTCGTCTCCGGCCGGGATCGGTGTCTTCACACTAATCAGGTGAGCCACTAAACACTCCTCTTTGCTAGATTCCTTTGCTTAATTAGTACTGCATCTTAGTGCCGTCGGCGTTAAGAGAGTGCCCGAACCCGAATTAGCGTTTAATTGTGTGGCTACCGCGGGTGAGTTGTGAGAGTGATCATTCAACCCAAGCCTTCGGCGTGCTGACCGCCCGTGAATTTGGGCAACCCCTGACCCATAGGGGTCCTCCCCAAGCCAGCCGTACCCTTGGAAAGCTCCGGTCCAACCTCGGACCCTCACCCCATTGTCGGTCCACCTGCGGACCCGAGTGTGCCAACGCGAGTGAGTCCTCTTATGTGACATGATCAAATCATTGGGATGCTTGCAATTTAGGTCCAAGGTTGTGTCACATCAGGCTGGTCGTGTTTCCTTTCCCTTAGTTTAGTTCTACAGGCATGTCTCATCTGTGTCAATCATTCCTTGTGGTTAGTTCGGCGTTTTGAGGAGAATTCTTGTCATTTGTTCGTTATGATGGGTGTCTTTTACCTTGATGCCCGCTTTTCAGTCCTCTCCGCTTCATCTCTCCTTCATCTCCGTTTCACGTTGCTATTGCTTTCGCTCGATCTCCTTTCCATTCTGCCTCCACGTCGCTTTCGCTCATTCCCTTGTAAAGCGGACCTCAAGGAGAGACATCTATTGACACCCGTTTTTAGCTCGCAAGTTACGTCATTTCTCTTATTCATCATTTTTGATATCCCGAATCACCCATTATTTTGGAGCCTTCCTTGGATGGATTTCGAGCCCATTTTCATTGTTCCATAGTCTCTGGACTTCAGAGATCAGGATTTCTTAGTGCCCTTGAGCTTATCCTATCAACTTCCGGTCTTCCAAGTTGACTTGCGGCCCATTTAGGCCCATTTCCATCAAGCATTCGGCCCCTTTCACTGCGCAGTCCTGAACGCGGCCCCTTTTCATCCCCTTCTATTCCTCTATTCATTAAGTGTCGTTCACCAAAGTTGTTCGCTTTTTAAAGCTCTACAATTTCCTCTTCTTTGCCATTAGTCAGTTCTCCACCATTTTTTGTGTCCCTACATTTTTCTCTTTTCGCCCCTATTTTCTCCTTCTTCTGATCATTTTCTCATTTTGCTCTCTTCACGAAAGTTGTTCATCATTTTGATATCTACAATTTGTTCTTCTATGCCTTTCGCTAAATCTACACAATTTTTTAGATATACTATCGCATTCAGCCTTAACTTCCAGAGAGTCCTACAGCCGCATGACTCTTTCTAGTCGATTTTGCTCGACGTGGCCTCCTTCTTGGGTCTCTATCTTCTAGAATTCTCATCCGAATTGAATCTCGTTTATTTCTACCTCTTGTCCTTTATATTATCTCAAGTTTGATCCATAGAACTTTAATTTTAGTGGACTATATCCTTAGGAAACGTGGAGGAAACTTCTAGATTTATGTAATTTCTGCACAGACCAAACTCTATTTTCTGCTCGATGGGCCTATCTTGCGGCGGCCATATCTTCTAGAATATAGCCCCAAATCGACCCCTGTTTGTTCCTATATCTTTTCCTTTGGATTATCTCAAGTTTGATCTATAGAACTCAAATTTTCATTGGCTATATCTCTCGAAATAGTTGACAAAAGTTCTAGGTTTATGCGTCCTAGTACAAGTCAAACTCTATTTTCTGTGCGATGGGTCTATCTTACGACGAGCATATCTTCTAGAATTCTCCACCGAATCGAGTCCTGTTTGTTTCTTTCTCTTATCCTTAGTATTATCTCGAGTTTGATCCATAGAACTCGATTTATCTTGGACAATATCTCCGAGAATCGTGAGAGGAAGTTGGGACTTTTTCTGTAAACTCTATAAATTGCCTAGTTCATAATGGCGACGAGGGGGCTCTTTCTCGATTTAGGGCGAAGCCATGCTGCAACGTCATCCCATCTCTTTGACCCCATCTCGAAGAGGGAAGTATTAGCATTCCATTCCATCCTTTTGGGCTTGATTTCATGGTCTATACTCTTAGTTCTCCTCTCCTCAATTTAACAAATCATCACAAAACACTATTTTCTGCACTTTGTCTATATGTTTCTCCATTTTGCATGCACGTTTTCTGCAATTGTGCTGCGTGATTTTCTCATGTCTTTGCTTCATTCTCATCACAACACATACACCTATTATTTCCACCCTTCCACAGGGGTTAAAAACCTCCCTCCGGTGAGTTTGCCCTTAATTTCTACCCCTATTTTATCACTGCAGGATTAATACTACACTTCATGATCTAATGGGTTTTTATCTTTGTGTTTTGGCTTTGTTTTGGAAGAGAGCATGATATGAACGTGAGGCCCTCTTCTTCTAGCCGGCTGGAGGATGAGGAGATTTGAATCTACATCGCTCCCACACCCCGTTGTCAAGCGCGATCAACTCTTCAAGTTCCAAGGTACATGGCGTCATCCCTAAATCTCTTCATCTTTTGGCGTTGTCATTCCTTGGTGGCGATCACGGTATGTCTTTCTCATCCTTTCATCCCCCTTTTCCTTGATTCACATGTTCATGCATGTTTTAGCTTAAGGGGGTGGGGTAGAACTATTAAACAAATCTACAGCCATGACTTGCTTATCTTCCTCTTCCTTGACCTTCTTGTTCCTACGTTCATCCCTGCCGTTCCCACTCTGAGATCTCTTCCTGCTATCCCAAGAATTATAGGTAATGCTGAATTTTTCCAGCTTCTTACCTCGCCGATCAGACCTTTGGCTCGGCTCCTCCACTTTACTCTTGAGTTTATCGACCTTCTCCAAGGTCCGTTCACATAGGTGTGCTCATTAGACCATCTCCGCATAGGTCCGAATGTTCTGTGGGCCAAGTTCCTGGATAAAAATGGGACGTAACCCATCCATAAAGTGATTTGCCTTTAAGAGATCTGTGCTCACTAGGTGCTGAGCATAGGGTGCCAAGCGAGAAAACCGTAACTCATATTCGGCTACGGACATCATGCCATGTCGAAGTGACGTGAATTCAGCTGCCTTCCTCTCCTTGATATGCTCGGAGAAGTACTTGGCTCGAAAAAGAGTCAGAAATCCATCCTATGTGTGTGGTGCGTCTGCGCGGTGCTGGAATTGCCTTCCACTAGGTGCGGGCATCTTTGTTTAACTGGAACGTAGCAAGATGAACCTTTTCTTGGCCGATACACTGCATGACCTCGAATATACGGTTAATTTCATCAATCTAGTTTTCTGTCTCATCGGGATTAGAAGAACCTGAAAACTGCGGAGGATTTAAACTCTGAAAATTGCGGTGTAGGTCTCCAGCTCTTGCCCCTGCGCCGGCATGAGCCATATTCTGTAATGCTTGGGTGAGACTGGTAATGGTTTGTTGCATACAATCCCAGTCAACAGGATGAGCCATGATGAGAGTAAGGTACCTGAGAAGGGTAACAGAGTTTGTCAATTCTAATGGAATGAGTGGAATTAACCTTAGAAATAATTCTAATTACTATCTCATCCCAGGTTCTACCCCATTTCCTCTCATAGGTAAGGAGTTTCTTTACTAGTTTCATAGGTGTGGGTCTTTAAACCTTGGACTTAACCTATGACATGACTTTTTCTAAAGACTTCTAGTCTTATGCTCTGATACCACTCTAACTGTCATGCCCCAAGCTTTTAATGCAGCGGAAGGAATTTTAGGAATGTGAACAACCGGCATGGTAAGCCTCTCGCAAGAAAGAAATCAGAGCGCAAGATAATCACACTAAAGTAATTACACAAGTAAACTTTTCCAAACTTCACTTTATTCCATAAAAATAATATCAAAGTACACAAGATCCTTGACTCTTAACACTCTTACATCATAGACTCAAGAAAATAGAAAATTACAATAAGACTCGACTAGATATTTGATACTATGACTTCTCTTGATTCATTTGACCTTCAATCACTCTCGGACCTGCTACTTGTATACTCCAAATCCGATTCATCTATACTTCCTGAAAAGATTGGAATAGTAGGGTAATGAGCACACTTGCCTAGTAGGTATCTTCATATCAACATGAAGGCAATATTTTAGTGATTAATGTCTTAGCTCTAGACTAGAAGAGAAACATAAGAAAATGCGGTAAACAATCGGTTTAACTAAGTAACCAAGGACATGAAATTGAGCAAGTAGATAAGATAGCATGAACAAGTAAGATTAAGCATGTAGACGTAAATTGACTTTTCATGAACAAGAATGTACGAGCATGTAACTAGAAAGTACCTTACACAACCTTATAAAGGTTATGTACTAGAAAGTCATTTATCAAGCATGTAATTTTCATAACGAGTCTCGTGGTGTTTCACTCATTTATAAGAGAAAGTACTCCCAACGCAATGTGACGCCAGTATCATCGTACCCTATGGTTTATAGCACGTTTCCGACAATCCGTCAAGGGGACTAGCATGGAGCCCTTGGACACAATCTGTGCCCGATCTTGCATCTCCAAGTTATAAATCCAGTTACTTCCACGAGATAATAATTTCGGCCAATAAATCAATTCCAAATAATAAGTTTAAGTAACCAAGGGATAGAACATACCAAAGTTGACATGAGATATCCATGAAAGATTTAAGGTATATTATGCTATGATGGCGATCCGACAGCATAACGGTATATTCATTAGGTTCCATAATTCAACTTTAACTTTGTTAAATATAATTTAGGCTCCAAATAATCCTAAGATCATCTAAGAACTCAAGAAAACCAACCCCAAAGGTCAAACCACGGGTTAGACACAATCAGGAACCAAGCGGTCATTTACTGGACCGTTTAGCAAGCCAGGCGGTCTAGTCAAGGACAGTTTGGGTTGGGTTGAATCCAGACTGGATGGGTTGAACTCAGATATACAAGCGGTTATGGGCCAAACCGTTAACTGGGCCTTAGCAGTCGAATGTAAGACCGTTTAGGAATCAAGACTCCGAAATCAACGGTAGTGCTTTCTAGACAATTTGGGCTTTAATGGTACAACCAGCTCGGCGTCCTAGTGGGAATCTCAGGCTCACGGAGACTTACGGAGGCCTTGAAACAAGATCACGTAGTCCGGTAGAAGGAATATCTAACGGAGAGGCTTTCAAGTCTAAGATTACGTGCCTATAAGTGCAAAGGTGTATCTAATGGTCACATACCGGAGTATATGCCATGTACTTGTGAAAATGACTCTTAGATGAGAAAAGACTGTGAAATAATCGGTTAAACCATGGTAATAACGCATAGATGGTATTCATAACATGGAAATTATTTAATTACAATACTATAGTCCTTTAGGCCTAAAAATCCATGATAATGAAAATAATGCGTTTAGAATCATGCTTATGCTGAATCAGGGTGCTTAACCAGAGATAAAACATAGCTTTGAGTAAAACATACCATAATTATAAGGTTACAAGTATACAAAATTCAACTAGGCTCGGACTGGTTCACAGATTCGATAAGCGGTCTAGTGGAGACCGTTTTCAGGAGCCTAGCGGTTTATCGTAGGGCCGCTAGTGAGACATATCCGGTCATGAGGGAGACCGTTTATTCATTTAAACTGTAAAACAAAAATAAAACTGAAATATGTGCTATCTATGGCAACTAGATGCATGAACCCGATGTAACAACGTGTCTAAAACATGCCATAAAGTAACAAGGCTATGAACATGCTGGGGTTATGGAAAATAAACAAGAGATTCAAATTTTATCTTCCATAAGGTTAGACAAATGCATGAACATGACCCTATATGCGTCCTATTAAAACATCAAATACTCCATATATAAATCATGAAATTGACTGGAAAAAGAAGGATTTTATCCCTATTGTCATGTTTAGGCCGATCATGAGATAACATACCTTAAATAGCGCTCCTAGACTGCCAATTTCTGACTGTAAGTAAGCCCTTGTTCGGCACGTTCTATACTAAACCAGAAACTTCACACCCTTGTATCTCCTGATTCCCTTGACCTATGGATGTGAAAATTGGAGGGTAGATATAAGATATAAAGGGTAACATAAAGTTCTAAAGACACCATCGTTAAATACCTCGTTTAGGGCTTCTAATTTTTTGATCTTCACTATACCGTTGCACAGATTCCTGGGTTATTTGTGCAGGATCAGCAACTTTGAAAGCTTCTAACTCCCTATAGACTTGATCTCCTAGAACAAAATTTGGAGAGTGGTTAGTCCTTAGTATTAGCAACAAAAACCTCCAAAGAACTTACCTCTAATTCTATCTCCTTATCTTAGTTTCACGCTAGCCAAAAGTAGGGTCACGTAGGTCAAACTTGGGGTCTATTTATAGGGTTTCAAAGATTTGGACGACTTAGAGCCCTAATTAGGTCTCCAATTCGATCCTAATGCATTCTAGAGCCTTCTAGCCAATAGATTGCATCCATCCCAGAAGATTTAGCCAAAAAAAATGGAATTTTTTCATGCAAGGAAGATGTTCGCGATCGGTATATAGAAAGCGGTCCACTGATTGACCGTTTTGGGTCCCATGCGGTATCGCAATAGACCGTTTTCTATCCCGGGCGCCGAATTTGAAATTAATTCAAACTCTTCCCTCCATTATCCATCTATTTATCCTATTTATCTCTAAATTCCGTGATTATACCAATTTCTAGCTTCTAGAATATGGGCCAAGGTCCAAAACCATAATTTGGGCCAAAAGGGTTCCTTTAAATGGGCCTAATCCTCTTGGATTTGAGTGAGGCTATACTAATTAAAATAAATTCATTTAATAGCCCATTTAGTCCATTTAAATATTTAATAAATTCTTAGAAATTTCTCGGGTGTTACACTTCTCTTCATAGATTCTTTTGTCTCCCATATGACTTCTTGTTCGAGATTCTTGTTCCCTTGAATCTTTACCATAGGGATCGTCTTGTTCCTTAGCACGCGAACCTCACGATCAAGGATCTTTAATGGTTTTTGTTCATAGGTAAGATCCTTTTGTATCCCCAGGTTATCATAATCTATAACATGGAACACTACAAGAAAATGTGGCAATAGCGACCGAATTAGAGACCGAATAAATCGGTCGCTAGTCGGTCCCAAATAGCGACCATATAGCGACCGATATAATCGGTCGCACGTCTGAGACCTATTCTGCGACCGAAATTATTTCGGTCTCTAATCGGTCGCTGATCTTGCGACCGAATTTATTTAGGTCGCGAAGCGGTCGCTGATCACTCATCTCCCCCCCCCCCCCGCCACCAGCTCCCCCCCCTCCCCCCCGCCTCCCCCCCTGCGGCCCCCTCCTGCCGAGCCCCCCTCCGCCCGAGCCCCCCCTCCCCCTGCGGCCCCCTCCCGCCCGATCCCCCCTCCGTCCGAGCCCCCCCCTCCCGCCCGATCCCCCCTCCGCCCGAGCCCCCCCCTCCCCCTGCGGCCCCCTCCCGCCCGAGCCCCTCTCCGCCCTAGCCCCCCCTCCCCTCCCGTCCGAGCCCCTCTCCGCCCTAGCCCCCCCTCCCCCTGCTGCCCCCTCCCGCCCGAGCCCCTCTCCGCCCGAGCCCCCCCTCCCCCTGCGGCCCCCTCCCGCCGAGCCCCCCTCCGCCCGAGCCCCCCCTCCCCTTGCGGCCCCTCTCCGCCCGAGCCCCCCCTCCCCCTGCGGCGCCCTCCCGTCCGAGCCCCTCTCCGCCCTAGCCCCCCCTCCCCCTGCTGCCCCCTCCCGCCCGAGCCCCCCTCCGCCCGAGCCCCCCCTCCCTCTGCGGCCCCCCCGCGACCAGCTCCCATCGGCGGTGGACGGACGACTGCGAGCGGCGTGGCGAGCGGCGGTGGACGGACGACCGGCGTGGCGAGCGGCGGTGGACGGACGACCGGCGTGGCGAGCGGCGGTGGACGGACGACTGCGAGCGGCGGCGGGGACCGGCCATCGGAGGTAAGTGAGGCGGACCCCCGCCGGAGCCCCCCTCCGCCCGAGCCCCCCCTCCCCCTGCGGCCCCCTCCCGCCCGAGCCCCCCCTCCCCCTGCGGCCCCCTCCCGCCGGAGCCCCCCTCCGCCCGAGCCCCCCCTCCCCTTGCGGCCCCTCTCCCGCCCGAGCCCCTCTCCGCCCGAGCCCCCCCTCCCCCTGCGGCCCCCTCCCGCCCGAGCCCCCCCTCCCCCTCCGGCGCTGCTCTCCCCTCCCCATCTGGTTTCCCCCTCCGGCGCGGCTCTCCCCTCCCCATCCGGTCCCCCCTCCGGCTCCGATCCCCCCTCCGCAGGGCCCCCCCTCCGGCTCCGCCCCCCCCCTCCGCAGGGCCACCCCTCCGGCTCCGGTTCCCCCTCCGCAGGGCCCCCCCTCCGGCTCCGGGCCCCCCTCCGGCTCCAGTCCCCCCTCCGCAGGGCCCCCCTCCACTTTTCTTTATTCACAAATATTGGGAGATTATAAAAGATGTTATGAACTCAGTAGAGTTTATGAGAAGAGGGAAGGGATGTGAACATTGAAGTCATAATTTCGGGTGCTTATTCCTAAGGATGATGAAATGGCATGAAGACTGCTGGACTATAAGATTGCTTAACGGGCACGAAGAGTCGAAGATAAGTAAGAAAAGTGGTTTGGCTTATAAACTTGATTTCAACAAGCATATGATAGTGTCCTGACAATGTTTATGGACCATCAAGGGTAATCACAATTTCCCTGAATGTTGGACTAGATAGGTCTGATTATCACTAAGTCTCTGGTGATCTTTGATCAAGGTATTTTTGGCTTGTTTTCCAACCCTAGAGGACTCTAGAGCAGAAGACCATTGTCATTTGTTATAAAAGGCAACATGTTGAGCAGAATGGGTAAGAAAGATGAACAACAAGGATGGTTGATTGGAGTTTCACCTAATGAAGACCCTTTCTACTTGTCCCATCTGCAATACACAGTGTTTCAATTTTCTACAAAGGGGTTCAGAACAGTTGATTTTTTTTGTTCATTCTTAAAAGCTTTAAATACAGTTCAAAAGGTATTTAAATAAGTCTTGACAAGAGTTTCATCATCGTTATTGATTGGAGGAAGGGAAGGTCACAGAGTGTGTGGATACTTCAAGTTGTAGAATAAAGAAGCAGATATCCAAAAATTGCCCTTCAGGGAGAATGACCCATCCAATGAAACTGTTTTCCCCTGAACAATGTCCGTACACACCGTTTAAGATGGCTACATAATTTTATTTTATTTTAGTCCTCACATATCCAAAAAATTGTCTCAGCTTTTAACAAACATATGTTGCAAATTAGCTCCTGGAATCATGTGAAGAAACTTAATAGATTGGTAATATCAAGATATCAAGTTTAGAAAGTGCATGCTATCCGATGCGTAAGTTTTAGATATCAGACTTTGATGGTTTTTTTAGCTATATACAATTTGCCTATCACATTGAAGGTTTACATGTTTGGATTAGAAATTAGAGATCAAATCAAGTTGTTCTGCAGATAATGGTTAGTCACTTATGATGCCACTGGTGGCAGTGGATCCCTTCTACATAATACTTCAATAAATCTTAGTTGAATTTATTTATATAGAGATGTTATATGGTAACAATCGTGGATGCCTCACGCTAGGATTTCATAGGAGCACATTAAGTTTTATGAAATTTACTTGAATGAATGCTAAAATTCAATAGTTGATGCATATTTTCCTCCGTATTTTATACTTATCTAAATCTTAGCTGTTTGTAGTGATACTGATATACAATATGTACATATGTTTAGTAATCTTATATAAGCCCATACACCTCTTTTAATGGGAGCGATTGATGGGAATGAGAGGGGGCAGGAACAAGGAATATTTTCTAGTATTGTTGGGGCGGGGTGTGAGGGTTGAAGTGGGGTGGAGAATGGGTTTGATAGCAAAACGAGCACATCTTGCTTCAGCATCTAGCACATGTAACATGTGTACATGTAATGTTCACATGGGCATCTGTTCATGTTATTATTTATGCGTTAAGTATGTGTTTTGCAGATCATATGTCTTCTTGATGTTTTCAACCCCACATTTATCTTCTTTGTTTCATTTGTTAATTTTGACAAAAAACTTCCTGTAGAGTCCTGTCTTTGTTCATAACTGGTTATAAATCGGTTTCCTCCATATGCTTAGTCCTTACCGTTCAATGAATTCCTAGATTCTACATGCCTAGTTATTTTATTTCAAGTCCTTGTTAAGGTACTAAAATGCTAATACTGTCTTACTATAGTGCACTAATGAACAAATCTACACTGAGCCCACGGTTTGCCACGGTGGTCTCACCACGTCCGCCCTTTGGGGGAGGTCCCAGGTTCGATCCCGGGTTCCCCCTCCCTGTTAAAAAAAAAAGGTACCTAGCAAAGAAAAAGAACAAATTTATACTACAAAATCATACATTTCATCATATATGAAATTCAGAAGCATTTTTTCGAAGCTTCCCTTTTTGAAGTGAACGTCAATTTAAGTATGAATTGGAACTATAAGGAGATAGTGAATCAAACACTTTCTTCATTCTACTTTTTCTTCTGGATTCTTTCATATCTTCAATTCTTGAAGATGCTGTAGCCTGCTTCCTAGTCAAAATGTTCTTGATAAATAATGTCTGTGGACTTGACACACTGCTTTCCTACGTTTAGGTGAATGTAGGAGGTTTAAAGAATATTTTACAAGCTTTAAGAGAAACAAGGACTTTACAGAAGATAATATACACATCATCCTTTTTTGCCATAGGGCCTACCGATGGATATATCGCAGATGAGAAACAGGTAAACAATATTTTCAAATATTTTTTCCATTTATCTCTGAAGTTTATATTTTTCCTTCATGACGTAATACATCCAGCATCCTTTCCCATTTGTGATATTACCCGTGAATGCAAAAGTGCTACTTTTCAGCTTTGCACACTGAATTACATCTATTCATAAGCTTCACGTGAACTTATGTCAGCTCTTATATATTTATTTTTTAAGTATTTCTTTGTAGGTTTCTGCTTTCTGTCTAATTTGAAGAATAGGCATGTTAGACCACAAATATTTGTCTACTCTTTTGGTACATCTCCCTAGTTTCTTTGTCCTAGTCACTATCGAGTGCGAGTTGTCCAAAGGTGAGGGACTTTGAATCAGAGACACATGCTTTGCTCAGCAAGGTTTCATGATATTACCTCAGAGGAGAAGGTTCCTACAATGATCTCCACTATCCAACATGAGAATATGAATAGAAACATTATGTTTAAGTATTATCTTAGTATGTTATCTCAGCTTCATGGTGTAACTTTCCCCTGTTATCTATATTTTTTAAGTAGTTGATGTGAAAATTCCTCAGAAGATTTTCCGCAACCAAGGTATTGCCTCAAGTACAGAGACATTTGATTTCTTTCTAATATCATATTGAGACATGTAAATGTGCATGCATTAAGCAATCTATCTGATTGGGTCTTGCACTCTGTTTAACCATTCTTTTGTGTTACACTTAATGGTCTATCTTCTGCTTGATTGCCTTTTAGTCATTCGATTCCGAAGTCCTGCTCTTCAGCCTTTATGCAAGGCTACCTCCTAGTTGTTGCTGCATCTGGTCCATCCACATTGCATCTTTGAGAAAAAGGAAAATACACAAGGGAAGAAGAAAGGTACTATTGAGAACAATGAAACGGTCTCAATTAGTCAGTTTAAACTTTGTGTCAGATCTTACCTTCAAAAAGCTTTGAGGCAGATCGTTTGTGATAATGGCTAATCAGTTGAAGCCTCAGTATCTTGTTTGTTGTCTTCATCTTATTCGTTTGGTGGAAATAATCAGCATATCTTTACAGTTTACCTCAGTACCATTGACCTGACTCTAGAAGACTAGAATAGATCTGAGGGTAACATTTATTGAAGAAAAGTCTTTCATGTTTGTTGTATGTTGTATTGTTTTCACCTGTCAGGAAAAGAAATCCATAGCCAATATAGCATCTGGTTCAGAACCAATTTGTCTGGTATCTTTTTTTCCCTCCTTTGTCTCAAAATTGAACTCAGTACAATCTGTCAATCGCAGGAGCATCATGAAAAGTTCTTTTGCACTGAATATGAGAAGTCCAAGGCTATTGCAGATAAGATTGCACGACAAGCTGCCTTGGATGGGATTCCAATAATTCTTCTATATCCAGGGGAGCTGTGCAACATTTGGGGAACGGAGAAATGGAATGACAATTCAAACAAAGCAAAGCAAAACAGAGCAGCGCATCCTGAAGCGAATGTACACACGGGTGGCTCTGTCTCCTTTGCAACGCATAAAGCGAGATTGGTAAGTACACTTCTACATTTGTATTTTTTTTTAATCTAATAATTGTTAATTATCTTAATAGTTGGAATGTTGGTACAAGGGACCACGGTGTGAAATATTTTGCAGCCAAGCTAATGGGTGTCGGGAGAGACAGTGTCGTGTTAACCTTTAATTCGGAAAAATGGTTCAAATAGGATGCCTTTGTATTTGTTTAGTGCAACAGCCATCAGTATAACTTGGCCGTGCGTGAGTGGTTAGCTTTTAAGTTCATTTTGTATGCAGAAATTCACCAGAAATCTAGTCATTAACTTATGTAGCGGCCTTCTTTTAAACACACATAATGGGGTGCAACACAAGTTTTCATGAGGCCATCTCTGTTGCTGTATGCTGCCAGATACCACACCAGCAGCCCCAGATACCACACCAGCAGCCCCAGATGGTTCTTCCAGTGCCGCCCCGACCATGACTCCAGATATGTTTAGGGCGATCGTCAACGAGACCGTCTCTCAGAATATCTCAACCATCGTCTCTCAGACCGTCTCCCAGATGCTCACAGAATTGGGACTTGCTAGTAATAGAGCACCTCCTGCACCTCCTGCACCTCGTGCACAGCAGCCTCCGGTAAGTATTTTATTTGATTGATTTTCTATTTGTTAACTCTAAATATCATCTTACAAAATATAAGAATTTAGATTGAGGAGGGGAAAATATCATTTTCTTAACTCTATGAACTTGGGTTTGAGGGTCCAAAATTGAAAAGAGAGGTCCAATCAATCCATCGATTGTTCCAACACGACATGGGGGGTGAAAGTAACCTGTAGAAACTGACGGAGTTCAAATTGGACTCCAAATTTGAGCTCGATGCTCAAATTTACATTTCCTAAATAGAACCAAGTTAATCGAGTGTAAGAGGGTCAAAAATAAAGAAATATATGTCCAATTAATTTGTCAATGACTCCAACACGACCGGGAAGGTGAGAGTGACTTGTAGAAATTGACGGAGTCCAAATTGGACTACCGATTTGAGCAAAACGTTTAAAATTGTCATTCGTCAATTTCACTTAAATGAAAAACATCTTGCTTTTAATTTTCAAGAAAAATTGATTTCTTTATTAAGGATTTGATTTTAATTTTTTTAAATGATATACAGGATCATCCGTCGCGAGATGTTAGACGAGACGACGACCAGGATGACACATATGCGGAGGATTTGTGATTTCATTTTAGTTATTTGCATGTTGTCATTTTATTATGGATGTATGATTAATTTGTGTGTTTGTATGTGATGAATTTGAAGTTCGTGGAGATTGTGATTTGTGTAGTTGATTTATATATTTTTATGAAATTGTTATTTATCAGGTTATTTATTTTATTAAATTGTTATTTATCAGGTGATTTATAGTCGATTATATAAATTTATAAAAAAAAAATACTGCAAAATTAGCGACCGAATAGCGACCGAATAGCGACTGTCTTCATTATTTATTTTATTAAAGTATTAAAATTAGCGACCGAATAGCGACCGAATAGCGACTGTATATATTAGCGACGGATAATGCGACCGATTTATATCGGTCGCTATCCGCGACTGATATTGCGACCGATAATTATCGGTCGCTAACGGCGACCTATTCTGCTAGCGATTTATATCGGTCGCCATTTAGCGACTATTATATAGCGACCGACATGTTCGGTCGCTAATAGGTGTCTGTTCGGTCGCTACATGATCTTTGCGACCGATCTGCGACCGAATAGCGACCGAGAGGTCGGTCGCTACTCGCGGTTTTTCTTGTAGTGGAATGGATCATAAACATACTTCTTAAGTATAGAGATGTGAAACATATTGTGAACTTTGGATAGTTGCGGTGGCAAAGCGGTTTGATAAGCTACCTCGCCAACTCTTTCAAGTACTTTAAATGGACCAATGTATCTTGGTGTAATCTTGCCCTTAACACCGAACCTTCAGATACCATGGCTTGGGAAAACTTTGAGAAAGACGTGGTCTCCGACTTGGAACTCTAAGTCTCTTCTTCTAGTATCGGCATAAGTCTTTTATCTCAACTGAGCCATCTTGAGTCTTTCTCTAATAAGTTGCACTTTCTCAGTTGTATCTCTTACCATATCCGGACCTAGAAGTTGCTTTTCCCCAACTTCGCCCCAGCATATTAGTGAGCAACAACTCCTTCCATACAATACCTCGAAGGGTGCCATTTGAATGCTTGCCTGGTAACTAATGTTATAAGTAAATTCGACCAGAGGTAAATGATCATGCCAGCTTCCACCAAAATCCATAATATAGGCCTATAGCATGTCTTCCACAACTTGATATGTTCTCTCGGTCTGACCATCTGTTAGAGGATGAAATGCAGTACTAAAATTGAGTCTCGTCCCCAAGGAGTGTTGTAGATCCTTCCAAAAGTGAGAAATGAAACGCGGGTCTTAGTCAGACACGATTGAGACGGGAACTCCATGCAGTCTAACAACTTCTTTAATGTATAAGGCAGCTAGAACATCAACCGACCATCAGCTCTTTATAGGCAAGAAATGTGCCGACTTGGTCAATCAATCTATGATAACCCATATTCCATCATGTCCGCCTTTAGATTTAGACAAACCCATGATGAAGTCCATGCCGAAATCCTCCCACTTCCACTTGGGAATGTCTAGAGGATGTAACTTGCCAGCGGGCTTTTGGTGTTCTGTCTTAACTTGCTGGCATGTGAGACAGCGAGACACAAAATTCGCTACCTCCCTTTTCATATTGGGCCACCAGAAAGTCCGTTTCGAGTCTTGATACATCTTGGTAGCTCCAGGATATATGGTGTATCTTGATCGGTGAGCTTCTTCTAAGATCTTCTTTTTAAATTCCAGACAGTCTGGTACACATGTCCTTTCACGGAACATTAGTCTTCCATTAGAAGCTAGCTTGAAATCAGGTTGCTCTTCTAGCTTGTCCTTTATTCCTACTAACACCGGGTCGTTGTCTTGAAGTTCCTTGATTTCGGGGAGTAAATCCGATTGTACCCTTATGTGTGATAGAGTAATACGCCATTTCTCCTTGTCCGTGCTTATATCAAGTTTGGAGAATTGTTCTAACATCTTCCATTCTTGGATCATACAGTTGGCTAATAATGCTCTCGGCTTTCGATTGAGGGCATCTGCTATGGAGTTACCATTTCCAAGATGATATTGTATAGTGAAGTCGAAGTCCTTGAGATACTCTAGCCAACGCCTTTGTCTCATGTTTAATTCTTTTTACGAAAATAAATACTTGAGACTCTTATGATCGAAGTACATGGTGAATTGCTCTCCGTAGAGATAGTGTCCCCATATCTTCAAAGCAAACACTACCACGACCAACTCTATGTCATGCACCAGGTAGTTATCCTCATGCTTCTTTAGTTGTCAGGAAGAGTAAGTAATGACTCTCCCTTTTTGCATTAACACACACCTAAGACCAATGTCAGATGCATCGGTATATACCTAGAATTTCTCTCCTTCAACTGGTAATGCTAAGACTGGGGCAGTCGTCAAATGGTCCTTCAAGGCTTGGAAACTTCTTCTCTCACAATCTTCATTCCACTTATATGGAATCTCCTTGCATGTCAGCCTAGTAAGAGGAACCGCAATCTTGGAGAAGTCCTTTATAGATCACCGGTAATAACTGTTGACACCCGTTTTAGCTTGGAAGTTGAGTCATTTCTCTTATTCATCATTTTGATGTCCCGAATTATCCATTATTTTGGAGCCTTCCTTGGATAGATTTCGAGCCCATTTCATTGTTCCCTAGCCTTTGGACTTCGGAGATCATGATTTCTTAGAGCCCTTGGGCTTATTTTATCAACTTTCGGCCTTCCAAGTCGACTTACGGCCCATTTAGGTCGACTTTCCATCAAGCATTCGGCTACTTTTGTTGTGCAATCTTGAAATTGGCCCTTTTTCATCAATTTCCATTCTTCTATTCAAAATGTGCCTTTCACCAAAGTTGTTCATCTTTTAAAGCTCTACAATTTCTTCTTCTACACCATTGGCCAGTTCTGCACCGATTTCAAGTTATTCATATTTTTCTGGCAAGCTATAATGTTCACCTGCATCCCAGAATTTCTTCTCTCTGTTCTTGCCCCATTTTCTTCCTCTTCCACTCATTTTCTCATCTTCCTCTCTTCATAAAAGTTGTTCATCTTTTTGATATCTACAATTTCTTCTTCTCCCACTTTTGCTAATTCTGCACCATTTTAGAGATATGCTCTAATTTTGAAATTCGTGCAAAGTCTATCGAGGAAATTTTCCTCCATCAGCCTAGCGGTCCTGGGAAGACTACTAGGCCACAAAAAATGGTCTTCACTAGATCGGTTGGCCCCAAACTTGCCTGAAATCGTTCCATTTCATCCCTGGACCCTTGCAGTCACCCCCTAGACCGTTTGCCATCCCCTTGCGATCCTTCCTAGACCGTTTTCATCAAGAAACGGTCGTGTGATAGACCGTTTGCCAGACTGAGAGTCCTAAACTTCATGAACTCCGATTTCTTCACCGTGGGATTCTTTCGAACCCTTGTTCGATCCATTTTCGAGGGAGATAAGCCTCCACCTCGGTTTTTATTGATCTGGGACTCTTCCCACCACTATTATCTTGAGGTTTATGTATCTAAATCCCCGAAATTGGGTGTTTATCTCAGATCTATCTCCAGAAGTTTTCTGCTCCTATATAAACCACCCAGGTTCACAGGTCGCGAAGGGGGGGCTCTTTCTCAATTCGGGGCGAAGCCATGCTACACCTTCTACTCACATCTTTGACCCCTGGCTTGAAGAGGGAAGTATAATCTATGTTTTCCATGTTCAATGGCTTGATTTCATGGTCTCTACTCTTAGATATTCATCTCCCAAATCTCAATTTTATCACAATTCTGCACTTTCTCTGCACTCTTGCATTTTTCTCCATATTGCATCCACGTTTCCCACAGTTATACTGTGTGTTTTCTCCTCATATTTGTTTCATTCTCATCACAATACACACACCTATCTTTTGCACCCTTCCACAGGGGTTAAAAACCTCCCCCCGGAGCGTTGTCCCCCTTTTATTCATGCTATTTTATCACTCCGGGATTGATACTACACTTCATGAATTCTAATGGGTTTTTCTCTTGTGTTTTATCTTTATTTTGCATGAGGGCATGAATAGAATGTGAGGCTCTCTTCCTCTAGCCGGCTAGAAGGAGAGGAGGTTGAATCCACAAAGTTCCCCGCACCCCTCATCAAGCGTGATCAAGTCTTCATCCTTTTCCAAGGTACACGGTGCCGTTGCACTCATCTCTTCATCCTTTCAGCGTTGTTAACCCTTGGTGGTGATCACGGTACGTTTTGCTATTTATTCATCGCCCCTTTGTTCATTATCTTCCATGCTTGTTCATGCTCATATGATACATGTATAGTTTGGGACGGGGTAAAAGGGGTCAACATAAATATCAACAACCTAGTTTTTTGGCGATCATGGTGGGACACCTAGTGCCCATCACATTTTTCACGCTCTTATGTAAGTTGGGTGTGGGTTTGTGCATGTTTAGATAGCTCCTTCATTTTCACACTGTTCTGGGCATTTTCGGGTCTGTCCGAGCCATGCTGTCGCATCCACGACCGCTAGGCACCCCAAGCGGTCATCACAGGACCGCAAGGGACAAGAAACGGTCATTTATTAGACCACTTGTGGATTCTGGCAGTTCTGTGCGCGTGCTCATAGGGCCCTGTTTGTTAATGCATAACTTCCGTTCCTGCGGTCCGATTGCGTTGATTTTTGTTCCATTGGATAGCCCTTTGTATTGTCTTTCCATCCATATATTATTTGCATTATTTGGGTCACATCTGCATTGTCTAATATTGTCATTATTTTTGAGTTTTCTGTATAAAGTCTACAGGCAGGCACAGGGACAGATTCATAGGTATGTCTTCGCTTAATTATTTGATTACCTTCTGTGGACGTCAAAAAATGATGATGAAGATGACACGGCACTTACGTCTCCGCGTCCGAGAGCAAGTTGAAGACGGAGATGTCGAATAAACCCCATACCTCACCCAATCAGGACGAGAACGCGGTTGGTGGTCCGCTACCCGATAAGGAAGCCCCCCAAGCAGAAGATATGGCCACGACTCTCCAACCGGCTATGCCGAAGCCCAAATTGAGAGAAAACCTAGGAGTTTGGACACGGGTTCGGCATGTGCTGGAAATCACTCGAAGTCCCGAACTGGGGCCCAAAGGCTTCCAACCAAACACCACGGAGGCAATGCATTGAAACCAGAGCATTCCGGGAATACAAACGGTCGTCTGAACGGCCGAAACCTCGAGATAAAGCCCAAACTGGCGCGACCAACACCTAAACCGGCACGCCCCTTAAACTGGCGCGCCCCCCCTTGGCTTCCTTAAACTGACGTGCTCCCTTCTCCCTGGGGGTCTTAAACCGGCGTGCATCATTATTCATGGCACTGTCCATGCACTATTCATCACTATTCACAGTACTATTCATCACTATTCACGCACTATTCATGAGTGGTTAATCTGGCACCGTTTAAATCGGCGCCCCCATGCCATTTCCCCTTGTAATGTGCTACTCCGGCGTCGCCAAAACCGGCGCGCCCCATGGCCTTTGCCCCCCTCCTTCCTTGGCATTAAAACGGCACGCTCATTGCCATTTCATCCTTAAACCGGCGCGTTATCTTTGCACTTGTCAAATGCTTAATACGGCTTGCCCATCTTCACCCTACTGTTGCATTATTAAAATGGAGTGATGCTTTTTGTTTGTGAACCCAACGTGCCTTAATCCGATGCGTAAACTGTGGCGCCGTGTCAACCTGTGCCATCACATCTTGCTTTTGGCCCTGTGTTTCCCGCAGACAAACGAACCGAGAGTCGCATGAAGCAGATAAGTCTCCCGACATCACCCAACAATCCGTCAGCCAAGCCCTGGGAAGTCATAAAGAGCCGGCTACCAACTCCTCTGTCGGGGGAAAGATAGAAAGAAGCTTCTGGGAGCTTTCTTCCCCAGAAGATACCTCCCATGCATCCTCTACGGGAGAACAGAAGTATAAAAAGGGCCAAGGAAGAGAAGGAAAGGGTTCGACTGGGCATTCTATTTCCACGGCTCCATGAATTGAAGAGAGCAGAAGAGAAGAAGAAAAGAAGAGAGGTGAGGGTGAGAAGAGAGTTTGGAAAGGGGGAAGAGATTGTGCTCTATCCCCCTCTCCGTGAGTGCTTTCCCTTCTTCCTCCCCCTTTGTTTCCTCTTACTTTCGGGGTAGATCCCCTGCTGTATTTCAATCTTCCCCAGGTTTGTGGATGAATAAGAGAGTTATCTTCTTGCAAATGCTCGTCCCGCTACGCGAATCATCACCCATGAGTTGTGAGAGCTCTTGAAGGCTAGTCCTCGAGCTTCTTTTTCTGCACTAACATCTGGGTTATCGGACCATCATGAGGTCCGCATTCTGAGGTTCACCCCGGAGTAATCTATTTGGTGTTCCTCTATTTTCTCTGGCAAACCTCAGTCCAGGGGAGATGCTGCCCAATTTTCGCCAGAAAAAAGAACACATAAGAACAAACGAACAGACTAAGCTCTCTGGATATAAGAACAGCATATGTCTGAAGCCCCTGAATCAAACTGAACCTCTGAGTTCCTGCATAAACAAAGCTTTCTAATAAAACATCTAAACCCCCATGCTAATTCACCTTAACAAACGAGAAAAACACTTAATCTTCCTCTCTGCAAGCTTAATACATCTATTGGATGAACAAATCAATCATCAAGATAACATGCGGGTGAAAGAAAGAAGAAACAGACTGAAATAAAACCCACAAAACTTAGCCCGGCGTGCCCCTAATCCGGCGCGGGTTAATCGAGCAGGGTACCCCCCCGCGCCGGTTTAGCTTCACACTCAAAATCACTTTCAAATTCTTGGAGTAAATAGTGGCCTAATCCGGCGCGCCATTCTCCTTGGGCCTATTCCGACGCGCCCCTCTTAGCCCTCTATTCCGACTCACCTTAATATTCATTGGCCTTATTCCGGCGCGCCCCTAGCTCCTCTTGGACCCCCCTTATCTGGCGCGCCCCTCTTGTGTTGCCTTATTCCGGTGCGCCCCTTTGTCATGTTAAACCGGCGTGCCTGAAAGAAAGAAAGTGATTAACCGAATAAAAAAAGACTTGAATCTAATGGATAAAACAAATGAAATTAGTATTGCCCCACCATAATCAAAATTTTGTTCCGAGGGCTCCGCCCCCGGAAGCCCCCGCAAGGGGCGCTGCCCCCTTGACCCACGCGACCTGACCGGGTAGGTCGAACCCCGCGACCTGACTGCGCAGGTCGATCCACGTGCGAGGGCGCACATTGGCGAGTTCGGGCTTCACACTTAACAATTCACTCCCCCCAGACTGTGTGCAGCGAAGAGAAATCAAGAGTGCCCCGTGATATCGGACGTGAGCCTCAGAATTCCCGATATGGTCATAGTCTTGAACCGTCTCGGGCCAACAGTTCATTAAGCTGACGCGCTTCTACCGGGACTCAGTCCCGCAATCACATTAAACTTGCCGTACCTACGGAAAACATCCGTATGGCTTTGTCTTTGCCTTCGATGCTTCAAATGCGGACTCTTGTCCGAACAATGAATGGTCCGTTAGTGACCGACATATATACCGAGATCTAATCCCGCACTTGCATTAAACTTGCCGTACTCACGGCAGACATTTGTACGGTTTGTCACCGTCTCTTACGCAAAAAACACGGACTTCCGTCCGAACAAGAAATGGTCCGCCAGTGACCGACATATGCACATTTGTGAACGTTTAAGCCCCAATGTGGGGTTTGTTTAAACGCAATCCAAGATTTCACTCTCACTTCCATTACTATGAATTTCAGGCCATCGGGCCCCCTTTTTCCGGTGATTAATCAAGGGTTTTATCCTCTCCGACGGGATGTAATTAACGTCGTAGCCTTTAAGGTATGACGAGTTCTCAGTCCCGACATGATACACACAATTATCTGATTAGTCAGATCGAGCGCACCATGGGCTTCTTTCAAGCCCGCATAAATCGTCACCTAGGTGACTGGCACGCCCTCGCACTAATAAACCAAACAAATGAACAAAAGGATGAATAAACTAATAAAAATGAGCACGTCCTGAAAGTGCATTCACACCTTTGCGATGTCAGATTGCCTTGTTCTTAGGCCTGTTATGTAGTCCTTTATATTGTCTTTCCATCCATTTCTTATTTGCATTATTTGGGTCACATTTGCATAGTCTAATATTGTCATCATTTTAGCATTTTGTGCATGAAATCTGCATCCAGGTATAGGGACAGATTCACAGGTATGTCTTTGCTCAGTGATTTAATTGACCTCCCACGGTCGTACGGGCTTGTTCTTGGGCCCACTGGATAGTCCTTTATATTGTCTTTCCATCCATATTTTATTTGCATTATTTGGGTCACGTTTGCATAGTCCAATCTTGTCTCCATTTTTACATTTTGTGCATAAAATCTGCATGCAGGTTCAGGGGCGGATTCACAGGTACGTTTTGCATTGATGATTCCTTTGCCTTTCGTGCTCCGATTGTGTTCTTTCCTGGTCCTGCCTTGTTGTCATTCGTATTGTCTTTGTTTTCATATATTGTTTGCACTCATATCATTGTGTTTGCATAATTAAATTTTGCTCTCATTTTTCACTTTTATGCTAGATTTTTACATGCACTCCGGTGCACATAGGGCCATGCATTGCATATCATAGTCGCATTCCTACCTTGGTAAGTGATCCTCTCGCCCCCATATTCCTTGGGGTCGACTAGGTGATCTTATCTGGGACCTCCATAAGCCCCCGCGAGCCGTGGATTCCCACACGGACGCCGGACCGGTTGTACCTTTCCACCCCTTAGGCTTGCATTTGCATACGTATGTGAGAATTAACCTTAGTCAACTATTGGCACCGGCTTATTTTCTCAAATTAATCGAGGATTAAGCATAGGGAAATACTCCCTAAATGGAGCAAAATGGCACATCGCCAAAGTTGCTCTACCAGTCGAGTTATGCTCAAAAATCGAGACGTGTTGTCGGGTCAAGCGGGGTAACATAACAACTGCGGATCAGCCCCGAGCAAATGGCACTATGCCAACCAGTTTCTCGACAACCGGGTTAGTTTCGGGATTCGGGACAACCTGCCGTACCTTACGGTACTGTGTGAATATTCGGGGATGACCCCCGGACACCCTGCATACGGTATCACACCGTGAAGGATTCAACAACCGGGTTAACTCGGGACTCAGAATAGCCTGTCGCTTCATACAATTCTTCGCCAAGGAGCGTGGGTCACCCCGACCACCAGACAAACAGCATCGTCATGTCGACACCCCAGTCACCGGGCCCAACCAAGGGTCCTAACCAGCTAGCCATGACCCACGGCAACATCAACAATCGATCGGGCCCACCCCCGATCACTCAGTTTGCGGGTTTGCCCGCGTTCAACACAGCTACCTGAGCCGACCCGGGGGCGCCTTGACTGCAAGCCACGCCATGTGGCACCCAGCAACGAGGCCGGAGTCTACCCCCGAGCCGCCTCCCTCTAGCCCTATGAAGTCAAAGGAAGACCCACCTGGGACCAACCACAAGCTTCAGGAGCTCACAGCACCCTTATACGGCCCACACACACGTGTCGGGAATTTTCTCAAGCACCTATTGGGCGCATATGCTCCAGCCACTCTACAGCAAGTCAGAGCCCAACTCAGGACTCCCAGCAACCCATCGCGTCGTGCACCATCGTGTGGCCTCGCACGCGGATCGACCTACGCGGTCAGGTCACGGGGGTCAAGGGGGCAGCGCTGTCTTTTGGTACCTTGACTTATGCCAGTCAAACCCTCAGTCAAACCCCCGATCAAACCCGGGTAAAACCCCCCGGTGAAACCCGAGTAAAACCCCCCAGTCAAACCCGCCTAACCCCCCCCCCTCCCCGGGGAGGGTTTAGGAGGCTGGGTGGAGGGTTTAGGCGGACCAGCCTCACCCCCAAGGTTGGTCCGCCTAAACCCCCATAAAACAAAAAAAACATTTTTTTACTCGGCCTAAACCCCCCCCCGGGGGAGGGTTTAGGCGGACCAACCTCACCCCCAAGGCTAGTTCGCCTAAACCCATCAAAAAATAAAAAAAACATTTTTTACTCCCCGTAAACCCCTCCGGGGAGGGGTTTAGGCGGACCAGACCAGCCCCTTGGGCTAGTCCACCTAAACCCTCCCTCCCCCACTCCGTAAACAAAAAAAAGCTTTTTTTCTAAAGGTTTACCCGGACCAAACCCAGGCCTCAACTTGGTCCGGGTAAACCCCTTCCACCCTTTCAACTTCCCTATAAAATCCCCCCACTAGGGAACTCAAGGGAGATGGAATGGCATGCGATGCAAGAACCTACGACCTAACTGATGCACCTTCGGAGTTTCTCCGCAGGCACCCAGCAAGGGTCGAGAACGTGAGGAGCAAAGTGCACGTGTGCTTGGCTTGTTAATCGGATTATACACGCCGTGGGTATGTCACATGTACTTTCCTCACATGGCATCTAGCCGTCTCATACAACTCCATCCCCGTCACGTATAAGGCGTTATGACAACGGTGAATACACCCGCATCCTGGGTCTGCCCGCGTGACAACGCCATGATGCTGCACCTACTTCCGTCACGGAATCGCGTGCCTACCGCCCGCCACGAGCTGGTCGCCGACCGCTCTGACTGATGACTCGAGTTAGCCGGACCACTAACCTTGGAGTAATATTCCCGGGGCCAGCCACGACTCCCCAGCATGACGACATTCGCCTTTCGAGGCCCAGACCCGATAGCTCCCCTTGAGCCCCATCCAACCTCCGTCAGGCGCCAGCCCACGACCGCCCCTGCCACCTAGGCAGTCGGGCTTGTCTCGATCTCCTCGTGGAGAGCCTCTGTAAAACAAGCGGATATCCACATTATCCAGCATTGACCCAGGGACCGACCCGCATGTCGGAATTGTCCTGCGGATTGCACCCATTATACTTCGGCCCCCTCGGCCCATTTGTAAAGCCCACGTGACTCTCATATAACATGAAGCCAGTTGAACACAAATACCGACTCGAGTCTTAGCCTCTTCACGGCGCCCAATTCCTTCTGTCACAACGGTGCCCCCGGCACCCGACTGCCAGCTACTCCAGTCACAACGGTGCCCCCGACACCCGACTGTCAACAACTCTAGTCACAACGGTGCCTCCGACACCCGACTCCCAGTCACACCGGGCCCCGAGCATGACCATCGAGGTCTCCCAGCGCCCACCTCCTTCAATCACAACGGTGCCTCCGGCACCCGGCTGCCATCTACTCCAGTCACATCGGGGCCCAAGGCACCCTAACAGCCAACAACTCCAGTCACAACAGTGCCTCCGGCACCCGACTGCCAGTCACACTGGGCCCCGAGCACGATCATCGAGGTCTCCCGACGCTTGCCGCCTTCAGTCACAATGGTGCGCCCGGCACCTGACTGCCAACAACTCCAATCACGACGGGGCTCGCGGCATCCGATTGCTCAACAACTCTGGTCACAACAGTGCCCCCGGCACCCGACTGCCAGCTACCCCAGTCACAACGGGGGCCCCGGTGTTGGGTATGTGTTCTCACATTGTTTTTGACCCTAGTTTTGATGATAACAAATATTGTGAGTTTGTGGGAGCAAAACTTTGTGTGTGGTTTAATGAATTCAAAACATTGTGTGTTTGGAAGAGCATGTATTCTTAATTGCATTTGGTGACATTATGATGGAATAATGTTTCCTATTTGATTGTATGAGTGTATGAGTTTAATGGAACAATCATGTTTTTGGAAAGGCATCTAACGCTCAATGAAATTGCTCATTCATATGTAAAAGTATATCACTCTCTTGAAGCATCATATTCTTAAAGTGAGTGTGCTTAGGTTTGAGAAACTTGAGTTTTAATTTGACTGCATATGGTCTCATGTGTGAATGCTTTTTATGCATCTAGTTTTTATGAAGATACCATGACTTGAGCTTCATGAATGATCATCTATGCAATATTTGCTCACATGGTGAAAATGAGGTGTTTGATGCCTACATTTGTTGATATCTTGCATGCTCAAGTGATTTAAGCTTTGACTAAAAATATGGGTTGTTTGCATGCACATCTTCTATGAGATCTTGATGCATTGATAGTGGTTCATGAATCTTCAAAATGAGGTCTAAAAATATGCCAAAAACTTGTTTCAATGCATGGTTATTTGATTCATATGTTGAATGAGGAAGAATGGTTTTTCATTGAGCTTGAATTAATGAAATCTGGGTTTAGAATGTGATTTCTTGCAAAATCTACATGATGTTTGATTTACATGAAAACCATTTGAATTAACTTGTTCTTCATCATAGAAATTCATGAATGGATGTAAGAAACTATTGGGTTGCATATTTAGATCATTGGGATCCCTTTAAATATGTTTTTCAATTGTCCCAAGATGAATGGGTCGACCCCCCTATCATCTGGGTCGACCCCTGGGCAAAAAATTGCCCAAACAGTGTGCTGTCTGCAAGTGGGTCGACCCACTTGCAGATATGGCTCGACCCATCTCTGTTCTGGGCAAAAACCAGAACTCTGCTTGTAGATGGGATGACCCACTTGCTAGATGGGACGTCCCATCTGGTTTCGCAGCTCTGCGCGACTTTTTCGTAAGCCACTGAAACCCATCCAAATGAACTCCGATTGGACTGAAATTTTACCCTACTGCCCCTAGGTTATTGATGAACATATTAGAGGGGTTTTGCAAGGGTTTTGCATGGGTATTTGGGTCTTTGGTCAGCCATCTATATATATTAATGTGAGATCCGAATTTGGGGATGGTGAACCCTAATGTACTTTGTTTTTCATCTTGTAGGAGAAGAAAGGGAAAAGGGAGTGGAGCTGAGCAAAGATCTGTGGTTTTGATCTACTTCCACTCAATTCTAGAGCCCGTGGCTGAAGAAAGAAAGGAGCGGAATGAGAAGGGGAACGCAGGGATGTTCTCATCGTCGACATCCGGCCACCCTCCGACTTGAGGCTTAGTGAAGACCTTCTACAACCCTTTCCTACTCTTGGAGATTCACTTATACACCTTGTTTGGATTTGTTTGAGTCATTTTCCTTTGGTTCACAAGTATGTATTGAACATATCCTTCATTTTTCTGAACTCCGACTTTGTGTGTGTGTTGAACCGTTTGCAAACGGTGGTGGATCATTGTGTTGCGGTGTTGCAGCTTGTGTTTGTGGTTAGATCCATCATGGATCGTGTAGGAGACAACGTCTCTGTGTCTCTTGGAGTAGAAGCTCCGTGCGCTTCATTTGAAGCGAGTGGATCCTCACCGTTTTGGTGAGGGGTGGATGTAGGGAGCTCGTCGTGGTCCCGAACCACCTAAAAATCTATCTCGCATTGTGATTGATTGTGGTTTGCTAGTTTACATTATTTTTGTTGATCGTGTGAGAATGGTAAGCTTGAGAGAATTAATTTCTTCATAGCTTTCATTTCGTCCAATCATCATTTGCGTTGGTAGTTATTTTATTTGTTGCGTTAAATTTAAAAATTACCATCGTGCTTGGCGGGGACAATTCAACCCCCCCTTCTTGTCCATACGAGAACCTTTGGGACAACAATCTGGTATCAGAGCAAGGTCTCTGATTTTAGGACAACCTCGCAGTTGTAGAGAAAATATCCCTTATTATGGCCAACAAGGGAATGCTCCCCGAGGGACATTCGGTCCATAGACCTCCTTTCTTTGATGGGACTAATTATCCCTATTGGAAAAATCGGATGATTGTGTTCATGCGAGCACAAGACTATGATAGTTGGAAGGTCATTAATAAAGGTCCCTATGTGTTACCTCCCAATGAGGATGGATGGGAGGAAGAGCATATTAAGAAATCATGTGCTAATTATAGAGCTATGAATATTATTAAGTGCGTAATACATCCAAATGAGTACTCACGAATCTCTATGTGTTCATCTGCGCAGGAAATTGGGAACAAGCTCACGGTCATCTATGAAGGCACTTCAGAAGTTCGGGAAACAGAAGCCAATATATTGGTGCGAGAATATGAGTTGTTTGCTATGAAGCCCGAGGAAAACATCTCGTAAATGTATGCAAGGCTGAGTGAGATAACAAATAATTTGAAAGCTTTGGGAAAGGAGTATTCTAATCAAGATTTGGTGAGAAAGGTGTTGCGGTCCCTCACACCTCCATGGCACACCAAGGTGACCATCATCGAAGATTCGAAGGATCTCACCACACTCATGGTGGATCAACTCATCGAATCATTGATGACATATGAAATCAACATCATGAAGCCAGCTGAGGAGGAGAACAACAAGAAGAAATCCATTGCATTGAAGGCATATCCAGAATCGTCGCAAGACAGTGATGGAGGCTCATCTATGGACAGCGATGAGGAAGAATTGATGGCTCTTGTAACAAGGAATGTCCGAAAATATTTCAGAAGAGGTAGAAGAGATGGAAATCTTCCCAGAAAATTCATGAGGAGAAACTTCAACAAGAAAGGTGAATCGAGCAAGAAGGAAGAAATCATTTGTTATGAATGTAAGAAGCCTGGGCATATGAGAGGTCAATGCCCCGAGCTCCAAAAGAAGCTGAACAAGGACAAGCAAAAGAAAGGCAAAGCAATGAAGGCAACATGGAGTGATGAGGACTCGGATAGCTCAAAATCCTAAGGTGACAAGAAAGGATTGGGCGAGCAATTCCAAAATCTTTGCTTTATGGTGGATGAGGACAACTCTGAGGAAAACTCCGATTCTGAAAACTTTACCCCTGAACAATGGCATTTAGCTTATGTGGATTTGTTTCAGAAGTACAAGAAATCAAAACATGATGTTAAGAAAATGAAGAAGAAATTTTGTGACTTGTTCAACTCTACTAATCCATGTGATAGGTGTAGCTTTTATGAAATGAAAATTGAAATTTTCAAGGAAGAAAAAGAAGATTTTCAATCTAAGCTAACCTTGTATATGGATGAACTAGAGTGTTTAGAGGTAGAAAAACATCATGCATATGAAAATGTTGAAAAATCAAAAAATGAGAATGATCAATTGGCTAAGGAGTTGGATGATTTGAAATTGAGATTGAGTGAATGTGAGAAATCAAAAAAGGAGTTGGAAACCAACTTCGAAACCATGCATGTTGAATTGAAAAGTTTGAAAGATGTTGCTCAAAAATAATTGAAAGGAAAAGAGAAAATTGTTGAACATGGTGAGGCTAGCAATGAAAATGCTAGGAATGAGAAAATTATTGTGGGACGCTCACCCACAAAGAAAAATTCATTTGTGAATAATAAAGTTCAAAAATCATTTGATTCATATGGCTTTAATCATGTTGACTCATGCATGAACTCTTTTGTTGATAAATCTTACATGCATAGGAGTCGGTTTAGAAAGCCAAATATCACATGCTTCTATTGTGGAATGTTCGGCCACTCAATGTATGTTTATGATTTGATGAGGTCCGATGATGAATATTTTGAAAGAAGAAATAGAATGCATTTCTCTCATAGTAGGACTAACGCTTCGGGACCCAAGCTTGCTTGGGTACCTAAATCAATTTGAGAGTTATTTTGATTGTGCAGGTTTGTCTAAGAGCCAAATGGAGCAAATGGTACCTAGACAATGGATGCTCCAGACATATGACGGGAAATAAGGAACTCTTTTCAGACCTGAAGGAAAATGATGGTGGACTGGTTACTTTTGGCGGAAACGACAAAGGTAAAATTATGGGAATTGGACGAATAGGTAAGGATTCAAATCAATCCATTGAGGATGTCTTGCTTGTGAATGGTTTGAATCATAGTTTGCTTAGCATTAGTCAACTTTGTGACAAGAGTCACAAAGTCATCTTTGAAAACACACACTGCTCCATTGTAGATAAGGTGTCTCATGAAATAAAGTTCATTGGTGTTAGAGATGGAAACATCTACTCTATTGATCTTGAAAATTCTCAAAATAAAAATATTTGTTTGGTTGTAAATAAATCGGATGATGCTTGGTTGTGGCATCGACGACTTGGTCATGCCAATTTTAGTGTTCTCTCTAAACTATTTAGAAAAGATTTGGTAAGAGGCTTACCAAAACTGAATTTTGATGCAAATAAAATCTGTGATGCATGTGCTATGGGAAAACAGATAAGAGTGTCTTTCAAATCCAAAAATATTGTCACCACCACTAGACCCCTTGAACTTCTTCACCTAGATTTATTTGGTCCCACTAGGACACACAGTCTTGGAGGAAAACTTAATGGGTTTGTTATTGTAGATGACTACTCAAGATTTACTTGGGTATTATTTTTAACTCATAAGAATGATGCTTTGCAGGAGTTCGAAGATCTTTACAGGAACTTACAAACTGATAAGGGGTATCAAATTAAAGCAATTAGAAGTGATCATGGAAGAGAATTTGATAACCATGACTTTGATGATTTTTGCAGGAAACAGGGGTTTACACATAACTTTTTGACACCTCGAACCCCACAACAAAATAGAGTCGTGGAAAGAAAGAATAGGACTCTCGTGGAGATAGCGAGGACAATGCTTTCTGAAAATGGGTTACCAAGGTATTTTTGGGCCGAGGCAGTGAGCACGGCTTGTTACATCATCAATCGTGCCATGGTAAGACCCATACTCAAGAAAACTCCATATGAGTTGTATAAAGGTAAGAAACCTAACCTTGCATATCTTAAACCTTTTGGTTCTCCATGTTTTATCTTGAATAACTCTAAAGAATATTTGGAGAAATTTGCCGCAAAGAGTGATAGAGGTATATTTCTTGGTTATTCTTTATCATCTAGAGCATATATATAACCTACGTAATCTTATTGTAGAGGAAAGCCCTCATGTTATCATTGATGAATACACATTAAGAATGTCTGACAAAGATAATCATTTTCTTGATGTAGGGCATGAAGATGGAGAAGAAAAGAAAGATAAGGAAAATCAAGATGTGGATCAAGCAGAGTCGAGCAACAAAAATGATGAAGCTCCAGCCCAAAATGAAGAGCTTCCCAAGCAATGGACGTTCCATAAGGACCATCCACAAGACAATGTCATAGGAGACGTGGAACAAGGCATAAGAATAAGGGCTTCAATCAGGGAAGTTGAAGAAATTGATAATCTTGCATTTCTTTCCGATATTGAGCCCAAATCTGTAAATGAAGCATTAAATGATAATTTCTGGATCTTATCTATGCAGGAGGAGTTACACCAATTCCAAAGGAATGAGGTGTGGTTTCTTGTGCCTAGACCTAAGAACCACCCGGTGATAGGAACTAAGTGGATTTTTCGAAACGAACTTACTGATCAAGGGGTGGTAATTAGGAATAAAGCCTGGCTTGTAGCCCAAGGCTATAGTCAAGAATTAGGAATTGATTTTGATGAATCATTTGCACCCGTGGCTAGGCTTGAGGCTGTTAGAATACTACTTGCCTTTGCATGCTCTAGGAACATAAAACCTTTTCAAATGGACGTTAAAAGTGCCTTTTTAAATGGTGTAGTGAAGGAGGACGTCTATGTTGAGCAGCCACCAGGTTTTGAAGATGAGAAGCATACGGACCATGTATTCAAACTTGACAAAGCACTTTATGGTCTGAAATAAGCCCCCCGTGCATGGTATGAAAGGCTAAGTACTTTTCTTTCAGAAAATGGTTTCAAGAGAGGTAATATCGATCAAACTCTTTTCATTAAAAGTAGCAATAAACACATGCTTATTGTTCAGGTATACGTTGATGACATTATTTTTGGAGCCACTTCTGATTCATTGAATGATGACTTTGTAAAATTGATGCAGGGAGAGTTTGAGATGAGTTTGATAGGGGAATTGACATATTTTTTGGGTTTGCAGGTGAAGCAGGTAAAAGATGGCATCTTCATCAATCAAAGAAAATACACAAAGGAGCTCATCAAAAAGTTCAAATTTGACAATGCAAAGCCACACAAGGCGCCTATGTCAACAACAGTGAAATTGAATAAAGATGAAGAAGATAAGTCTGTCGATCAGAAACTCTTTAGAGGAATGATTGGTTCTTTATTGTACTTGACTGCTAGTAGGCCAGATATCATGTTTAGTGTTTGCATGTGTGCAAGATTTTAATCTGATCCTAGAAACTTACACATGTTAGCAGTCAAAAGGATTTTCAGATATTTGTTAGGCACCATGGATCTTGGTCTTTGGTTTCCACGTAGCTGCACTTTTGATTTGGTAGCTTACACGGATTCCGATTATGTTGGGTGTTTAGTGGATCATAAGAGCACGAGTGGGTACTGTCAATTTCTTGGAGGTTACATGGTCTCATGGGCCTCTTGGAAACAAAATATTGTGGCATTGTCAACTGCCGAAGCCGAGTACATGGCGGCAGGCAGTTGTGCATCCCAAGTGCTTTGGATCCAACAACAACTTGTTGATTTTGGTATCTCTTTGAATGACACGCCAATTCTTTGTGATAATACTTCTGCAATTGATCTTTCCAAAAACCCTGTTTTGCACTCTCGCACAAAGCACATAGAGATTAGACATCACTTCTTACGAGATCATGTGAGTAAGGGTCATTTTCAGCTTGTGCATGTAAATACAGAAAATCAACTTGCAGATATTTTCACAAAACCATTAACTCCTGAAAAATTCACTCAAATAAGAAGAGAACTTGGAATTTGCGATTTGAATGAGTGATTGTACTTGCATGCCATGATTGTACATACTGCACTATCCTTGCTTGTTTGCATGTATATATATTTCTAGAAAACCATTTCTTGAAAATCTTCTATGACCTCACCTCCTTGTTAAATAAGATGCTTTGATTTTGATCATTTGTGAATCATGACATATACAAAGGAGGAGGAACTGTTTCCAATTGTGCATACATTTAGGGGTAGTCATAGTTATAGTATGACAAATTCATGTTCTACATACATAGTAATTACCAACACACCTTGCACAAGATGATGCATATGACTTTAATTAATAAGGATTTCAGAACTTCCTTTCAACACTTTAAGGGAAATAAAATTTCTACATGGAAATGAAGAGAATCGTGAGGAAAAAACTGTCAACCCCATTCAATAAGTGAAAAGTGGAATTGAGTAGCCGGGAATCTCCACTGAAACAAATGAGGAAACTCGCGTCGAAAAGTGAAGCTAAAATCCACAAGATTCAAAATTGTGATGAATCCTAGTAGCTGGGAAACCCCAATGAGACACATGAGATGACTCGCGCCGAATGGTGAAATTCAATATAAAAAAATGAATAAGGGAGTTGTGCGAAGCTACCAAAAGTCAAGGATCTAAATGGAATTGTAGAAATGAAATAACCCTCTAGTGTTCTCTAGAAATTCTGCCAATATCTATATATTTCTGAAGTTCATTGCTCATTTTCACATATTTCACTTGGGTATTATTGTGATGTTTGTATAGCTTGAATTTGTTCTTATCATGGCTTATGCAGTGCTTTACATATGCATGCACTACCTCTTTTAATTATGCCTCATGCTCTACACTATGACTTGAATCAAATGCTCTTTTCGTATCCGTCTATCCCATTGAGGGGGAGATATACATATGTACATGCATGCTGGTCTCTCATGCTTGCTTGCTTGCGTGCATGAGTATCCCATTTCATTGATATGGTTGGTTTTCATGCAAAATGCTCCAGCTCCTGTGTTCCCCATATTTGATCACGCCAAAGGGGGAGAAAAATGTTTAGATTATCACAATGGTTTGTCATCATCAAAAAGGGGGAGATTGTTGGGTATGTGTTCTCACATTATTTTTGACCCTAGTTTTGATGATAACAAATATTGTGAGTTTGTGAGAGCAAAACTTTGTGTGTGGTTTAATGAATTCAAAACATTGTGTGTTTGGAAGAGCATGTATTCTTAATGGCATTTGGTGACACTATGATGGAATAATGTTTCCTATTTGATTGTATGAGTGTATGAGTTTAATGGAACAATCATATTTTTGGAAAGGCATCTAACGCTCAATGAAATTGCTCATTCATATATGAAAGCATATCACTCTCTTGAAGCATCATATTCCTAAAGTGAGTGTGCTTAGGTTTGAGACACTTGAGTTTTAATTTGACTGCATTTGGTCTCATGTGTGAATGATTTTTATGCATCTAGTTTTTATGAAGATACCATGACTTGAGCTTCATGAATGATCATCTATGTAATATTTGTTCACATGGTGAAAATGAGGTGTTTGATGCCTACATTTGTTTATATCTTGCATGCTCAAGTGATTTAAGCTTTGACTAAAAATCTGGGTTGTTTGCATGCACATCTTCTATGAGATCTTGATGCATTGATAGTGGTTCATGAATCTTTAAAATGAGGTCTAAAAATATGCCAACAACTTGTTTCAATGCATGGTTATTTGATTCATATGTTGAATGAGGAAGAATGGTTTTTTATTGTGCTTGAATTGATGAAATCCGGGTTTAGAATGTGATTTCTTGCAAAATCTACATGATGTTTGATTTACATGCAAACCATTTGAATTAACGTGTTCTTCATCATAGAAATTCATGAATGGATGTAAGAAATCATTGGGTTGCATGTTTAGATCATTGGCATCCCTTTAAATATGTTTTTCAATTGTCCCAAGATGAATGGGTCGACCCCCCTATCATCTGGGTCGACCCCTAGGCAGAAAATTGCCCAAACAGTGTGATGTCTGCAAGTGGGTCGACCCACTTTCAGAGATGGGTCGACCTATCTCTGTTCTGGGCAAAAACTAGAACTCTGCTTGTAGATGGGATGACCCACTTGCTAGATGGGACGTCCCATCTGGTTTCGCAGCTCCGCGCGACTTTTCTATAAGCCACTGAAACCCATCCAAATGAACTCTGATTGGACTAAAATTTTACCCTAATGCCCCTAGGTTGTTGATGAACATATTAGAGGGGTTTTGCAAGGGTTTTGCATGGGTATTTGGGTCTTTGGGTCAGCCATCTATATATATTAATGTGAGATCCAAATTTGGGGATGGTGAACCCTAATGTGCTTTGTTTTTCATCTTGTAGGAGAAGAAAGGGAAAAAGGAGTGGAGTTTAGCAAAGATCCGTGGTTTTGATCTACTTCCACTCAATTCTGGAGCTCGTGGCTGAAGAAAGAAAGGAGCGGAACGAGAAGGGGAATGTGGGGATGTTCTCATCGTCGACATCCGGCCACCCTCCGACTTGAGGCTTAGAGAAGACCTTCTACAACCCTTTCCTACTCTTGGGGATTCACTTATACATCTTGTTTGGATTTGTTTGAGTCATTTTCCTTTAGTTCACAAGCATGTATTGAACATATCCTTCATTTTTCTAAACTCCGACTTTGTGTGTGT
Organism: Amorphophallus konjac; assembly: GCA_022559845.1. NCBI lineage: Eukaryota > Viridiplantae > Streptophyta > Magnoliopsida > Alismatales > Araceae > Amorphophallus > Amorphophallus konjac. The sequence goes on from CM040126.1 coordinate 144,224,589, forward strand.
GTCGAACCGTTTGCGAACAGTGGTGGATCGTTGTGCTGCAGTGTTGCAGCTTGTGTTTGTGGTTAGATCCATCGTGGATCGTGTAGGAGACGACGTCTCCGTGTCTCTTGGGACGGAAGCTCCGTGCGCTTCATTTGAAGCGAGTGGATCCTCACCGTTTTTGTGAGGGGTGGATGTAGGGACCTCGTCGTGGTCCCGAACCACCTAAAAATCTGTCTCGCATTGTGATTGATTGTGGTTTGCTAGTTTACATTATTTTTGTTGATCGTGTGAGAACGGTAAGCTTGAGAGAATTAATTTCTTCATAGCTTGCATTTTGTCCAATCATCATTTACGTTGGTAGTTATTTTATTTGTTGCGTTAAATTTAAAAATTACCATCGTGCTTGGCGGGGACAATTCAACCCCTCCTTCTTATCCATACGAGAACGTTTGGGACAACACCCGGCACCCGACTGCCAGCTACTCCAGTCACATCGGGGCTTGCGGCACCCAACCACTCAACTTCCCCAGCACAATGGCTCCTATGGCACCCCTACTGCCCCGACCTCGACACTGTCTCATGTCGAGAATACATTGTGACACCCCTCGTACGCCATCCTGCTGAGTCACAGGTCCTCTGATGGACACTATGTACAGATACGGAACTACATACACAATAATGCAATGACCCGGGGACCGTCATGAATGTCGGAATTGTTCCGTGGCTTGCAAGCAATTGTAATCGGGCTCTCACGCCCCTATATAAATGCCTTTCATGGCATAGAAGTCATGTAATCCAGTCAGGGAGCGGATCCCCCTCCTCGCCGGAACTAGTCTCTCTACCCCCAATCATCCCTGTTGTGTTGTTGTTGCCCTATCACTTTTGCACGGACTAAGCCCTCCCGACGTCGCGGCTCCCAGGGTCCCTGACTCTCTCTTCGGCAGTAGACACAAAGGTGTTCAGATTCAATCCGATGTAAAATAAACACCGGTTGCTTGTGACCGGTGGGGAAAGACATCCAGTACATGAATCCCCATAATCACTTGTGCACTCGCACCCGTGGAACCCCTTCTATCTACGTGTCACCCGATCTCTCGAGCCACGTGCCGCATCCTGGTGACGCTTCCCCGGTCAATCCTTGGTTTCATAGGTGATCGTCGAGAAATTGACTAGCACGCCCGCATTCCATCAAGCCATCCATGTCCCAGTCTCCTAGAATGATTAACCATACACCATCCCTTCTAGCGCATTCATATCGTTCTCTCTGCCTTCTTCTCAATACCCCCGGAATCCCCGCGTGCCCAGTCAACCTATCTCGGCCTTCCGTAAAAGGCGAGTGTGCGCCCCCGCCGCGAGGAAGAAACCAGAAGTGACTCCCCGCGCGCAAATAACATCAACCCAAAGTTTGGACCTTATTCCCATAGGATTCCTATCTTTAGGGAATTATGTTTAACTCAAATCATTAAAAGTTCTATTAAAACTTCTAAAATATTTCCCATCATATCAACTTGTTTGACTTGGGTGAAAACTCTCACATTGCATTGTTTGTGTTGTTTGGCCTTGCCCAGGCCCATTAGTGGTGTTTGTGTTGCATTCCTTCATCATCCACATATTCTTTTGTTATTATGCCCATTTAGGATAGCCCATTTTGTGTGTCCATTGTCTAGTCTCATTGTCTTAGGTCTGTTTTCCATTGGTCTTTGCATTAGTGGGCTAGTTCCCCCTTATTCTCAAGCCCATTAAGCCCTTACTTCCCTCCTTGTATTAAGTCTTCATTTGCCCTCATGGAGCATCATTCCAACCCCTTGTACCATCATTCTTCCCAATTTTTTTTCTATTCCCGCGTGGAATCCTCTTCCCACGCGGGCCAATTTTCCCGTGGTCCCTCTGATCCATCCAAGGAACAAGCTAATCTCATGGTCCATCTATCATACCTTGTTCGCCAAATGGACCCATCCTAAGCCCAACGCCTTATTGCAAACCATCTTAATAGGCCTCATCATTTCAACTGGTCTCATTCTCTTAATGGGCCTTATTCTCCCCATGGGCTTCATTCTTTTAATGGGCATCCTCCTTCTACCCATGTTTCTACTGGCTCAATGGGTCCTTATACTAATGTCTCTTCCAGGCCCACTCACCCTTCCACTCCTGGAATGGGCTTCTTCTCTTCTTAGCTCGGATCCTCTCATCCGGCCCAAGATCATGTTCCTGGTTCGGATTCACGATCTCTTGCTCAAGTTGGCCCATATCCTTCTCGATCTCTCCCTACCCAGGAGATGATTGCTCAAACCCAACGCCAGCTTGATGAACTTCAACGTCAAATTGATCCCAAGTCCTCCTTAAGTGTCCCTTTTGCATTCCAAAATCTTCGGCTCCCGCCATCTTCTCAAATTCCCACATATCATCGTTATGGTGGAGTCGGTGACCCTTATGTGCACTTAAAGGAGTTTCTCTATGAGTCGGTCTAATTTCGACATGACCAATGCTTGATGGTTTATCTATTTGGTATATCTTTGGTGTTGGATTTTTGTGACTTCTCTAGTGTTTTGATGATGAGCATCACTATGTTAAATATTGTCATTTTAATCAGATATCTTGCGTAATGTTATGCATTTGAAACCTCCATGATTAACAGGTAAACTGCTATGAGGTAGTACCTTGTATGTCCGTACTGTTCCTTTCATAGTTCATGTTGTTTGTGTTTACTACACTTCGTGTTGTCCTTTTGTACGTCGTGTTGTTCCAACTATGTTTGTTGATTGTCTTCGTGTTGTTTACTGAAGCAGCTCGATTTGTTCTGATGAACTACGAGTCGTTTTCTGTGAACCTCGTGTCGTTTCTTCAGTATTTAGTTGCTCATCTCGAGTCATCCTTTTTATTTTTGCTCTTGTGTTTTCGTGTCATTTACTGTAGTTACTCGAGTCGTTTTCCTGCTTTCACTGTTTTATCACGTGTCGTTGTAGCCGTTCCTGTCTTCTGTCTTCGTGTTGTTTTTCCTAGACCCCGTGTCCTTTTTGCTTTGTGACCACACTTCGTGTAGGGTTCTATTTTCATCTTCGAGTTGGTTTCAGTCCGTGTCGTCCTCGTCTTCGAGTCGTTCGTAAGTTCGAGCAATTTTGTATTCGAGTCATTTTTTAATGTCTTCGTGTTGTTTCTGTGTTTGTGTCTTCGTGTTGTTATTTTTGTGTCTTCATGTTATTTTTGTATTTGTGTCTTCGTGTTGCTTCTTTCTATCTTCGTCCAAGGTTCCTCTGATCGTGTGTTTCTATCGTTTCACTCCGTGTTATTTCCTTCTCACCTCGTGCTGTTCTCATCTGACTTCGTGTCGTTCTCTTTGTGGTGTTAGCCTTGTTACTGTGGTACCTCGTGTCGTTCTCTCTTTATTTAGTGCTGTAGTCATCTTGTGTATCTCGTGTCATTCTCAGCATAGTGCATCTCGTATTGCTATCACATACCTCATGCAGTTTTAGTTTTTGTGGCCCTGAGTTTTAATGGTTTTAATTTCTTTACAGAAGAAGAAGAAAAATAAAAAGAAGAAGGTGGTCCGAGGAAGAATATTCCCCAGTGTCTGGGCTGCACGTGATCCAATACTAAAGGAACCAATGCTATAAGGGCACGTGGCAAGAAGGTTCTGGATCGAGCGCGGGAAGCACACGCCTTGCATGGACCCTCCTGATCGCTTATAAAAGCATTGCCTCACCATCTACGAAAAGTGGGGCTCCGAGGTTATAGAAAATAAATTTGAGTGAGAGCAGACGAGAAAGAGCCTCCCTGAGAAACTAGAGTGATCCCTGAGAAACTAGAGTGATCCAGTTGAGAGAGAAGAGAGAGCAGAAGAGTGATCAGAAGATGGGTATTGACTTACGGATCAAATCCGAAGTCTGCTGCTCAGTTTGAGCTACATTGTTTCCAGTTTCTGAAATTTAGCTTCCGTCTTTATTGTTTTCATTTTTATCTGCTTTTTCCTTCTTGATTGAAAGTTCTCTGTGTTACCTCCTGGTGTTCAGGGGAAGAGAGAGACATGTTCTCTCTGGTTCACTTGCAACAGAGGTTGCAGTATTGTTTCCTCTCGTAGAAGAGGTGTTCCCTCTGGGCTTCAGAGGAAGAGAGACCTTGGTCTCTGGTTCTAGTGACTGCAGATCACTAGTGTTCCCTCCGGTTGGAGGAAGAGGAACTTGTTTCCTGGTTTCTAGAGACTTGGCGTCCTTAGGGTTCCCTCCGGGTGTGGAGGAAGAGGGGAGGGTGTTCCCCTGGTGAAGTTGTGAATTAGCCGTTGTCGCAGACTGAGTCTGCTTTGCTAGCAGGTGCTAGTGGAAGCCTCACTTCGATTTGAAGTGAGGGGTGGACGTAGGCAGACTGGAGGTCTGACCGAACCACCTTAAAAACCTCTGGGTACTCGTGTGATTGTCTGTGGTGATTTTGTGGTGTGCCTTCTATCCACTCGAGCTATTGTCCGCACTGCGTTTTTGTGGGTTCAACTCTGAGATTGCTTATTTTAAGTGAATCATTCTTAAGTAATTTTTAATCGGTTGAAAACAGTGATCTATTCATCCCCTCCCCTTCTAGATCACTTTATATTTCTTGTATCACTTGGTATCAGAGCAGGTATTTCCCAATATGTGGTCCAACGGCCAGGGAAACGGATCCGCTGGTTCTCGCAGCTACATTGCTGAAGGGCAGTCAATCACCCGTCCCCCTTTCTTCGATGGTAATAACTATTTCTTTTGGAAGAACAGGATGGAAGTCTTTATCAGGGCCCAAAGCCACAAGCTCTGGAGAGTAATTACAGATGGTTCGTACCAACTTCCACCGAACGAAGACATGTGGATAGAGGAACAGGTTAAACTTTCCGCACTGAATTGGACAACTCCTAGCATCATACAGTGCGCCGTCCACCCGGAAGAGTACTTGAGGATTTCAGCGTGCAAGATTGCAAAGAAAATGTGGGATGAATTGCAGTTAATTTATGAGGGCACATCTCAAGTGAGAGCTACCAAGATCAATATGCTTACAACTCAGTATGAGTTGTTTAAGATGAAGCCAGAGGAGTCGATCACAGAAATGTATACTAGATTGTCTGTGATCATCAATAGTCTGAGAGGATTTGGAAAGGAGATTCAGCAAGAAGACATTGTCAGGAAGATCCTTAGGTCCCTAACTCCCATCTGGGATACTAAGGTGACCGTCATAGAGGAATCTAAAGATTTATCCACCATGTCAGTAACCCAGCTGATTGGGTCTCTCATGACCCATGAAATGAACTTCAAATAAGGGAATGATGGACATGACAGAAAGGGAAAGAATGTTGCTCTGAAAGTCTCACGACATACTAAGAAGAGCAGCAGCAGCAGTGGTGGTAGCAGCGAAGACTCTGACGGATTCTTAGACCTGGACAAGGGCGAGCAGGCCATGCTCACCAGGCAATTCAGAAAGTTCTTGAGGACTAAAGGGAAATTCTACAGGAGAAAGAAATTTAATGCTGCAAGGAAGTCTCCTGAACGAGAACTTGAGAAGAACCGGTTTGTTAAGAAGGTTACATGCTACCATTGTCAGAAACCTGGTCACATGAAAAGTGAATGTCCAGAGCTGCAAGCTAAGGCTCCCGGATACCAGAAGAAGATGGTGCACAAGAAAAAGAAAGCCATGCTGTGCACATGGAGCGACGAGGAGGAGGATTCAGAAGCCACCTCGTCCAGTGAAGGTGAAGAGAAGACTTGCCTCATGGCCAACCATGAGGAAGAGGTAACGAACTTATTTGAGAATTTTACTTTGGACGATTGGGAGGACGCCTATGGCGACCTGTTAGCTAAATATAATTTTCTAACCAAGGAGCACAGAATGCTTAAACGAAAGTTTCACTCTGTTTCTGAGGAACACTCTATTGCTGTTACAAGGAACATGAAAACCAAGGAGATGGCCATTGAGCTAGATCAGGCTAGAAGTGAGATCGAGAAGTTTAGAATGGAAAGAGAGGAAAATCTAGCTAGGATGAATGAGCTGAAGAGTAAAACTGAAGAGAGTAAAAAAGAGTTTAGACTGATTGCAGAAAAATATGAGGCGGTTAGAAAAGTTAATCAGGAACTCCAGGACCAATGTAATGAACTTCAGAAGGAGATTGAGGACAAAGGAAAAATGCTAGAAAAATTTACAGAGGGGAGAAACAATCTGAATGCCCTTCTGGGGTCGAGGGTAAACTTCAATAGGGAGGGATTAGGATACTATCCCACAAGTAAAAAACCCTTTGAATTTAAAACTGTCACGTTCTGCCCCGCCAAGGGTAAAGAAAAACTGGAAACATCATCCAGTTCCAAATCTGTCTCTACATTGAAGGTTTCGACCAGCAAATCCATTCAATCCACTGGTCAGCAAGCTAAGTCAGGAAATCCTGAGACTAGAACTGCTCCTGTGCAACAGTTGTGGAACAAAGGTTTTCACACGACCATTCCTATTGATGTCACTAGAAAGGTGAACAGTTTCGCTAAGAAAGTTCAGCATGCTAGTTATCAAGGAAAGCATGCAAGCATGCATCACTTTCAGCACAATTTTCATTTGAATAAAAATGGTTACATGAATTATGCTCAGCACACACGTGTTTCCTCTAAGAGGCCAAACAACAATTTTGATGTTCGGAAACAGCATAATTTTAATAGGAATAGGCTCATTCAACACCCACTGAGAAATGCCAAGAAGGAAGAATCAATCCACATGAAATCACTGAAAAGAATAGTAAAACAAATGTGGGTTGCTAAGTGTAATTTGCATAAATTGAAAACTATCTTTGGACCCAATTTGAATTGGGTCCCACATTACTTTGTCTGAACTCTCGCAGGTTAGCCTGGCAGCCGAGCATAACAAGTGGTATCTTGACAGCGGCTGTAGCAGGCACATGACAGGAGACCGGTCCAAATTTAGCAAACTGAAAATGAAGTTTGGGGGGTTGGTCAAATTCGGTGGAAATAACAGAGGAAGAATAATTGAAATTGGTACAGTTGGTAAGTCCTCTACTAACTCCATTGAAGATGTGTATCTTGTAGAAGGACTTCAGCACAACTTGGTAAGTATAAGTCAACTCTGGACAAAGGACACAAGGTACTCTTTGACCACAATTCCTGCACTATTTTTGAGCTGAATTCTGATAACGTCATGTTAAAAGGTCATAGAGTAAACAATGTATACATCGTAGACCTGGATGATAATCCTGAAACTAACTCGTGTATGTCTGCTAACTCTGAACATGTTGCTTTTGACTGGCATAGGCGTCTAGGCCATGCTAGTATGTCTACAATGAATAAACTGTCTAAGCATAACCTAGTTAGAGGTTTGCCCAGAATAAGATTTCAGTTAGGGTCCAAGCTATGTGATGCTTGTGCACAAGGTAAATAGACTCGTGCAGTTTTTAAGTTAAGAACTGAGAGTCTTTCATCTGAACCGCTGCAGCACTTGCACATGGATCTCTTTGGTCCTACTCGCATACAACGTTTGTCAGGTAAGAGATATGGATTAGTCATAGTTGATGACTTCACTAGATTTTCTTGGTTGTTTTGTTTAGCAAATAAAAATGATGCTTTTGTTCACTTTGAAGAACTTTTCAATAAAATCAAACTGCAAGGTGAACATAATATCATTACAATTCAGTTTGACCATGGAGGAGAGTTTGAGAACTCTTCATTTTCTGAATTTTGCTCAAGAGAGGGAGTGACTCACAAATTCTCTTCTCCCAGGACACTGGAGCAGAACGGAATTGTTGAGAGAAGAAATAGGTCAATAATTGAAATGGCCAGGACTATGCTGATTGAGAGTGGACTTCCAAGGAGATTTTGGGCTGAACCTGCGAATACTGCATGCTACATTCTAAACCGAGCCTTGGTAAGACCTACTCATAGGAAAACTCCTTATGAACTTCTCAAGGGTAAGCAGCCAAACATTTCTTACTTTAAAGTTTTTGGCTCCAAATGTTTTATTCACAATAATGGTAAGAATGGTTTGGACAAATTTGAAGCTAGAAGCTCTCCTGGAATTTTTCTCGGATATTCAGAAACCTCAAGGGCTTACAGAGTTTTCAATAAAGATGATCAAACTGTTGAAGAAACACCGCATGTAGTGTTTGATGAAAATGATTTCTCTAACAAAGTGATGAATGATGACAGGGAGCCATCTAATAAAGGAGATTTCTTGGAGAAAATTGTAGAAGAAGAGATGCATCCAGCTGCTCAACCAGAAAATTCACAGCAAGAAGGAGCAGCTGAGGTAGGTGAACCCTCAGGTGAGATAATATTTCACGAAGACCACCCTAGTGAAAATGTCATAGGCAATTTGCATGATCCTCCTAGGACAAGGTCTCATTTTAGAATTGTCCAAGAACAGGACTTAGCTGCATTGGTATCTCAGGTGGAACCCAAATCTGTGGAAGAAGCCTTAAAACATGATTCTTGGGTATCCGCCATGTGTGAGGAATTAAATCAATTTGAGAAAAATATTGTATGGGAACTAGTTCCCAGACCGGATAACACTCATGTCATTGGCACTAAATGGGTTTTCAAGAATAAAGTTGATGAGAATGGAGCTATTTCTAGAAACAAAGCAAGACTTATAGCTCAAGACTACAGTCAGAAATTTGGTGTGGATTTTGATGAATCCTATGCCCCAGTGGCTAGGATGGAAGCTATAAGAATTCTGCTTGCATTTGCATGCTCTAGGAACATTCGGCTGCAGCAGATGGATGTCAAAAGCGCATTCTTAAATGGGTTATTGAAGGAAGAGGTATATGTTGAACAACCTCCAGGTTTTAATTTCTCTGTTCAGCCTAACATGGTTTTTAGGTTGAATAAAGCCCTCTATGGATTGAAGCAGGCTCCCCGAGCCTGGTATGAGAGACTTTCTGAATTCCTCTTGAGCAAGGGCTACACTCGAGGTAAGGTTGACCAAACCCTCTTCACCAAAAATCTTGGAAAGGATTTAATAGTGGTCCAGGTATATGTTGATGATATCATCTTCGGATCTAACAATTCAAAATTGTGTAAAGAATTTTCTGAATCTATGTCTCATGAATTTGAAATGAGTTTAGTTGGTGAACTAAAGTATTTTCTTGGGCTGCAGGTCAAATAGATGGAGGATGGTTGTTTCATAAATCAAACCAAGTATACTCTGGAGATGCTGAAAAGGTTTGGAATGACCAACCTCAAGACTATCTCAACACCCATGGTCACCAACTCCTCACTGGATTCAGACGAAAAAGGTAAAGAGGTGGATGCTAAATTATATAGAGGTATGATCGGTTCACTCCTCTACTTAACAGCATCCAGGCCTGACATTCAATTTAGTGTAGGGATGTGTGCCAGATACCAGGCTAGGCCTACTGAATTGCATTTGGCAACTGTAAAAAGAATCTTTAGATACTTATCTGCTACCCATGATCTAGGTCTTTGGTATCCTGCATCATGTAGTTTAGATCTCATTGCATATACAGATGCAGATTATGCAGGATGTAAATTGGACAGGAAAAGCACTAGTGGTCACTGCGAATTTTTAGGAGGGTGCCTAGTCTCTTGGGGATCCAAGAAGCAACACTCTGTGGCTCTTTCTACTGTTGAAGCTGAGTATGTGGCAGCAGGGAGCTGTGGCACACAGGTTATATGGATAAAACACCAGCTTCTGGATTACTCAGTTGAGCTAAGTTGCACTTCCATCTTTTGTGACAATACTAGTGCAATAAACATTGCAAAGAATCATGTACTTCATTCTCGAACTAAACACATCGAAATCAGGCATCATTTTATTCGAGATGAAGCAGCTAGGAAGACCTTTGAGTTGATCCATGTTGGCACTAACTCACAAATTGCAGATATTTTCACTAAGCCACTGGATACTGAAAAATTTAGCACATTGCGCTGAGAATTAGGTATTTACAGAATTTCATGATTGAATAATTGATCTCTGAATAATCTGTCATGTGCTCTTGTGCTTATCTATACTCATTGTCTGTTGCTGAAAATAACCTCATTATGAGTGTTTGCTAATTCACTCGTATTGATTGATATCACTTTGTTTTCTTTGAGGTGTTTTTGAGGTATGTCTTGGTTAAGTCTGAGTTGGAGTCAAGGTCTCAGGGGGAGCTAGATTAATAATAGGTGTCATGCTCTTTTGGCCAAATCTGAACATACTTTGAACGGATTTTTGCTGACCTTATAAGAGAATCAGCTTGAGTAGGTGTATAAAAGAAATTTTTGGATGTTTTATCTGTTAAGACTGTTCATCTAATTTCTTGTTGGAATTTCAGCTGTTAGTCCCACTGAGATCAAAATCTGAATTCAAGACTATCTTCCTACACTGTAACTGACTTCTGATCTAGCCAGTACAGCATACCTACTTAGTCTAGTTAAGTCCGAAATGAGGTATATAGTGTTTTAGTCTGAAAAACCTTGGAGCTGGTGTATTGTTCTCAAACTGAATCAAGACTAATTTACAAGGTTTCAAGTGCAGTTTAATGAAAAAAAATTCATGAAAGAAGTTTTAACAATCTTGTTAACTGTTCATTGAGAAACTGGGACTTTCATCAATGAAGTGAAAGCATCCCATGTCATGAGATGGCAGTATAAATCAGGTTTAATTAGCTGTCTTGATCATACAGAGCTATGGTACATATCTGGTTAGTAACTGGGGTGTCTGACCTCTGGTAAAGGTGTCACCTTAATGTCAACACCAGTTAGACTACTATCTCTGTCCTCTTGTCAGAAGGGGTAATGTGGTCTTGCCACCAAGTAACTGGGGATTCCTACCTCTAAACAAGGTGTCTCCCTAATGTCAAAGGTGTACTTGACAGATTTACCTTTGATCTTGACCATCTTTAAAAAAAAAAATTTCTCCCTCTTGGTATCAAGATCATGTTCACTTGGCATATAGTTCTTGGTTTGTTTGTTTTCAATACCACAGGTCTTTGTTTTCCTGACTTCCTTGCTTTGTACTCTCTGAGTAAAGACTTACTCTGACCATACTGGTATCATGTACCTTACTTGCTTAGAATCTAGTTCTGTGTATGGAGCGGATCTTCATTCACCATTTTGCACACAGTCTGACTAACTGATCTTCAAAATCCTCACATTAAATTAATGGCTTTCTTAATTGCCTAAACATCTCAATAACTTTCCTTTATCAGCCATACTCTCTCTTGTTTTCTCTCCACTGTCAGCAATTTTCTTTTCGTGATATCTTCAGACCTGCCCCTAGTTTTGATGATGTCAAAGGGGGAGAGTGTCTTGCTTGTGTTTTGCTGAGGGCAAGCGAAAGATAAGTGCCCTGAGTTATCTAGTCAGAGGAAAGCAGTTGTTGTGATCAGGGGGAGCTCTTGGGAGTCGTCAGAGGAGGCGAGTGTGTTGTGTGTCTGCATTGCTTATCTTCACATAATCTCATTGCACTTCATCTCTGTTATTTAATATAGTGTTGCCATCATCAAAAAGGGGGAGATTGTTGGATTTTTGTGACTTCCCTAGTGTTTTGATGATGAGCATCACTATGTTAAATATTGTCATTTTAATCAGATATATTGCATAATGTTATGCATTTGAAACTTCCATGATTAACTGGTAAACTGCTATGAGGTAGTACCTTATATGTCCGTACTGTTCCTTTCATACTTCGTGTTATTTGTGTTTACTACACTTCGTGTTGTCCTTTTGTACGTCGTGTTGTTCCAACTATGTTTGCTGATTATCTTCGTGCTGTTTACTGAAGTAGCTCGATTTGTTCTGATGAACTGCGAGTCGTTTTCCTGTGAACCTCGTGTCATTTCCTCAGTATTTAGTTGCTCATCTCGAGTCATCCTTTTTATTTTTGCTCTTGTGTTTTCGTGTCATTTACTGTAGTTACTCGAGTCGTTTTCCTGCTTTCACTGTTTTATCACGTGTCGTTGTAGCCGTTCCTGTCTTCTGTCTTCGTGTTGTTTTTCCTAGACCCCGTGTCCTTTTTGCTTTGTGACCACACTTCGTGTAGGGTTCTATTTTCATCTTCAAGTTGGTTTCAGTCCGTGTCGTCCTCGTCTTCGAGTCGTTCGTAAGTTCGAGCAATTTTGTATTCGAGTCATTTTTTAATGTCTTCGTGTTGTTTCTGTGTTTGTGTCTTCGTGTTGTTGTTTTTGTATTTGTGTCTTCGTGTTGCTTCTTTCTATCTTCGTCCAAGGTTCCTCTGATCGTGTGTTTCTATCGTTTCACTCCGTGTTATTTCCTTCTCACCTCGTGCTGTTCTCATCTGACTTCGTGTCGTTCTCTTTGTAGTGTTAGCCTTGTTACTGTGGTACCTCGTGTCGTTCTCTCTTTATTTAGTGCTGTAGTCATCTTGTGTATCTCGTGTCGTTCTCAGCATAGTGCATCTCGTATTGCTATCACATACCTCATGCAGTTTTAGTTTTTGTGGCCCTGAGTTTTAATGGTTTTAATTTCTTTGCAGAAGAAGAAGAAAAACAAAAAGAAGAAGGTGGTCCGAGGAAGAATATTCCCCAGTGTCTGGGCTGCACGTGATCCAATACTAAAGGAACCAATGCTATAAGGGCACGTGGCAAGAAGGTTCTGGATCGAGCGCGGGAAGCACACGCCTTGCATGAACCCTCCTGATCACTTATAAAAGCACTGCCTCACCATCTACGAAAAGTGGGGCTCCGAGGTTACAGAAAAGAAATTTAAGTAAGAGCAGATGAGAAAGAGCCTCCCTGAGAAACTAGAGTGATCCCTGAGAAACTAGAGTGATCCAGTTGAGAGAGAAGAGAGAGCAGAAGAGTGATCAGAAAATGGGTATTGACTTACGGATCAAATCCGAAGTCTGCTGCTCAATTTAAGCTACATTGTTTCCAGTTTCTGAAATTTGGCTTCCGTCTTTATTGTTTTCATTTTTATCTGCTTTTTCCTTCTTGATTGAAAGTTCTCTGTGTTACCTCCTGGTGTTCAGGGGAAGAGAGAGACGTGTTCTCTCTGGTTCACTTGCAACAGAGGTTGCAGTATTGTTTCCTCTCGTAGAAGAGGTGTTCCCTCTGGGCTTCAAAGGAAGAGAGACCTTGGTCTCTGGTTCTAGTGACTGCAGATCACTAGTGTTCCCTCCGGTTGGAGGAAGAGGAACTTGTTTCCTGGTTTCTAGGGACTTGGCGTCCTTAGGGTTCCCTCCGGGTGTGGAGGAAGAGGGGAGGGTGTTCCCCTGGTGAAGCTGTGAATCAGCCGTTGTCGCAGACTAAGTCTGCTTTGCTAGCAGGTGCTAGTGGAAGCCTCACTTCGATTTGAAGTGAGGGGTGGACGTAGGCAGACTGGAGGTCTGACCGAACCACCTTAAAAACCTCTGGGTACTCGTGTGATTGTCAGTGGTAATTTTGTGGTGTGCCTTCTATCCACTCGAGCTATTGTCCGCACTGCGTTTTTGTGGGTTCAACTCCGAGATTGCTTGTTTTAAGTGAATCATTCTTAAGTAATTTTTAATCGGTTGAAAACAGTGATCTATTCATCCCCTCCCCTTCTAGATCACTTTATATTTCTTGTATCATTTGGAAGACCCGGCTCAGGATTGGTTATTTTCTCTTCCGCAAGAGCAGATTGTGAATTTTCAAGCCGTTCAAGAGAAGTTCATTCAACAGTATCAGGACCAGATTGGACCCAAGTATTCTATGGTGGATCTGGCCCATGAGATGATGAAGCCCGATGAGGATTTCTACACCTTTGCTGACCGCTGGCGTCGCCTTGCCCCGCAAGTCCCAAGGCACATTCCTGAGCTGAAACAAATCAAGATGTTAATTTCCAATGCAACCCCCGAGTACCGCTTCATCTTAGCCCTCAATGACATCACCTCCTGGCAACAACTTTATAGCCGAGCCCACTTCATCTGCCAACAACTCCAAGATTCCCTTGACCCTGAGTCTTCTCCGCCTTCTACATCTCCAACATCCCGCCATCTACATCCACCTCCACCTCCACTTACACCTCACCCTCCACAAGCCAACCCTACACTCCCATGAGTCAGCCTTCCATGAGTCAGCCTTACGCCACATCCACCTCCACGTATCAAACCTCCACGAGTCATCCTTCCATGAGTCAACCTTCCGCTTCTACATACCCGTACACTTCTACAACTCAACCCTCCACGAGTCAGCCTTCCGCTTATCCATACCCTCATGTGTCTCCGCCTGTGTCTCCACCTCTGGTCAAGGGAACACCACACCTCGAGCAAGTAGATGTCGTCTATATACCCCCTCATCCCGCTCCACATATGCCATCACCAAAGCCCTCCACCACTAGCCAAGCACTCTTGCCTACACAACCACCGCATCCATCACTACGACCTTCCACTTCACCTCATACTCCTCATCATCCACCTTGCCCAAAGCAGGCACCTCCTCATCCTCCGTTGCCAGAGTGTTTTATTGACATTTTTAGGGCTTTGATGGCCACCCTCGCATTGCCACTTCCTCCGGTTGTGCCTTGCCGACCCATGGTCGAGGATTTGCTCCAATTTTATGGTTATCATCGCCAGCAGGGGCATTTGGTTGAGGATTGCCCCAAGTTTCGGGAGTTTGTTTATGACCTACAAGATAAGAAAAGGATTGATTGGGCCGCGATTCACAAGGTCATTTCACATCTTTGCAGCGAACAGTAGCAGCAAGTGTCGCCCAGGCAGCTGTCTCCATTTCAAGACCAGGGGCACCCCTGTGATTCTTCGTCTAGCGTTGCACCCGCTCCATCACCTACTGCCTCACCTACCCCATTACCTTCGCCATCTTCTACGCCGTCTCCATCACCTCCATAAACCCAAGACTCAGCTCAGGCTAGTGCCATCCCTTCTTCCTCTATTCCCGTTACCATTACTTCCACTCCCAATGCCGCCCGACGCATCGTGTCGATACGTCAACGATGGGCGCCATGGCCTTCCCCTTTGCCTTCATCACCGCCTCCATCTCCACTACCTTCATTACCTACGCCATCTCTACCACCCTCACCATCGCCTAAACCTCCATCATCTCCGCGTCAACCTTTACCTTCATCTGAGCCTATCATCACCGCATCGCATGCACCTCCACTCGACGTCATTGAAGCCTCCACGCCATCTGAACCTATTCCTACCACCTCCACTTCTCCATCCACTTACACCCCACGAAGTGGGTGTGCTCTACCTCCTGTGCCTCTTAGGTCTAGTCCCTAGGGAGACGATGAGCCGAATCAGGATGATGCATTACCGGCTCTACATTTCAAGCTTTAGGATTTCATTTGCAGCATGCCAGTCCAAGTCATGGTCCCAGGCTATTTTGGAGATGATGAGCCTACACTTTTGAATATGGTTGCCAAGAAAAGCTCTCATGAACTACGGTCAGTTTCTTCTCAAGCAAAGTCGGTAGCAATCTCTTTGCTCGCCGGAGGGTTCACCATTGATGTTGTTATCACATCTCGCTCGATTGCTGTTCAGTTCACTGGCCAAGAGGGGTTCTCCACCCGAATTATGCTAACTCATACGGTCGCCAAGAGTTTGATGAGTTTCATATTCAAGGGGCAATTGGCCGTATCTTCCATGCTATCAAAGGACATTCTACACTCTTTATGCAATCTCTCTCAGTTTATCAGTACACTGGCCACGTCAACGCCGTGTATTACTCTCCCTCAGCTTCATCCTTATCTTCTAGTAAGGGAGTTATGCTTCATGGCTGATTACCGAGAGAAGTTGTTGAATCTTCACATCTTGGTGCCGAGAGACAAGACTCCATGGTTTTCTAATATTCGGCATTCTGACGAGTTAGTTGTTCAAGAATGTCCACATGGTGTTAGCACCGGGTGTCTAGGGGCAACTACCCCGATGAAGCTGCATGTTCATAACCGGGGCAGATCGTCTGCCAGATGGGCACGTTATTTGAAAAGACATTGCAAGTTGAGAAGGCTGAAGACGAGCCTGCGCCAGGTGGGTCCATTACAAGGAAGTTTCGGCTAATAAGAGGCGGCGGAGCAAGTTCAAAAGACGTCAACTATGCGCTCAGGGGTCCACTTCTCCTTTTTCGTCCTTTAATTCATCATTTCTCCTACTGAGCTCCCACCTTTGGGTGGTGTATCTTCCTTTCTCTGATCCAATTCCCATGATTTTCTCCTCTCTCCCCAGGTCCACGAACCCCCATTCTTCTTTCTCTCATCCAGATTCTCTTGATCCTTCTCGCACTCACGATTCTAGGCCTCGGCCTATGCCCTCTCATCATCCCGATCCTAGGACATCTTCTGATTCTTCTCCTCCGATATCTTCAGGTCCTCGTTCTTTTTCCCCGACTCTGTCGGGTGGTCCTTATTCTCCTTCCCTAACCCTGTCGGGTGATTCTCGTTCTCCTTCCTCGACCCTGTCGGGTGCCTATGATTCTCTTTCCCCGACTCTGTCGGGTGGTCCTTCTTCTCCTTCCCCGACCATGTCGGGTGATTCTCGTTCTCCTTCCCTGACCCTATCGAGTGCCTATAATTCTCTTTCCCCGACTCTGTCGGGTGGTCCTTATTCTCCTTCCCTAACCCTATCGGGTGATTCTCATTCTTCTTCCCCGACCCTGTCGGGTGGTCCTCATTCTCTTTCCCCGACCATGTCGGGTGATTACCCTTCCCTTTCCCTGACGTTGTCAGGTGATTCTAATTCTCCTTCCTCGACCCCGTCTGGTGATTATCATTCCTCTTTTCTGACTGCGTCGGATGATTCTTCTTCTCCTCTTTCTACTCATTCTTCCTCACCCTTTCGGGGGTGTTGCCCTTTTTCTTGCTGTTTTCGAGGCTTTAGTCCGCCTTGATCCCAATTGATCTTTGTTTATTCTGTATTCGGTTCCTTGTTATCAGGGTCTCCGTGCCTTAACGAGGGTGTTCTAGCCCTCGTCTCTCTTCCTTTTTATCCTTCTTCATCCAGTATGATATCTGCCGCTCCTCCGTGTAGAGGAATTTTCAAGTCTTGCTATCCTTTCCATCTTGATCCTGACAAGCAAAGAATACAAAGCTCGTACTACTCAAAGCTCGACAGTCAAGATCGCTTCAAGATGCTACTTCCACACTATGGATTTGCAAGGTATCTTTGTTTAGTACAAGAATATGCTATTACTCTTATTGTTATTCCTGCGCATGCTTATAATTCTGGTTCCTCAACATGTTTGACTGGTGTTAGGAAGTTTGCTTAGTTCAGTTAAAAAGAGGTCGCTTCTGCAGCATCTTAGACTGGTGATAGCTCCGTGCTGGGAGTCTAGTTTCTTTCCCCGATCGTTGAGGGTGACCTTTTGTATGGGATTTTACACACTACACGGAAAGCCATAGCCGATTCCTCTAAGACAACATCGTTACTGTTTTGGCCATACTATGGGTATGCATAAAGGTCTTTTCTTTTCTCTGCTTGGCCAAGTGCAGGGGCAAGAGATGGATGGATGAGATGACCAACCTAGGTGCTCCCCAATACGGGAAAGGTCTCAAATAGGGGTAGTCCTAGAAAAAGAAACGAATGAAAAATACCATGAAAAATGCCCCTGATCCTAGTAACCGGGCCTACTTCTCCTAAGGCAATAGATGAGGTTTGGGTAAAATGGTGAAAGATAGTGCAGCATCATGTGTGTATCAAAATCAAAAGTGGGCTTTATTTCAATATCTGGCCGATAAGGGATATGTCAAAATCATATATGAAAATCAATGCAAAATTATAAAAATCAAAGACATAAAGTCTCGGCGCAACAAACTGTATCTTTGAGGGGTAGTGCCCTGGAAGGAATTCGAGTCTTGATGTCTCCCATCCTACATAAAGCTTGTCTCCAATTTTCTTTTGCTTCTCCCTCTTATGTTGGGTTGTATCCCAGGTATGACCTTAGTAGGGGCACTATTCTTTAGAGGCAGATGGTTGCGGTGAGTCACCCTCACATGCATGCCATGTTTAAGGAAAATCTTTAATGAAAGGGGGGGAACGACGATCCCTGGCAAGTAGTTTGAGCCCGCCCTTGGGTGCTGCGGATTGCTGTCAAAATTTCAAAAAAAAATTAAATACTTTGAAATTTCAAAAAAAAATCAAATACTTCAAAATTCTAAAAAAAATCAAATATTTCAAAAATCCAGAAAAATCAAATATTGTTGAAAATAAAAAAATCATAAAATTAAAAAAATCCAAAAATTATCAAAAAAATTATCAAAAATCCAAAAAATGTGTCTTTTATATTCGTTTTCATGCATTTACATTTGTTTTTAGGATAGATACGTAATCCGTTTGTTAAGTGTGCAAGTTGCAAGTGCTTCAAGTTTCCTTGCTCCATATCTTTCGCTTTGCCTCATGTCCATGTCTTTTGATCTATTCTGCTCTCCTCTTTCAATTTTATCTCTCGGTCTCTTTTGAAGCTTTAGTCCTTCTCAGCTTTTAGCTTATCTTGCCTCACATGATCATGTCTCTATGAGAGGGCATTGCCTCATGATTATGAACCTGGCAGTTCTACTTCATCTGATCTTGGGCTTTGATTGAAGAGCATATTTGTCGTGTCTTTTGTCCCGCCGTGTCCATGTCGCACGTGTCTATGTCTTTTTGTATCGTCCCACACAGTTGTTTTCTCCCCCCGTGTCTGTCATGTTTTTGTCCCACTATGTCGCCATGCTATGTGTTGTCCGTGTCTTTTATCCCCCGTAGTTGTTGTCCCAACCATGTGTTGAGTGAAGGGCCCGGATTCAGAGGGGGGTGAATGAATCCCAAAAGGAAATTTGCCCAATTTGAAACTTAGATTATGATTAACACTGAACTTACAAAGTATTACAGAAATAAAACTTTGATTCAGTAATACAATAAACCAGCTTGATCTAAAACAGACGTTCTAACGAGACATAAGATAGAACACTTGACCTGCATGCCCAGCAAACTCGGTGATTCTAGGCGATTGAACTGATCTTAAGCATTCATTCACCGTGGCTGAAAGGAAATTAGGTCGCGATCCTAAACATGCACTTAATAACCTCAGAGAAGAAATCAGATCACAATGCACAAGGGGTTTTAGGTGGTTCGGTCATCAGACCTACATCCACCCCACACTCCAACCAGAGTGTGCCTTACTATTGCTTCATAGCTTGAAACTGCTGGGCACCACAGCTTGCCTACAAACACTGCCTAACAGCTTGAGCCAGAGGAACACACTCCTCTCTTCTTCCAACCAGGAAGGAACCGCTAGTGACACCCAGTCACCAGCAACCAGAGACCCAAGTCTCTCTTCCCCTGAATCCACAGGAGGAAACCCGACCTCAAAACAGAGAATCGGAACACACGGTTAAGAAGAAAAGTAGCAAAGGAAAGTAAACCAATCAAAAAAAATGAGAATAAGTATAGCTCTCGCAGGAGTAGATTAATCAGGATCTGATCCAGAGAACCGACAGTTAGCTGGACACTGCCTGCTTTAAACTTTATCACTCTCTCTTCTCAAAATCTTCTCTCAGCACAGATGTTCGACTCGGGTTTTCTCTCTTGGTTCACAGCACTCTTCTCACACTCCTTTTTCTTCTTCCACTCTTTCTTCTTCTCTTCTCCTCGTCTATATATTTTTCATACCTACACCACTTCCTCAGTATATATATATATATATACTCCAGAGGCCTAGGAGAGTGGATACCACGTTTCTCGCCTTAAAGGCTGGAGCACGTGATGGAACAATCTGGAGCTCTATCTTCCTCAGATCACGTGCCAAGCACCTTGTTGGAAACAGCGACTGCATCGGCCTCGTTGCTATAGGGATTTGTATGGGCTTGGTGTGCAAGGAGCAAACCGTGCGCCAATCCACTTTAGCTGTCTACAGGACTTGCACCGAGTTTAGAAGACATGAAACAGGAACTACACCGACCTCGAGTATTTCAAAAAGAAAGAGAATGCACCGATATGAGGTGAGCAAAAATGAGAAATGCACTAAACTAATGAAAAGATGACAAAGAAAGGATTACACTGACTCGGGTTAGGCTGTCCAAGCAAGATATGCACCGAGATGCCAGACAGAGATGAACATAATAGAGAGAGATGCAAGACAAAGCTTGCACCAAGTAAAGATTTTCTGTCCACGTTAGACCTTGCACAAAGATGGCAGAGAGAAATGCACTTGTACTAAATGAGGAGACTAATACAGTGCGTGCTCGTCAAGAATTGCACTGACCCACAAATTGCACCGACCCCTGGAGGTGAGATGCAAGGGCAAGGTATGCACGGACCTTGATGTGCATGATGCATTTGGTTGCACCGAGAAAGAAGCTAATCGTCAGTATGTGGGCATGAACAGAAACTTGCACTGAGGCAAGCACTTATGCGTGAAGAGCAGAACTAAGCGAGAGTTGCACCGAGCTGAGTTCTAAACCCTTTTACTAACCAAGACTTGCACCGACTAGGTGCAGATCAAACCTTGCACCGAGAATGATAATGCAATCCAAACATGAGCTGCACTGAGATGACAAAGAGAAATACATGACAAGGCTTGCACCGAGATGGATTTGCACTGAGACGAAAGGAATGACCAGCATAACCAATGCATTCTGGTCAGGAATTTGCACCGACCCAAGAGTTGAGGTGCAGAGACATGATATGCACGTACCTTTTTTTTTTTTTGCGAAAACCCTGTCTAGAGTTGAGTAGGAGAATGCACCCCTTTCCAGGGGAAAGGAGAAAGCCACTCCACCACCCAAACCTAGAAGGTAAATTTTATTGTAAGCAAAATGAATAAAATAGTTACATCATGCGAAGGTTGGGCATTCCTAGCTTATCCAATTGAGCAGCACCTTTAACAATATTAGGTAGCTCTTGGCGAACAAAAAAAGAATTGCACTTAGTGCTTTGAATTAGTACCTTGGAAGGCTAGACATGATATGCACGTACCTTAGTGGACATGACCTAGAGAAATGCACAGAGACAAAGTTTGACAGCAGAACATGTGCATGAACAGGTACTTGCACCGAGGCAAGCACTTCATGTGAGAGATGCAGAACTTGCACTGACTATGACTTAGTCTATGAAATAGCATGGACCACATGGACCATACACAACAGATAAAATTGGAGAATTAAAACACCAACAGCTAAGCATGATTCATCAAAAAGTCACTATAAAGACTAGAGTTTCTAGACATAAGCAATCCACCATGCAAACAGTCCACATGAATTGATCAAATATTCTAATCAGATGCAATAATTCAATCACACATGACTCAAAAATTGTCATTATCAAAACCAGCGATCCAACAATCTCCCCCTTTTTGATGATGACAACCCAATGAGTCATGTATGATAATTCACATAATGAATTAAGCAAAAAGCAATTTCTGTCATGCATATAGCAACCACTATTTCAGCACAAACAGCAATAAGAATTAGGTGACAAGAGATACCCACCAGAACTCTAAGAATCATCCAAAAACTTAAAGTCATCCATAAGGAAGGTTTAAAGTTATCCACAAAAAGGAATTTAAAGTCATCCATCATCCACACAAAAATATGTAAAGTCATTCACAAAAAAAAATCATCAGCAGCAAAAAAAAACATCATTAGCAGATCACATCTACATGACTTTTTCTCTCCCCCTTTGTCATTATCAAAGACCGTGGGAGCTTCTGGGGTCTCTCGGATCTCTGGGAGGAGCGGAACTTGAGCTTCCTCGTTGAGGGTGTCTATCTAGGATGGAATTCTGAAGAGACTGCAAGGAGTTGGATAGCTGCTCAAAGCAGTAGAAAATAGTGCTGCTAATACTGGTCGAGAGAGAGGACATATCTGCTTGCTCTGTTAAGACATTTTCAAGTCTGGCTACAACTGTAGCAATTTCAGATTGAGCATTGTCCAATGTTGTACGGATCTCCTATTAACCAGTGAGGAGGGGATGATCCAGAGTCCTCATCTTTGCAAGCTCAATGTTGATATCGTAGGTTTTGTCAAGGATAGTGACAAGGGTCTTGTAAGAAGTGGTCTGAGTGCTTTGAACACTGCTAACCGCCTCTCCTATTCTACTAATCAGTCCTAAGAGCTTTCCTAAGAACTCTTGCATCGTATCATCTATCCTCCGTTTGTCAGCCACAAATTGTGTCCACTGCGTATTCACTCTGTGCTCTAGAAGATGTAGTCTTGTGCTTATTTTGTTCAGATAAAGGTTTGTGTACAGAAGTTGGGAAGATAGCATCTTACTCTGATTTTTAACCAAAGTTGTCAGATTGTTGAGCAAATCAGAAATATTCGGCTCACTATTGGCCTCAGTTGAACTTGTAGACGGAGTGCTTGATTCAGGATACTCGACATTGTAAACCGGATGTTCTTCCTCAAAAATATGTGTATCCTTGGCAAATGGTTCAGCTGGTTCCTTAGGCACTACAGAGCAATAAAGATCAATCAATATCAATGCTTTCCCAAAAACTTTTTCATCTCAGATCCCCCCCAAAAAAAAAAATTTACCAGTTCAGAATGATCTGCGATCAGCTCAATATCATTATCCACTAAAGGCAGAAGAGCAAAGTTCGGTTTCTAGAAAACATATCAGCTTTACAAGGGGATTTTGTGTACCTTTGTTTCCAGAAGATTCACCCACTATCTCTTTTCCTTTTCTTTTCTTTCCTTCGGAGACTTCTTCACTTTTTTCAACCCTTGCTTCCTCGAGAGGGACGAGCTCATCGGCCTTCATTTTTCCTTGGGCATCTCCAGTAGGCCACTCCTTACTTTTGCTCTCATAATCATTTTCTCTTTCGGACATGCTGATGTCTTGAGTTGGCAGTAGCTGCTCCTCTAACACCTCTTCCCTCCCCTTGTTCTTAGTTGACAGAGAAGACATCACAGAAGATGGTGATTGAGACGAGGACGTCCTCTTTCAAGAACGACAAGGGTGGATGCTGAAGCAGCTAAATGGAATGTGAAAAGGCGAGAACCAGAACGGCGGAGAAGAAAAACTCAAGCGGGAAACTGGAGAGATGCTTACGGCGGGAAGTCATGAGAAAGGGAATGACCTAGCTTGAAAAAGGGCGGAAATTTTTAGGGTTAAACAATGTATAAAATACATTATCCTTTTTTTGACATACACTTTATCCCCAAACTGCCCTTCTTGTGTATGAAATATTTTTTTCTTCACCTCCTTTATGGTCTTTGGCGTATTAAACTTATATCTTATATGTTTATCGCTCAAAGGTTCATCTTTTAAGGCATACCCAATGGAGATAAACACTTTTAGTCACAGATCAATGTCCAGTTAATAAAAATCACCAAAGTAACTCATTATTTTCATAAGATAAAGCTAGTTTTCAGACATATGTCTTATATTATATTTTTAAATTTAGTTTCAACCCCTGAGGTAGAACCAGAGTCAACCACATCTATTCTTTCTTTTGCCCCTTTTTTTAAATTTTAAATTTTTTTTTATTTTTATTGGAGCATTCCAATAAGACTGGCCATTTTACACAAGGAGATATGTTTATCAGACACCAGAAACCCTGGTTACTCAGCACAGTCTACCTTCTTGTCTCTTTTTATGAACAGAGATAGCTTATTTCTTCATGACATAATTTCTAGATTTCTTTGATCTAGACGACTAGTTTCTCAGAAATTTGCCATTACTCTGCCATTAACGTTTATTTTACTTGATGGCGTATTCCCTGGTCTACTTCATATTAGCTTGGAAGCATGATTTAAAAACACTTTATAAGACATTTTCTTCTACCAGATTATCCCAAAACTCATGAATTTCATATAGATGAATTTTATTAGGTTGGACTTTTCCAGTCATTAAGAGTGTTTTCAGCTCCGGTGAAAATGCTTTCAAGAGTTTTCTTGAAAAATTAGCCATAAGATATAATCTTTATAGGTCGAAGATCACTCAATTGGGAAGACCAACATTTTCATACACTACTGGGAGTGGTTTTTGGTCATAATAATGCACGATGGACAAGGATAATAATGTTCCATATATTGCTCCCCCTAAGTGTCAGCCCATGGGAAAGGAATTTAGATGAGAAGAGATGGATCATATGTTGATAATAAAGATGAAGGATGAAGAAGTGAGCTTTCCAACTACATTAGAGTAGAGGTCCAAATTGGTGTAGAGTTGCAGACTGCTTTAATCCAAAGATATCCTCAGTCAACTCTTGACCCAAACACTTCTGAACAGACCTGACAGATTCAACTCAACATCTCATCTTAAACACCACTAGCTTTCAAACTCATAATGTGCACCAACTACTTCATTTTCGCTCAGAACAGTTCAGCTCCCCCTCACTGAGTGCTAAGGTCCATAATTAGGCAGCACTTTGTTTTTCTTGCAGATAGAGAGAGGTATATACATGTTTTATTTCTAGACTCGTATGCAAATGTTCAAGTGACTCCTTTTAGATTTTCATAATAATGTTCGTGTGTGAAGAGCTAACATGCAGAAAGTGTGACAATTCATGTAGTAACAATTCAGAAACACTCTTATTATTTGCACGTATTTATCTAGAACATATAACTTTAGTACCATTGGAAGACTGACCTGAATAGAAATCCAGGCATGGGGTTTTCTCCTTCGAATGTCGTGGCTCAGTTACCCCTTTATTTCATTCCACGGCATACCTGCAAGTTAGCACTCTATTTGGCATGGGCAGGTACCCAAACGGTCTTGGGTCCTGCATGGTTAATAGCACCTTTGATGGGTGCTTTCCACAACTTTTGGGCCTCTATATCATCATGTATCATTAAAGAGCAATCATTCATCATGTGTCCAATTCACCCATAATAATAACAGAGAGCATCATGTTTTGATTTCTTGTTGTGCATACAATTATTTGCATGGAGTTTTTGTGCAGGTGCATACTGGTTTCTGTTGATCTTACCAAACTTGTTTTCCTTAACAGGATGTCTAGCATGTTTGAAATTTGCCCGCCTATTTTGAAGGTGCCAACAGTCCTTGACTGTATGGTCGTGCTTTCTACAGTGAGAGCATTTAAGAGAATTTCTTCTCAACGAGCCTGACCAGCATTTAGTGGCCTTGTGACCAATCTTGTTACAGTTAAAGCAAGTGATGTGCTGGTTCATTGAAACAAGTTTGCTCTTATTAAAATCATGTTGGCTTGCAGGGAATTTAGCATGATATGAATGAGATCTTTTCTTACCATTTCCAAACCAACAATGAGCAGCAGCGTGTCCTACTTTACCACAATTAGAGCATGTGACACTCTTTTTCTAAGTGACAGGGAACTTGACCTGAGGGTCCCTAGCATGTATTTTTCTAGCATTCAGATCATCTGATTCCATTAAGTTACATTCATGCATCAAGTGACCAATCTTGTGACAGTAATAACATTTCATGAGTTCCCTCTTATGTGCATGTTTAGGTGTATCAGTGCTTTTTACAGCATGCACATTTTCAATATGAGTGTGACTCAATCCTTTCTTCACATGACTGGCCTTTTCCATTTTTCCAGTTTGTTTCTGATTTTTCTGAACATTGGGTTGTTTATTTTCTGAGGTGGTGGCTACATCTGATGCTTTGATAAAGGATGTCATTAGCTTGTTTTTAAAAACTTTTTTGTTGACATTGTTGTAGCCTAACCCTTCCTTTTGAGCATTCACCTTAACTCCTAGCAACCTATCCAGATTTTCTTGCCCATCAACAAATTTAGACAAAACTCTGTTCAAATCCTGAATTTTGTTTTCAAGAGATGCAATGTGTATTTCATAACTTGCAATCTCTTGATCACTGCAATTAACAGCTTCATTCAATACTTTGTTGGCATTTTTGTATACTTCTATCTTCTTTCTCAGCTCATCAACTTTTTTAGTTTCGTTTATACATATGATTTTCCCTTTTTCAACTATAAGAAGTCTTTCAGACATGGCATTGTTCAACAGTTTTAATTTTTCAATTTCTTCTTTAAGCTTATCATTTTGAACCAACTCATTTATTAGGAGCTGATCTTCTGAATTGACCTCATGCTTTCTTCCATTTTCAAAATCCTTCATTTCTCTTTGCTATTTTTCAACCTTTTTCTGCAACTCCAGGTTTACAGATTTGATGGCTTCAAATTTTCTAGCTAACAAATTCTTCTCTTGCTCAAGTTTCCTAAAATTTTCTTGATTTTCTTTAACAGATTTTCTAAGGGAATCATTTTTAGATTTTACCTTGTTTAAATATGAGTTAACTTGTTCAAGATCCTTCAAAAGTTTCAGCAGCTTTTGATTATCAGACATACACGCATCATGAGATTGTTCCAGCTCCAAGTTATTATCATCTGTGAGATCAGAGATATTCTGACTAGTTTTCTTTTTCAACCCTTTGTATTGTTTTCTAAGTTTTTCATGTGACTCTAGCAGATCACCATATGCATTCTTCCAATCATCCAGAGTGTAATTCTCGAAGGGGTTTACCTGATCATCATCCTCGTCTTCATTTTGGCTGCTACTTTCACAGCTTCCATTAGCCATCATGCAACTGTCCTCCCTTTTCCTGTGAGCTAGCTTTAGCTTCTCCAGAACGTCCTTGGCAGACCTGCAGTCAAGAAGGGAAGGTTGTAAGACCTTGTCAGTAGCTGCTTTCATCAGATTCAAAACTTTCTGATTTTCCTCATGCTTTAATCTGTGACTATCGGTCCACTTGGACATTTTCTTTGGTAATCTGTGAGGACCATGTGAAATTAATTTCCACATATCAGGATCAGCTGAGATTACACTTCTGCACAGACTTACGAACCATGAATCAAAATTTGAACCGCTAAAGATCGGTGGATGAGCCACGGATCTAAACAGCAACCGTATACGTACCGCACAAATGTAGGATCTACTGAGAATCGTTAAATCTGGGCAATAAGAACCCGCTCTAATACCACTTGTTGAGTGAAGGGCCCGAATTCAGAGGGGGGGTGAATGAATCCCAAAAGGAAATTTACCCAATTTGAAACTTAGATCCTGATTAACACTGAACTTACAAAGTCTTGCGGAAATAAAACTTTGATTCAGTAATGCAGTAAACCAGCTTGATCTAAAACAGACGTTCTAACGAGACACAAGATAGAACACTTGACCTGCATGCCCAGCAAACTCGATGATTCTAGGCGATTGAACTGATCTTAAGCATTCATTCACCGTGGCTGAAAGGCAAATAGGTCGCGATCCTAAACATTCACTTAATAACCTCAGAGAAGAAATCAGATCACAATGCACAAGGGGTTTTAGGTGGTTCGGTCATCAGACCTACATCCACCCCACACTCCAACCAGAGTGTGGCTTACTGCTGCCTCACAGCTTGAAACCGCTGGGCACTACAGCTTGCCTACAAACACTGCCTAACAGCTTGAGCCAAAGGAACACACTCCTCTCTTCTTCCAACCCGAAAGGAACCGCTAGTGACACCCAGTCACTAGCAACCAGAGACCCAAGTCTCTCTTCCCCTGAATCCACAGGAGAAAACCTGACCTCAAAACAGAGAATCGAAAAACATAGTTAAGAAGAAAAGTAGCAAAGGAAAGTAAACCAATCAAAAAAAAAATGAGAAGAAGTATAGCTCTCGCAGGAGCAGATTAATCTGGATCTGATCCAGAGAACTGACAGTTAGCTGGACACTATCTCTTCTCTTTCTCTTCTCAAAATCTTCTCTCAGCACAGATGTTCGACTCGAGTTTTCTCTCTTGGTTCACAGCACTCTTCTCACACTCCTTTTTCTTCTTCCACTCTTTCTTCTTCTTTTCTCCTGGTCTATATATTTTTCATACCTACACCATTTCCTCAGTATATATATATTTACTTCAGAGGCCTGGGAGAGTGGATACCACGTTTCCCGCCTTAAAGGCTAGAGCACGTGATGGAACAATCTGGAGCTCTATCTTCCTCAGATCACGTGCCAAGCACCTTGTTGGAAACAGCGACTACACCGGCCTCGTTGCTATAGGGATTTGTATGGGCTTGGTGTGCAAGGAGCAAACCGTGCACCAATCCACTTTAGTTGTCTACAGGACTTGCACCGAGTCTAGAAGACATGAAACAGGAACTACACCGACCTCGAGTATTTTAAAAAGAAAGAGAATGCACCGATATGAGGTGAGCAAAAATGAGAAATGCATTGAACTAATGAAAAGACGACAAAGAAAGGATTACACTGACTCGGGTTAGGCTGTCCAAGCAAGATCTGCACCGAGATGCCAGACAGAGATGAACATAATAAAGAGAGATGCAAGACAAAGCTTGCACCAAGTAAAGATTTTCTGTCCACGTTAGACCTTGCACAAAGATGGCAGAGAGAAATGCACTTGTACTAAATGAGGAGACTAATACAGTGCGTGCTCGTCAAGAATTGCACTGACCCACAAATTGCACCGACCCCTGGAGGTGAGATGCAAGGGCAAGGTATGCACGGACCTTGATGTGCATGATGCATTTGGATGCACCGAGAAAGAAGCTAATCGTCAGTATGTGGGCATGAATAGAAACTTGCACTGAGGCAAGCACTTATGCGTGAAGAGCAGAACTAAGCGAGAGTTACACCGAGCTGAGTTCCAAACCCTTTTACTAACCAAGACTTGCACTGACTAGGTGCAGATCAAACCTTGCACCGAGAATGATAATGCAATCCAAACATGAGCTGCACTGAGATGACAAAGAGAAATACAAGACAAGGCTTGCACCGAGATGGATTTGCACTGAGACGAAAGGAATGACCAGCATAACCAATGCATTCTGGTCAGGAATTTGCACCGACCCAAGAGTTGAGATGCAGAGACATGATATGCACGTACCTTAGTGGACATGACCTAGAGAAATGCACAGAGACAAAGTTTGACAGCAGAACATGTGCATGAACAGGTACTTGCACCGAGGCAAGCACTTCATGTGAGAGATGCAGAACTTGCACTGACTATGACTTAGTCTGTGAAATGGCATGGACCACATGGACCATACACAAAAGATAAAATTGGAGAATTAAAACACCAACAGCTAAGCATGATTCATTAGAAAGTCACTATCAAGACTAGGGTTTCCAGACATAAGCAATCCACCATGCAAACTGTCCACATGAATTGATCAGATATTCTAATCAGATGCACTGACCATAATTCAATCACACATGACTCAGAAATTATCATTATCAAAACCAGCGATCCAACACCATGTGCTGTCCCAACCCTGTATTCTTGTCTCAACCGTGTGTTGTCCTATCCCACCATGTGCTTCATTCTCATGCATGCCCATTGTTTGCTCATGTCATATCTTGCATATGTTGCTTGTTCGTTCATTCTTCGTTATGTTGTCTTTCGTTCATTTGTTCGTTATGTGATGTTCATGCTTGTTTATCATGTTCATTCATGTTGTTCATTGACTTATATCAAAAATCCAAAAAAAAATGTAGTTTCGCTTGGCAGGTAAGTCAGGTATGACTCTCTATCCCAGCTCTCTGTTGCATTACTATATAGTATCTACATTATTATAGCCTCTCAAGGACCGACTGATTTTCCGTGTGTTCTGGGATCTGATGTTCCCCTTTAACAAAAATGATGATGATCTAAGAGCATACAGTTAATCGTTGGATAGGCCGTTAGTTTGAGTCAGGTGAGGGACGATGGACTCTGTCTCGCACGCCGTAGTTGTAAGAAGACTCTTGACCCTGTCCTGCTTGGTCTAGCAATAGTATCCTTGAGTAATTTCTATTTTATCCTTTCTTTGCATTCATTTTGATGATTTCTTTATTTTAGCCCAGCATGCGTCATATCATTTTGAGCATTCACGCCTCGAAATTCTCTCAAGATTTCTCCTCAGCAATGGTTAATTGCACTTTAACTCTCTTGGGTAAGAGATCTTCATTCCACTCTGAATTTGAACGATCTCTCTGATTTATCCGCTTGGTCTGGTTGGCCAGCGTGATTCCTGTCTGGATTTTATCTCAATTTTATCTTTCCTTTTCCAACTCTTACGATGTGTTCTTTCGATCCCCTCATTGTCCGTGGATTGTGTCCCCGATGAGGTTGGTCGTGTTTCTTTTCTTCTTTAGTTTAGTTCTCCAGACATGTCGCATCTGCGTCATCCATTCCTTGAGGTTAGTTCGGCATTTTTGGGA
The DNA here is from genome assembly GCA_022559845.1 of Amorphophallus konjac. Lineage (NCBI taxonomy): Eukaryota > Viridiplantae > Streptophyta > Magnoliopsida > Alismatales > Araceae > Amorphophallus > Amorphophallus konjac. The sequence goes on from CM040126.1 coordinate 144,254,571, forward strand.
GAATTCATGTCGCTTGTTGGTTGTGACGGGTGTCTTTTGCCTTGGTGTCCACTTTTTAGTTCTCCCCGCTTCATCTCCATTTCACATCATTGTCACTTTCGCTCAATCTCCTTTCCATTCCACCTCCGCGCCATTTTCGCTCATTCCCTTGCAAAGCGAACATCAAGGAGGGGCATCTGTTGACACCCATTTTAGCCTGCAGGTTGAGTCATTTCTCTTATTCATCATTTTGATGTCCTGAATTATCTATTATTTTGGAGACTTCCTTGAATAGATTTTGAGCCCATTTCATTATTCCCTAGCTTTTGAACTTCGGAGATGATGATTTCTTAGAGTCCTTGGGCTTATTTTATCAACTTCCGGCCTTCCAAGTCAACTTATGGCCCATTTAGTTCGACTTTCCATCAAGCATTCAGCTACTTTTGTTGCACATTCTTGAAAATAGCCCTTTTTCATCCCCTTATGTTCATCTATTCAAAATGTGCTTTTCACCAAAGTTGTTCATCTTTTAAAGCTCTACAATTTCTTCTTCTACACCATTGGCCAGTTCTGCACCGATTTCAAGTTATTTGCATTTTTCTTATAGGCCGTGCTGTTCACCTGCGTCCCAGAATTTCTTCTCTCTGTTCTCGCCCCATTTTCTCCCTCTTTCACTCATTTTCTCATCTTGCTCTCTTCATGAAAGTTCATCTTTTTGTTATCTACAATTTCTTCTTCTACCACTTTCGCTAATTCTGCATCATTTTCTAGATATGCTCTGATTTCTGTATTTGTGCAAAGTCTGTCCAAAAAAATTTCTCCAGCAGCCTAGCGGTCCCAGGACCACTAGGCCACAAAAAATAGTCTTCACTAGACAGTTTGGCCCCAAACTTGCCCGAAATCATACTATTTCATCCTTGGAGCCTTGCGGTCATCCCCTAGACCGTTTCCCATCCCCTTGCGGTCCTTCCTAGACCGTTTTCATCAAGAAACGACCGTGCGATAGACCGTTTGCCAGACTAAGAGTCTTAAACTTCCTGAACTCTGATTTCTTTACAGTGGGACTCTTTGCAACCCTTGTTTGATCCATTTTAGAGGGAGATAAGCCTCCACCTCGGTTTCCTTGATCTGGGACTCTTCCCACCACTATTATCTTGAGGTTTATGCATCTAAATCCCCGAAATTGGGTGTTTCTCTCAGATCTATCTCCAGAAGTTTCCTGCTCCTATATAGACCACCCAGGTTTGCAGGTCGCGAAGGGGGGGCTCTTTCTCGGTTCGGGGTGAAGCCATGCTGCACAGTCTACTCACATCTTTGACCCTGGCCTGAAGAGGGAAGTATAATCTACATTTTCCATGTTCAAGGGATTGATTTCATGGTCTCTACTCTTAGTTATTCATCTCCCAAATCTCAATTTTATCACAGTTCTGCACTTTCTCTGCACTCTTGCATTTTTCTCCATATTGCATGCACGTTTCTCGCAGTTATACTGCGTGTTTTCTCCTCATACTTGTTTCATTCTCATCATAATACACACACCTATCTTTTGCACCCTTCCACAGGGATTAAAAACCTCCCCCCGGTGCGTTGTCCCCCTTTTATTCATGCTATTTTATCACTCCGGGATTGATACTACACTTCATAAATTCTAATGGGTTTTTCTCTTGTGTTTTGTCTTTGTTTTACAGGAGGGCATGAATAGAACGTGAGGCCATCTTCCTCTAGCCGGCTGGAAGGAGGGGAGGTTGAATCCACAAAGTTCCCCGCACCCCTCATCAAGCGTGATCGAGTCTTTATCCTTTTCCAAGGTACGCGGCGCCGTTACACTCATCTCTTCATCTTTTTGGCGTTGTTAACCCTTGGTGGCGATCACGGTACATTTTGCTATTTATTCATCGCACCTTTGTTCATTATCTTCCATGCTTGTTCATGCTCATATGATACATGCATAGTTTGGGGCGGGGTAAAAGGGGCGAATATAAATATCAATAATAACTAGCCAGCCCCAAGAAGCTACGAATCTCGATAGCATTGGTAGGTCTTTCCCAATTCTTCATAGCTTCAACTTTCGATGGATCCACAGAAATTTTGTCCTTTGATATCACATGCCCTAAGAAAGATAAGTCCTCGAGCCAGAAATCGCATTTACTAAGCTTGGCGTAAAGTTGATTCTTCCTTAATATTTGCAATGCAGTCCTTAAATGTTCTTTAATACATCAATATATCATCAATAAAGACCACGACAAAATGATCTAGATGAGGCCTGAATATGCTGTTCATCAACTACATAAAGGCTACAGGGGCATTCGTTAGTCCAAAAGTCATAACAGTAAATTCATAATACCCATACCTACTTCGAAATGCCGTCTTGTGAATATCCTCTCCTTGATCCTTAATTGATGGTATCCCGACCTGAGATCAATCTTTGAGAAATACTTAGCTCCTGATATTTGATCGAATAACTCGTCGATCCTCAGCAGTGGATACTTGTTCTTGATAGTAAGGTGGTTCAACTGCCGATAATCGATACATAGTCTCATCGACCCATCCTTCTTCTTGACGAATAGCACAGGTGCTCCCCACGGGTAAGTACTTGGCCTAATAAATCCCTTCTTCAAGAGCTCCATCAATTGTTCCTTCAATTCTTGTAGCTCAGCGGGGCGCATTCTATATGGTGCCTTAGAGATAGGGCCCGCACCAGGGACAAGGTCGATGGTTAAAGTCACTTCTATAATATCCTGGATTCTTCGAATCAGAATCAAAGAGCTTTCGGAGTGCTTTCGTGGGTCCCTGATGGTGTTTTACGATCCACTCGGGTTTTTCCCCTATATAACTTGTGAAACCCCGTGGATGTTAGGATGCAAGGTCTGGATACAGAGGGGGGGTGAATGTATCCCTCTTCAAATATAGCCTAATTAAAACTCTAAAGCTCAGTTATGCGGAATAAGCCTTCAAACGATCCTAAGCAAGCATCTAATGCGCAGCAATAAGAAGAACATATAAGGAACAAAAGCACACCACAAGGGAACACCAAGATTTTTTAGGTGGTTCGGTCCACAGACCTACGTCCACCCCTCACTCCAAACCGGAGTGAGGCTTCCACTAGCTAGGCTAGAACAGCAGACTCAGTCTGCAACAATTGCTGCCAAATAGCTTGACCAGGGGAACAACCTCCCCTCTTCCTCCCAACCGGAGGGACACCCCAAGTGACTCCCAGCCACTTGGAACCAGAGACGCAAGTCTCTCTTCCTCCAAACTAGGAGGGAACACCTAGTCTTGCAAACCACAAGACCAGAACCGGAGATGAATCTCCCTTCCTCCAAACCAGGAGGGAACCCACAAGTGACTCCCAGCCACTTGCAACCTAGAGGTCTCGGACCTCCCTTCCTCCAAACCGGAGGGAAACAACCACAAGTAGCACCCAGCTACTTGCAAACCGAAGACACGAGGTCTCCCTTCTCCTGAGTCCACAGGAGGAACCCGACCTCATACTAGAGGATCGGAAGAACAACTGAGTATAGTTAAAAAAGAAAAATAAAAACAAAAGACGCAGCAATAGAAAGCTGGAAAGATGAAATGCACAAAAGCTCTCGCAGGAGCGAACTGGATTGGATCTGATCCAAGGTCCAGTGAACGAAGCTTCTATTCTTCTTCATGAGCTCTCCATCTCTCTCTTTCTCTTTTTCTGTTTCTTCTTCTGCTGGATCTTACGATCTCTCTTCTGCTCTCTCACTCTTCTTCTTTCTTCTTTCTTCTTCTTCTGCTCACTGCCTCTCTGCAACTCTCTTCTTCTATATCGATCACTTTCTTTCTTTCTGATCTCGATCTCTTTTTCTCTTTTCTTCACTCACACTCACTCTCACTCCTTTCTCCAGATGGAGGCAGCTAGTATTTATAGCTGCAGCATTTAGGGCGTTATCATCGGATCACGTGCCAGGTGCCAACCTCGGACCACGTGCCACTTATCTGCTTCTCGAATAGTACCTGTCACACAGACATAAGAAGGTATTAGATAATGTATAGACTTGGTTCAAGCTGTTTAACAAAGTGTATACAGCCGTGATGCAGCTTGAGTGTATAGACTTGAAGGTTAACAGACGAGTGTATAGACTTGAGACTTAACAAACGAGTGTATAGACTTGAGGTCTGATATCAAGTGTTTAGACTTGAAGCTTTGAAACCGAGTGTATAGAGTTGGTTGAGTGAGCATGCAGTGTACATACTTGAAAACCCTTCAACAACCTGAGTGTATAGACTCAGAAGCAAACGCTAGGCAAACGATGTGTAGACTTGGCCAGAAAACGTAGGGAAAGGTATGAGTGTATGGACTTGGCCAAACGTAGGGAAAGGTGAGGAGTGTATAGACTTGGCTTCACTTCGAGCAGCCACAGTGATGTATAGACTTGGCCTTTGAGATGAGGCTGTACAGACTTTGTGTGAAAGCTTGAACAGGCTTTGGCTGTTCAGACTAGGCAACCTTCAACTCACTGCGATGTACAGACTCTGAAGAACAGCAGCCAGTGTATGGACTTGCTCAGCCTGAGGCACTGTATAGACTTCAGCACAAAGCCAGTGTATGGACTTTGAAGTGTTTGAACGGGAGAATGTGTAGATTTTAAGAACCGAAGCTCATGTTGTACAGACTTTGAGGCCGAAGACAGTGTGTAGACTTGAGAAGCTCGAGGCCACTGTATAGACATGGGGTTCAGCTGAGAATGTATGGACTTTGACAGAGTGAGACAATGTTCAGACTTTGAAGTTACATTGTGGATGTATAGACTTGAATGAGCATGGAGTGTATAGACTTGAAAGTTTGAAGGCGATGTACAGACTTCAGCTAAGCAGGCCACAGTCTAATGTATAGACTTCCGATGTGAATGAAATGATGTACATACTTGCTCAAACAGTCCGATGTATGGACTTGAACGCTTCGAAGGCCAAAACAGTGATGTCTAGACTTTGAAACAAAGGCAATGTATCGACTTTGAAACAAAGGCAATGTATAGACTTTAAAAACCAAAGGCAGTGTATAGGCTTGATGCAGTTCAGCTGCCAATGTACATACTTTGATTCCCAAATGCGATGTATAGACTTTATGAGAAGGCAACTGAACACTGTACAAGCTTCCAACGTACAGACTTCATATGAACAGTCCAATGTGCATACTTCCCTTCGATGCATCTACAGTGCAATGTATTGGCTTGACGAACATTATGCAACGTATGGACTTTGATGAAGGGCCCAATGTATGGACTTCGCCTGAAATGCAGGAACCTGGGCGCTGTACAGACTTGAGTCTTCAATAGACCGATGTACATACTTGGAAGGCTTTGAAGGCAATGTACAGACTCTACCCATATGCAGACTTTGCCTAAAATGCAGTGTGAGACGCTGACTGAGACGGACGCTATACAGACTTTGAATGCACTAAGACGCTGAACAAGACGGACCGATGTACAGACTTCTAAATGCTAATGGACTATGAATGGACTTGGCTTGAGATGCTGCATGAGACGATGCAGGTTGTATAGGCTTGTCATGAGACGTAAATTGAGACGATGCACAATGTATAGACATTACAGTGAATGCATATGCCAATGTATATACTTGCATGAGACAGTCAGTGAGACGCTCAGCAATGTATGGACTTGAAAGAACTCCAAGCGATGTATAGACTTTGAAATGCTTGAAGAGGATATACATACTTCATGAGACGCTGCATGCCAATGTATAGACTTCATGAAAAGCACACGATGCAATGTGTGGACTTGGTGACTCATGCAGACAGACGAGTGTACAGTCTATGTCATGCTCACAGTTAAGCAATGTACCAAGTTCTGAGTGAGCAGTTCTGAATGAAGTAAACACATATGACATCAAACAATCTAGATAAATGCAATTATGAAATGCACCAAAGCACACACCACACAGCCATATTTAAATGCAGTAGTAATTCAGATAAGATTTTAAATGAATCATTCATATGCACTACAAACAGAATTGTATGCATTCAAGTGACTTATAGTGTTTGCTATCATCAAAATCACAGGGACACAACAATCTCCCCCTTTTTGATGATGGCAACACTATGAGTCATACTCTATGAGTCATACTGACTTGATCAAATATTTCTCCCCCTTTGACTTCATCAAAAAAAAATACTTTGGTAAACAATATCAGAATCATTTAAATCAATTCTCCCTCTTAGTCAAACAACTTATGCAGTCATGCATATGCAACAAATACTCCCCTTTGACATGGCAGAAGATATAGAGCGATTACAGACAAACAAATTGATCAGATAATCTAGCACATTGTCCCCTTATGCATATAGTGTCTCAAACAGACCAGAGAGTTCTGCCTTTATGATCCATGATGCAAGAGAAATCTACAAGGATGAACTCTGGTTATCCAAAAAAAAAAATTCTGAGAGTTGTGTGTCACATAAAAGAGAACCAATGTCAATCCAAATACATTGATAGAGGGCAATATGATCAGAAACGTTTTGAAGGTTGAAACCAATTGAGATGAAGGGCAATATGATCAGAAATGTTTATCAACAAAAACACAGGGACACTCAAGAATGCTGACTAGATTTCCCCCTTTAAGAAAAACACTCAGCAAGACGGGAAAGCACCCCCTGATTAGATGATGGAGTGAAGCCAATTGATATAGTGAAGTGATGAGCATCTATCAGCAAAACACAAACTGTATTCACAGTGAATAAATGAGGAAGACAGATTTTCATTAGCACACCAAATTCATAAATCTTTGTAAACGAATTTTAGATTCTTCAATTATAATAGATTATGAATGAGTTTAAACTGACCATCATGATTTAAGAGAGATGTATTCAAAGTTTATCAAGAAAATTCAATACGAAACACCTTTTAATAAAGGTGAACCAACAACTCATTTGATATTCATGTTTAACCTCCTTCCATCTAACTCATTTAAATTCAGTGACTCCTATGGAAAATACACAAGATCATATTGAGATTAAACAGAAATAAATGAGACTGAGCTTGTCTTTAGATTTTCATAAATTTCTGATACCAATTGAGCAGCACTTATTTTTCCTTGAGCAAGTTTGGTTCAGTCAACACCTTTTTACGTGAGGCACAACACGTCTTAGGTGAAGTGGCCTAGTTACTCAGTGTCACAACCATATTACCTCTCAAAAAGAACAGAGTTAGCAATGGAGTATCTTTTTACATGAGGAGACACCTTGATCAGAGGCCAGAATCCCCAGTTACTCAACACATCCATGCCATTGCTCTGCCAGATTTTCAAACATATTGAAAAGAGGTAACTATGGCACTTCATGACATGGGCTTACTCTATTTCATTGATAGAAAACCCAGTTTCTCTGTGACCACAGTCATTGCTCTAGCTTTAAATTTTAACTGTTTTCAGATTCTTCAAACAAAGCTCAGTACACTTGAAATGATTAAGAACAATACTTTCTACATGTATCTTAATCAAAGAAAGCCATGTCTTTTAAAATTTCAGATTTCAGAAAGTTTTGCATGAAATTCATGAGGCAATTGGTTAAGACTTATTAAGCATGATGATTCAGATATTTTCAAGTCTTTTACATCAAAACTTAGAAAATACATTAGGCTTAAATCAATTTGATTTATCAAAACATTCTTAAGCCAGTATAGTAGAAGATTCTTCTTTTCAGAATGTCTGATTTATGCCTAGGGTGCACTGATTAAATCTTTCCTCATTCGGCTGAATCAATGACATTGTCAAGAGAAATTAGCAGAGAGCAATTCTGATACCAATAGTTGAGAGAATACAGCAATTCAGAAGCCAGCATTAAAGACTAAAAATCAGTCAGATTAGCTTTGACCAGTCTTAACAAGATATGAAGAAATGTGTATGATAGGAACAAGCTACCAATTGAATTCATAGTAGACAGAATCAATGCCTGAGTCTGGAATACAGACAGATCAGCTATATCAGTGTAGATAACAGAGAATTCAAGTGAACCACATATTTGCCAAGATTGGATCAGATTGCTAGACAGAAGGAGTTCAAGAGGTGAAGAGATGAAACAGGAATGCTCCCCCTATCTAGATGCAATGAGACATTTCTTTTTAGATTTTTCAATGTAAGGAAATGTAGTGCTACTTACTACATGTATGCATACAGCAAATGAGATTATCATGATATGCAAGCATCAATCAAACTCCCCCTTACAAAGTGCATGATATGCAATTAACATATACGCACACAGCTCACAGTACAAGCAAGAAAGCCGACAAAGCTCAATGCAAGAGTTAAAGCAAATAAAAAGCATGTATGCATGAAACTATGACTTATCAGCTCAACCATAAATTTCATTTGAACATATTAGAGAAATTTACCTGAATGAGGTTTTATCAACTTGGGTGCCTTGGTTTATTTCCCCCTTTTTATTCTTCAGTCCAAGGCACTCCTGTAAAATATTGATCATTTTGATCCTGCAGGGACCCAAGTAGCTTTGGGTCCTGCCTTACCTCTAGCAAGTATTCTAAACATTTTCATAGCAACATTATCATCATGATCCATCAGGTAGCAATTATCCATAGAGTGACCATACTTTCCACAATATCTACATGATGTGACTGGTTTCTAGTTCTTATGATGCATAGTAACAGCAACATGAGGTTTATAAACATGATCATAAGATTTTCTGTTATATGCATGAACAGTTTGATTCTTATTCCTAACCAGCCAACATTCAGCAGATTTGTGGCCTTGCTTACCACAGTTATAGCATGAAAATTTCACAAATGATTTTGGAGGGAATTTGACACCATAGGGCTTAACAGGGTTCTTCTGAACATGCCAACAGTTCTTGACTGTATGCCCATTTTTTCTATAGTGGGAGCATGCAAAAGAATTTCTTCTATGAAAACTATTTTTACCTCAAGTGGATCTAAACCAGCACTCAGCAGCCTTGTGCCCAGGCTTATTGCAGTTGAAACACACAATGTGCTGACTAGAATTGTGTTTAGATCCATATGGACCATGAAAACGAATGAAGATCTGGCATGCAGTTTATTATCTTCTTTCATGATAAAACATTCACTCATGAGATGACCATGCTTCCCACAATAATGACATGAAGCATCAGGCTTCCTAGCAGCATGGTTTCTATCAGAAAAATTTCTAGAATATAAAGTTCCACTAGCATGCTCATCCTTTAACATCAATCCACAATCCTCCATTATGTGTCCTACTTTCCCACAATAATAACATGACCCCTTTTTAATGTAAGTGTGAGAGAGATCATGTGAATTGTGTTCAGTCTTCTTTATAACAACAGGAGTGTCTTTTTCCTTTTTCTGTGAGTTTTCACCCTTTTTCTGTTTTGGAGTTTGTTCCACAGTTTTGGGTTTCACAGTGGACTTTTGTGCAGTGAATTGAAAAACAGAAGGTGCAGGGGTTGTGTTCTGATTAGAAGCTTTGACAAAAATAGTAGATGTTTTATTCCCATTACTCCTTTTGTTTGTCGGACGGTAACCCAGTCCCTCTCTCTGAAAGCTAACATTATTTCCAAGAAGCTTATTCAGATTGTCCTTTCCTTTGATAAATTTTGACAAAGAGTTTTTCAAGTCTTGAATTTCAGAATTTAAGCCACAAGTATTAGCTTCATATTTGGACAAATCTATTTCACAGGAAATGAGTTGTTGATGCAAGGCATCATTCAAACTTTTGAGTTTTTCAACTTCCTGTTTTAGCTTTGTTTCATTGTCAGCTTCAGATAGGGACTTATAAAGATCATCAACTTCTTGTTGAAGGGATGTGATAGTGAGCTCATAATTAGCTACCTTCTCTTCACAGCATTTGACATTTCCACTCAACATTAGGTTGATGGTTTTTAGACTCTCAATTTCATGTTCAGCATTCATCAACCTATCAGAATTATCTATGCTCACACCCTTGCCTTTTTCAATTGTCAATAGCCTATCTGACAAGTGGGTGTTTAGATGATTTAGCTTGTTGATTTCCTCTTTCAATTTTCTATTTTTCTCTAGAAGATCATCATCAAACATCCAATCATCTAAGGAAGACTCACATTCATAAAAATTTTCCTGTTGTTTCTCAGATTGAGGTTTGTTGAGATTTTTCTGAAGCTCTAGATTCATTATTCTATCAGCCTCCATTTTTTCAGAAATCAATCTGTTTTCTTTTTCAAGACTCGTCAATTTGTGTTCAAATTCCTTGGACTAGTTTTTGAGTCTTTCATTTTCAGATTTCATATCTTTAGCTTCAGTTTTCTTTTCTAGCAATGATTTATTTTCTTCTTTCAGAGATTTGATTAAATCCTTTTGAAGTTTATCATCAGAATCAAATTCATTTATCAAGTCTCTTAAAGCTGCACAAGCATTGCAAGTATTTTCAGATTTCATTTTTTCAAGTTCAAAGTTGACACACTCTAATTCTCTCACCAATTTTTCATTCTGAACTGTATTATAGTGATGAACCTGATCATCAATTAAACTAAGCCTCTCCTTTAGTTCAGAAATTTCACAAACAAGCTCATGATTCTCCTTTTTGTGTAAACCGATTTGTTTCACAAGGGTTTATTTTTCATATTTCAAATGATCTAGATCTGTAGTAATAGAATTGAAATCTTGTAATTATCTTCTAAAAATTTCATTTTCAGTTTTTAGAATTTCAGGGCTTTCACCTCGAGATTTAGCATTCTCATGATTCTTTAGCTCCTTTTTCAGACCTTTATACTTCTTCCCTAGTTTTTTATAGGATCTTGTCAGATTGGCATAGGCATCTTCCCAGTCATCTAAAGAAAAATTCTCGAAAGGGTTTACCTCCTCATCATCCTGTTCTTCGGATTCATCTTGATCACTGCCATGGTTGCTCTTGTCAGCCATTAGGCAACTGTCCTCATCTCTCCTCTGAGTTAGCTTCAACTTTTCCAGAATGTCCTTAGCGGACCTGCAGTCATAAAAATAAGAATGTAGAGCCTTATCAGTGGCTTTCTTCATTAGATTCAAGGCTCTCTGATTCTCTCCATGTTTTGATTTGTGACTGTCAGTCCATTTGGACTCTTTCCTTGGCAATCTATGAGGACCTTGTGAAATTAACTTCCACAAATCCGGATCCATCAATTTCACATAGTTATGTAGACTGCTAACCCATGAGTTAAAGTTAGAGCCATTGAAAACTGGTGGAGACCCCATTAATTAATTCGGTAAACAGATTAATGCAGCAGATAGTAGAATCAGAAATACACCAACGACAGTAGGATCCTCTGCAGATCGTTGGATCTGATTAGTCAGAGAACTGCTCTGATACCAATTGTTAGGATGCAAGGCCCGGATACAGAGGGGGGGTGAATGTATCCCTCTTCAAATATAGCCTAATTAAAACTCTAAAGCTCAGTTATGCGGAATAAGCCCTCAAACGATCCTAAGCAAGCATCTAATGCGCAGCAATAAGAAGAACATATAAGGAACAAAAGCACACCACAAGGAAACACCAGGATTTTTTAGGTGGTTCGGTCCACAGACCTACGTCCACCCCTCACTCCAAACTGGAGTGAGGCTTCCACTAGCTAGGCTAGAACAGCAGACTCAGTCTGCAACAATTGCTGCCAAACAGCTTGACCAGGGGAACAACCTCCCCTCTTCCTTCCAACTGGAGGGACACCCCAAGTGACTCCCAGCCACTTGGAACTAGAGACGCAAGTCTCTCTTCCTCCAGACCAGGAGGGAACACCTAGTCTTGCAAACCACAAGACCAGAACCGGAGATGAATCTCCCTTCCTCCAAACCAGGAGGGAACCCACAAGTAACTCCCAGCCACTTGCAACCTAGAGGTCTCGGACCTCCCTTCCTCCCAACCGGAGGGAAACAACCACAAGTAGCACCCAGCTACTTGCAAACCGAAGACACAAGGTCTCCCTTCTCCTGAGTCCACAGGAGGAACCCGACCTCACACTAGAGGATTGGAAGAACAACTGAGTATAGTTAAAAAAGAAAAACAAAAACAAAAGACGCAGCAACAGAAAGCTGAAAAGATGAAATGCACAAAAGCTCTCGCAGAAGCGAACTGGATTGGATCTGATCCAAGGTACAGTGAACGATGCTTCTATTCTTCTTCACGAGCTCTCCATCTCTCTCTTTCTCTTTTTCTGTTTCTTCTTCTGCTAGATCTCGCGATCTCTCTTCTGCTCTCTCACTCTTCTTCTTTCTTCTTTCTTCTTCTTCTGCTCACTGCTCACTACCTCTCTGCAACTTTCTTCTTCTATATCGATCACTTTCTTTCTTTCTGATCTCGATCTCTTTTTCTCTTTTCTTCACTCACACTCACTCTCACTCCTTTCTCCAGATGGACGCGGCCTGGTATTTATAGCTGCAGCATTTAGGGCGTTATCATCGGATCACATGCCAGGTGCCAACCTCGGACCACGTGCCACTTATCTGCTTCTCGAACAGTACCTGTCACACAGACATGAGAAGGTATCAGATAATGTATAGACTTGGTTCAGGCTGTTTAACAAAGTGTGTACAGCCGTGATGCAGCTTGAGTGTATAGACTTGAAGGTTAACAGACGAGTGTATAGACTTGAGATTTAACAAACGAGTGTATAGACTTGAGGCCTGATATCAAGTGTATAGACTTGAAGCTTTGAAACCGAGTGTATAGAGTTGGTTGAGTGAGCATGCAGTGTACATACTTGAAAACCCTTCAACAACCTGAGTGTATAGACTCAGAAGCAAACGCTAGGCAAATGATGTGTAGACTTGGCCAGAAAACGTAGGGAAAGGTATGAGTGTATGGACTTGGCCAAACGTAGGGAAAGGTGAGGAGTGTATGGACTTGGCTTCACTTCGAGCAGCCACAGTGATGTATAGACTTGGCCTTTGAGATGAGGCTGTACAGACTTTGTGTGAAAGCTTGAACAGGCTTTGGCTGTTCAGACTAGGCAACCTTCAACTCACTGCGATGTACAGACTTTGAAGAACAGCAGCCAGTGTATGGACTTGCTCAGCCTGAGGCACTGTATAGACTTCAGCAAAAAGCCAGTGTATGGACTTTGAAGTGTTTGAACGGGAGAATGTGTAGACTTTAAGAACCGAAGCTCACGTTGTACAGACTTTGAGGCCGAAGACAGTGTGTAGACTTGAGAAGCTCGAGGCCACTATATAGACATGGGGTTCAGCTGAGAATGTATGGACTTTGACGGAGTGAGACAATGTTCAGACTTTGAAGTTACACTGTGGATGTATAGACTTGAATGAGCATGGAGTGTATAGACTTGAAAGTCTGAAGGTGATGTACAGACTTCAGCTAAGCAGGCCACAGTCTAATGTATAGACTTCCGATGTGCATGAAATGATGTACATACTTGCTCAAACAGTCCGATGTATGGACTTGAACGCTTCGAAGGCCAAAACAGTGATGTCTAGACTTTGAAACAAAGGCAATGTATCGACTTTGAAACAAAGGCAATGTATAGACTTTAAAAACCAAAGGCAGTGTATAGGCTTGATGCAGTTCAGCTGCCAATGTACATACTTTGATTCCCAAATGTGATGTATAGACTTTATGAGAAGGCAACTGAACACTGTACACACTTCCAACGTACAGACTTCATATGAACAGTCCAATGTGCATACTTCCCTTCGATGCATCTACAGTGCAATGTATTGGCTTGATGAGCATTATGCAATGTATGGACTTTGATGAAGGGCCCAATGTATGGACTTCGCCTGAAATGCAGGAACTTGGGCACTGTACAGACTTGAGTCTTCAACAGATCGATGTACATACTTGGAAGGCTTTGAAGGCAATGTACAGACTCTACCCATATGCAGACTTTGCCTAAAATGCAGTGTGAGACGCTGGCTGAGACGGACACTGTACAGACTTTGAATGCACTAAGACGCTGAACAAGACGGACCGATGTACAGACTTCTAAATGCTGATGGACTATGTATGGACTTGGCTTGAGATGCTGCATGAGACGATGCAGGCTGTATAGGCTTGTCATGAGACACAAATTGAGACGATGCACAATGTATAGACATTACAGTGAATGCATATGCCAATGTATATACTTGCATGAGATAGTCAGTGAGACGCTCAGCATTGTGTGGACTTGAAAGAACTCCAAGCGATGTATAGACTTTGAAATGCTTGAAGAGGATGTACATACTTCATGAGACGCTGCATGCCAATGTATAGACTTCATGAAAAGCACACGATGTAATGTGTGGACTTGGTGACTCATGCAGACAGACGAGTGTACAGTCTATGCCATGCTCACAGTTAAGCAATGTACCAAGTTCTGAGTGAGCAGTTCTGAATGAAGTAAACACATATGACATCAAACAATCCAGATAAATGCAATTATGAAATGCACCAAAGCACACACCACACAGCCATATTTAAATGCAGTAGTAATTCATATAAGATTTTCAATGAAACATTCATATGCACTACAAACAGAATTGTACGCATTCAAGTGACTTATAGTGTTTGCTATCATCAAAATCACAGGGACACAATAGTGGAGAGTGAACCGTTGAGTTTTGAGGCTCCGGGACGATTCAGGTGCGTTGTGTTCTTTCCGAGGATCGAGGAGACTATTTTCTCATATTTTTCTGATTTCATGGAATTTTGGGCCAAAAATTGGGTTTCAAAAATGTTTCCAATTTCTTTTCCTTTTAACCCTCACCCTCTCTCCTCTCTCTTCTCCGGTTCTCTCACTCTCTCCCTCTTCGTTCTCTCTCCTCTCTTCTCCTCTCCCCCGGGCACGGGACCGTGGCGGAGCTGGACGAGGTGGTGATGGCATGGAGATGTTGTGGAGTGTGATGGCACGAGTATCGGAGCGTGATGTTGGCCCGATCCCATTCGTGGATTCGAAGCCAGCATGAGTTGTTCGTGTGATGGTTTTCGACATGGTTTGGTAGCTTCAACGCGCGAGATCTTTGGTGGAGGTAGGGGGATGGATACCCTACTCATTTCTGACTTTCCCCCGTGATTTGGAGTCGAACGGTGTGAGTTTGAGCGGGTTTTGCCATATTTGGGCAAAAATCATGTTTTGGAGGTGTGATGCAAAATCACCGTTCCAGGCGATGCTTTTCAGTTTAAATGGAATCATTTGAACCCCTGGCTTGTCGGAATTTGTTTCCCGCCAGTTTGGCTGTATTCGGCCGTGAATTGAGGCCGGTATGAGGTCATTTGTCTGTGTGAGTCATTTTCGGTTGATTTGTGGAAATCACCCGTTTTCAGCTGTTTTGTAGTTTGTTTGGCCCCTTCCGACTTGTGGAAGGTCGGCATCGCATGTATGTATGTTTCCCCGTTGTTTGGGAACGATTGGGGTGTGGAATCATCACGTTTTACGTGGTCTTGCGGTTTTCGAAGTGGAGGTTGAATGCGGTTACACAGAAATCGTGTTTGACGCTCGGTCTTGGCAGCGATTAGTCTTGAACCGCGGGCACTTTCCAGGCTTTGTCGGTTCGATGCGTATGGCGGTGGGAGAACGCGGTTAGCGTTCAACCGCGTTTTGATGGCAGCGGTTAGCTGGAGACCGCGTTTTGCCGGTCTTCGTCTCCATCTGCCTGGTTTTGTTTCTAGAAATGGTTTGTGGCGTACTGCGGCTAGGATGCTCGCGGTTAACGCTTAACAGCGTATGGATCACCGCGATTGTCCTGTAACCGTGGCTCTCTCTGTGTCGACTCTACTTCGTGAAGCGTCGACCTCATCCTCATTTTCTCTTTTTATGTGTTTTTCATTCGTGGGCTAGAAGCAGTTTTCCCAGAATCGCGCCCATGGAGCGGCGGTTTGTTTGGAACCGCGGCTGGTTAACCGTGGCTAGTCCTTAACCATGGCTGTGTTTGTCTTGTGAGCACGGCTTGTCGAGAACCGCGGCCCTGATGACTGCGGCTAGCTCGCAACCACGGCTACCTTTCTCGGTGTTTCTTCATCGATTTGGCCTTCAATTGTCTTGGCTTGACCCCCTGGTTAGCCCATTGTTCCGTGGATGTCTTGGACATCCTATAAGGGCTGGGACCATGTTATAGGGTGTCTGGGAGTGCCATTGTATCGAGCGGTATTCCGTGTTATTTCAAGGGTCATTATGGTTTCCTGTCAACCCGGTTGTGACCTAGTGGTTGATACGTGACCTCATGAGTGTCTCGGTTATCCTTTGAGGATCGAGACCTGGTTTTTGATGCTTGGAGGTATTGTCTTACCTTGATTTGCATGTCCATGTGGTTTGACGGCTTCACTGATCCCTCATGTTCCGTGTTTCATGTTATGCGGAATTGTGAGTACGATGAGCGGCCTAGGGGCTGAGGACTTCCAATTGATGTGGATCCGGCTGTTGTGTGTCGCTTCCATATGTTTTATCGAGGATTGACTTAGGGACTAGGCTGATTGGCGGCGTGTTACCTCTTTGTGCCATGATCTTGACCCGAGTCTTGTGACTCAAGGATCGTTGCGAGCAGGTCTAGTTGTCTGTCCTGAGTCTAGCAGCAATTCTGTGTGTTACCTTGTGTTTCGTTATACTCGTGATAGGTGTGTGTTCAGCCTGTTCGTACTTTGGTGTTTCTGTTTAAGAGTCTCTTTTTCTAGTGAGCCTCTATTAGTCGTAGTCTGATGACACTTTCGTGAGTCTGCCCACCTGGGAGTGGTGGCAGGGTGAGTTCCCTATAGATATAGTTTGTAGGCTGGTTACCGTGGGCCCCTTTATCTAGCCGTGAGAGTCCTACAGGAGGAGAAAACCAGATAGAGGCCTGGCTCAAGACATTGAGCTTGTGTGTGCATACGTGGTCAGGGTTGTTTGGACCAGCGCTGACGTGCGTGACCCTAACTAGGCACTCGTTACTATAGTTCCTTGGTACTTGTTCAGTGTCTTAGTTACCGCGTTCGAGGTGAGTGGGAGACGCTTGAGGCACAGTGTAAGACGTGAGTGGATGCATCTGGCTTTTCTTCTAGTGACGAGGTGCTTCTGTCACATGACACATGACTTAAGACTTTCGTGACTTGTTTCCGTCATGGTTGACGTGACTTGTCGGGTAGTCTGTGTTTGGCTTTACCCAAGGCCAGTGTAGCGTACACAACGGTGAGATCGTGTATGTATTGGTGCTTTTAGACCATGTAGTCTTGAGTTAGGCTTTTGTCTTTGTAGACGAGCCTACATGACTAAGGTTCTGTGATGTTGTCCTGACTATATAGCTAGAGTTCCTTGCATCGGTTTAGTGATTCCCGACTATGGGTCTAGGGATCCGTGTCCTTGTCGATTAGGAGTAGTTTAGTGGGCCGAGGTTCAATCGGCTACCGTGTTTCTGTTCAGTACGGCTTTCCTCTTTAATTTTGTTGCTCCTACTCATGTTCCTACTTTTGTTGTTGCTTTTGTTGTACTGTAGTTACTACGTTCATTTCGTGGTAGGGATCTGCAGGACCCCTACTGAGCCAGTGAGACGAGGCTCACCCCTGACTTTTCAGGTGTAGCTGTTCTTCCTCGTGCTTTGGAGGTGCAGTGTGGTGGTTCTTAGTTGCCAGCTTTTCCAGTGTTGGGCTTCCCTCGACTTGAGAGTACGTTCTCTTTCCTGTTGTACTGTACTTTAGTTGGACTGGACTCTGCTAGCTCTGTAGTTTAATTTATTTAATGGAAAATGTAATTTTATTTTTACTATTCTAGCAATTCTGGTCATAGTAATAATTGTTTACTAGTTTATCTGGAAGTTCAATGTACTTACACACTCCTTTCTTTCCCTTCGGAGCTTTCCCGCTCTTGGGAGACCTCTCAGGATCCAAGTGGTATCGAGTTTACCCGCTATCCAGAGTCTAGGTCGTCACAGTTGGTATCAGAGCGTGTGTTTGTAAAAGTACATGGGAATTTGAGATATTACAGTGCTTAGAGTCCATAAGCTCCAGTACAGTTGACAGCTGGCATAGGTTTTGTGTTCCTTTACCGCTTTACTTTCGCATGAGAGCTTGCATGCGCTGTGTTGTGCTGCGAGATGGTTTTTGTTTTCGTCAGAATGTTGGCATGTAACCCGAGGATTGTGGTGGAGTGTTCTCTCTCTTCATGGTCATGGTCTCGATTGTGTTACGCTGGGCAGAGTTTGCCAGCAGGCGTGACTCTGTGGTGTAGTGTTCGAGATTTTTTCTCGGGCATGATCAGGTGGCTGGTGGCATTATCATTGGTGTGATGGTCATGCATGTCCTCTGGTGGAGATTAATGTCATTCTGGCCTTTTCAGCTTGAGGTTTGTTCAGCCCTTGAGGTGCCTGACGTGTTAAGGTTGTGTTGAGGTGGTTCTTAGATGCCCTGGTTGAGAGAGTGCTCGAGGGAACCTAGGATTCCCTTCCTGGTGAGCTGCTGTTAGTCGAGCTTGGCTTTTCTCATCCTGTCTTGTGGCGTCGTTTCGAGGTAAGCTTTGGAAGTGCTGTCTCCATGAAGCCTTAGTCCTATGTCTGATTATATGTGGACTATGTTCGTTCTGAACTTAATTTGCTCTTGTCTCGAGGTGGCTTGGTTTTGGACCCAGATTAAGGATTTGGGGGCCATTGTGCACCATGTTCGACGTGCCGTGTTTGGTGGCTGTTGTGTTGTAGAGGTTCAGTAATTATTTTGGGACTAGAGAATAAGCTGAGGCAGGCATCCTTTGCGGCTTGTGCTATGGCTCTTGGGACGATGGTTTGCACTATGGCGACTTGTGATCGGCAATTGGTAGGATCATTACTCGAGACGTGGTATATTGTAGTTTCAAGAATTGTGATGGTGCCGAGGTGTGCTGAGATGCGGATGCCGAGATATCTGTGATGCCTATGTGCATCGTGTTGAGTGCGCAGTGGAAGCGTGTGGGCTCATAACCCACTGGTCGAGGATCCTGAGGTTGGAAGATTCTGACCAGCCGAGAGGATTGTTTCCTATGTATGTTCATCTTGGCTATGCGTGCCTTGATGTTGTTGGTTGCCATGCCGTTGCTTGAGGCACTATGGTTGTTGGCACCGACGAGTTCAAGAATTGGGGAAATTTGTTGACGTATATGCTAGTTGAGTACCCTTTTCCTTGTCTGCAGTTCTTGGAAGTTGTGCTCTCGGGATGGATCGTGGTCCCCGAGATGCATTTTTTGAGAGGTGTTTGTGGGTCCTTGTTGGTAAGCTGCGAGCGGCTAGTACATTTTAGCCGTGTGTTCAGCTGTAATTTTGGCTAGATGTGACCTAGCTTGCAGTGTTGTCCCGTGGTTCTGTGTTGAGAACGAAGCCGGGGATTTGCAAGTGTCCATTGTTGGATTAGGTGGAATGTCAAACTAGAGGGGAGGGGTGAATAGGTTGACCCTTTAAAATATTCTTTGCACGATCACACACGAATTATGGTGCAGAATGATAGAGATAAGATCAATAACTAAACAGCAATGAGAATCGTGCCTAATCAAACATCTAACAAAGGGAGAATAATAAGAGAAATCAAACCACACAGTGTACGCAGATTTTTATGGTAGTTCGGTCTCCCTATGGAGACCTACGTCCACCCCTCACTTAACCAGTGAGGATCCCTGCTGAGCTTTACAGCTTAGCTACACCGAGGAAAAAGCTTCCTCACATACACCGCTGAGCATTACAGCTTGGCTTAACCAGAGAAACAGATTCTCTAACCCACTAACAAATAGCTTGCAGGCAACACGCCCAATGACCCTTGATCCAAGCACAGTCTGCTGGATCAACCCCTCCCTCTACTCAAACCAGTACGAGGGAGAAATAGTATAATAGAGTTCAAAAATGATAAGACAAATAAGAAAATGAAACCACTTAGTAAAAGAAGGAATAAACTCAAGTCTGTGAAGCAGCCGAAGCTCGGCCTTGAATTCAGAGATCTTGAGGAAGAAGCTTCAATGATCGTCTGATCTTCTTCTTCCAAAATGTAGACGAGCTTCCCAAAGAACGCTGCTCCTTGATCTCAAAACTGTCTTCAGTAGATCGACATCGGAAGAAGATAAACTCCCTGTTTCTCTCGTGATTCTCTTCCTTAGCCTTGTCCACAGCAAACTTCGAAGGGCTCCTTCTCCTCTGCTATTCGGCAAAGATTCTCGCGCTCATTTCCAGATCCATGCATATATACATCTAGTGGGCCCCAACCAGATATTCTCGTTAGCCCTTTGATTGCTCTGTGTAGAGCCTTCTGGAATCGCGAGGGAGAAACAGATCGCAATCGCTTTTGGCTGATGTGGCCTTTGACGTCACTTGCGACTGGGGTCCACCCAACTGATCTCGAAGTTCCCTATGGCGTCAACCCATTGAGTCCACAGGGTTGACGCAGCCTTGAAATCTCTCATATGGCTTTGATAGTAAGACAGGATGCGTTGACGCCTGGGGTCACTACGTCAACCCACTGAATTGACCCAGAGCTAAATTCTCATCAGACTGAACTGCTGCGTCGACGCTGTCATGCAATAGCGTTGACGCACTGCGGTATTCCAGTGAACCATTAACTCTGCTTTATTAACTGCTGCGTCGACGCTGCTCTACTGTTGCGTTGACCCATTGGAGTAGTTCTGAAGAAGCCTCTGCTTCTTAAGTGGATGAGTTGACGCAACACTTAGCTTGGAGTTAACGCATTGAAGAGTATCTGTGAATGCATCTTCAACTGATGCGTGGATGCTTTGAACTCTAGCGTCAACCCTATTCCTTTCTTTCATTAAGAATGAAATCAAACGAAAGCGTTATTGAATCAAGATTTAATTCAACATTTGAGTTGAGTACAACATTCACATCTCATGGTTGTCATCATCAAAACCAGGGGCACAATAATCTCCCCCTTTTTGATGATGGCAACTATGAGGTGAATGCCATTGCATCTAAACAAACATGCTTATTCAGATCAAGCAAGAAAATTCAGATCAACAAGAATTCAATTCAGTGACTGAAGCAAACATCAATTTTGTCATTCATTTAAGTTCAGGGTTTTACATCATAGACACAGACAAAAAGAAGGAAACTTTTAGTCAGTCAACATATTTGATGCAGATGCAATGCATCTCTAGTCTAGACTCCAGCTTGAGTTCATGATTCTCCCCCTTTGACATCATCAGGAAGGGGAGTAGATGAGGAAGACTGAAGAACAGTGGCAGACACAATATCCAGTTGTTTCTGAAGCTGAGCAATAGAGGGTACCATAGTGTCCATCCTATCTGAAAGCAGCTGATCCCTGTTCACCACAAACTTGTGGTATTCTTTGACCTTAGTAGACATGCCATCAAACTGGTTGTGCAGAATTTCAAACAGATAGTCCACCTGGGCTTTCTGCTGAGATCCCCATTCAGGTGTAGAGGAGGATGCTTCAGTTGGTGGAGGGCAGTATACATCACGCTGATCTTCAACTGTGGGTGGAAAATTTTCTTTTAGAATGTGCAGTACATCCACCACCTCATCACCTACCAAAGCGGTTCTTTCAAACAGTCTAGTGATGTCCTGACCAAAGGATGTAATCTTGTCAAACAAAGTTTGAACTTGGGCACTGAACTCATTGTTCTTGTCAATCGGGGTGGAATATTTCAAGTTCAACTTGGACTGGTTTTCCCTGACATCATGGTTGTATGTCTGTACACTTTGTATTCTGTGCAAACATTGTTGATTCAAGTTCTGTAAATTGCGTAAGACTGAACCAGCTTTTTGACATGCATGAAGAAGAGATTCCATAAAATTATGAAGCGTCGTATCGGACTTGTATTTATCACGTGTAAATTTTTCCCATCTGCTGTCCATCTTCTGTTCAACGTGTGACAGCCTCATACCCATTGTGGAACTTAGGTGCATTATTGAAGAGTCAATGCTCTTGAATTTCATTTCCAGAAAATGAATGAGTGTAGGATTAATGTTAGAAAAATCATTATGGAAGTGAGCTGGAGTCTCCTCAGAAGTAGATCCATGTCCCCTTGGTGGTGAGGGTTTTGGAAGAGGACCTTGTACAATGACTAGCTCTCTGGAATCAACAGGAACCATGGGAGTATCATCCTGGACATTATAGTCATCTTGAATATTGCTGAAGTCTTGGTAATCCATTCTGGCTGAACTAGCTTCAGGTATATCTGCCCTAGCCTCTGGTCTTTCCATTCTGTGTAGACTGGCCTCTTGCTGAGTTTGATTTTCAGGTCTTGCTTCATGACCAGTCTCCACTGAGGTGGTCATTGGTTTTTGACTTGGTAGAATCCTGACCGGCTGTCCATTTATAACTTTAAATCCCATGAACTTCTGAATGTAAGAAAGGGAGTATACGTTCCCTTTAGGGATGATTAGTTTCTTCTCAGAACCAAAATCTACTCCAACTTTTTGAAAAATGGCAGTCAATGGAGTAGCATAAGGGAGTGTTCTGGATTGTGTCAAGCAAGAACCCATAGTCTGAATAACTACATCAGACAGTGAAATGTGTATTCTTTTCAGCATACAGTATAGTAAAAATCTCTGCATCTCAGTGACCCGTTCTCTACCACTACTTTGAGGTGTGATTATTGATGTGCACATATGGTGGAGCAGTCTATTCAGTGGAGGGAACTGATTTGCTTTAAGACTGGATAAGTAAGTTTCCCTGACGACTGAAGGATCACTAGGTTTGTCAGTCAGGAGAGCATAGGCATCATGTTCATCAAACTCAAAGCTATGTAGCTGAACCCCATTCATGGGAATTTTCCAAGCTCCGGCAAACAATTTATTTGTTAATTCGAAACTAACATTCCTGACAGTTGATGAAAGTTTCAGAATATGAGGTTCATACTTCAAATTGTGGTAGAATTCTCGGACCAGGGTGGGGTAATAGACCTTATGAGTTATAACGAAAGACCACCATCCCTGATAATCCAAGGTAGGAAATAGTTGCGGAAAAAGTTCAAGCAATTCATGGTTGGTAGCAACAATATACCGTGAAATAAGAACTTTCAGAGGTTCTTCCACGTTGACGGTAAGAGAGGGATCAGAGGACTTTGCATGAGAGTTGCCCGCACCTTTCTTTCCCGTCGCAGCACCTGAAGATGGAACCTGCTCTTCTGTCCTGACATTAGATACCTTTCTCTTTTTGGTTGGCGGGCTGGGATGAAGACTGCGTTTCCGAAGAGGTAACGCTATCTCTTTGCCTTTCCGTTTCCTTGGAGCTGAAGGAGACGATTTCTCTGTTGAGGGATCTGCCAAGCCCTTGTCTTTGCCCTTTTTCCTTGCTGCCTTTGTCTTTGCCGGCGGGCTATTCTCTTTTCCTTGTTGTGGTGGTGGAGCTGACACAGACGGTGTTTCCTTCATCGTATATTTGGTGCGAGGCTCAATCCTGCCCGTAGCAAAGATGGGATCTCTCTTCTGTAGACCCTTCTTGTTCTTCCCCTTATTCTGTTGTTCCGGAGGCGCCATGGCAGCGAGAGACAAATGGGAACAGGAAGGGTGAAGATTGAGAGAAGGAACGGAAGAGGCAAGGTAGAAACTCACTAGGTTATGGAAGAGGCGGAGGTGACTACAGCGTTTACGCTGCGGGGTTTTATATAAGAAGACCATTCACTTTTCGATTCAAAAAGGGTACACCGGTTCACTGTGCTGAACCGGAATGGGATGTAAGCAGAGTAAGTAAATGACTGCATTGACGCTGTAAGGCACTGCGTCGACACCACTAAAGTAAAATAGTGTAAAGTGGACAGTAGATAGTGAAGTCCCATAGTATTTAGGCATTCTTAAGACAAAGAAGTTGTGAAGAGATGAAATGACATTCAGGGATTTTTAATCGATAAAATTCAAGTTCCCTTATAAGATATTATGATGAGTGATTATGAGAGCCCTAAATCCATATAACGATGTGGAGTAAGATAATCTTAAGACTTTGAGAAAAATCCTTGAATAAGAAGAGCATGATTATGGAATGAGGATTGAACAATTTTCACACATGGAACTTTCTCAAATCATATCCCTGGAAGGTTCAATTTCAAGATACCCTTATGGTTGTGAATTTACATGAATTGAGGATAAACTCAAAAGGATTTTATTTTTGAGCTTCAGGTCAACCCCATATGAACATTGATAATTTTTATTTTTCAACAGTTGCAGTCAAGTATAGCTAGCCTTTTGACACAGGTGCACATGTTTATCAGACACCAAAGTCCCCGGCTACTTAGCATAGCTTACTATTCTACATACCTGAAACAGAGTTGGCAACTCACATCATGACATGCCTTGTAGCACTTCATTGGTGCATGAAGGTAGTTTCTCAGTGGAAAGTAACCATTGCTCTGCACTGAATTATTTTTCTTTTAAAATAGAGGTAACAGCCCACATCATGACATGCTCATTTGCACTTCATTGGTGCATAGAGACAGTTTCTCAGTGAAGGCTTGCCATTGCTCTACAATTTATGATATGAATCATTGTATATATAGGGTATGTTTCTTAAGCTTTTATTAACCCTGAACTGAGTTTAAGAACAATACATATGTTAAATTCATCTTGCACAAAGGTCTCTTTACTATTGATCATAATAGTTCAAGAAATGAGGAGTTCTCAGTTTTATTAAATGGTTCTGAACCTATTCCATATGCACAGCACTTTAGCGTTCACGAATTTTTATCGTTCAAAGAACAGAAGATTTATAAAACTCCAATCATTAATATAGCCTAGAGACAGTCAATAATAATCATCACATCTTATAAGGGAATTATCATTTTAGCTCCCCCTGAATCTATGGCATCAATTCACATTTTAGATCTCAAGAAACTTCCTTCATACTCAAGATTGAGTGGTTCTTCACTACAAGTTGAAACACTGAATGTGGAAGCAACAGGATTGATGAGAAGTTGAGAAGACAAGCTGACGTACTCAAAGATTTCAACAGAAGGCTGTACAGACTTGGCCAAAACATCAATGAATAGACTTGAAACGCTTGAAGGCCACATGATAGTGTATAGACTTGGAAGGTTCTCCAATGTACAGACTTGGAAATAGCTGTATAGACTTGAATCAATGTGAACGATGTATAGACTTTACGAATGGCTTGAAACATAGACACATTGCCAGTGTATAGACTTGTACAGTGCTGCCAATGCGTAGACTTATTGTGGATGTATGGACTTTGAAGATGCAAGCGATGTACAGACTTGGGGTTCAACTGTGGATGTATAGACTCTGAAGAAATGAGGTGATGTGTAGACTTTGAGGTTCAACAGTGGATGTATAGACTTGGATGCCCAGCGCCAATATAGAGAAGGATATGTGAGATCCAAACTTCAGAGCTGCAGTACCCTTCTGAATACATCCAATCAATTCCAGCAACTGTTTTCAGAAAAATTCTGTCAGTGCGTTGTCTCAACCTGATGACTGTGTTTACTCACTCAACCAATCAGATCAATTTTCAGTCTGTTTCCAGAAGAGTTTTTCAGTGTTGACTCAGTCTCATAAACCAATCTTCAGATACCCAGACAGCTGACTCTAACAGAATGGAATTGCACTCCTTAGCGTGTAAAGTCTGAAGCAAACTAACCCTCCATTTATTCATGACAGATAGTATGAATGAAAATGCAATTGTTGACATGATGGGTTTTTATTCATGATGGGTTTTTATTAATGATGGGTATTTATTCAACATGAGTTATTAAGCAGATAAGCTCAAAAACTAAACTCCCCCTAAATCTGTGACTTATTTAGAAAACAGAAATTTGCAACTCAAGCAGGACGTGCAATCAATTTATTTTTAGGCAAAGTTAATCAGACAAGTTTCATGGAAGAATTCAAGCAATCAATTTAGGCAACAAAATGAGGATTGCACAAACCAAGCTCTCTCCTTAGACAGGAGAATCTTTCATTATTCAGTGGCTTGGTGAAAATATCAGCAAGTTGATGTTCAGAGTCTACAAAGATCAATTTAAAGCTACTTTTATTTACTTCATCTCGCAAGAAGTGATGCCTTATTTTGATATGTTTGGTCCTAGAGTGTTGGATGGGATTCTTTGCCAGGTTAATGGCACTTATGTTATCACACAATATTGGGACGCAACCAAGATCAGTTTGATAATCCTGGAGTTGGTGTTTGATCCACAACACTTGAGTGCCACAACTCCATGCAGCGACATATTCTGCCTCTGCAGTGGATAGTGCCACTGAGTGTTGTTTCTTGGATGCCCAAGAAACCAAACACCCTCCCAAAAATTGGCAATAGACACTTGTGCTTTTCCTATCAAGTTTGCATCCAGCATAGTCTGCATCTGAGTATGATACCAGATCAAAAGTACAAGATGCAGGATACCAAATCCCTAAGTCTCGAGTTCCAGCAAGGTATCGAAAAATACGCTTGATAGAAATCAAGTGAGATTCTCTAGGATCAGACTGAAACCAAGCACACATACAAACACAAAATTGGATGTCTGGCCTTGATGCAGTAAGATAAAGGAGTGATCCGATCATACCTCGATAAGTTTTTGCATCTACTTTTGTACCTTTCAGATCTGCATCCAAACTTGTATTGGTGCTCATGGGTGTGCTGATTGCCTTAAGATTCTCCATCTGATATTTCTTCAAAAGTTTGGAGACATACTTTGCCTGATTGATGAAGCATCCATCCTTGCTTTGGGTGATTTGTAGACCTAGAAAAAATTGAAGCTCACCCATTAGACTCATCTCAAATTCTGTGGTCATCAAATTTGCGAAATCCTCACACATGCTAGGTTTAGTGGATCCAAAAACTATATCATCCACGTAGATTTGAACCAGAATAATGTCATTATTTCTCACCTTGGTGAATAGGGTTTGGTCCACTTTACCTCTTAAGTATCCTTTCTCAGTGAGGTATGAGCTGAGTCTATCATACCATGCTCGAGGTGCCTGTTTGAGCCCGTACAGAGCTATGTCTAATCTGTAAACATGGTCAGGGCAGTCTATTGATTCAAAACCAGGGGGTTGTTCAACATACACCTCTTCTTTTATTAACCCATTGAGAAATGTACTTTTTACATCCATTTGATGGAGTTTTATTCCATGACAACATGCATATGCAAGTAATAATCTAATAGCTTCTAATCTAGCTACAGGTGCAAAGGATTCTTCAAAATCAATGCCAAATTCTTTGGTATATCCTTGTGCAACCAGACTTGCTTTATTTCTTATCACAATTCCATTTTCATTTTGTTTATTTCTAAAGACCCATTTAGTTCCAATTACTGAAAGTTCATTAGGTCTTGGCACAAGGTGCCACACTTTATTTCTTTTGAATTGATTTAATTCCTCATGCATTGCATTTATCCAGCAATCATCTTTCAGGGCTTCAGTTACATTTTTTGGTTCAATTTGAGATATAAGAGCCAAATTATCCATTTTTTCAATTGTTCTGAAATAAGATCTAGTTCTGGTCGGGTCATACAGATTACCAATAATACTTGATAGAGGGTGGTCCCTTAACATTCTAACATTAGTTAGAGTGTTACCTTCATTGTCATCTGCATTACCTCTAGTGCTTGATTCAGCTAGATTTTCATTTGATCTTGGCTCTTCCTCTTGAGTACGTTGTTCTTCCTTTTCTTCAAGAAATTCACCATCATCCTTATCCCTGCAAGATAGTTCATTTTCAGACCTGACATTCATTTCATCAAAAATAATATGTGGAGATTCTTCAACAGATTGAGTTTTGATATTTAGGACTCTATAGGCCCTAGATTGATTTGAATAACCTAGAAATATGGCTGGTTCACTCTTAGGTTCAAATTTATCTAAGTCCCGTTTGTTATTATTCTAAACAAAGCATTTAGATCCAAAAACTCTAAAATGTATAACATATGGCTTCTTACCTTTCAGCAGCTCATATGGAGTCTTTTTTGACAAAGGTCTTACCATTGCTCGATTTACAATATAGCAAGCTGTGTTTACTGCCTCTGCCCAGAGCTTCCTTGGGAGTTGTCCTTCGATTAACATAGTTCTAGCCATCTCGACAAGGGTTCTGTTTCTCCTTTCCACCACTCCATTTTGTTCAGGAGTTCTTGGAGACGAGAATTTGTGAGATATTCCCATTGTCCTGTAAAAATCATCAAATTCTGAATTTTCAAATTCTCCTCCATGATCTGACATGATAGATGAAATAGAGTACTTACCATCCTGCTGAATTTTCCTTAAGAATGCCTGAAATTCTTCAAATGCGTCATTCTTATGAGTTAAAAAGAACACCCAAGTAAACCTAGAAAAATCATCTACCAGAACAAATCCATACCTATTGCCACTCAAATTTGCTGTTCTTGTGGGTCCGAACAAATCCATGTAAACAAGTTCAAGAGGTCTAGAAGATTGGTTTTCAATTCTGGATTTAAATGATTTTCTAGCATGCTTGCCTTGAGTGCATGCATTACAAATTTTGTCATTTTGCTTAAATGAAATATCGGGCAGACCATTCACCATGTTGAATTTGGCTAACTTATGCATGACACTATAGCTAGCATGACCTAGTCTACGATGCCACAGCCAAGCCAGTTCACTTTTATTCACAGCTAGACAAAGATTGTTATGAGCAGGATCATATAGATCTACCATGTACATGTTATTTATTCTTTTTCCAGAGAATTTTACACTTTCAGACTTCTTTTCAATAATGGTGCATGCATGAGAATCAAACACAACTTTGTGCCCCCTATCACACAATTGGCTTATGCTAAGAAGATTGTATTCTAGACCTTCAACAAGTAACACATCATCAATAGAGTTAAGGGGAGCTTTGCCAACTTTATCTTTTCCAATTATTTTACCTTTATTATTTCCCCTAAAAGTGACATGTCCTCCTTCTTTCTCAACAAGGAGACATAATTTTACCTTATCGCCCGTCATGTGCCTTGAGCAGCCACTGTCGAGGTACCATCTATTGTGTACAGCTGCAAGGCACTCCTGCAAGTCACATCAACCAAGAGATTTTGGAACCCAAATACACTTGGGTCCTATCAGACCATATGATTGTGTCAAGTAAGACAGCATGCTTTTGGGAATCCAGATCTGTTGTTTTGAGGGTTTTCGAGATGTGGGGTTCATAGATTTTAAATTCTTCTGACTGAATTGAGGTACCTTTTGGAATGACCTCTTTGAACCATTTCTGTTATTAGAGAAGTATGAGGTTTTGTTCTTATTCTTATTCCAATATTTATTGTGACTCCAAGAATCATTGGGGAACCTAGGATGTGAAGTTCTGTAGGAATACTGAATTCTTGATGGCATGAAGGTTCACTACGTAGACCCTGTCACATGATTGGGTTGACTCATCCAGTTAGTCTTTCTGTCATATGGGTTCTGGTACATAGGGTGTGTCGACGCACTGAAGTGGCTGTGTCGACTCATTCTCATGTTTCTCAAGGAATGTCCATTGGGGAAGGGTGTATGCATTGACGCAGGGCGGACACTGCGTTGACGCGCCCAAGGATTTGATCTAGCATTGTTTCTGTAAAACCCTTGGTACATGGGTTGAGTGGACGCAGGATACCTAGTGCGTTGACGCGATTGTTGAGTATCAGTCCTATGACTCTTTGAATTTTTATATCCTTGATACTGAGTTGATGAGCTAGGATCTATAGGCTGACCTGAGTATTTACTTCTGAACTTGGGCACATTCTTATGGTGATTGGCATTAACGGTATCATATATTTTCTATTTGCCCTTTTCTTTTCTGATTTCATCTGTCTGTTTTACTTCTTCTTGAATTTTCTAACAAGTCTTCCTTTCAGACACTTGGCGCTGCTCATATGTGCCTTGTTCAGAAACAAAAGTTATGAATCTAGTTCCTAAATCCTTCTTCTTGGTTGGATTATAACCAAGTCCTTCTTTTTCGAAATTGCTTTTTATTCCCACGACAGCTTCAAGATTATTTTTACCTTGAGTTAATTTCTCAAGAGAGGCTTGTTTACTTGAATTTTCATCTTTCATTTTCTTCAAGTTTTCTTGGAGTTCCTGATTCACTCCTTGAACTACTTCATATTTTTCTTTAGCAATTTTTGCATCACTCTCCAATTTTTGCATTTTGAGTTTCAGGTCATCCTGAATTTTCAGTAGGAATTCATTTTCTCTCTTCATCTCTATTACTTGATCTCTATATTGGTCACTTTCACAAAGAGATTTTCTTAAACTGAAAATTTCAGCTTCTAGGCACTTGATTTTATCATTTAATGAACTCTCTTGACTAGTCAGATTTTTCTTTTTCTTGAGTGATTTATTTTCTTTCTTTACATGATCATATTTGTCTAGCAATTCATTAAATGCTTCTTCCCAATCACTACAAGAGAAATTTTCAGAAGAGGAAGTTACCTCATCATTGTCATCTCCCTTAGCCATGAAGCACAACTTAACATCACTCTCTTCTTCAGAAGTACTTTCTTCTTCATCTTCATCTTTCTCCTCGTCACTCCACGTACTTATCATGGCCTTTGGCTTCTTATTCTTCCATTTCGGTTGGACTTTCTTCACATTCTCTGGACATTCAGATTTAATGTGACCTTGTTTCCTGCATTGATAACAGACAACCTTGTCAGACTTCCTAGAGTTTTCTGATTTGAATTTTGAACTCTTTCTTACCTCTGGTCTTCTGTTGTTTCTGAATTTACCTTCCTTCCTTAGAAGCCTCCTGAATTTTCTAGTAAGCATTGCTATCTCACCTAAGTCATCATCTGAGGTAGATGAATGACTGTCATCTGAGCTATCCTTGCTACTTGGTCCTGCCTTCAATGCAAGAGACTTTTTCTTTTTCACATCCTCATCAGTCCTTTTGAAGTTCAGCTCATAGGCCATCAAGGATCCGATAAGCTCATCAGGAGTAGTGGTATGAAGGTTCCTAGATTCCTCAACAACAGTGGCCTTGGTGTGCCAAACTGGAGTTAGAGATCTAAGAATCTTCCTAACCAGTTCGTAATCTGTGTAAGCCTTTCCTAGACCTTTAAGACCATTCACTAATAGGGTTAGTCTGGCATACATTTCAGATATGTTTTCCTCTGGTTTCATCCTAAAAGCTTCATACTCAGAAATTAGCATATTGGCTTTTGTCTCCCTTACCTCGGACATACCTTCATAAATCACTTGGAGTCTGTCCCACATTTCCTTGGCACTGGCACATGAAGATACTCGTGAAAACTCCATAGGGTGCAATGAACATTGCATGATATTCATGGCTTGCCAATTGACATTGGACTTCCGAATCTGCTCTTTCACCCACAATTCTTCATCTCCTTCTATCTGATATGGTCCCTTGCTCACGACTTTCCAAATCTCATGGTCCTGAGCTCTCAGAAATACCTGCATCCGATTTTTCCAGTAAGCATAGTTAGTGCTATCAAAGAAGGGTGGCCTATTCACTGCATACCCTTCAGGCATGAGCCCCTTATTTTTCATTCCACTGAATCTCTCTGGGTTGTGAGACCCTTAACAAGAGAGCCGAGCTCTGATACCACTTGTTGGATTAGGTGGAATGTCAAACTAGAGGGGAGGGGTGAATAGGTTGACCCTTTAAAATATTCTTTGCACGATCACACATGAATTATGGTGCAGAATGATAGAGATAAGATCAATAACTAAACAGCAATGAGAATCGTGCCTAATCAAACATCTAACGAAGGGAGAATAATAAGAGAAATCAAACCACACAGTGTACGCATATTTTTATGGTGGTTCGGTCTCCCTGTGGAGACCTACGTCCACCCTCACTTAACCAGTGAGGATCCCTGCTGAGCTTTATAGCTTAGCGACACCGAGGAAAAAGCTTCCTCACATACACCGCTAAGCATTACAGCTTGGCTTAACCAGAGAAATAGATTCTCTAACCCGCTGACAAACAGCTTGCAGGCAACACGCCCAATGACCCTTGATCCAAGCGCAGTCTGCTGGATCAACCCCTCCCTCTACTCTAACCAGTACGAGGGAGAAACAGTATAATAGAGTTCAAAAATGATAAGACAAATAACAAAACGAAACCACTTAGTAAAAGAAGGAATAAACTCAGGTTTGTGAAGCAGCCGAAGCTCGGCCTTGAATTCAAAGATCTGGAGGAAGAAGCTTCAATGATCGTCTGATCTTCTTCTTCCAAAATGTAGACGAGCTTCCCAAAGAACGATGCTCCTTGATCTCACTACTGTCTTCAGCAAATCGACATCGGAAGAAGATAAACTCCATGTTTCTCTCGTGATTCTCTTCCTCAGCCTTGTCCACAGCAAACTTCGAAGGGCTCCTTCTCCTCTGCTATTCGGCAAAGATTCCCACGCTCATTTCCATATCCATGCATATATACATCTAGTGGGCCCCAACCAGATATTCTCGTTAGCCCTTTGATTGCTCCGTGTAGAGCCTTCTGGAATCGTGATGGAGAAACAGATCGTAATCGCTTTTAGCTGATGTGGCCTTTGACGTCACTTGCGACTGGGGTCCACCCAACTGATCTCGGAAGTTCCCTATGGCGTCAACCCATTGAGTCCACAGGGTTGACGCAGCCTTGAAATCTCTCATATGGCTTTGATAGTAAGACAGGATGCGTTGACGCCTAGGGTCACTGCGTCAACCCACTGAACTGACCCAGAGCTGAATTCTCATCAGACTCAACTGCTGCGTCGACGCTGTCATGCAATAGCATTGACGTACTGCGGTATTCCAGTGAACCATTAACTCTGCTTTATTAACTGCTGCGTCGATGCTGCTCTACTGTTGCGTTGACGCATTGGAGTAGTTCTGAAGAAGCCTCTGCTTCTTAAGTGGATGAGTTGACGCAGCACTTAGCGTGGAGTTAACGCATTGAAGAGTATCTGTGAAAGCATCTTCAACTGATGCGTGGATGCTTTGAACTCCAGCGTCGACCCTTGATGCGGGATGAGACACGGACACGGCAAGCTCGCGATCGTCCCTTGATGAGGGAAGCGTCGGACGTGCACGGTTGAGAAACCGGCAAGAGCTAGGGTGGTCGGCTCGCACTTTCGTGCCCGGATCGGGTCACGGGACGGCTTCGCTCTCTCTCGCAGCAGTGATATAATAAATTGAAAGCGAGCTAGGTATCCCTACACATGCTCTCTAGCAGCGGCATATAAAGCATATAAAGAATTAAGCTAATGCCAAGTGTAAGGGTGAAGGCGATACCTCCACGCTCTCGGCGTGGCGAAGATGGGACCTGGCCGGAACTCGTACCCCCGGGAACTTAATACATTATGGTTACAGCAATGCAATTAAGCCCACTCCACGCAGGGAGGTAAAGGGCGACACAAGTGGGCCCGGGAGAACCAGTTTCGGGTTGACGGGCGGTTCCGGACGATGCTTCGGCTTCACGCGTACTCGTGTTAGTGGGGGGGCCCACGTGTTGACCGGAGGGGTCGTGTGGGGCCTGATGACTCCTCTATTGTGGAGACACTTGGGAAGCGTTCCCCTGGGATGGCGATCTGCTGGAACGACCGCCGGACGCCGGGCGGCCCTCGGACGACGCTCGCGGGGAACTCGGCCACAAACCTGAAAGTTCTGTTTGCAGGCTCGCGACTCGGAGAAAACTGCTGCTGCGATCAGCCCCGTTCGTCGGAACGCGACGAAATTAGAGCCGTTGGAAAGAGGACTCAAAATACTTCGACGTAGGGGTCTTCAAAAAAAATAATCAGATCTGTATTTCTGATTGTTGAATTTACAATCTTGCTGAATTCGGGCCAGAACTACAGGGGCAGGATCTATCTTCTCTGAAGATCGACGTTGACCGGGGAGAAGACCTCCGAATCTGGAAATGATTTCTTCAGAAAAGTTGAAGGTCTCTGAGAGAGGAATCCGGGAATATTTTTGGTTTTTTGATTGGATAAGAAATGGATTTTCTGGGATGTTTTTACTAGACCTAGGTCGGATCTGGGAAACTGTGGACAGACTGTTCTTGGGAACTTGGATGGTTTTTGTAAAATACTTGGAGGGCGAACAAAAAATTAATAAAATTCCTGGTGGTAGAGGGATGTGGACAGAACTCCCATTAAATTTGGCGTCCCAAAACAAATCAAAAGATGGTTCGAATGGGGTAGAATCAGAGCTGATGAACAGTGAACAGAACCAGGACAGATCTGGAACTTGGAATTGGACGAAAATCAAAAAATAGCTAAAGGATGAATTTTGACGTGATTTTTTTTGTGGGGATAAGGGTTCTAGAGGGGAACCAACCCTGAAATTTTGAGCTTCAGAAGATGAAGGGAGTGATAGCAGCAATTCGGAGAAGAAGGATCTGTCCTGAGTGGACAGAACACCGAAACCGTTGGCAACGACGCGTCGGCGGCGAGACGATGGCGGCGGCGGTCACCGGAGCTTCTTCAGATGAGAGAGGGGATCAAGGGGGAGGGGAATTGCACTCTAGAAGGGGGCTGGAGGTGGAGGAACCAGAGAGAAGGAGGGGGAGGGGCGCAAGATCCAATGGGGGGCAAATGCCTTTTTTTCTCTTCATTAATTCATTCAATATGAAAAATACAACCTTATATAGGATGCCAACCAAACTCAACCTCAACCCTTGGATCTAGGGGTTTGGATTGAAGGGCTGGGATACAATGTGAATCACACATTTAATACATTAGTTTAATCTAATTTGACCATTCTTATTCAACCTTGGACTAAATCTATTCAAACACCACCTAACAAGCCTAATAAGGCCAAAAGAGGGGGCGCCCCCTTCATGGGCCTCTCTTGGGCCTAGGCTGGTCCAAGGGCAGCCAACCCAACCCATTAACTCAAGTCTAGACTTGGGCCTTCCAAGTCTTGGTGGCCCATGAGAGGGAGTGGCCCAATTGGGCCTTAAATGACTAATATGGTCCATAAGGGTGGCACTTGGTCCAATATGAACTAGGCTTTCTAATGGACTCTACTAATGGCAATCTAACCTTGGACTTGACATAACAAATGGCCCATTGGCTTGATATAAGCCTTACAAGGAGCCCAAAAGAAAGAAAATACACAATTACAATCTCATACAAGCCATAACTCACAAATACACTCCACCCGTGTAATGAAATCGCCTTTGATGCCCCATCAATTCTCCCCGGGTGGGAGGAACTCGACCCCGTCGAGTAGGGGTATGGCTGCTCTGGTACTCCGGCGGATCTGTCACCGTGCCAAGTAACGTGGGATGCTCCACTCCAAATGATCGGCACCTGCTCATTCCATATATACTCGATATACGCACTGCTATGGCTAAAGGTGGTCACTCCGAAGGGGCACTCTCAAAAGGGAGGAAACAGCTCGAAGACTCACTAGGAATCACCGCTGAGTCCCTATAGGTGACTGATCCGGGTATAGAAGTAAAACCGATCCCATACTCATCAAGTGAGTCCACTCGCCTCTTACTCGTAAGAGACCGACAACGACCTTGCACAAGACACATGCAGACTCACCATGCACAGACACACGAATGCAAACCACGCAAACAATCGACTCAAAATCACCACACAAACAAACCACATAAAGAAAACACACCGACTCATATATGACCCTAGACACACCTAATGTTAGTCCGACCCGTACATGGGTGACGGCGGACCAGGACACCCGAATATGTGCCATGCATGCATGTTAGGGAACTGGGAATGGATGGCATGGGGAACACCTATACGTCGGGTGTGGTTATGCGTGGATGGTCTTTGGAATGTGGGCGACTCGGGTGGTTTAGAAGGGCCGGGTGTAGGTGGATCGGGGTTGGTGGATGTAGATGGACCATCTCGAGGGGAAGGGGCATAAAAGTGGGCTTCCTTGAAGAAGGGGTGTACGGGTGGTAACTCGGGAAGTCTAAAAGTGAAGGGGTCAAAAGGGTCAAAGAAGGTATGACCCCTTGTGGTGGGTTCCCACAAGTCACAGTCCCACGTGTAGACGGTTTGAAGATGTGGGTAGTCACCTTCTTGAATTGTAACGGGTGGGACGGGATCGTAGGCAAGAAGTATGACTCCTCCCTCGGACAAAAGGGTATGAATTCGGGCTCGTCCGGTAAGGGGAGGAGTAAGAGGATCTCCGTGGTGACACAACCCCCGGTGCACTCGGATGTAATGGACCCATAGGCCGGATGGGTGAAGCTAAGACTAGCGGGTTGGTCGAAGCCTCGGGCCAATAAATGTGTAAAGGTCAACTGCCGGTCTAACCCTTTAAGCAGGTCTTCCAATGTGTTCACATAGTGACGAGACCGGAAGGTGGTATGAAATGAGTTGCTTGACACTAGTGGTAATGTGGGGTCCATTGATGGGAAGGGAGGTGGGACCAAGCCATCCTTGAGCCAACTAAGAAGCGGCTCGGCTATGAAAAGCGTACCCGTTAGAAATACGGGTGGCTCGGGCCTTGGTGGTTCCAAATGAGAGGATTCCGAATCAAATTCGGAAAAAGAGATGGATGACATTGGAACTCTCTCGAGTGGTGAAGGCCATGGTGTAGGCGGCTGGGAGGTGGATGCTGGTCGAAAGCCACCATACCGAGAGAAGTGTGACTCAAATGGTTCGACCACTAGAGCGACTGTATAGGATTCCGCTAGAGAGAATGCATTGCGGATAAGACATTCCAATTGGAAGTGAAGGCGCAAACCTCTCCGGAACTGAAATGCGGCCGTTTTGCTCTCCTCTCCCAAGCCATGTTCCAACCAATACCTATGATATGCCCGAATGTACTCGGACACGGACCTATCACCTTGGACGGGTCGACATGGGTTGGCCATAGTTGCCTAAATACGGGAATGGATCCCTAGGAATGGATATGCAAGGCCATTTGGGCAAGACACTAGACACGACCCTAAGTAATGCAAAGTTGGAATGCATGCACACTAAGGACCCTAGACGTAAACCAAGACTCGGTACGTGGCGGAGGTAATTGACCCGAAGGTCACTCGTGCAAGTGTGCGGCCTTCCCGATAGGCGTAGCCTAACGTTCAGACAACACCTTTTGATATACCGAGTAAAGGGATGTAAATGCAAAAGACACTTCCTTTTTTTTTGTGTTTTAGAAATATGCTGACCCTAAACACGACTTAGACCGACTAATGACTAGACGTAAATGACACTCTTTTTTTTTTGGACACCCTAGACTCAAACTCTCTCTGATACCAAATTGATGCGGGACGAGACACGGACACGGCAAGCTCGCGATCGTCCCTTGATGAGGGAAGCGTCGGACGTGCACGGTTGAGAAACCGGCAAGAGCTAGGGTGGTCGGCTCGCACTTTCGTGCCCGGATCGGGTCACGGGACGGCTTCGCTCTCTCTCGCAGTAGTGATATAATAAATTGAAAGCGAGCTAGGTATCCCTACACATGCTCTCTAGCAGCGGCATATAAAGCATATAAAGAATTAAGCTAATGCCAAGTGTAAGGGTGAAGGCGATACCTCCACGCTCTCGGCGTGGTGAAGATGGGACCCGGCCGGAACTCGTACCCCCGGGAACTTAATACATTATGGTTACAGCAATGCAATTAAGCCCACTCCACGCAGGGAGGTAAAGGGCGACACAAGTGGGCCCGGGAGAACCAGTTTCGGGTTGACGGGCGGTTCCGAACGATGCTTCGGCTTCACGCGTACTCGTGTTAGTGGGGGGGCCCACGTGTTGACCGGAGGGGTCGTGTGGGGCCTGATGACTCCTCTATTGTGGAGACACTTGGGAAGCGTTCCCCTGGGATGGCGAGCTGCTGGAACGACCGCCGGACGCCGGGCGGCCCTCGGACGACGCTCGCGGGGAACTCGGCCACAAACCTGAAAGTTCTATTTGCAGGCGCGCGACTCGGAGAAAACTTCTGCTGCGATCAGCCCCTTCGTCGGAACGCGACGAAATTAGAGCCGTTGGAAAGAGGACTCAAAATACTTCGACGTAGGGGTCTTCAAAAAAAATAATCAGATCTGTATTTCTGATTGTTGAATTTACAATCTTGCTGAATTCGGGCCAGAACTGCAGGGGCAGGATCTATCTTCTCTGAAGATCGACGTTGACCGGGGAGAAGACCTCCGAATCTGGAAATGATTTCTTCAGAAAAGTTGAAGGTCTCTGAGATAGGAATCCGGGACTATTTTTGGTTTTTTGATTGGATAAGAAATGGATTTTCTGGGATATTTTTACTAGACCTGGGTCGGATCTGGGAAACTGTGGGCAGACTATTCTTGGGAACTTGGACGGTTTTTGTAAAATACTTGGAGGGCGAACAAAAAATTAATAAAATTCTGGTGGTAGAGGGATGTGGACAGAACTCCCATTAAATTTGGGCGTCCCAAAAAAAATCAAAAGATAGTTCGAATGGGGTAGACTCAGAGCTGATGAACAGTGAACAGAACCAGGACAGATCTGGAACTTGGACTTGGACGAAAATCAAAAAATAGCTAAAGGATGAATTTTGACGTGATTTTTTTTGTGGGATAAGGGTTCTAGAGGGGAACCAACCCTGAAATTTTGAGCTTCATAAGATGAAGGGAGTGATAGCAGAAATTCTGAGAAGAAAGATCTATCCTGAGTGGATAGAACACCCAAACCGTTGGCAACGACGCGTCGGCGGCGATACGATGGCAGCGGCGGTCACCGGAGCTTCTTCAGATGAGAGAGGGGATCAAGGGGGAGGGGAATTGCACTCTAGAAGGGGGCTGGAGGTGGAGGAACCAGAGAGAAGGAGGGGGAGGGGCGCAAGATCCAATGGGGGGGCAAATGCCTTTTTTTCTCTTCATTAATTCATTCAATATGAAAAATACAACCTTATATAGGATGCCAACCAAACTCAACCTCAACCCTTGGATCTAGGGGTTTGGATTGAAGGGCTGGGATACAATGTGAATCACACATTT
The DNA here is from genome assembly GCA_022559845.1 of Amorphophallus konjac. Taxonomy (NCBI): domain Eukaryota; kingdom Viridiplantae; phylum Streptophyta; class Magnoliopsida; order Alismatales; family Araceae; genus Amorphophallus; species Amorphophallus konjac. The sequence goes on from CM040126.1 coordinate 144,293,274, forward strand.
AATACATTAGTTTAATCTAATTTGACCATTCTTATTCAACCTTGGACTAAATCTATTCAAACACCACCTAACAAGCCTAATAAGGCCAAAAGAGGGGGCGCCCCCTTCATGGGCCTCTCTTGGGCCTAGGCTGGTCCAAGGGCAGCCAACCCAACCCATTAACTCAAGTCTTGACTTGGGCCTTCCAAGTCTTGGTGGCCCATGAGAGGGAGTGGCCCAATTGGGCCTTAAATGACTAATATGGTCCATAAGGGTGGCACTTGGTCCAATATGAACTAGGCTTTCTAATGGACTCTACTAATGACAATCTAACCTTCGACTTGACATAACAAATGGCCCATTGGCTTGATATAAGCCTTACAAGGAGCCCAAAAGAAAGAAAATACACAATTACAATCTCATACAAGCCATAACTCACAAATACACTCCACCCGTGTAATGAAATCGCCTTTGATGCCCCATCAACCCTATTCCTTTCTTTCATTAAGAATGAAATCAAACGAAAGCGTTATTGAATCAAGATTTAATTCAACATTTGAGTTGAGTACAACATTCACATCTCATGGTTGTCATCATGAAAACCAGGGGCACAACATCCATCATTTGATTGTATGATGGTTTGTGCTTGTAGTCAGCTTGGGAGGAGTTCCCTGTGAGTCTGAGTTCAGATTTGCATAGACCGAGATCTTGTCGGTTGGTTCTATTGTACTCTTCTGCCGTGGTAGAGTTGGCATGCAACTCGAATCAGATATAATGTCTGAGTGGGGACTGACTCGATTATATTTATGGTCCAGTGCTGTCATTGGCGTTATGCGTGCCAGATTCGATTATTGTTCATGGCGCGAAAGCCGATTGGTGGAGCAGTCAGCTGAGATATTTGTCTTTCTCGTAAGAGTTGATGCTTGTGTGTCTGTCGAGTGTGAATTTTTATCGGCGGTTGTTCCGTGGCATGGGTCGTGTCTCTTTCATATGTGAGACGATAACGATGATGCCATGTTTCGGAGGTGCCAGACTTGTGTTCCTTTGTGTGTCATGCTCGTTCTGTGGATTAATGTGCTTGGAGATCCAGAGCGTGTGCCTGTGATTTTGGTCTGGCAATATTCCTCTGAATTGTGTTTTTCGAGAATTGTGTTATCGTGTTTTACGTGTTCGAGGTTTGGCTGGTGCTTGGAGAGCGTAGCCAGCTGTTTGGGTTGTTCTTCCCTTTTCCCTTGTTAGCTCCTTAAATTTTGAGGATGTAATTCTTAAAAGGAGGGGAGGCTATAATACTCTGGATTCTTCAGATAGGAATCAGAGAGCTTTCGGAGCGCTTTCGTGGGTCCCTGATAGTGTTTTATGATCCACTCGGATTTTTCCCCTGTATAACTTGCAGAACCCCGTGGAGAGTGAACCGTTGAGTTTTGAGACTCCGAGATGCTACTGGTGCGTTGTGTTCTTTCCGAGGATCACAGAGACTATTTCCCATATTTTTCTGATTTCATGGAATTTCGGGCCAAAAATCGGATTTCATAAATATTTCTAATTTCTTTTCCTTTTAACCCTCACCCTCTCTCCTCTCTCTTCTCACGTTCTCTCACTCTCTCCCTCTCCGTTCTCTCTCCTCTCTTATCCTCTCCCCCGGGCGTGCGACCGTGGCTGAGCTAGACAAGGTGGTGACAACGTGGAGATGTCGTGGAGCGTGACTGCGCGAGTATCGGAGCGTGGCATTGGCGCGATCCCATTAGTGGATTCGAAGCCGACGTGGGTTGTTCGTGTAATGGTTTTCGGCATGGTTTGGCCACTTCGGCGTGTGAGATCTTCGGTGGAGGTAGGGGGATGGATACCCTACTCATTTCCTACTTTCCCTCGTGATTTGGAGCCGAACAGTGTGAGTTTGAGCGGATTTTGCCATGTTTGGGCGAAAATCATGTTTCGGGGGTCTGATGCAAAATCGCTGTTCTAGGCAATGCTTTTTTAGTTTAAATGGAATCATTTGAACCCCTGGCTTGTCAGGATTCGATTCCCGCCAGATTGGCTGTATTCGGCCGTGAATTGAGGCCAGTATGAGGCCGTTTGTCCATGTGAGTCATTTTGGGTCGATTTGTGGAAATCACCCATTTTCAGCTGTTGTAGTTTGTTTGGCCCCTTCCGACTTGTGGAAGGTCGGCATCGCATGTATGTATGTTTCCCCAGTGGCTGGGAACGATTGGGGCATGGAATCATCGCGTTTTGCGTGGTCTTGCGGTTTTCAGACCAGAGGCTGAACGCGGTTACATAGAAACCACGTTCGACTCCTGGCCTTTGCAGCGGTTAGTCTTGAACCACGGCCAGTTTCCAAGCTTTGTCGGTTCGATGCGTATGGCGGTGGGAGAACGCGGTTATCGTTCAACTGCATTTTGATGGCAGTGGTTAGCTTGAAACCGCATTTTTCTGGTCTTCGTCTCCATCTGCCTGGTTTTCTTTCTAGAAACGGTTTGTGGCGTACCACAGCTACGATGCCCGCAGTTAACGCTTAACCGCATATGGATCACCGTGGTTATCCTGTAACCACGGCTCTCTCTGTGTTGACTCCGCTTCGTGAAGCGTCAACCTCATCCTCATCTTCTCTTTTTATGTGTTTTTCGTTTGTGGGCTAGAAGCGGTTTGCTCGGAACCGCGCCTATGGAGCGGTGGTTTGTTTGGAACCGCGGCTGTGTAACCACGGCTAGTCCTTAACCGCAGCTATGTTTGTCTTGTGAGCACGGCTTGTCGAGAATCGCAGCCTTGATGACCGCGTCTAGCTCGCAACCGCGGCTACCTGTCTGGGTGTTTCTTCGTCGGTTTGGCCTCCGATTGTCTTGGCATGACCCCCTGGTTATCCCATTATTCTGTGAATGTCTTGGACGTCTTATGAGGGCTATGACCGTGTTATAGGGTGTCTGGGAGTGCCATTGTTCCTAGCGGTATTCCATGTTATTTCGAGGGTCATTATGGTTTCCGGTCAACCCAGTTGTGACCCAGTGGTTGATACGTGACCTCGTGAGTGTCTCGGTTATCCTGTGAGGATCGAGACCTAGTTTTGGATGCTTTGAGGTATTGTCTTATCTCGATTTGCATGTCCATGTGGTTTGAGGGCTTCGGTGATCCCTCATGTTCCGTGTTACGTGTTATGCGGAATTGTGAGTCTGATGAGCGGCCTAGGGGCCGAGGACTTCCAATTGATGTGGATTCGATTGTTGTGTGCCGCTTCCATATGTTTTATAAAGGATTGACTTAGGGACTAGGCTGATTGGTGGCGTGTTACCGCTTTGTGCGATGATCTTGACCCGAGTCTTGTGACTCAAGGATCGTTGCGAGCAGGTCTAGTTGTCTGTCCTGAGGCTGGCGGCAATTCTGTGTGCTGGCTTGTGCTTCGTGGTACTCATGACTGGTGCGTGTTCAGCTTGTCCGTACTTCGGTGTTTCTATTTGAGAGTCTCTGTGTCTAGTGAGCCTCCACTAGTCATAGCCTGACAACACTTTCGGGTGTCGACCCACCTGGGAGTGGTGGCAGGGTGAGTTCCCGATAGAGACTATTTGTAGGCTAGTTTCCGTGAGCCCCTTTGTCTAGCCGTGAGAGTCCTACGGGAGGGGAAAACAAGCTAGAGGCCTGGCTCAAGACATTGAGCTTGTGTGTGCACACGTGGTCAGGGGCGTTTGGACCAGCGCTAACGGGCGTGACCCTGACTAGTCACTCGTTACTGTAGTTCCTTGGTACTTGTTCAGTGTCTCAGTTACCGCATTCGAGGCGAGTGGTGAAGTCCCATGATCAATGACACCCAAGAGGGGGGTGAATTGGGTGTTTACAATTTTTACGAAAACTTTTGCCCTTTTTGAAATATGTGATAAAATGCTAGGTAAGATATTCAAAACTATTTGTACTCAAATTAGATTTATCAAACTTTATATGATGAGATATAGATTGTGCAAGATATACGTAGATAAATCCAGAACAACAATTAACACTGACATTCACTTAGAATGGAGGTAGAAGAAAAAGATCAAACCACACAATTCAAACCATAGTGCACAGCAATTTTTAAGGTGGTTCGGATGCAACGACGGCAATCCTACGTCCACCCCTCACTAAACCCGGTGAGGCTTCACTCGGGGAAAAATCCCCAAACAGAGATGAAGCTTTAACCACACACGCAGGATGATGCCTGCACACACACACGGGGACGTGCCCCAATACACACACACACAGAGATGAAGTCTCCAACACGATCCGACAACCGGATCACCGACACAAACACCCGCTGCCACAAGTGCAGCAATCCACACACACGAGATGAAACGGATCTAAATAGACCCACACACACACAAACGAAGAACTAGGAAGATCCACGCACACACACGAATCAAGTACGACACACACACACGACCACGGATCCAACAACGATCCACACACACACAAATGTTTCCAAATTATAAAGAAAACAAATATAAAGCCCAAAACATAAAAACAATGAAGCACAGTTTAGAAGACTCCTGATTTGGCTTCCACTGAGTGTATGATGCAGAGCTTGGAACGATGCTTCCTGCTTCGCTTGAATGGCTTTGGATGGGGCTTGAAAGGCTTGTGTAGGGATGAAGAGATCTTCCACGAGGTACTGTACACTGCTACAGTATAGCGTCTTCTTCCTTGGATAGCTTTCTTGATCTCCTTGATGTTTGCTTGCTTCTGCTCTTCCTCTTTGGTTGCTGGCTTCAAATGGAGCTTGAATACCTTCAGATGGATAAAGAAGTTGCTGGACAGAGTACTATTCACGGAGGGTTGCAGTAGCCTTCTTCTTCCTTTGATAGCTCTCTCCCTTGATCTCCCCTTGGATCTCTGGGATAGATTGGGGTTATGACTCTAATAGGATGTTTTATAACCTTTCAATGGTCCATGGACAACCCCCAGATCAGATCCACAAAACCTAGAGGGTTTGGTGGCTTTGGGATTAAACAATATCAAAAGGAGGGGCTTCTTTCGAGGTGAACAAAAGTCAACATTTTGGGCTTATCAGGGCTGGCGGTCGACCTGCAGAGGCTGGCGGTCGACCGCTCTGTAACAACCCTATAGACAGACAGCTTCTGTTGTTTCCGGTCGACCTGGATCAGGCTGGCGGTCGATCGCTCTGAGACATTTCTGTAGATGTTGGGCTGCTGGAAAATCCAGTCGACCGCCCCTAGGCTGCCAGTCGACCGAAATCTAGGATTTTCCAGATTTCGATCATTGAACCCCTAAAACCCATTTGCAGTCCGTGGATTCAAACTCCTTCGACCTTGAAGATTTGTACTGAGTATATAGACCTGCAAACACATGGATGATTGTCTAGAACTATAGCTCAAACATCCATATGATGAATGCATGAGCTTCATCCAAACCATTGAGTATGAAATCAAAATTTTGTTCCGGGGGGTCCGCCCCCAGAAACCCCCGCAAGGGGCGCTACCCCCTTGACCCCCGCGACCTGACTGCGCAGGTCGATCCGCATGCGAGGGCGCCCGATGGCGAGTTTTGCAAGGGCTTGAAAAACCTTCATTTACAAGCCACATTCAAGCTAAAGGGTTCCATGTTTAAGGTGCATGAATGAGGTGTATTAAGGAGAGGTATATGAAATACCCATGGTGAGATTGATGCTACAACAAGGTAAGTATCTTACCAATGGTTCTTGATAGTAAATGACATATATCATCTGTGTTGAATTGTAGAGAAGCAAGGTACTTGTCCACATGTTTGGTTTACCAGGCGACTGCCATGGGATTATAAGGTTGATCCTGCAAGTAAGATAGTTAAGGTTAATACCATGCTTGTTCACATTAAAGAGATTATGAAACCTCTTGCCTCTTGTAAAACCAACATATGCAAACCAAAAATCAAGACCATGTAACCATTGCCATTTGCCATCTCAACCATACATAGATAACAAGAGCATGAATGTACACAGCCATCAAGAACATGTGCAATCAACCACAGGTTTAGTTATTGTCACTTAATCACACATTAAGTTTAGTTATCATCAAAACCATAACTCAACAATCATAACAATCATCAAAACCATAACTCAACAAGTGGGAGACACTTAAGGCGCAGTGTAAGACGTTAGTGGATGGATCTGGCTTTTCTTCTAGTGAGGAGGTGCTTCTGTCACATGACACATGACTTATGGCTTTCGTGACTGGTTTTCATCTGTTAGTTGCTAGGACGGGATCTAGAAGGGGGGATGAATAGATCCTTGCGAAAATAAACCCCAAATTTAAATTTAAATCAGGAAGTAGAACCCAAGAGCAAAAAGATGCTCAATCAAAGGAATCTGAACAAGTAGAGGTTCACAAGTAACTCAGGTATATATATATACTAGCAGTGATGTAGATGATAAAATCGAACTCTTGCGGACCTAGTATCAAACACTTGGTAGAAAGATAATGCTAGATCAACCATGAACTGAATATAATACGTCTAACACCAACAGCTCATATTCGAGCGCCTTACTCTTCAGAAATCAAAAAGAAAATGCAGAACTAAAAGGAGAAAGGCAAACACACGCACAAACCATGATGCACAGAGGATTTTTTAGGTGGTTCGGCCAGACACCAGTCTGCTACGTCCACCCCTCACTCCAGCAAGAGTGAGGCTTCCCTTGCTAACGCAAGAAGCAGACTTAGTCTGCAACAAACGCTGAAAACACAGCTTAACCCAAGGGAAACAAATCCCTCAACCCCTGATCTCGCACCCAGCAAAATCAGTCCCCACTATCTCAGGTAGTGACCAGAGAAAGCAATTTCTCCCTTCTTCTGCAAACCCAGAAGGAAACTGTGAGACAGCACCCAGCTGCTCACAAACCCAGCGGATTACAATCCTCTCTTCCTCTGAGACCTCAGAGGGAGCCTGGAGATTACTCTCCCTTCTTCTAATCACTTAGAAGGGACCCGAACCCTGAATAGGCTATCGGAAGAACACTAAGGAAATGGAAAACAATAAAAGATGACACAACAGAAACCAAAGAAAAATGTAGCTCCAAGGATCAGGATGGCTCTGGATTTGATCCACGAGACCAATCTTCAAGCAGATCTTCAAGTAAGCTCGACTGCACTCTGATATAGCTCTCACTGGGCTCTCGATCTTGCTCTCTTTCTTCTTCTTCTTCTCTCAAGCTCTCACAGATTTTCTCTCTTTCTTTTTCCTGATACGTCTTCGAATTCTCTTCACAGAAGCATATCTCAGCCTTCTTATTTTTCTATCATCTCCTCTTCTTTTTCTTTCGAAGGAAGAAGATGAGTATTTATGTCGGACATAAAATGTGGATTTTCTGTTTTAATTTAATCTTCAGATCTGAAACTCCATTGAGCTAGGTGTCCACAAGAATTTTCTTCTTCAAAACTTATCTTGAAAGGTTGCCACGTGGCCTAGGATCGTGTGCTTTACATCTGAAGTCGAATACACCTGATCTCATTAAGATCCTCACGTGCTAGGTCGACAGGTCGATCTAGGCGGCTCAACGATTGTTTGTCTTGAATCTACTTGTGCATCAACGCACTTGAAAAAAAAAAGGTCAATGCATTCTTTCCCAACTTGGAGTTTAGACAGCACGTTGGTATATTGTAGAAGAAGTGAAGATCGTGCTAGAGAGACAGGTCGAGGCAGCTCTTGATGCTTCGACCTTACAGGCTTCCAAATGCTAGTTCTGAGCTTGATGCGTCGAGGCGGCTTATGATGCATCGAGGCAGTACTCTGCTACATCGAGGCATGGCTTTGTGATGCATCGAGGCAGTACTCTGCTGCGTCGAGGCATGGCTTTAGAGTTCGGTGCTTTAGGTGTCACTGCGTCAAGGCCATTCTTCAACTGTGTTAGTGCAGTAGTGAAGACAACAACTTCCAGGCAACTTAAATGACTTCTGCGTCGATGCAGTCCTTCGACCTGTTGATTTAGGTTCCATGAATGTGAACCTGTTCAATATTTAGGACTTAGATTTCATATTGATTACATCATGATTCATAGTGTGTCATCATCAAAACTATAGATCCAACAATCTCCCCCTTTTTGATGATAGCAACTATGAGTCATTAAAACAGTTATAGACTATGAAATATCCATTCACACTCAATCACAAGAGTCAAACATCCAGTCTCATCCATTGGTGAATCAAAAAAGAAGAAGAAACAACTAATTTCATTTATTGAAGTGTATACAAAATAGTTTACCAAATTTTGAACAACATTCAACAGCAAGAGCATACACAAGAACACAAACAACAAGTAAGCTGAAATGCTAATGCTGCTTATGCATGATTGTGCATAGCTACATGACATGCATATTGACTCCAAACTCCTATGCCTTGATTATCTCTGACTCTACTTCTCTTTGACCTCTTCAGCTCTAGCAATTCTCTGAGTAACTCTGACTGACTCATTATCTTTATCTTCTCCCCCTTTGCCATCAGCAAAAAAAATGAGGGGTCTGAGGATTTATCCCTACTTATCACTCTCCAGGAGTGTCATCTATCTGAGTAGTGGCATCTTATGTTGTAGGACCATGTTGAGTGAGAACTACAGTCTGGATAGAAGCCCTTAATTCTTATGCATTTTGATGAATCCTCTGAGCAACTGATCTTAGATTTCTGTCTATGGAGAAATGATGCTCAAGTAGTGCTTCATGAAACAAGTCCATCTTGGCACTGAGCACAGTTGTTTGAGTGCGTATGATATCAGCAATGTGAGTTAACTGTGCATCATGCTGAGATGCATGAACAGGAACGTGAGATGAATCTGGATCTACAGAAGGATACCACCCATCTTCTTGATCTTCAGGAGTCGGTTGAGGGTAGTGATCCTTCAAGACATTTACCATGTATTTAATGTCATCTGTTATCATCTGCAGCTTGTCTGTCAGATTATCATAACTCTTGACAAGATGATTGTGTTGCCCTTTGGTTTTATGGAAGTACCCTGCAGCTATTGACAATTTGTCATTGTGTTCATTAAATCTATCACTCATCCTTCCTATGTGACTGCCGGCTACAGAGAGTACTCCTTGTATGTCTCTTACCAATCTATTTAAGTTTCTGTCAGTTTGCTTATTTTCTCTCTGAATTCCAGCAATTCTACTGTTCATTTTCATCCTTAGTTGAGTTAATTGTTGCTCAAATTTCTTTGACATTTCTTTCATTTCAGAGTTGACTTCCCTTCTGAATTGAATCATCTGATGCTCAAAGTAGTTTGACTGTTCTTTCACATCGGAATGTAGCATCCCAAATTATGCAGATATAAATCTATACAGAGTACCAGTGTCTTATGTAGAGGAGGTGGAGGCTCCAGATGTTTGAGGATCAGCTAGTGCTGCTCGGACCTCAGGGGTCCTAGCTCTAACTTATAGTGCACCCTGAACATATTCTTGTTGAATCTCAATTCTTTCCTGCACTGGTGGTATAATTTCTTATTGCTTAACCTGCTCAGATTGTTCTACAAGAGGTGGCTCATCTTGCTGCAGGTCTGGCTGCTGCTGTTGTTCTAGCTATTGTTGTTGTTTTGGCTGCTGCTGCTGCTACTGCTCTAGTTGCTGCTGCTACTATTCTGGCTACTGTTGTTGCTCTGGTTGGTCATTCACTTGTGGTGGAAGGTGCCCAGGTAGCTGCCTTTGTATTCTTCCTCCAATCTTTTTAATTTTCATAAACTTCTCCATGAAATCCATTAGATAGATATTGGACATTCAAATATCTTTGAACTTTTCACCCTCCAATGGAATCTTCAGCCTTTTAAAAATAGCAGTCAAATGAGCTACATAAGGAAGATGTCTGCCCTTATTTTTGTAGTATCCAATAATCTGAATCATTAGGTTAGGCAAACAGACCTTAATGTTCTTAAACATACAATAGAAAAGAAATCTCTGAGATTATGTCAATCTACCCCTCCCACCACCTTGTGGGGTTATGATCGTTGTAAATATATGGTGAAGCAACCTCTGAAGGGGTGGAAATATGTTTGTGTTGAAGCTAGTCAGATAAGTATGTTTGATTTCCTGAGGGTTGTTGGGTAGACCAGTCATGATAGAATACGCCTCATGAGCACTATAAGTGAACTTCTTTTCTACAGCTCCATCCATTGGAATTCTTAGTGCTTTGTGCAGCAAACTCTTGTTGATCTCGAATTCAATTCCCTTAACGGTTGTCCATAACCTGGGAATGCTGGCATCATGTTTCAAGTTCTCATAGAATTGGGTCAGCAGTTTGGGATAATAAACCCTATGTTTGCTGACAAATTTCCTCCACCCTTGTAATTCCATCATATCCATTAGTTCAAGAAAATTTTCAAGTAGTTGGTGGTCATGTGTATCAATGTACCTTGGAAACAGGATTCGTACTGAATCACTTGAAGTAACTTCACCGTGTTCAGGCTCTTGTCTGATAGGGCATTCCTTTCTAGCTCTCTGAGTAGCTTTTCCCTTTTCTCCTGAAGACTTAGTGGCTCGCTCTTTTTGCTTGAATGCTTTAGATGGCGACTGGTTGGAACCACTAGCAGATGCATCTTGGTCATGATAACACTTGGTCCGAAGCTCCTTGCGTCCGGATCCAACAGTTGCAGGCTATTTTTCAGAAGCTGGACGCTTTCCCTCGCTCCTTGTGGAAGGCGGAGACATAGTGACAAAGGAGAAGCTGACAAGGGATATGCACGGAGATAGGGTTTAGAAAAGAAGGTAGAAGTGGAGTGTCTTAGATAGATTCCCTACGACGAAGAGATGGAGAAGAAGCTTCTGATCCATCGAGGGACAGTGGCGATGCTCAGACTCAGAGCTTTTGGAGAGTTACGGAGACGGAAAGAGGGTGAAGAGGACGAAGTAAAAACATGAGAGTTTACTCAATGCTGTGAATTCGTTATATTTACCAATCTCCAGGGAAAATTACCAAGTTTTCCTTTCTTAAGAAATCACTTCAAGAAAATTCTTACAATATGTGATGGTTTAGGGCTTATATGATTAAATCAAAAACAACCACCCCAGACATTATCCTTAATGCAAATGCAATAGATAACAAATATTTATCTTAAGAACCATGCCCCGCCTAAATCTTTCATATGTACTCATGATTTTCAGCTTACAACTCTGGGAAGAATCTAACTTATATCGAATATAACCACATCAAGAGTTCATGTAAGTTCCAGATTCAACCATTTTTTTTAAAAAAATGACAATTTTTGAGCAATCTGGTGTAGTTAACACTTTTTGACTCAAGGAATCACGTTGTTTAGACGCCAGAGTCCCTGGTTGCTCAGTGTGACTAATCTTCATGCCTCTTTTGAGCAGAGATCGCAATCTTCATCATGACATGATTTGTAGTATTTCATTGATGCAGAGATCCAGTTTCTTCGAAGGTCATGCCATTGCTCTGCCACACAAGTGTAATATATTTTATTATGGCGTATTCCATGAACTTTTTAGATTTTTCTTAAAGGAGTTCATAGGCAATATATGCAGAAGATTCTTTTTCCAAAGATGTTCACTTTACTCACTATTTTCAAAAATCCAGAGACAGTTAAAGCAGGTTCTTTTTCAGAATATTTTTGACCGATTATATATGTAGGAAGAATCAGTTCTGGATAAGTGAGCTTAGATTTAATGGGTATAAACAGAAAACCACTATAGTGTAAGAGGTTGGTTAGTCATGACCAAAGGTCCTCTTGAAGGAAGAATGACTTAGTGATTTCCCTTTCGACAGTAAATATGGCAGATTCAAAGAATCGAAGGCTTCTCCAAATTTTACACAAGAGTATGAATGAGAGGATAATTTTGAGAGTGAGTGGCACAGAAAACTTAAGAAGCTGAGCAGAGTTTGGAAGGATTGAACAGTTCCAAGAATGTAGAGAGATAAGAAATGTGAGACAGACTCAATGTAAGGAATGACTGCATTGAGGCATGCAGGTAGCATCAGATCAGTTTGACAGTGCGTAGATTTGGTGCTCTGACCTTCATCATTTGATCCCTCCACCCATCAAGGCCAAACAACAGCAGGTTTTGAACAACCCTTACTAGCTACATCGAGGCAATGGACTGATGCATCGACCTATCAAGGTTATCTGACCTATTCACATTCAGTCATGTAGAGAATGACATGGCCATAGATATAGCAACCAAAAATCAACAACCATTCATCAGCAATAGACCACTGACTTTACCTAGGTCAACAGTACTTGATCTCTCAAATTGATGTTCCAGACTTCCCCTCAACCATAGCATAACTGTTTCTCAGCTATACAGATCAGCATACCAAGCTCCCCCTTACTCAAGGGACATACTTTTCTCAACAGATCATGTAGCTTTCTAGACTCCCCCTCACTCATTGCACGGAGATACCAACAAGGGGTACAGGGTATGACTAAGCTATGCTCATGAAAATCTAAACTATTCTATATGCAAGTTTGACCTATGGTACATGGCGGAGAACTTAGGTCCTAGGACCACATCTCGCATGACGTGGGTATCCAGACAGAAATAATCTACCATTCTCCCAACGTAGCATTTTATATACCATAGGGTCATGCATGATTATGCAGTAGTCAAATGCATTTCAGTTTGACATAAGCAGTAATTTCAAGAAGGCATAGCAATGCCAAAGAGAGCATATGAGCAGATTTTCAATTTTAATCATGAATGTGCAAGAAGAATTCACAGTTTATTCAGAAGCATTAACTAGAACAAAAAAATATTGAAATTCAGCTGCAAGAAAAAATAAGATGCAGGAGTGGGGTTTGTCAAACCAAGATGCCTTGTTTATTTTTCAACCCCCTTTATTTTTATTTTTTCTTCTTTTCTTCAAGGCACACCTGCAAAACAGATGTTCTCATTTTCTGTTCAATGGTACCCAAGATCTCTTGGGTCTTGAAAAGTTAGTTGCACCTCTGAAAGGTGCTTTCCACATTCTTACAGCATTAAAATTATCAGATTATAAGGAATAACAGTCATCCATGACATGTCCTACTTTCCTACAATAATGACAATAAGTGAAGGCATTCGGATTTTTATTTATAGGGTAAGCATGACATTTCTGTGGATAAGCAGGGGTTTTGTAATTTTTACTATAGAAATCATTATTCCTTTGCAAATACCAACAGTCCTTGACTGTATGGCCAGACTTCCTACAATGATGACAGTAAGGCCTTTTTGGAACAGTGACTTTTCTGTAAGCCCTTAATTCATCATTTCTCCAAACAGAGCAATCATGCACTTCATGATCATGTTTTTCATAATAGGAACAATGAACTGTCTTTCTATGACTAGCATGATTTTTTGCATGAGGTATTGAGCATGCACATGAGCAGCCAGAAATGAGTCTTTTCTATTGGAAGGCATTTTGACATTTTTGAAGTTATTTATCTTCTTGCATGCATTTAGGTCATCAGCCTTCATGATCCTACAATCATGCATCATGTGACCTACTCTACCACAATAGTGACATGAATCCTTGTTTTTGTGTGCATGTAAGTGTGTGGGTGACTTGTGAACAACATGCACATTTGGAACATGAGTGTTTGTGGCCGTATGAAACAAGTTGCTTTTCTTTTTTAGATTTGCATTCTGTTTTGATGTTTTCTTACTAGCAGCTTGTTCTGGATCTCTCTAAGTAGTGAACCGAAAAGGTAATGAGTTAGAGCTATTGGCTGGTTCAGAACTACCCACAAATGAAGTGTGAATTTTATCTCCAAAACTCTTTTTGTTCTCAGGATTGTAACCTAATCCTTCTCTTTGAAAATTAATCTTGCTTCCAAGAAGTCTATCCAAATTTTCTTTCCCTTTAACAAACCTTGACAGGGAATCGTTCAAATCTTTTATTTCTGATTGAAGAGATGAAATGTGAAATTCATAATTTGTTATATCTTCTTCACAGAAAATGATTTGTTGATGCATAACATCATTCAAGGTTTAAAGATTATGAATTTCCTGTTTCAATTTCAGGTCATTTCCAGATTCATTTTCATTCATAGCACATTTTCCTTTTTCAATCACAAGCAATCTTTCTGAAATAGCTGAATTTAACTCTTTCAATTTCTCATTTTTTGATTTCAGATTTTCAATTTCTTCAACATAACTTTCATCAATTGGCATTGAACTTATTTTATCATTCAATTTCTCCTCTATCTATTCAAGTTCAATTTTCTTTCTCAAGCAAATCTTTATTCTCTTCTCTTAAAGAGGCAACAAGATCTTTATACCATTCGAGATCAAAGTGAAGTGATTCATTTAACTTCTTCACAAAGAACATTCATTGCATGCAAAAATTTTGGTACATTCATTTTCAGTTTTCTCAATTTGATTTTTGAACTTTTTATTTTCAGACTTTAAAACTTCTAGTTCTAAACTAACATTGTCAAAACTTTTGAATTGTTTTTTAAGACAATCATTTTCAGATCTCAAAACTTTCCAGCCTTCATTATTCTCAGATCCAGAATTGATAACATCATTTAGTTTCTTTTTCAATGTTTTATTTTATTTTATCAACTTTTCATTCATGTCCAATAATTCACTATATGCATTCTCCCAGTCAGCTAAAGAGAAATTTTTAAATGGATTTACCTGACTTTCATTCTCATTCTGATCACTGCTATGATCACTCTCACTTGCCACCAGACACTTGTCCTCGTTTTTCTTGTGGACTGCCTTCAGTTTGTCCAGTATCTCTTTAACATATCTACAATTAAGAACAAAAGGAATAGCATTTAGATCAATATCACTTCTCAAAATATTGAGAACTCTAGCGTTCTCACTGTCTTTCTTCCTATTATCAATGGACCATTTGGATGTGTCCTTGGGCAATCTATGAGGACCACAAGAAATCAGATACCAAAGCTGAGGATTAATAGGATTGACATGTGTGTAAATTCTACCTATCCATTTCTCGAAACGGAATCCATCGAAGATGGGTAACGAACCCATGAAGGAAAAAAAATAGAGAAACGAAAAACAAGCAGTAAGAAGCACGCGGATCTTTTCTCTATAGATTTTTAAATCTGAAGCAAAATCAGAGACCTGCTCTGATACCAATTGTTAGTTGCTAGGACGGGATCTATAAGGGGGGATGAATAGATCCTTGCGGAAATAAACCCCAAATTTAATTTTAAATCAGGAAGCATAACCCAAGAGCAAAAAGATGCTCAATCAAAAGAATCTAAACAAGTAGAGGTTCACAAGTAACTCAGGTTGAACGCTTATCTAATGCATGCATATATATATATATATAATGTATGTATACTAGCAGTGCTGTAGATGATAAAACCGAATCGATAGTTCTTGCGGACCTAGTATCAAACACTTGGTAGAAAGACAATGCTAGATCAACCATGAATTGAATAGAATACGTCTCACATCAACAACTCACATTCGAGCGTCTCACCCCTCAGGAATCTAAAAGAAAATGCAGACCTAAAAGGAGAAAGGCAAACACACGCACAAACCATGATGCACAGAGGATTTTTTAGGTGGTTCGGCCAGACACCAGTCTGCCTACGTCCCCCCCTCACTCCAACAAGAGTGAGGCTTCCCTTGCTAACGCAAGAAGCAGACTCAGTCTGCGATAAATGCTGAAAACATAGTTTAACCCGAGGGAAACAAATCCCTCAACCCCTAATCTCAAACACGGTTCGTGCGGACCTAGTATCAAACACTTGGTAGAAAGACAATGCTAGATCAACCATGAACTAAATAGAATACGTCTCACACCAACAACTCACATTCGAGCGTCTCACTCCTCAGGAATCTAAAAGAAAATGCCGAACTAAAAGGAGAAAGGCAAACACACGCACAAACCATGATGCACAGAGGATTTTTTAGGTGGTTCGGCCAGACACCAGTCTGCCTACGTCCACCCCTCACTCCAACAAGAGTGAGGCTTCCCTTGCTAACGCAAGAAGCAGACTTAGTCTACGATAAACGCTGAAAACACAGTTTAACCCGAGGGAAACAAATCCCTCAACCCCTGATCTCGCACCCAGCGAAATCAGTCCCCACTAACTCAGGTAGTGATCGGAGAAAGCAATTTCTCCGTTCTTATACAAACCCAGAAGGAAATCGTGAGACAGCACCCAGCTGCTCACAAACCCATAGGATTACAATCCTCTCTTCCTCTGAGACCTCAGAGGGAGCCCAGGGATTACTCTCCCTTCTTCTGATCGCTCAGAAGGGACCCGAACCCTAAATAGGGTATCGAAAGAACACTTAGGAAATGGAAAATAATAAAAGAAGACACAACGGAAGCCAAAGAAAAAATGTACCTCCAATGAGCAGGATGGCTCTGGATTTGATCCACGAGACCAATCTTCAGGCATATCTTCAAGTAAGCTCGGCTGCACTCTGATATAGCTCTCACTGGGCTGCAGATTTGGACTCTCGATCTTACTCTCTTTCTTCTTCTTCTTCTTCTCTCAAGCTCTCACAGATTTTCCCTCTTTCTTTTTCCTGCTACATCTTCGAATTCTCTTCACAGAAGCATATCTCAGCCTTCTTCTTTTTCTTTCGAAGGAAGAAGACGAGTATTTATGTCGGACAGAAAATGTGGATTTTTTGTTTTAATTTAATCATCAGATCTGAAACTCCATTGGGCCAGGTGTCCACGATAATATTCTTCTTCAGAACTTATCTTGAAATGTTGCCACGTGGCCTAGGATCATGTGCCTTACATCTGAAGTCGAATGCACCTGATCTCATTAAGATCCTCACATGCTAGGTTGACAGGTCGAGGTGGCTCAACGATTGCGTGTCTTAAATCTACTTGTGCATCGATGCGCTTGAAAAAAAAGGTCGATGCATTCTTTCCCAACTTGGAGTTTAGATAGCACGTTGGTTTATTGTAGAAGGAGTGAAGATCGTGCTAGAGAGACAGCTCGAGGCAGCTCTTGATGCTTCGACCTTGCAGGCTTCCAAATGCTAGTTCTGAGCTTGATGCATCGAGGCGGCTTCATGATTTATCGAGGTAGTACTCTACTGCATCGAGACAAGGCTTTGTGATGCATCAAGGCAATACTCTACTACGTCGAGGCATGGCTTTGGAGTATGGTGCTTTGGGTGTCACTGCGTCGAGGCCATTCTCCGACTACGTCAGTGCAGTAGTGAAGATAACAGCTTCCAGGCAACTTAAATGACTTCTACGTCGATGTAGTCCTTCGGCCTCTTGATTTGGGTTCCATGAATGTGAACCTGTTCAATATTCAGGACTTAGATTTCATATTGATTACATCACGATTCATAGTGTGTCATCATCAAAACTAGAGATCTGACACCGTCATGGTTGACGTGACTTGTCGGGTAGTCTGTGTTTGGCTTTACCCGAGGTCAGTGTAGCGTACACGATGGTGAGATCGTGTATCTATTGGTGCTTTTAGACCATGTAGTCTTGAGTTGGGCTTTTGTCTCTGTAGACGAGCCTACACGACTAAGGTGTCGTCATGTTGTCCTAGCTGTGTAGCCAGAGTTCCTTGCATCGGTTTAGTGATTCTCGACTATGGGTCTGGGGATCCGTGTCCTTGCCTATTAGGAGTAGTTTAGAGGGTCGAGATTCTATCGACTGTCGTGTTTCTGTTCAGTACGCGTTTTCTCTTTACTTTTGATGTTCCTACTTTTATTCCTGCTTTTGTTGTTGCTTTTGTTGTACTGCTGTTACTGTGTTCGTTTCATGGTAGGGATCTGCGGGACCCCTACTGAGCCAGTGAGACAAGGCTCACCCCTGACTTTTTAGGTGTAGTTGTTCTTCCTCATGCTTTGGAGGTGCAGTGCGGTGGTTCTTAGTTTCCAGCTTTGCCAGTGTCAGACTTCCCCCGACTTGAGAGTACGTTCTTTTTCCTGTTGTACTATACTTTAGTTGGACTGGACTCTACTAGCTCTGTAGTTTAATTTCTTTAATAGAAAATGTAATTTTATTTCTACTATTTAGTAATCATGATCCTAGTAATTAATTGTTTACTGCTTTATCTAGAAGTTCAATGTACTTACACACTCCTTTCTTTCCCTTCGGAGCTTTCCCGCTCTTTAGAGGCCTCTCAGGATCCAAGTGGTATCGGGTTTACCCGCTATCCGGAGTCTGGGTCCTCACAACTTCTCTCCGGGGGTAGACCGAGTAAATCCTCCGAAAAAACATCGGGAAAGTCCCGAACTACTCGGATGTCTTCTAGCTTTTATTCCTTAGCCTCTTTCACGGTGACAAGTGCAAGGAAGGCTATGCAACCCTTCCATATAAATTTATGGGATTGAAGAGCCAAAATAAGAGGTGATTTGTTCCGACTCCGTGGATTAGTGTAAACCAGTTCTGGATAATCATCAAAAGTTACCTTGCCTATCCAGCAATCTACAGTTGCCTTGTGTGTGGATAGCGAATTGGCACCTAATATGACATTATACTCCTTCATATCTAGGCATATCAAATCGGTAGGTAAGTTATGTCCTTCAATGACTATCTCGGTTTCTGGGTAGTGGTGTGTGATTTCGGAACCAGTTCCAATTGGGGTAGTGATAACTAGCTCTGAATCCAACAAAACAGGTTTCATAGATAATGACTTAGCAAATCTTCGAGAGATGAATGAATGTGTTACGCCGGTATCAAATAAAACTAAGGTAGACTTAGAACATATAGTTAAAGTACCTTCCATGAGTCCGCCTTCATTTTGTTCCTCCTCTTGGAGTGCTTGTAAACGGCCTTGTTTCTTTGCCGGGTGTTTGTCATTGTTAGCTTGCTCATTCAATAGAGGGCAATCGGGAATCCGATGATCCAGACTTCCATAACGGAGGCACGCTCCCAACCTTCTCCAGCACTCCTCGGCCTTATGGCCGGCCTTGTCACAATGCTTGCACACCTCTTTGGAAGGTGTGGTAGTAATAGAAAAGGGCTTGTTACCCTTCTTAAACTTATTCTCTTGGGAGGAATCTCCTCCATTGCTAGAGCTCTTATTATTGAATGTGGGTTTGAAAGTGCCAGAGCTTGTAACGTGCTCCTTCTTGTCTTTCCCACGGATCCAATCGGACAGCTCCGTGGCGACTTCTAATAACTGAGCTCGCCAAACCATTTCTGAGTAGACTTGAATGTCCATTGGTGCCAGTTGGATAATATATTGCGGTCGTAGCCCATTAAGAAATCTCCAAGCCTTCATCTTCTCGGTACATACTAGGAGTGGCGCATACCTCAACAGCCTAGAGAATTGGGCCTCATACTCGGCCACTGACAGAGTCCTTTGTTTGAGCACGGCAAATTTCGTGACTTTCTTTTCTTGTATCCAGTCTGAGAAATACTTGTTATTAAAATATTCTACAAACTCGCCCCATGTAACTTGCTCATGGGGTAAAGTAGCTTCCACCAACTCCCACCAAAAGTGAGCATCCCTCTCCAGTTGGAAAGTCGCTAATAGCACCTTTTTCTATTCCGTGCATTGCATAACACGGAATATCCTTTCTATCTCCTTGATCCAGAGTTCGGCATCGTCGGGGTCGGACGAGCCAGTGAAACTTGGCGGGTTCATGTTGCGGAAACTACGATGGAGATCACTCGCTCCACGATTCATTCCCCCTTGCGCCACTTGTTGTAGTGCTTAAGTGAGGTCTTGAACGGTGCGTTGCATATCGCGCCACTGAGCACATTCGACAGCCATAGTCCTACAAGATTTAAATAAACTATATTAGTATACGATTATCCGAGGGTCTTATCTCCTCAAGTTAACTTAACCCATGGCTCTACCCATCTCACCGGGTAACATGTATAAACCTATCCTTGGACTTGGTTTTCCTAGGAATTGAATATCTTAGGCTCTGATACCACAAAAACGGTCACGCCCCGAGCGCGGAAGGAACTCGGTATGTGTAACGAGTTTATATCAATCATGTCAATCATAGCACGAGGTAATTCGACCATAAGACAGAGCGCGCAAAAGTAGAGATAATAAACCAAATCCTTTATTCCATTAATAACTCCAAAGATAACTCATTTACAACTCTTTATTACCAAAGTAAAGTTGCTAGACTCAATAAAAGGAAAATACAATAATTACTCAAGAAAATCGAAAAAAAACACGACTAGATAACGGCTTCAACAAGCAGACATCTCTACACTCTTCACTCGTATCCATCCCCATTCGAATGATCTTCGTCATTGGAATTACCTGAAAAATAGGGGGAAAGCTAGGGTGAGCGAACGCTCAGTAGGAATTATATCTCAAGTAAAAACTTGCTTTAAGTAAAACTACATGTTTCATGAATGCAAGTATAGCTAAACATGAACGTAAGATAATGTCGAGAGTGAATATAACAAGAGTTATCAAGGACGATCTAGTAGTTTTCAAGAGGAATCATGTAAGTATCAAGAATATCAAGCATGTAATATCAAATCATGTCATGAGGATTGGCTATTAAATTTCAAGCAAGTAAATATCCATTCTGGGCCATGCAAGTCACGTCATGTCAAGTCAAGCACGAGATCGTGGAATGCCATAATCTAGAAAGTCAAGCACTTTGGTGCAATGCCACATCGTGATGAATATAGCTCCCATGGGCACAAGTATTTTTGGGTGCTCCTCCCAGGACCAGATCGGGCCCCATTAACGCCAAGCGTTGAGTCATATATAATTAGACATCCACTAAAGTTTATAGCCAATAGAATTCCAAAGGAATAAGCCATTGTAGGAATATAAGGTAGATTTCACAGGATGAGGAGTTCAAGGGTAGAACTTTGAACAAGGATGACATACCGATGAATCACATGAAAACCTTGACATATCATGAAACTGGGTAATTGGCGTCCACTCAGATAGCCTCCAATTACAGAAATAGTGTCCACTATAGTGGTCGCTCATTCCACCGAACAGTACAGGCACGAAGAAATAGCGTCCATATGATAGCCGCTAATTTAGTATTTAGCGCCCATTGGCCTGGCCGCTATTTCCTTTTGGCGTCCACGTCCTGGTCGCTAATTCCAGACAGAGACAGACTTCTTAAAGAGGATAGAAACAGTACTCTATGAGGGCTAGAACGTCATGTTTCTTCAGAGTGACATGACTAGTAGGGTTCCAGAGTTTTAAGGGTACAACCAACTCGGCTGTTGATGCGGGACGGGACGCGAACCTAAGACTCTAGCTCGCGGACGTCCCTAAGCGAGAGAAACGTGCGGATGTGTGCGGTTGAGAAACCGGCAATTAGTTTCAGGTATCGACTTTTTCGCGTGCTCGGATTGAGTCACGGCACGGGTCACACTCACTCTATCGCAGCGGTGATTGAAATAATATAACGAGCTAATTAACCTATCACTCATGCAGCGGCATAAAAAAATATATACGAGTAAAGCAAATGCCAAAGAGGGGAGCGGAAATGATATCTGCACGCTCCGGACGTGGGGAAGATGACCCCGGCCGAAACTCATACTCTCGGTATACAGTAAATAAATAATTACAGTAGCGAATTTAATTGCCCACTCCACGTAGGGAGGTAAAGGGGTACAATGGGACCCCGAGATTAGCGAACTTGGGTTGACGGGCAGCAAGCTGGAAGGGCTTTTGGGCTAGAGACGGGCTGCTGGTCCGACTCGGTACTATTCCAACTCGGTTCAGCAACTCAATTCAGCCCGCTGGATAGCAAGCGAACTCGGCTGCTGTGACGGCAGTTTCCGGTCACCTTCTGGTCACGGCGGCTGGCTGGGACGCTGCTAGGGGGTTACCGATCGATCTCCGAGAGCGGCGGTCGCCGAAGCTATCCCGGTATATTTTTGCTGGAATTACCCGGTGACTGCTTTGCTGGCCTGTTCTCGGATCGGAAATACGCGCCTCCACGAAAAGAATTTTTACGCCCAGATCCGACGTTGGATCGAGGCGAAATTAGTACCGTTGGAAACTAGACGCGAAGCGCTACAACATATATTATTTTCAGATCCATCCAGTAAACAGATTGGAAATGAAAAACTCTGTGGGTTGTAGTTGTTTCTGGCCCGAAATTACAGACAGTCAGGACAGAACAGGATCTGCCTGAAAATGAATTTTGACCGACATAAAAATGATGGATCTAGACTCGGGAAAAATTATGGGTGGAAGAGGGGGATGTGAGGAACACGTATGATTTTTTTGGAAATTTTTAGAGAAGACTAAGTGGGCGGGAAAAATACAACAACAGACTCTATCCCGCAGATCTGCTGATTGGCAGGCTGCTGGAGGGGAAAACTTAATTACGAGAAAAATACTAAACGAAGGTGAAATAACACGAAATTTGAACTGGGGATGGGGGATGATAGGAAAAATAAACCCTCAAAATTTGGGGTCGAGCAAATATCCTGATTGAGAGATAGAATGTTGGCCTCAGTTTGCTATCCAAAGTTAGACAGAACTCCGACGAGGCGGCGGCGGTGGTGTGATGGCGGCACGAACGGAGGCGGCGGCGGTGCTTCACACTCTAGGAAAGAGATACAACTTGGAATCCACCAAGTTTTCTAGGGAATCCACCCTAAGAATACATCAATCCAGCTGCAAGGGGAGAGAGGGAGAGAGGGGCGCCCTTGGGCTTGCTCTTTGCAAAAATGCTTAATTCTTCATTAATTTGCTAAGGAATTCACAAAATACATGGGTTATATAGAAATAGAAAAAATACATAAACTACCCCTAGATCTAGGGTTAGGGAGGGGTAAACTAGGGATAGGATAATTAATCTCCCATGTGGTCAAATGACCAAATTAAATAAAATACAACAAGGAATAAACAATAGTAAAGGGGGGCCCCTTGACTAAGGGGTGGCCAACTTTGAATTTCTTTCCATCTTGTCTCCCCATGGTCCAAGTCCAACCTTGGACTTTGAACTAGCCCAACATGGGCCCCAGATCCTAGGTGGACCAATGGAAAATAAGGTGGGGGCCCTGCTGGACCTACTGGCAAATTACATAGAAACCCAAAAGCCTTTTTGCAAAGAAACCCAAAGATTTCTAATGACTCACCATTTGGCTTATAATGCCTTACAATTGCAAACCCAATTAGCCAAGGATATAAATACAAATAAAAGGGATACAAATGCAAAAATAAATTGTTAGTGTCTGGTGTTGATTCCCATCAATTCTCCCCCGGTGGGAAGAACTTGACCCCGACGAGTAAGGGGTGCGGCTACTCGTGTGGCTCCTACGGATCCGTCACCATACCAGGTAGCGCGGAGTACACTCCACTCCAAATAATCGTCACCTGCTCCCGTATATATTCGATATACATATGCTGCTGTGGGAATGAGGCTAGTGGTGGACACTCCGGGGTGGGGTCACTCTCAAAGGAAGGAGACGGCTCAATTACTCACTAGGAATCACCGTTGGGTCCCTGTATGTGACTGGATCCGAGACATAGAATGGTAGAGCCGATCCCAAATTCCGGCAAGTCTACAATGTACGCATTAGACCCGACTTGCCTCACACTCGAAAGGGACCGACATCGCGAGCTTACAATATACTGACTATGCAACTCCTAATATGCTTGACACATGCGGACTCACTATGCACTCAACAATCTTGACAAACTGGACAATAAAGGAAAACACGGACTCACACATGACCCTAGACAATCCTACTGTTAGACCGACCCATACATATGCAATGGTGGACCAAGACATCCTGAAGAGGCGTAATCTCGCGTTGGACCTGAGCAGGGAGATGATCACCGAATAGTGAACTGCAAGAAAGGGAAACGGATCAGGGGGCTCAGGGATGGTTCCCTGGGGAAAACCCTCTGATGCCTAAGTCTGTAGAGTAACGGTGGAATCTATGAAGGGAGGAGGAAAAGAGAGGCGCGAGATCCCTCTACACCAATATGGTGACTGCCTCGTCTACGGCCCCCTCGTCCAAAAGGTGACGCTTGGACCACGGCCGGGATTGGGGCGTTGACTGAGGCGGGCGATGCTCCAGGTGGTGGTGCAGGTGCCGAACCGGTCCTGGATGGAGGGTCGCGAGAAAAGGTGATGTAGTTCTGATCGACTGAGGCACGAGGGGCGAACGAAGCTGCGGCTCGATCTGGGTCGTCCGGCGGGACGCCGACCGAAGAGAGGGTCTCTATTCTGGTGGCCTTGGAGAGGCTCGACATCCAGGGCCCTCTCTATCAAATATGTCACGGTATAGCCGCGAAGGTGAAGGGGGGAGACAGACAGCACTCCCCGTTCATGGCCCTCTAGATGGTAATGGAGGGTGGCTTGGTCCTTGCCCAGATGGGGGCCACTCTGGCAAAAGCTTACGCTCGGTCAGAGTCAGAGTGGGCGAACCTGTCCTGGACCCTGGTGGGTCTGATAGGAAGATGGCTCGGCTCATCGAGGAGCGTGATGGGCTTCAGCGTGAGCTTTCCTCAGTTAGGGAGTTGGCACGGGTGAGCTAGGTGGAGGCTCGGGCATTGACCGAGCAACTAGCTAAGGCCCGCGATTCGCTCGAGAGGAAGAGCATGCTTCTTGAAGAGGAGCGTGTTGCTCGCACCGAGCTAGATGGCCGGTGGGAGGCCGAGCGTGCCGAGCTGGTGGACAGAGCGGTGGAAGTTGAACGCCTTCGGTGGGAGGCCGAGGCTAATCGGGCCAAGGCGGAGAAGCAGGCGGCGGAGGCCGAGAAGCAGACGGCTGAGGCCGGACGGAGGTTAGCCGAGGTAGAGTGCGAGAAGGCCGAGCTCGCTGGTAGGGTGGGATCGGCCGGGGCGGAGGCGCTGGAGCAGTACAAACGCTCGGAGGCCTACCGGGTCAACCTTAAGGAGGCTGCCCTCCCCTACTACGAGTCGGGACTTCGTCGAGGCATCCGGAAGGGGTTCAAACAAGGCTACGACCGGGCCGTCTCTTATGCCGAGGAGTAGGAGTCTGAGACAATCGATTTCTCATCCAGGCAATGCTATGACTCAGACTTGTCATCCTCCAGCTCCTCTGTGTCAGAGGAAGAAGATCAGGGGGGCTCTTCGTTCGAGGGGTCGCCAACTCCGGATGCCTCGGGAGGGCGTGCAACCGTGGCAGTTCCCACGCCGGTGGGGTCAGTGCCAGGGTAGGTCATCGCCGAGGGTGCCGGGGGCAGACCGTCTGAGCCTTCCACTTCAGAGCTTCAGGGTGGGCCAGAGGCCTAATGTATCCGCTTTGCTTTCTCTTTTTATATGTCTTTTCCTTTTTCGAAGAAAAACTTTCCTTGTTGTATAGGAAAAAAAATAAGGCAGTAGCGTTATAATGAAGACTTAACTGTTTCATATCGCCGTTGCCGTATTTTGTTCAGCGCATTTGCAGTGGTTAGAAAGTGCCGATAGTTTCTGTGTGGATTTCGCCTGATGGTTGGGCGAGCGTCTAATAGGGAGTCCTTCCGTTTTCTCATGCTTTGAATGCATGTCCACTTCGTGTGTCCCGCTGGGGCGGAAACGAGAAGGTTGAGGTGACCGCTCATAGGGAGAGGTCCCCTTGGCGTGTTTTTGAGGGGAGAATCATTTAAGGCAAATAGCCTCCCTTTGCCTATAAAAGGTCTGAAGGGCGTCTCTTCCTCTCCACCGCTTAGGGTTTTCCCCGACAGTCTTTTCTCATTCTTTCTTCACGTAGTGTTGTGCCGCTAT
Organism: Amorphophallus konjac; assembly: GCA_022559845.1. Classification (NCBI taxonomy): domain Eukaryota; kingdom Viridiplantae; phylum Streptophyta; class Magnoliopsida; order Alismatales; family Araceae; genus Amorphophallus; species Amorphophallus konjac. The sequence goes on from CM040126.1 coordinate 144,318,786, forward strand.
ATTTGAAGCATGGAAGACACTCTGGAAGATGATGCTACCGACGACGGAGGGCAGAGAGTCCTTGCTTCGGGTTTGAAGGAGGTTCGACAGCCGACGGACAGGTTTCAAGAATGTTCGACGTGCGGAGGCACGTTGTCTTCTTTTTATCAGTTCCGGCGGCATTTTTGGGGGGGGGGGCGAGATGGCGGACGGATGGGGGCATCAGGCATCCCTGCCGCCCATCCCTTCCTGCTCGCTCCATGGAGGGGAGGAGGAAGCCAATTAAGCTCCCTCTTTTCCGAGCTTTCCCCTGCCTCCTCGTCCAGCTCTGCTGGTTTCTTTTTCCCTCTCGCAGCCTCTTTCTCCCTCTTCTGCTCTTCTCATCATTTCTTTCACTCTTCGGAGGATGCCTGTACTCTCTTCCTTCCAAAGAGTTGGCAGATTGGTGAGGAGGATGCCTTCATATGCATTCCCTCTCCCCTTCCTCTTCCAAGTTCAACTTGGAAGGTAGTCTTCTCCTTCCTAATCCCTCTGTCACCTTTGTCCCGAGCTACCCGAGCTAACGGGGTCGACTACCCTTTATCCGAACCAGTTTCTGCACAAGGCAGAGTCAGTGGCTGGACGCAGGAAGGTCAACCGAGTCAGCTGAGTGATGGGCTCATACGGCGGCGCCATATGGATTTTTTACTTTTTTGACATGTACTTTTTTGGCTTCGGCCTTTCTGATGTACAAGCGAGTTGTTTGAATAAAGGAAATGAGGCTTTTATTTTATTTCATGTCATTTACAGAATGCTCGATATTCAGATGTAGAACTTTCGTAGTGTAGTCGCGTTCTAGGTCCGAGAGATGGGCTCTCCTTCCATCGTGGATAGTCGGTATGCTCCTTTCCCGAGCGTCTCGACCACTCGGTAGGGGCCTTCCCAATTAGGGGATAGCTTGCCCGCCGCCTCAAGTGGTCGAGAGGCTTCGGCTTTCCTGAGAACGAAATCTCCCAGTTGAAAGTGTCTATCTCGGACTTTGGCGTTGTAGTATCGAGTGAGGCGGCGTTGATATTCCGTTACTCGGATGCCGGCAATCTCTCGGAGTTCATCTGTTAGGTCGAGGTTTTCGAGCAATTTCTGGTCGTTTGCCTCGTGCGAGAAACAGATGACTTGGAGGGAGGGATTGGCAATTTCTAATGGGATAACGGCCTCGGCGTCATACACCAATTGAAAGGGGCTTTCACCGGTTGCTGTTCTAGGTGTCATTCTGTGTGACCAAAGTATGTTCGGCAATTCCTCAAGCCAGTTGCCCTTGGCTTTATCGAGCCTGGTCTAGATGCCTTTTAAGATAGTCTTGTTGGAATTTTCGACCAGTCTGTTAGCCTGAGGGTGGGCGACCGAGGTGAATTGATTGTGAATGTTTAGGTCGACGCATCTGTCTCGAAAATAACGAGAATCAAATTACCGACCATTATCGCTCACTATCACCCGGGGAATGTCGTAGCGACAGATGATCGACTTCCAGATGAAACTCCAGACGACTGTCTCGGTGATCCTTGTTGTGGCTTCGGCCTCGATCCATTTGGTGAAGTAGTCGATGGCGACGATGACGGACTTCTTCTGGGCCTGAGCTGTAGGGAACGGCCCGAGGATGTCGATTCCCCAGCGAGCGAAAGGATATGGCTCAGCTAGGGTAACGAGCTCCATTGCTGGCTGATGGACCAAGTGGTCAAATCGCTGGCATCGGTCGTAGTGATGTACGTAGGTCGAGCAGTCGCGCTACAGAGTGGGCCACCAATAACCTTGCCGTAGCAAGATTTTGGCAAGTGACCTTCCCCCTAAATGTGCTCCGCACAGGCCTTCGTGAACTTCTTGAATTGCTCGGTTTGCTTCGTCAGTTCTGAGGCACTTTAGGATAGGACCGGAGAAGGATCTCCGGTAGAGAGTGCTGTCCAGAATGATGAATCATCGAGCTTGGTACTTCATTCTTCAGGCTTCCCGTGGGTCGGGAGGCTCCTGAGAGTCTTGGAGCCACGACAGGTAGGGGGTGCGCCAGTCGCTTGGGGAGGACGGGTCAACACCCAGGAGCTCCGAATCGATGCTCGGTCGCTCTAGCTCTTCGAGAAGGACCGATCGAGTACCCTCGGGGTCAAGAGAGGAGGCCAGCCGAGAGAGGGCGTCTGCTCGAGAGTTTTCTTCCCGAGCTATTCGGACCACCTCAAAACTCTCGAACTGTTGTGCCACGGCTCTGACTAGCTGGAGGTATTTGACCATCGGTGCTTCTCGAGCTTCATAATCGCCGTTGACCTTGCTAGAGACTAGTTGGGAGTCAGTGTGAATTCTGACTCGCTCGGCCCCTAGCCGCCGGGCCATGCGGGCTCCCGAGATAAGGGCTTCGTACTCGGAGGCGTTGTTGGACGCCTGGAAGTTGAACTTCAAGGCGTATTGTCGCTCTGCTCCTTCGGGGGACTTCAGGAGGATTCCAGCGTCTCTTCCGGCTGAGTTGGAGGATCCGTCGACGAATAGTTCCTAGGTTGGCCCGGGAGCGGACGGAGATTTTTCTTCGGTCGGGATAGTGCTCTCGGCGATGAAGTCAGCGAGCGCCTATCCCTTGATAGCCGAGTGAGGCCGGTATGATATATCGTAGGCCCTGAGCATGATGGCCCACTTTATGAGGCATCATGAGGCTTCAGGGTGAGCGAGGATCCTCTTCAAAGGTTCGTTGGTCAGCACGGTGATGGAATGCCCTTGGAAATTGGGTCGGAGGCGCTTGGCCAAGGTAACCAACGCTAGCATGAGTTTCTCGATTGCGGGGTACCTTCTTTCAGCCTCGTTGAGCACCTTGCTGGTGTAGTATACCGGTCTCTCGACTCCCGAGTCATTTCTGACCAGGACTGAGCTAACTATGGGTGGAGTCGCCGAGAGATAGAGATACAAGCCATCACTTAAGACAGGCTTGGAAAGCACCGGGGGTGAAGCCAGGAACTCCTTAAGCTCGGTGAATACCCTTTGGCATTCCTCGTCCCATATGAACGTAGCAGATGCCATTTTGGACCCCCTCAACCATTTGAAGAAGGTGTTTACGAACGTTTATTTATGATCTACCCGGGGGTATCATGTTAGGTAGGTCCCTGACTGTTTGGGACGGGATTTCTATTCTGTTTGTTGGTTTATTTCACGTGTCGATCAATCGATTACCTGACTGGCAATTAACTGATTGATTGACTACGCGGGCGTGCCAGTCACGTACGTGACAAGTTTATTATGCGCTCATTCTGACCCGTGTCGGGCGAGAGAAAGGTTCGATCGGGACCAGCAGTCCGCCATACCATAAAGGCTATGGCGTTAATTACATCCCCCGCGAGGAGGGAAAACCTTTGATTAATTGCTGAGATAGTGGGCTGTCGAGGCTGGAATAAAAGATGCGATGTTATAAACATGACAAGATCACGTGAGATGCATCTATCTATCATGCAAGAGAGGCATGGTTTATTAAATTGATGACCCTTGGTACAGGGTGGAGGACGTAGGTCCGAAGACCACCATCGTGCATAGCGGAGACTTCTGATCGGGCATAACCCGGCCTTGCGTCAATGCCGTTTGATATACCCGAGGGTCTATGCAAACATGCATGCATGATGCTCATGACTATGCTAAGCATGGCAATAGAGTTATGAAAACGAACAGAGCTCAATCACATTTATTAATCCCTGCCAAAAGGGAAAAAGGTAACACAAGCATGATAATGAAAGTAAAGTGCTGACGGACATGGTAGTGAAAGCATGATAACGAAACGATTCGGACTTGAACGGCCCCCCTCTTATTCAGTTTATTACTAATTAGAGTTTATTAACTCTGACCACGGGAGGCGAGGATCGCTCTGGAGGCGAGTGAGCGATTAAAACAGCAAAAAGGTTCAAAACCGGCGCAGCCACGCGTAGGGGTAGGTTTCCCCGGCGCGGCCAAACGTAGGTGAAGGGCCTTAATACGGCGCGGTCATGACAACCGGCTAATAACGCGCGAAGGGCACGGGGCGCGCTGGTTTAGGGCGCGCCAGGAACGGGCCAAATAAAAAAGATGAAAACATGAGTTTAGTGTTAATCCGGCGCGGGGGGGTACCGCGCCGTATTAGGGCGGGCCGGATTAGGGCCGCGCCGTTTTAGCTTATTTTTGATGGATTTTTGAAACCATTTAAGTTCATTAAGGTTTTGAAGTTATTTGGGCCAATTGCTTGTTTGATTAAAGTCCAGGATCTTTCCAGAATGAAGTAATGGGCCAGTGCGAGGTCCATACTCGAGCACTAGAGTCCCTGATTCAGAGTGAATGTTGTATTACGGCGAGTCCATATAGATGATTCATCTGTCCAGAACCTGCCAAAAATTGGGCAGCATCTCCCCTGAACCTGAAAGGTTGCAGGAGAGGAACGGGGTCATACTCACTTGTGGAGTAAGCCTGTTAAACTACCGGTCTGCATGGTGACAGCCAGCGAATTCTCAACGGATAGGATACCCCGAGGACTAGCCTACGAGGGGCACCAAAGCTCCGTGGGTGAGGATAGAGGGATGAGGCAGATGATAATGGAAGCAGCACCCCGAGGACTAGCCTACGAGGGGTGGGCAACCCACAGCCTGTAACACATCCCTTAGAGAGAGACCGACCATTAGGGAGGGAAGCTCCGAGGACTAGCCTGCTTGGAGCACACATCCCTTGGTCACCATCGGATCTTCAAATTGCTGAGACTAAGATTGTTGGGTTAAAAACCCTGTTATTATCTGCTGTGGCCTTGAGGGAGCATCTACCATTGAGAGGTAGCGCCCTCGATCAATTAGTAGCTCCGTGAAACAATGGGGAATGCCCCCCTCCCCGGATGATTAAAGTAAAAATCGGCGGAATCTCAGAACGGCTCAATGGACGCAGACCAGAAACCAGCGAAGTGGGGGGCATTCGGTGTAGGCAGATTGCCAGATGCAGGGTTGAGGCATCGATGCCAACGTGATCGGGCTAACATGCCTGAAGAACAGGCAACTGGCCACGACATAGAGGGATAGTTGATGCATAGATGAGATGAGCGAACTGTAGAAGCATATGCTCGAACAACTAGAACGTAATGCTCAGACCGTGGACCCTGCCATCCCGGAGGTGACTCCCACCCGCGTGAGCAATAGAACAGTGCAAATGGGAGAATTAATGGAAGTTAGGCCCTCATATCACAGCGGGAAGAAGCATATGCAAAAGCACAACTCTGTCCACGGGGGGACGCAAAGACCGTCAAATGAAACATAGAAGCGTTCGATGGGAAGGACCCGGGGAGGGGTCATCTCTGTAGCCCGTGATGTCTCGGGGCATGGTCGGGATTCGAAGAAATCGGAGTCGGAAACTACGCATGGAAGGGCCCCGGTATATGCATTGACAGAGATCAAAAGGGGGGAAACCTCGAGCATTCATTCGACCCACTCATCCATACATCTATGTATATATCACCACCCCATAAGCGGGGATGGGCTAACATTTACACATTACGAATCCGGCGCCGGCGTCATCGCTCGGTCGTCGTTCATCAGTTGCAGAGGAATGTACAGAGGAGTAACAGCAAAAAAAGATCGTAGAGAAGGAGGGGAGGGGTCGGCTCATATCATCGCCATCCCTCCCCCCTCTCGCTTACATTTGACAGAGAGAGAACAAAGCACGGAATCCACGATAACACGGGCGCCCACCTATTCCCGGAACAGAGTATCGGATGACTCCTCCGAAGGACTTCAGTTAGAGCAGAGGAAGACGGCCGCCGAAGGACACTTAGATAGAACCCTATTTCCCAAGGAAGCTCTCTCTCCCCGGAATCTGGTTTTTTCTCGAACCCTCTTCTTTTCCTTCCTCTTTTCACCTCTTCTCCTTCTTCCCTCTTTCGTCTTTTTTTCTTTCGAACAGCTGCCTCTATATATAGGAGCAGGTTTGAGCTCTTAATCCGACGTGGAGATTGGCGCGCCGGAAAGGGTGAGCTCTATCCCCTTTTGTGTCCCCTATGGTTCTGGGGTTTTGATGATGACAAATATTATGGCTCATTATGTTTAAATGTACATCCTTGATGATATAATCCTGATGTACTATGAGAAACTGTCAGAACAGGTTTAAGGATGACTCACAGGTCATGAACTCAACCCAAGTCAAAGTCAAATCTCTGATAGGTAAGGTCAATGCACAGTCAGATCAGGTAATGTTCTGCCTAATCTCAGTTCTGTGCATATGTTAATCTTTATACAGAAATGTTGGTGCATGTGTTAAGTCCATGCACATGGAAGGTCAATGCTAGTCTTCATATGTGCATCATTTTATAAGTCTATACATTCTCTCGCATGCAGGCATTCGAAGTTTACACATTGCCTAGACTACACACGTTCTTATGTCTGTACATTGTTCTCAAGTGCATTCAGCTGTCTCATGCATATACATAATCTGTACACTCATTGCCAGCATGTCTGTACATCGCCTTGGTGTAGGCATGGCAAAGTCTATACGTTGCTGCATTGCACGCACATGTAAAGTCTATACATTGGTAGCTGCATTGCACGCATGTCTTAAGTCTGTACAGAGTTTGCCTAGACAGCACACATTCTCATGTCTGTACATTCTTCAAGGGCATAGTTCATACATTGTCCTGTCTGCATGTTACAAAGTCTACACATTGTTGCAAGCTAAGTCTGAACACTCTTCGGTGAAGTCTGTACACACTTCAGATGGCAAGTATGTACATCCATCTCACTTTCAAGTCTGTACATCGTCAGTGCATGAGCGTCTCACTTACAAGTATGTACATCGCCAGTGCTATTCATGCAATGTCTCACTTAGCGTCTCATGCTGTGTCCTAACACAACCAGCGTCTCATGTTGCGTCTCACTCAGCAAGTCTGTACATTCAAGCGTCTCATGTTGCGTCTCACTTAGCAAGTCTGTACATTCTTCAGTTGCATAACTCAAGTCTATACTTTGTCTGGTTGCACATGTATAGTCTATACATTGATGAGCTTCGCACACATTACTTGCTAAGTCTATACATTGTCGCTATGTGTGTGCATCATTATAGCAAGTCTTCACATCGCTTATGTATTGCACACAAAGTGTGTACACTCGTTGGAGGCATGTCCAAGCATTCATATTCAGAGTCCATACATTCCTATATGCATATGCATCCTTCAAGATAAAGTCTGCACAAACAAAGTCTATACATTGTCTTTCACACACACACAAAGTCTGAACACTAAGTCTGTACATCGATTGGTGGCTTGTTCATGCATCATCCTCAGAGTCTATACATCATGAACATCGCTTGCACAGCACAAACTAAGTCTATACATTGTGTTGCATCGCATGCAAGCAGAGTCTACACTTTCCCCCACAGCAAGCACAGCAAGTATATACATCGTCTGGCAGCCTGCACGCAAAGTCTGTACATTGCGTCTGGCAGCCTACACGTAAAGTATCTGTACATTGCATGCACACTGCATTTGTCAAGTCTAAACATTGCTGCTTGATATGAACTATGTACAGCCTGTGTTTTCTTGATCGACTGAAGAACTCTTTATTAAACTTGCAGATGTCTGGGCACGTGATCCGAGGTTTGCACCTGGCACATGATCCAAGCTGATAGGATCGTGACACGTGGAACCATTATGCTAGGACACTGCCACCTGGACTAAAAGCTTGGGCGGGAATCGTGCAGAGCGTTCGCCCTATCTGCTGCTGCTATAAAAGGAAGGCTTCTTCCTCAGAAGAAGGCTGACGATGTTGATCGTGATCGAAATAGGAGAGCTAAAGCAGAGAGGTAGATAGCTGCAGAAGGAGGAAAAGAATAAGAAGAGAAAAGAAGAGACAGAGAGAGCCTGCGAACGAGAGAAAAAGAAAGAGAAGCTGAGAGCCAAAGTGAGAGAGAAGAAAAATCGTGAGAAGGAGAAAGAGTGTGCAGCCAGTCCATCCTGAAGATCTGATCATGGATTGACTCGTGGATCAAATCCATAGTCATTGTGCTCTTCGGAGCTATATTGTTTTTGATTTTCTTGTTTTGTTTTTCGTTTGTTCCTTTCATACATTCAGTGGTTTCTGTTTCCATTGTTTGGGATCGGGGTTCCTCCTGTGGTCTCAGGAGAAGGGAGATTTGTTCTCCGGTTTTGCTGGTGACTGGGAGTCATCAGTGGTTCCCTCTGGTGTTGAGGAAGAGAGGTCCGTGACCTCTGGTTTGCAAGTGACTAGATGTCATTTGTGGTTCCCTCTGGGTTTCAGAGGAAGGGAGACTTGGGTCTCCAGTTGCAGGTAGTGGTTGCTACCTGTGGGTTCCCACCTGGTCTGGAGGAAGAGAGACTTCGTCTCTAGCTTGCTAGTGACTGTGTGTCACTAGTGGATACCCTCTGGTGTGGAGGAAGAGGGGAGGCTATTCCCTTGGTCAAGCTGTTAGGCAGCATTTGTTGGCAGACTGAGTCTGCGTTCTAGCTGTTGCTAGTGGAAGCCTCACTCCGGTTTGGAGTGAGGGGTGGACGTAGGTCTGTGGACCGAACCACCTAAAAAATCCCTTGTGCAGTGGTTTGTCTATTTGATTGATCCCGCTAGATGCATGCTAGGACCGTGATCTAATTGGTTGTCCATGTCCTAGAGTTTGATTGGGTATGCATCTTTGATATTTGATCAATTGTCCGTTGAACTTGTGTTTATCATCTAATACAGTTTTTAAATTGTTTATACTTCATTAAAAGATCCATTCACCCCCCTCTGGATATGTGTTTATCTATCGCACCAACCTATCAATTGGTATCAGAGCGGGTGGCTGCATAAAAGGTCCAGCGACCTGCAGATCCGATCTGCAGTCTTCGGTGCTATCTTACTTTTGTGCATCATTATTCCTGTTGCATTAATCTGATCTGTTTTCATGGCTCATCCACCGATTTTCAACGGTTCTAATTTTAATGTGTGGTTTGTCAGTCTGCGCAAATATGTTAAATCAGTTAATCCTGATCTGTGGAAGTTAATTTCACACGGTCCTCACAGATTGCCAAAGAAAGAGTCCAAATGGATTGACAGTCACAGATCAAGGCATGAAGAGAATCAAAGAGATCTGAATTTAATGAAAGCAGCTACTGACAAGGCCTTACACACTTGCTTCCATAATTGTAGGTCCGCTAAGGACATTCTGGATATGCTGAAGCTAGGTCAAAGGAGAAATGAGGACAGCTGCATGATGGCTAATGGCAGAGATCAAGGCAGCAATCAGAATGAAGATGATGATGATGAAGAGGTAAATCCCTTCGAGAATTTTTCTTTAGATGATTGGGAGAATGCATATGCTGAGTTGCTTGAATCTCATGAACATTTAAGAAAACAATGCAAGAACTTGAAAAAGAAAAGTGATCAGGGTAGTTCAAGTTCTCCATGTGAAAATTGTTCAAAGCTGAAACAATCTCATGATGCATATGTCTGATAATCAAAAGCTCCTGGAACAAATTAGATTGCTAAAAATGGAAAGTCAAGAACTTGCAAATGAGATATCTGAACTCAAAGAGAAACTCAGTTCAAATAATGATAATCCGACTCTTGTTAACTATCATGACCAGTATGAAAAATTGCTGAAAAATTTCGAAAGTGTGAACTCAGATTTAAACAAGCTGAAGTCTGAAAAAGATTCTCTCAGAAAATTCTCCAAAGAAAATGAAGAAAAATTAGAGAAACTTAAACGAGAGAATGATTTGCTAATTGAAAATTTTAATGCCATAAAATCTATAAATATGGAATTGCAGAAAGATCTTGAAAAATAGCAAAAAGAATTGAGAGAGTTTGAAGCTGGGAGAAAAAGCAAGGTTAACTCAGAAGATCAGACTCTTCTTGATGAGTTAATTCAAAATGATGCTCTGTCTAAGGAGAATGAAAAGTTGAAACAGCTGAACTCTGCTATGTCTGAAAGACTTGTAGCATTAGAAAGAGGAAAGTTTGTTCACATAGAAGAATCTGATAAACTGAGCAATCTGGAACATGAAGTTGAGAAATATAAAACTGCTAACAAGGTGCTAAGTGAATGTGTGAATTACAGTGAGCAAGAGATTGCCAGTTATGAGTTACAAATTACCTCTCTAGAATATGAAATCCAAGACTTGAGGAACTCTTTGTCTAAGTTTGTGAGTGGGCAAGAAAACTTAGACAAACTACTAGGTGTAAAAGTCAATATCAGGAAGGAAGGGTTAGGCTACAACAATGTCAATAAAAAGGCTCTCAAAAATAAGCTAATGACATCGTTTGTCACTTCATCAAATGTAGCCACCACCTCAAAAGATAAACAGCCCATTGTTCAGAAAATGCAGAAACAAACTGACATTCAGAAACGAAATGAAAAAGTGAAAAAATATGTTCATGTGAAGAATAAGCAAAGAAACACTCATGTTGATGTTGTGCATGTGACACATGACTTAAACACATACACACATGCACACAAAAGGAAAATGTCATGCCACTATTGTCATAAACCTGGTCATCTGATGCATGAGTGCAGGCTGATGGAGAAAGATGATATGAGGGCCAGCATAATGAATGCTAGGAAATTTCATGATAAAAATTCTTCATCTCAGAAAAAGAAAATTGAATGTTTTCACTGTGATAAATTAGGACACACAATTACACAATGCTGGTTTGCAAGTGGTAAGAAAACATCTCATTCATATCATGCTAAATTCCCTGCAACCCAACATGTTTTTAATAAGAACAAATTTGTTTCAATGAACCAGCATATCACTTGCAATAACTGCAACAAAACTGGTCACAAGGCCTCTGAATGCTGGTCAGGCTAGTTCAGAAGAAATCCTCTCAAATGCTCTCATTGTAGAAAGCATGGCCATACAGTCAAGGACTGTTGGTATATCCAGGGTAGGAATGTGAATTTTAAACATGCTAAAATCCCTACAAAAAGACATGCTTTTTATGAGAATTTTAACATAATGAATTCTTCTCTATATTTTGAATGTGGAAAGCCAGGTCACAGGGCTGCAACTTGTTGGCTGGCAAGATATCAAAGCCAAACTGGTTTTGGTAAACAGAATTTTAATTCTGTTAACAAAAATTTTCATGCATATGCCCATAGAATTCATGCTAATAAGAATGTGCATAAATCAAATCTGAAATCTGCTACATCCTGCTATTACTGTGGTCAAATAGGTCATTCAATGAATAATTGCTACTTGATGAGATCTGATGACCTCCATGCTAAAAAATTGTTTAGAACACCTGCCAAAGGTGTCACTGTTAATTCAGGACCCAAAATCTCTTGGGTACCTGCCCATGCAAAATAGTGTGCTAACTTGCAGGTGTGCCTTGGAAGGTGAGGAATAAAGGGGGTCAATAAACCAAGGCACTCAAAAATTGGAACCCCAGATTGCACTGAACAGGTTAGTTCTGAAAACTCTGCTTAAGTCCTGTCTTCTAAATTTGTATGCTCTAGATACTTGCATGTCATGATAATTTCGTTTGTTGAATGGATTACATATTCACTCATGATGCATAATTTGTCAAAACTCTCTGCATTCTGTCAATACACTTGTTGCATTTAAAATCTTCAAACACTGCATGTATTCAGGGGGAGTTTGTTGAGTCTTTGCATGTCTTTGCATACATGTAGTTAATTGCATTGTATTTTTTTTTTATCAACACCAACCAAACAAGGTAAGCATAGGTCGAGTGCACCCCCCTCAATGAGGGAGAATGTTCCCACTCCTCCTAGCATCCCCTGTGGTCATATTTTTTATTGGTATGAAGAGTTTATATACAATTCAGGGGGGGCAATACCCCAAAGAAACTGAAATCTGAAGCCCAATAAAAGTGGGCTTAGAAAGAGAAAGAAGAAAACTGTGGTCTATACAAGCCTTCTGCAAAAGTTGGGAACTCCTTGTATATCGGCAATAGCGAATCTTCTAATCATGAGAGGCAAGTCTCTCATTAACTGAAATTCTGAATTTCCTTCACTTTGGATTGCATAATTCGCAAGAGCATCGGCCACTTGGTTTCCCTCTCGGAAAGAGTGAATCAGGGGGCATTGAAGTGAAGCAAACAAATAAGTCAATTCCTCCCACCAAGGAACTAAAGACCATGGCGGATCCTTCTTCTTGTTCAGTAGCTCAACTAAGATTAAAGAATCTGAGATAATAACAGAGGTTGGGATGTGATGGAAAAGTGCCAGACGAATACCATCTAAAAGAGCCCGCCCCTCAGCCACCATGTTAGATCCATGACCATAGAAGTAAGAAAATCCCAACTTAAGACAGCCATTGCAATCTCTGAAGCATCCCCCACCACCAGAAAGACCCGGGTTGCCTTCACTAGCTCCATCAATATGCAAGGAGAAGTTAATAGATGGAGCCTTCCAAAGAATAATTATGTAAGAAGCTTGGAGACCTTTGACTGTAATTCCAAAAGAGAGCAGTTTGGATATGTAACTGCGGCTAATCACTCGTTTGAATGTAATCTGATTTATAACAATCTTCATGTCAGCTAGAATCTGCTCAAAAATATAAACAGGCTTGAGTTTCTTCCCTTCAAATTTTACAAGACATCTAGATTTCCAGATTTCCCAAGAGACCATAATGATTATCAACAGGGAGATAAAGCCCTCCGCTTTACTCATTGAAGCCTCTTTAGCAGTTTGGTGAATCCTCTCCACAATGCTTGAAGACTGCAAACAAGAATTAGATAGCAGAGGAGCAAAAAAATTCCACAAGGGCCTGGCAATTTCACTATCAATAAAAAGGTGGTCTTCATCCTCGCTAAAAGATGAACTACAGCAAACACATTTGGAGGCAAAGTGGATGCCACTCATTTGAATCCTACTGTCCACAGGAACAGCCTGATTTAGCAGCTTCCAGCAAAAAAGAGAGTCTCGGGGAGGAAATTTCTAAAACCAGATTTTACTAAAAGGAACACCTTGGTTATTAGACTGATTCATAATGAATCTGTAGGCAGACTTGGTACTGAAATTACCAGAGTTAGTAAGAGACCAAACTGCCTTGTCCTGCCCAAAACGAGTACAGAATGATAATAACTCAGCTTTAAAAGCCTGCAATTCCAAATTTTACCATACATGATGCTGCGGGTCTGCCAAAACTTCTTGCACAGAGAAATTTTTCAATCCTCGCTGAGTAGTAAAAACTGCAGATAGAGGTTGGTTTCTATACCAGATATCTTTAAGAAAATTTGTAGATGCTCCATCAAAAACAACTGATCTAGAATTTGTGAGGACAATAGATCGGGCTCTTTCAAAGTCCTTAGTTTTGATGCCAGCCGGGAAGGGAGTGTTGCAATCAGATAGATGAAGCCCTTGATAATATTTACTTCTAGTGAACTTAGCCCAAAGGGAGTCACTATGAGTGGATAACCATAAAAGCTTAACATAAAAGCATAATTGAGTATCAAAGAAACTGCGCAGACCCAAGCCACCTGCCTCAATAGACCGACACATCTTTTCCCATGAAACCCAATGCTTTCTGTGAACATTTTCAAACCCTTGCCAGAAAAAGTTGGAGCAAATGGTTCCAATTTGCTTTAGAATTATATAAGGAATGGAGGCAGCACTAGAGCAGTAAACTGGAATTGAGGTGAGGACAGACCGAAGGAGGGTTAACCTCCCAGCCTGAGATAAAACCTTGCTCTGCCAACCAGCAAGCTTTGCATTGATCTTATCAAGCAGATATTTAAAATGAGGTGTTTTGAGTCTACCTTTAAATAGAGGAATACCCAAGTAAGTAATGCTGCCACTTTTATGTTGATAACCTGTAATCTCTGCAATTCTATCAACAGAGGAGCGGGGCATTTTCTTAGCTGTCAAAAAATAGCTTTTTTGTGCATTTATTTTCTGGCCAGAAGACATCTCATACTATCTCAGAAAATTTAGCAAGCATCTGACTGATCTTCTACACCCATTCATGAAGATAATAGAGTCATCGGCAAAAAGAATATGAGATATATATTGGATGCCACGAGGTAAATGATATGGTTTGCAGAGGCCACTAGAAAATAAAGATTTGATCCCTCTACTAAGAACCTCCTCTGCTATAATAAACAAAGCAGGGGCCAGGGGATCCCCCTGTCGGATACCCCTTGTTGATTTAAAATAGCCCCGAATTTGGCCATTAAATGCAATGGAAAACCAGCAGTTAACTAGCAATTGGGCGATAAGAGAGTTGAACCTGTTTGAAAAACCAAAGCATTTAAGAACCTTTAGAAGGAAATCCCATTCTACTCGGTCATAAGCTTTGGCCATGTCCAGTTTAATAAGGATATTGTGACCTCGAACAGGTTTATCAATTTCCATAAGCAGCTCTTTAGCCAATAAGAAGTTATCAGAAATCTGTCTTCCTTTAACAAATCCACTCTGTTCACTGGATATAATCATAGGAAGAACCAATCTAAGGCGGTCACTTAATATTTTGGACACAATTTTGCAGACAAAGTTGCAGAGGCTAACCGGCCGAAACTCTGCAAAAGTGGTAGGGTTACTCACCTTTGGAATTAAACACAGAATAGTGGATGTCACTCCTTGAGGAAGGTCCATCCCTTGAAAGAAACTTTTGATAGCATTAATAACATCCTCCCCTACAATGCCCCAGCAGTGAGTGAAAAATCCCCCAGTGAAGCCATCCGGGCCCGGTGAACTATTTTCAGACATGGAGAATACAGCAGACTTCACTTCTTCAGCCATAGGAATAGCAGTTAACATAGCATTAACATCATCGAAAATTAGAGAGGGAATAACAGATAGAAGAGTGTCATCAACTAAGTGATCTTCAGAGGTTAAAATACCTTTGAAAAAATTAATTGCTTCATCAGACAAAGCCTCCTGATCCTCTACCCACATATCATTCACCTTGAGCTTATGAATGTGGTTTCGCTGCCTCTTGAGTTTAGTAAGTTGGTGGAAAAAGCTGTATTTCTGTCCCCACATGACAGCCACTGAGCTCTTGATTTTTGGAACCAGAAAGTTTCTTCCCTAGCTAGAATAAGCCGCATATTAGCATTGGCCTTCTGAAAAGCTATACGATTGTCCACTGTGGGGTTTTCGTCAAATTTGATGAAACTTTCTGGTTCCAAAAATTTGATTGAATGCATATTGTCAGGGGGAGTCAATGCATTGCATGCAGGTTGCCAAATGCATACACTTGTCAGAATTCATTGCATATTAAACCTTGAAGATCCTGAAACATGCCTGACCTCCTGTTACCTTGCATGACATACATATTGAAAAATAAAAAAAGGGGGGGTTGCATGCATGTACTCAGGGGGAGCATCCATAGGCTTATCTGTTTTCCATTGGACACTGTCTCTCCCTCTGGTCAGTCTCTCAGTCAAGTTTGCAATGAGGACTTCAAATTGATGTCTCCATGCTGTTTCTTTTATCTTGTCAAAAGAAAAAAAAAATCTTCTGAAATTTCCTCCTGCCTTATCTATCAAGCTGATCTGTCTATTCCCAGACACAGCTATGATGCTCTCAGGTCAATAATCAACTGAGAAGATTTCAATCCGCATATCATGATCATAAATCCGAATTTGTTATCAATAAGGAATCTCGCATTATGTGGAATTATGAACATCTAAAAGGCTTAAGTTTGTTTAGATTTAATGCATTTCGCAAGTTTGAAGATGAACTTCTTGAAAATATCTGAATCAGACTTAATAAACTTTAACCATGCACTTCATGTCATGCTTTGAAAGACCTTCTAATATCTATCATATTGAGATCATGACCTACTTAGTTGAAATGCATGGAATCTGTATTGCTTTTAAACAAATCTTTCTTCAATATCTTGGGTAACTTTTTAAGTGAAAACTTGTGTTAAATGAATGGCAGAGCAATGGTCAAATGCGCTGAGAAACTAGGATCCTTGTCAAAGATAATGGACCCTAAGTCATGAGGCTTCTTGACTAACTCTGTTCAGAACTTTAAAAAAAATTGAAAAAAAATGATATCATGTCTGAAACAGAATGGGAGTTTCTGCTAAGTAAGCTAGGGGTACTGGCGTCTAACCAGCGTCTACCTTTACGACAAAAGGCATGAACCATCCCTGACTGTTCTCTAAATGAAGAGAAATAAAAAAAAATTTCAGCTAAACCCATTAAGTGTTAATCTCTGAAATGACCATTTGTTTAACCTCAATACTGATGTATGCTTTCTCCTAAAAGAAGTCATTGAAATCTTTTGAATAAGATGATGGGAGGTTAATTGAAGTAGTGTTATGTATGCTTGGTTCACTATTATTAAAATCTGAATTAAGATGTGAGTATAGTTTTTATTGAAAGACTACGTTTGCATCACATTTAAACCAAGCTTGACTTGTTAGTTTCATTCATAAGTCTTCATAATGGAAGTCTCTAAAACTGTTACATCTTCAGACTTATGAGATTGATATCCTATTGAAATTATTCTCTCACTCCTTTGGAAATTCATCTATCTGAGTGGTATCTAGTCATGTATTCCTAACACATCATTTGTTTCATCTATAGTGGTATCACTTGATCTCTGAATCTGAGTGTCTCTCTGGTTCTTCAGTTCACCATTTTCCCATGATATTTCTTCTGTCCATTGTTTAAGGGGGAGAACTCTGAGTTGTTTCACTCTTTGAGAGGGAGTCTTTTACTTGCACTTATATTGTCTCAGGGGTGTACGAGTGCTGTTCAAGTGGTTTCAGTGGTATCAATAAGGGGAGTTTCATATGACTGTAACTCAGCATTGCATAATAGCTCCTATATCTTCTCCTTCAACAGTCAATGATCATTCCATTCTTTTTGATGTTGTCAAAGGGGGAGAAACTTTTGTGAGTCATCACTTATCTGCATGGTGCATTACATGCTCATTTCTAAAACAGCTATTCTATTGTGAATGTTCATGAACTGTCATATGGTATTTCATAATCATCATGATGAATCTATTGCAATGACTCATAATATTGCCATCATCAAAAATGGGGAGATTGTTGTGTCCCCTGTGGTTCTGGGGTTTTGATGATGACAAATATTATGGCTCATTATGTTTAAATGTACATCCTTGATGATATAATCCTGATGTACTATGAGAAACTGTCAGAACATGTTTAAGGATGACTCACAGGTCATGAAGTCAACCCAAGTCAAAGTCAAATCTCTGACAAGTAAGGTCAATGCACAGTCAGATCAGGTAATGTTCTGCCTAATCTCAGTTCTGTGCATATGTTAATCTTTATACAGAAATGTTGGTGCATGTGTTAAGTCCATGCACATGGAAGGTCAATGCTAGTCTTCATATGTGCATCATTTTATAAGTCTATACATTCTCTCGCATGCAGGCATTCGAAGTTTACACATTGCCTAGACTACACACGTTCTTATGTCTGTACATTGTTCTCAAGTGCATTCAACTGTCTCATGCATATACATAATCTGTACACTCATTGCCAGCATGTCTGTACATCGCCTTGGTGTAGGCATGGCAAAGTCTATACGTTGCTGCATTACATGCACATGTAAAGTCTATACATTGGTAGCTGCATTGCACGCATGTCTTAAGTCTATACAGAGTTTGCCTAGACAGCACACATTCTCATGTCTGTACATTCTTCAAGGGCATAGTCCATACATTGTCATGTCTGCACGTTACAAAGTCTACACATTGTTGCAAGCTAAGTCTGAACACTCTTCGGTGAAGTCTGTACACACTTCAGATGGCAAGTATGTACATCCATCTCACTTTTAAGTATGTACATCGTCAGTGCATGAGCGTCTCACTTACAAGTATGTACATCGCCAGTGCTATTCATGCAATGTCTCACTTAGCGTCTCATGATGTGTCCTAACACAACCAGCGTCTCATGTTGCGTCTCACTCGGCAAGTATGTACATTCGAGCGTCTCATGTTGCGTCTCACTTAACAAGTCTGTACATTCTTCAGTTGCATAACTCAAGTCTATACTTTGTCTGGTTGCACATGTATAGTCTATACATTGATGAGCTTCGCACACATTACTTGCTAAGTCTATACATTGTCGCTATGTGTGTGCATCATTATAGCAAGTCTTCACATCGCTTATGTATTGCACACAAAGTGTGTACACTCGTTGGAGGCATGTCCAAGCATTCATATTCAGAGTCCATACATTCCTATATGCATATGCATCCTTCAAGATAAAGTCTGCACAAACAAAGTCTATACATTGTCTCGCACACACACACATAAAGTCTGAACACTAAGTATGTACATCGATTAGTGGCTTGTTCATGCATCATCCTCAGAGTCTATACATCATGCACATCGCTTGCATAGCACAAACTAAGTCTATAGATTGTGTTGCATCGCCCTATCTGCTGCTGCTATAAAAGGAAGGCTTCTTCCTCAGAAGAAGGCTGACGATGTTGATCGTGATCGAAATAGGAGAGCTAAAGCAGAGAGGTAGATAGCTGCAGAAGGAGGAAAAGAATAAGAAGAGAAAAGAAGAGACAGAGAGAGCCTGCGAACGAGAGAAAAAGAAAGAGAAGCTGAGAGCCAAAGTGAGAGAGAAGAAAAATCGTGAGAAGGAGAAAGAGTGTGCAGCCAGTCCATCCTGAAGATCTGATCATGGATTGACTCGTGGATCAAATCCACAGTCATTGTGCTCTTCGGAGATATATTATTTTTGATTTTCTTGTTTTGTTTTTCGTTTGTTCCTTTCATACATTCAGTGGTTTCTGTTTCCCTTGTTTGGGATCGGGGCTCCTCCTGTGGTCTCAGGAGAAGGGAGATTTGTTCTCCGGTTTTACTGGTGACTGGGAGTCATCAGTGGTTCCCTCTGGTGTGGAGGAAGAGAGGTCCGTGACCTCTGGTTTGCAAGTGACTAGGTGTCATTTGTGGTTCCCTCTGGGTTTCAGAGGAAGGGAGAATTGGGTCTCCGGTTGCAGGTAGTGGTTGCTACCTGTGGGTTCCCTCCTGGTCTGGAGGAAGAGAGACTTCGTCTCTGGCATGCTAGTGACTGTGTGTCACTAGTGGATACCCTCTGGTGTGGAGGAAGAGGGGAGTGATGTAATCGAAGATGGTCTAAGTGATCCAAAGGGGGGGGTGAATGGATCCTTAAAAAAAATTCCCAAATTATAAAATCAATAGCGGAATAAAACACGTTGAAGGAGTTTGAACACCTCCACTGAACTGAGCTACCAAACCGTCTTTAGAGACTAAAAACAAATACTTGAAGTGTTAACACCAAAACCTATATAGACGGAACAAAATGCAGCCAAACAGATGACAGGCAAGAATTACGACAGAACAGATTGGAGACTCACTTCTCACAGCAGAATAGATTTCTCTCGAGACACTGATCAAACAACAGATGAGCAAACATAGTAAGCATTAGATGGTAAACATAAAAAATCTAAGCATTCATCTAGCGGAGAGGATAGAGAGAAATCAAACCACAGAATACACAATCGATTTTTAGGTGGTTCGGTCTGCAACCCGCAGACCTACGTCCACCCCACACTCAAACCGAGTGTGGCTTCACTAACAGCTGGGCAACACAGCTTGCCAACAGACGCTGATACACGGCTTATCCAAGGGATCAACCTCCCTTCTTCCTCCTACACGGAGGGAACCTCTAGCAACCCACGGTCACTAGAAACCAGAGACTCACGTCTCTCTTCCTCTATACCAAGAGGGAACCCCACTAGTAGCAGCCCCGCTACCAGTGAACCAGCCAGTAGCACTCTGCTACCAGCAATCCACCAGAGGCCTAGCCTCTCTTCCTCCTAGCCCGGAGGGAACCCACAAGCAGCCCCCTGCTGCTTGCAAACCGGAGATCAGATCTCCCTTCTACTGACCCACCAGGAGGAACCCGACCTCACTACTGAGAATCGGAAGAACAAGGATAACCAAATGAAAAAGGAAAAACAAAAACACGAAATGAAAATAACTTCAGCAAACAGAAAGCTGAAAAATGAAATGCACGATGTGGCTCTCAACGGAGCTGACTGGCCTGGATCTGATCCACGGTCCAGTAGGAACAGATCTCCCTCTATCTCACTCTCTTTCTTCACTCTCTCTCTCTCTCTTTCTTCTCTGCTGCACTTCTCTTCACTCACTCTCTCTCTCTTTCTTCTCTGCTGCACTTCTCTTCTTCTCTCGATCTCTGTTCTCCTTTTCTCTCTTTCTCTTTTTCTTTTCTTCTGCTGGATCGTGGAAGCTCTCTCTTCTTTTTCCCTTTCTTCTCTCAGCTTCTGCTCTCTGGCTTCGATCACGATCAACCTCCATCTGAAGACGAAGGCTCCAATATATACCAGCAACAGGGGCTCCGGAGGATAGGGCAGAGACGCCCTAGAGAGCTTCAATGGGTTGGTCCACGTGGTGAAGTAGCAGGCCCCAGCTTCCACATGTCTGACTGCTGGCACGTCCTTTGTTATAGGATCACGTGCCCTTTCATAATTGGGGTCTCCTTGTACTGCATCGAAATATTCTAGTAATTTACCACACTTACTGTTTCTGGAGACTGATCGCGTTGACGCACTGGCATCACTGCGTCTACTCTTTGCTTGTACACATTTGAATTTGCCCCACTGTGTCGACCCTGCTGTGGATAGCGTTAACGCGTTGAAGACAGCCAGAGATAAGTCGCCCCTTTCTTGAACTGCTGCGTCGACGCTGCCAGTTGGTGGCATTGACGCACGGATGAAAATCAGAAGTGTGTATTGGCCTCTCTTCCGCCGCTGCGTCAACGTTGCCTGTTGATGGCGTTGACACACGAACATGTACATTAAGGCCTGTCTTGCCTTGTATATTGGCGTCTCTTAAGTCGCTGCGTCGACGCTGGTCAATTGTGGCGTTGACGCAGTGGAATAGCCTGTGAAAGTGAATGCTCCTTTAACTGCTGCGTTGACGCTGCTCCATTGTGGCGTTGACGCGTAGGTGATCCAGTGATCAGGTCTTCAGCAGATAGATGTGCTGCGTTGACACTCTCAGCATGCTGCGTTGACGCATGGAGTTGCAGCGTCGATGCTGCCAATGTACTCCAGAGGCTGCAATAAGGGATACTTGAACTACTGCGTCCACGCTACTTGATCAATGCGTTGACGCACCAGAATAATCCAAGAGCTTCTTTCTTGATTGTTTGAACTGCTGTGTCCACGTGTCAGCATTTCAGCCTCTTGGATCACGTGCCAAGTCTTGATGGCCTGAATCATCTGCAGATAGACAGAGGAAAATGAACTTAGTTCAGACGAATGTATATACTTAAGCAGAGCTGCCAGTGTATGGATTTGAACAGTGCATCGAGTGTACAGACTTGGTAAAACAAGGTCCAGTGTATAGACTTTGTAAAGTGAAGTCCAGTGTATAGACTTCACGATATGAACACTAAGGCATGCTGTACAGACTTTGATACCCAGACAGTCAGTGTTCTGATGGGTCGACGCATCAGGAAGGGTGGGTCGACCCACTACTGTTCAGACTGTAGATACATGCAGAGACATGATATCTGACAGAATGCAATGCATATATATAAAGAACAATGCACAGAAATGCACTTTGTTTATTGCAATCATCAAAACACAACAACATTGCTATCATCAAAATACAATATCAAATGCACTCAAATGCATTCACTGTCTTGCTATCATCAAAACCAAATAGCATTGCTATCATCAAAGCAACATAGCACATGCTTGTGCCTAAGAGGCACAACATTCTCCCCCTTTTTGATGATGGCAACACAATGTGACAGTGAGTCACACACAAGATTTTCTCCCCCTTTGACATGATCAAAAAGAGAAAAATAGTAAAAACAAGAGTGCAAAGTGCATTATGCATGCAAATTCCTCTAGAACATTCTCCCCCTGAATGTAAGACTCCCCTAACTTATTTCTCCCCCTAAATAATAGCTCCCCCTTTGAGAAGGAATATGAACAGATAAACAAGGAAGAGAAGGTAGGAGGGTCACTTGACAACAGCTGAATCATAGGTTCAGAAAGGAAGCATGATTATAAACAACTGTTAAAGTATAAGAATCAGCAACATACAATTTTCAAAAATTCAGGTTTAATAGTGATAAATCTAGAGTAAAACACCTGACCCCTGAAAAAGAGTTTATAGACTCCATTTATAGCAATGAATCTAGGGCACATGGTATTAATAGATAAGTCAGAAATAATACCCTTTTGTGATTAAACAAGGAAATTCAAGAGAGGCAACTTGAACATGTATTGATAAAAATAATTTTCACTCATTGACTTTTGATTTTTCGAAGGGTTACAACAGTTTGATTTTCACTTTTGAATTTTTCAGAACCTGAACTAAGTAAATAGATCAGTGGCATTTATGCTGTTGACATTAGGTGTACACCTTGATCAGAGGCAGGTACCCCCAGTTACTAGGCATAAACTACTAGACCTATTTCAGATCAAAACCCACAAAGAATAGTCTTCACTTTTGACATTAAGGGTACACCTTGATTAGAGGCCAGTACCCCCAGTTACTTGGTGAGGACTCCCCTATAGATTTGACCCTTTGAACAGAGATATTCTGAAGCACTTCATGACTATGAGTTCTCCTGCTTCATTGGAGGAGATCACAATTTCTCAGTACAATTCAGCCATTGTTCTGTCACTATGTTCAGTTCATAGCATTTATGATCTTATTTGTTGCTGCCCTTATCTCTTTTAGAGTGATTGTTTAAAAAAAATCAGTACACACTCTTATTCACCTTTTCTAGAAATTTCCAGATCAACACATTAGGCATTACAAAAAATTTTCTAATCTTACTATGAAACAAGGATTAAGAGCTATAAAAGTTTTTCTTTTATCTCAGATTCTGAAGGCAGACATTTGACTCTTCAATTTATAAAGGTTAAACTTTTAGTTCTTTTCAATTTGTGAGAGTGATTCATATAAAAGAACAATTGAGATAATCACAACTCAATGTACTAAACCAAAAACAGAACTGTTGTTCAGTGAAGGTTAGGGAAATGATAGCAATAGGCATTGAGTTCTTGGAGCATCTGATGTCAAAAGATATGAAAGAACTAGATGGGGACAGTGAGAAGTAGCAAGGATTCAATGAATTGAACAGAAAAACTCTCAGCTCCCCCTGACAACATGATGCAGGTCACACTTCAGAACTCAAGAAACCCTCCTTCATACTCAAGATTGAATGGATCTTCACTACAAGATGAAATTCTGGAGGTGAAGGCAACAAGGTTTGTGAGAAGTGAAGAGATATGAGCTACAAGAGCATTTCAACAAGGGAGAGAGATGAGTGAGGACCAAACTTCAGTGCCGCTGAACCTTCTTAAAACATTCAACCAAGTTCAGCAACTGTATTTCAGACAAATCTGTCAGTGCGTTGACTCACTCTAAACTCAATCCATCCTCAGCGTCAACCCACTCATGCAGCTAAACTTGCTTCACAAACGGTTTTTCAAGGAAAACAGCCTGAAGCGTCGACCCCATCTTCATACAGCGTTGACCCATTTATTCAATCAGCAGCTTCATCTCAGTGTATCGATCATCATTTAAGCAAAGATCTCCAACCCAAGCTAACTCCCCCTTAGAATATGCATGAGTGAAGGTATGAATGCCAATAAGATGAATATCAAGCTGAAAACTTATTCAAATGTATGCATCCAAGCCATTTCTGTTTAGATTTTAAAAAAAAATTATTGATATGCAGGACACAGCTCTTCATAAGGACTAGACCCATGGTTCTAGGTGGAGAACCTTGTCACAAGGACCATTCGAATTCAGTTCAACATATGACAAGAGAAAAACATCATATATGTAGAATTAAAACTCAATAGCTGAGTCTGGAATACAGACTGATCAGCTAGGCAAGAGAAGATCATACATCAGACAAACACATCAACATGAAATTCTCATTTTTCATACTCACAATTCCAGATGATGGAATTTAAAGTAAAGTTCAGAACTGACCTGACAAGTAGAATCCTGGGGTTTTCTGTTGAGTGCCTTGGATCATTAACCCCTTTATTCATCAGCTTCCAAGGCACACCTGCAGCAAGTCAATCAATTTGATCCTGCAGGGACCCAAGCAGTCTTGGGTCCTGCATTTACCCTGACACTCCTAGCAGGTTTTCTCAACAGATTTTTCGCATGTTTATCATCAAATTCCATCAGATAGCAATTATTTATGGAATGACCAAGCTGACCACAGTAGTGGCATGATGCAGCAGTTCTGAAGTTTATTTTATGCACATTCCTATGAGCAGGAGTTCTAAGTGCATATGCATGAACATGTTTATTACCAGAATTAAAATTCTGTTTACCAAAATCATCCAGCCAGCAATCAGCCGCTCTATGACCTGGCTACCCACAGTTAAAACATGCAAGTTTTTCAAAATATTTTGCAGGGAATTTAAAAACATGGGAGTTAACATGATTCTTCTGAACATGCCAACAGTCCTTGACTGTATGGCCATACTTCCCACACTTAAAGCATGTTGAAGTTCTTCTACCAGAAGCAGTTTTTAAATTGACTTTCTTTCCCTGAGCATGCCAGCAATCTGCAGCAATGTGGCCAAACTTCCCACAACAAAAACAATTTAGATTTTTTTCCTAGAACCATGGTTTCTAGCATGAAATTCTTTAACATTCAGATTACCCTTTTTCTGATCAGACAGAACTTTTCTAGCATGCTTTCTATCATCTTGTTTCATCACAAAACACTCACTCATACAGTGTCCATGCTTACCACAATAATGACAAGAACAAGAACCATTAAATTTCTTTAAAACATGGCACTTATCAGATGAGTTTTTAGCATGCAGATAGTTCCTTTGAGTTTTTGGGGTTTTCTGATTTTTATTTCGTTTTTGAATTTCCTGAACAGCATACACATATGAAGAAGAAGTTGAAGTGCTAGCTAAGCCAGAGCTACGAATAAAAGTGGTGTACAGCTCTTTCTTCTTAGCTTGCTTAATTTCAGAAATGTTACCAATCCCTTCACATTGATCACTTACTTCATCTTCAGAGGATATTTTCATTTTGCCTTTATCCTTATCAACCTTAGATGAAGTACTATTCAGCTCAGTAATTTTACTTTCCAAGGAGATTATAAGATTTTCTGAATCAACTTTCTCCTTCTCATAACCAGCCAATTTTTCTTTTAACAAACCAATTCCTTTTTCCAAATCAGCAGTGTGTATTAAAATACTAGCAATTTCTTCGTCACTGCTATTGATACACTCTTTCAATACTGATTTCTCTTTTTCAATTGTCATCCATCTTTCAAAGAAAACAGTGTTAAGAACCATTAGTTTTTTATTTTGTTCCTTCAGATAAGCATTTTCTTCTTTTAGAGATTTGATTTGTTCCTTTTGCAAATTGTGATCAGAATCAAACTCATTTATCATTTCTTCCAAGATAACACAAGCTTTACAAGATTTATCTTCTCTAATGTGCTCCTTTTCAGATTTCAAAATTTTCACTTCTTTTCTCAAGTTTTTCTTTTCAGATTTTAATTTCTTGGATACTTTGAACAATTCTTCATACATCACTATCAATTCATCAAAAGAGTATCCTTCTGATTCGGATTCAGAATTTACCTTGGATGAGGATTCCTCATCATCCCGGTTGGCCATTAAGCATATTGACTTTTCTCCTTCTTCACTGTCCGTGGTGTTCCCTTTGAGTTTTGAGAATTCTGGACAGTCAGCCTTTGTGTGGCCAGCCTTCCTGCATTTGTAGCAAATGTTAGAGTCAATAATCTTGGCAGGATTAGAATTATACCATATTTGCTTTCTGTCATCACCATGCTTTCCTTCTCTTTTTCTCAAGAATTTCCTGAATTCACTGATTACCATTGCAATGTGGTCTCCATCAATTTCAGACCGCGAGAGGCTGCTTTTCTCGCTTGATGATCCACTGTGGCTGGATCTGTTTACTTTGCTGGAGATAGCCTTCAGCACGATTGGCTCCATTGCAAACAATCTGAAAGCTCAGAACAAACTGAAGCACCAAGACCAGATGAACAAGACAAGGCACTAAGTCGGTGAAACTAAACAACGAACACAGAAAGCACACTCTGAGATGCACCAAACAAATCAGCAGGATCCTCTGCAGATTGTTAGATCTGATAGATCAGAGACCCGCTCTGATACCAATTAATGTAATCGAAGATGGTCTAAGTGATCCAAAGGGGGGGTGAATGGATCCTTAAAAAAAATTCCCAAATTATAAAATCAATAGCGAAATAAAACACGTTGAAGGAGTTTGAACACCTCCACTGAACTGAGCTACCAAACCGTCTTAAGAGACTAAAAACAAATACTTGAAGTTTTAACACCAAAACCTATATAGATGGAACAAAATGCAGCCAAATAGATGACGGGCAAGAATTACGACAGAACATATTGGAGGCTCACTTCTCACAGCAGAATAGATTTCTCTCGAGACACTGATCAAACAACTGATGAGCAAACATAGTAAGCATTAGATGGTAAACATAACAAATCTAAGCATTCATCTAGCGGAGAGGATAGAGAGAAATCAAACCACAGAATACATAATCGATTTTTAGGTGGTTCGGTCTGCAACCCGCAGACCTACTTCCACCCCACACTCAAACCGAGTGTGGCTTCACTAACAGCTGGGCAACACAGCTTGCCAACAGACGCTGATACACAGCTTACCCAGGGGAACAACCTCCCCTCTTCCTCCTACACGGAGGGAACCTCTAGCAACCCACGGTCACTAGAAACCAAAGACTCACGTCTCTCTTCCTCTATACCAAGAGGGAACCCCACTAGTAGCAGCCCCGCTACCAGTGAACCAGCCAGTAGCACTCTGCTACCAGCAATCCACCAGAGGCCTAGCCTCTCTTCCTCCTAGCCCGGAGGGAACCCACAAGCAGCCCCCCTGCTGCTTGCAAACCGGAGATCAGATCTCCCTTCTCCTGACCCACCAGGAGGAACCCGACCTCACTACTGAGAATCGGAAGAACAAGGATAACCAAATGAAAAAGGAAAAACAAAAACACGAAATGAAAATAACTTCAGCAAATAGAAAGCTGAAAAATGAAATGCAGAATGTGGCTCTCAACGGAGCTGACTGGCCTGGATCTGATCCACGGTCCAGTAGGAACAGATCTCCCTCGATCTCACTCTCTTTCTTCACTCTCTCTCTCTCTTTCTTCTCTGCTGCACTTCTCTTCACTCTCTCTCTCTCTCTCTTTCTTCTCTGCTGCACTTCTCTTCTTCTCTCGATCTCTGTTCTCCTTTTCTCTCTTTCTCTTTTTCTTTTCTTCTGTTGGATCGTGGAAGCTCTCTCTTCTTTTTCCCTTTCTTCTCTCAGCTTCTGCTCTCTGGCTTTGATCACGATCAACCTCCATCTGAAGATGAAGGCTCCAATATATACCAGCAACAGGGTCTCCGGAGGATAGGGCAGAGACGCCCTAGAGAGCTTCGATGGGTTGGTCCACGTGGTGAAGTAGCAGGCCCCAGCTTCCACGTGTCTGACTACTGGCACGTCCTTTGTTATAGGATCACGTGCCCTTTCATAATTGGGGTCTCCTTGTACTGCATCGAAATATTCTAGTAATTTACCACACTTACTGTTTCTGGAGACTGACCGCGTTGACGCATTGGCATCACTGCGTCTACTCTTTGCTTGTACACATTTGAATTTGCCCCACTACGTCGACCCTGCTGTGGATAGCGTTGACGCGTTGAAGAGAGCCAGAGATAAGTCGCCCTTTCTTGAACTGCTGCGTCGACGCTGCCAGTTGGTGGCGTTGATGCACGGATGAAAATCAGAAGTGTGTATTGGCCTCTCTTCTGCCACTGCGTCGACGCTGCTTGTTGATGGCGTTGACGCACGAACATGTACATTAAGGCCTGTCTTGCCTTGTATATTGGCGTCTCTTAAGTCGCTGCGTCGACGCTACTCAATTGTGGCGTTGATGCAGTGGAATAGCCTGTGAAAGTGAATGCTCCTTTAACTGCTGCGTCGACGCTGCTCCATTATGGCGTTGACGCGTAGGTGATCCAGTGATCAGGTCTTCAGCAGATAGATGTGCTGCGTTGACGCTCTCAGCATGCTGTGTTGACGCATGGAGCTGCAGCATCGATGCTGCAAATGTACTCCCGAGGATGCAATAAGGGATACTTGAACTGTTGCGTCCACGCTACTTGATCAATGCGTTGACGCACCAGAATAATCCAGGAGCTTCTTTCTTGATTGTTTGAACTGCTGTGTCCACGTGTCAGCATTTCAGCCTCTTGGATCACGTGCTAAGTCTTGATGGCCTGAATCATCTGCAGACAGACAGAGGAAAATGAACTTAGTTCAGACGAATGTATATACTTAAGCAGAGCTGCCAGTGTATGGATTTGAACAGTGCAGCGAGTGTACAGACTTGGTAAAACAAGGACCAGTGTATAGACTTGGTAAAGTGAAGTCCAGTGTATAGACTTCACGATATGAACACTAAGGCATGCTGTACAGACTTTGATACCCAGACAGTCAGTGTTCTGATGGGTCGACGCATCAGGAAGGGTGGGTCGACCCACTACTGTTCAGACTGTAGATACATGCAGAGACATGATATCTGACAGAATGCAATGCATATATATAAAGAACAATGCACAGAAATGCACTTTGTTTATTGCAATCATCAAAACACAACAACATTGCTATCATCAAAATACAATATCAAATGCACTCAAATGCACTCACTGTCTTGCTATCATCAAAACCAAATGGCATTGCTATCATCAAAGCAACATTGCACATGCTTGTGCCTAAGAGGCACAACAGGGAGGCTGTTCCCCTGGTCAAACTGTTAGGCAGCATTTGTTGGCAGACTGAGTCTGCGTTCTAGCTGTTGCTAGTGGAAGCCTCACTCCGGTTTGGAGTGAGGGGTGGACGTAGGTCTGTGGACCGAACCACCTAAAAAATCCCTTGTGCAGTGGTTTGTCTATTTGATTGATCCCGCTAGATGCATGCTAGGACCATGATCTAATTGGTTGTCCATGTCCTAGAGTTTGATTGGGTATGCATCTTTGACATTTGATCAATTGTCCGTTGAACTTGTGTTTATCATCTAATACAGTTTTTAAATTGGTTATAATTTATTAAAAGATCCATTCACCCCCCTCTGGATCTGTGTTTATCTATCGCACCAACCTATCATCCCCTGCGCGCCGGAATAGGAGGGCGCCGGGGAAGGTCCTTTGCGCGTCGGAACAAGGGGTCGCCGGATGTAGGCGCGCCGGTTTAGGGCGCGCCGTGTTAATGCTCCTCACACGTCGCACGTCAGTCGATGAGTCCGGGGATGATTTCGGGGGTCACCGTGAACATTTATCTCGCCAGTGCTCCTTGAAACCTCGACAAGATGCCTTGTTGAAGCTTTCAGACCAACGTGAGGCCATTCTCGGAACTTCCGATGACTTTGATTCGATCACGCGGGTTTTCCGCTGACACGGCTCTTGGCACTATGCTAGGTGATGCTGGCTCGGTTTGGCTTATGCTCAAAGCTCCTTAGAGGGTGGGATAACACCCGGGATAGTTCCGCCTGAGCTGGGTGATCATTCGGCCACTAAGGGGCCCATCTGGGCGGGAAGCCGCACCCGTGCCTGGTGACCGGGATCTTCTGCCGACAGAGCTTTCGGTCCTCCGTTCTGGAGAGCCAAGGGGACTCTTTCATCTCAGGAGAGCCTTTCATGTGGTGGGTAGCCATTGGGTCATCCTTGGTAGGACAACGGGTGTAGTGTATGTGACACGACGGAGTCGATGCTGGTTCATTGGGCAGGCTTGGTCGCACTGCCGGTTGGTTGTGAGTTCATCTCAGCTCTCCTAAGGTGAAGTCCCCATGTTCATACGGGGTGACTCAAGGCTCTGGCAGCTTGAGAAGTCTTCAATATGTTTATCTTTATCGGCTTCTGTGCTTCAGCGGGCCGCATCATTCATCTTTATGGCTTGATCACCGACGATCATATTCTGGGTGCCAACAGAAGGGTAGACATCGTTCGGCCGCACGGGACAGGAATCTGCTAAGCGCGATAATGCGCCCTGTAAGGCATTGAACTTCTTTGATGCAGGTGGGTGGGCGCATGTCCAGGATGGCCTGGACCTTGTCGGGGTTGGCCTCGATCCCACGCTGGGTGACTAAGAAACCCAGGATTTTCCCGGATCTTACTCCGAAGGCGCACTTGGTGGGATTGAGCTTCATATTGTACCTCAAGAGGGTGTCGAAGGTCTTAGCGAGGTCGACGAAGTGATCCTCGGCCTTGGGGTCTTGACGAGCATGTCATCAATATAGGCCTCGACGTTCTGGCCGAGCTGTCCTTCGAACATATGATTGACCAGCCTTTGGTACGTGGCTCCAGCGTTCTTCAAATCGAAAGGCATCCGGGTGTAGCAGTATACACCGAAGTCGGTGATGAAGGCGGTCTATTCGATGTCTTCTGGATCCACTCTAATCTGGTGGTAACCTGAATAGGCATCTAGGAAACTGAGTATCTCGTTGCCCGAGGTTGAATCAACCAGTTGGTCGATGCTCGGTAATGGATAGTAGTCCTTTGGTGTAGCCTTGTTCAAGTCTGTGAAGTCCACGCACATTTGCCACTTTCCCGAAGCTTTTGGCACCAGGACGACGTTGGCCAGCCACATCGAGTACAGGACCAGTCTAAAAAGACCAGTCTTTTGCCCCTTGGTGACTTGCTCCTTGATGATCGCCTGCTTCTCCGGTGCGTGCTTCCGTCGGCATTGTTGTACGGGCTTCACGGTTGGGTCGAGGTTGAGCTTATGCATCACCGTCTCCTCTGGTATCCCAGGGAGTTGATCATCAGACCATGCGAAGACTTAGATGTACTCGTAAAGAAACTCTTTGTATTGATGCTGAACCTCAGACGGTAGGTCGGCTCCAATCTTTACTCCTAGGGTCGGGTCGTCGTTTAGGAAAACCGTTAGTAGCTCGCCTCCAGGCTCGGAGGTTGTGGGTTTTTCCTCGACTTCCTGGTGACCCTTGTTCTTCCCGTCCAGCCTTGTGGCTTCAACTGAGATATTATAGCACCTTCTGGCCATCGCCTGGTTACCTTGGACTTCCCCCAACCCATTTTTGGTGGGGAACTTCATCTTTTGGTGATAGGTAGAAGGCACCGCTTTCGTTCGGCTGAGGATTCCCCGACCGAAGATTGCGTTGTATGCTATCATACCCTTGATCACTATGAAGTCCACCATGACCGTAATGGTTTTGGGTGGGGTGCCGAGAGTAACCGGCAGGCTTAAGGCACCCTCGGGATAAGTGGCCTGGCCATTGAACCAGAAAGGGGGGTTCAGATTAGGCGGAGTTTAGACGGATCCTCCCCCATCTTAAGGAAACACTCATAGGATAGTACATCAGGGGCACTTCCATTGTCAACTAGAATCCTGTCTACGTTACAATGGTTTATTGTGGCCGATATGACTAGGGCGTCGTCATACGGGGTGGTTAGCCCTTCCAGGTCTTGGTCAGAGAAGACTATGACCTGGGGCTCACTTGGCAGGGCCCTGGGAGGCTCGATGGCTCGGCTCGCCCGCTCAGCATGACGCTTCCTTCCTCGGCCACTGTCTCCTCCTGATGCAGCTCTTCCAGCGATGACGTTGATATGGACCCCGCGAGGGGCGTTGTCGATTTCCTCTGGGGCGCCTCGGTCTTCCTTGTGCCCGGCCATGAATCGAGATAGGTGTCCCTGGCGGACGAGGCGCTCGATCTCATCCTAGAGCGGGTGGCAATCGCTGGTATGATGCCCGTGGTCGCTGTGGAACAGGCAATGCTTGCTGCGATTATAGTTTTTTGACCTCATTGGCTCGGGTTAGCGGAGAAGGCCCGAGCCTTTGATGTCTTCATATATCTCATACACTAGAGCGGTTAAGGGAGTGTACTGCTCGTACTTCCGGGACGGCTCCTTGGGCTCTCCGTCTCGGTTCTACCTTTTTTCTTGGCCCGAGCTTGGCTCGAGTGCCCGCTTCTTGTCCCCCTCCCGACCCGAGCCGGTTGCGTCTCGGCATGCGCTGAGTACTTCTTCGCACTCGGCGTGGCACAAAGCCAGAGTCACTAGCTCGGCAAGGGTCGAGGGAGGGTGGAGGACAAGTTCGCGGTGGAGGTTCTCGTCCCGGGTGCCCCCGGTTAGCGCGGTTATGGCCGAGGCTACATCCAGGCGGGGGATTCTCAGGGCTTCCGACTTGAATCGATTGATGTAAGCCCGGAGTATCTCCCCTTGCACCTGTTTGAGAGTCAATAGCCCCACTACCGACCTCGGGGGACCGCTACCGGTGAAACTCTCCTTGAATACTCGCCCGAATTCCTTGAAATCTCGGAAGGATCCGGGGGCGAGGGCCCGGAACCACTCTTGGGCCCCTTGGACCAGGGTGGTTGCAAAGGCTCAGCACTTGATGGAGTCGGACGCTCCATGAAGGGTCATCTGGGCGTCGAAGTTGTCGAAGTGGTCGGCTAGGTCGCCCTGGACATCGTAGGACTTGAAGGTCGGAATGGAGGTTTTGGAAGATACATCTTCCTTCAAGATGTAATCGGAGAATGGAGATTTCTCCTCGTCGTCCGTCGGAGAGACCTTCTGCAAGGCGCATAGGGTGCGCTCCTGTTCTGCGAAACGTCTCTCGAATTCTCGCAGTTGGAGGGATAGCTCCGGCTGTCGTTGCGTCGTGGGGCTGGGGGGGCAGCCTTGGCGTTCCCCAGGGACTTCGGTCACTGGGTTTAGACGGCGTGCCCCAGGCTTTCCCCTTTTCGACGTGGAGAAGGCTTCTTGCTCTGGAGGGGGGGCTTGTGAAGGTCCTCCTGACCTGTTACGGATAATCTGTCGACCTCGGAGGGTGAAGCGGCCTCCGGCAGTGTGCTGGGACGCGTTCTCGTGGGGAGGGCTCTCCGGAGGGGCGCATGACCTTCCATCCCTAGCCGCCTGGGTCCTCATGAGTTCCACGATGATGTCCAATTTTGCGTTGAGGGCTTGGAAAGCGTCTGCGTCACCGTTGAGTGGTAGCCCTACCGCCGCGGGAGGAGGGGGTAGTTTGTCGGCTGGGGTGTTGGCATTGGAGGGAGGGTTTTATGAGACCTGAGAGAGGCCTTCACCTGCCGCCACCATGGCCTTTCCCCTGTCACCAGTGGACCTCCTCCCTGAACTTCTTCGCACCATACTGGCTCTTTGGTCGTTTCCCATAGACGGCGCCAGATGAAGAGGCGTAATCTCGCGCTGGACCTGAGCTGGGGGATGATCACCGAATAGTGAACTGCAAGAAAGGGAAACGGATCAGGGGGCCCAGGGATGGTTCCCTAGGGAAAACCCTCTGATGTCTAAGTCAGTAGAGCAATGGTGGAAGCTATGAAGGGAGGAGGAAAAGAGAGGCGCGAGATCCCTCTACACCAAGATGGTGATGCGGGACGAACACGTGACTCGACTCCAAATGGATATGCGATCCTCGGACTCTAAGCAAGCTCGCGATCGTCCCTAACTAGGGAAGCGTCGGACGTGCGCGGTTGAGAAACCGACAAAGAGCTAGGGTGGTCGGCTCTCTCTTGTGCCCGGATCGGATCACGGGACGGTCTCGCTCTCTCTCGCAGCAGCGGTAATATAAGAATATGAAGCGAGCTAATTACCCTATCATGCTCTCTAGCAGCGGCATATGAAATATATACGAATAAAGCAAGTTTCCGAGCAAGAGGGAGAACACGATACCTCCACGCTCCCGACGTGGGGAAGACGTTCCCGGCCGAATTCGGTAACTCCCGATAACAGTAATGACTTAAATTATAGCAATGAAATATCACCCACTCCACGTAGGGAGGTAAAGGGCTACACAAGTGGGCCCGGGAGGACCGATCTCAGGTTGACGGGCTGCACTTGATCACCCCATCGGCACGGTTCGGACGGAGTATGTTGCTGGCTGTGGGGCCCACACGCTGGTCGGTGGAGCCGAGTGGGACCGGGGTGGCACCACTGTGGTGGGGACGCCTGGGGAAGCGCTTCCTGGGATGGCGGCGTGCTGGTTCGCCGGCCAGAGGCCGGGCGGCTCCGATCGTCACTCGCCGGATTTGCTTCCCACGGATCTGTAACTTCTATTTTTCAGCGTGCGATCCGGCGAGATCGGCTGCTGCGATCAATCCTGACGTTGGATCGAAGCATAGAAGGTACCGTTGGAAAGCTCTTTCGAAGTCCTTCAATCTAAGACCAGAGAGATGAACTGGATCTGCACGGATCTGGCCTTAATCTATTTTTGAAGTTTCTATTGGACAGTTCCCGAAATCTCAGAACAGCAGAGCAGTTTCCTGAGAACTGCCGTTGACCGCAGGGTAGACCTCTGATTCAGACCTCGAGCTCTTCATAAACATTGTGTAGAAATAAGCAAGGAAGACGTGAATATTTTTTATGAAGGGTTTTGTAGAGAATTGAATTTTCTGGAGATTTTATACTGGACTGTGGTCGGATCTGGACACTTGCTGACAGAACTATAGGGGAATCTGAAGATGATTTTTAGAAAATATGAGATGGCCTTTAGAAATTCCACAAAAATGCTTGGGTGGAGGGGATAGTGGATAGAACCTCCATTAAATTTGGGGGCTCCAGAAAAAATCAAAAAATGCTCCGGAGATGGAAAACTCAGGGTTGCTGTCACTGTAGATAGAAACCTGGCAGAACTGGAATGAAATGGTGGACGAAAATGAAAAAATAGAAATCAGAAACTAGAGGCCAAACCAATTTTTTTAGAACATAAGGAAAACCTCTAGAACACGTCCTTAAAATTTGAGCTCAAGAAGAATTCTTTGACTGAGAGATAAAATTCATTGAAGAGCCTGCTATCCTAGATGGATAGAACTTCAGAATCGGTTTCGCAGCGGCTCGATGGCGGCACGAACGGCAGCGGCGGCGGCACAGAATGAAACTAGAAGTAGAGGGGCTAAGATAGAAGGGCTACAACCCTGAAACACAGAGGGGGGAGATGGAATTCCAGAGGGAGAGAGGAGAGAGGGCACACCCTTCTTGCTTCAAGCAATTTTCACATAATTTCTTCATTAAATCTCTAATGACACTATACATAGGCTTATATAGAGAATGGCAAGGGGTGGGGGGCTGAGAATTTCGTGGGAAATAGGCTATTTTCTTCTCCCATGTGGTCAAAAACTCAAAATAAATAAATTACATATGGAGGGGACACTCCTTTGACTAGGTAGGTAAGGTAGGTGGCCTCCCTTTGACATTTTCAACCACTTGTCTCCCATGTGTCCAATTGACCTTCTAGATGCCACCTAGGACTTTGACCAACCCCACATGGACCCATATGGCTTATGTGGACCAATGGAGAAGGAGTGAGGGCCTCCTTACTGGACCTACTGACAATTTGCATAAAAACCCACACAATCCTAGGGAATGACACATTGGCTTACAAAGCCTTACAATTGCACATATACTTTCCCAAGGATATAAAAGCAAACTAAAGGACACAAATGCAAAATAAAAATGTCAATGCTCGGCATCGATTCCCATCAACTCTCCCCGGGTGGGAAGAACTCGACCCCGTCGAGTAAGGGGTGCGGCTGCTCGTGACGTCAGCGGATCCGTCATCGTACCTGGAAGCGCGGAGTACGCTCCACTCCAAGTAATCGACACCTGCTCACCCCGTATAGATTCGATATGCACACGCTGCCATGGGAATGAGGCTAGAGGTGGACACTCTGGGGTGGGGTCACTCTCAAATGAGGGAAGGCGTCTCGAAGACTCACTAGGAATCACCGCTTGTCCCTTATGTGACTAGATACGATATGAGGTTGAACCGATCCCAATAGTCCGACAAGCCTTGAACTTGAAAGGGCCAACAACGCGAGCATACAAACCGACTCGACTCGATGTATGCACAGACACACAAGACCCTAGACACACCTAATGTTAGTCCGACCCGTACATGGGTGACGGCAGACCAGGACACCCAAATGTGTGCCATGCATGCATTAGATGTAACCGGTGGTTGGCGGAATGTGGAATTCCTAGACCTCCTAAAGTGGGCCATGCATACATATTGGACTTAGAGGTGGGAGGGCCAGGGGTTCCAAATGCATCTTCTTCCTTTCCCCTAGAGGATGGTGTATCTCGCAAGTGAACGGGCTTGGTGGGTGTAGACGACCCGGCCCATGGGGAAGGAGTGTGGTAGTGGATTCCCTTGAAGAAGTGAAGTATATAAGGTGGGTCAAGGGGCCCAATAGGGAATGGGTCAAAGGGATCAAAGAAGGTATGACCCCTTGTGGTAGGTTCCCACAAGTCACGGTCCCTGGTGTAGAAGTCTTGAAGGTGTGGATAGTCACCTTCATGCATTGTTGTTGGGACGGTGATCATGTGTAGGATGTATGGTTCCTCCCTCGGACAAAAGGGTATGAAGTCGGGTTCGGCCGACATAGGGAGGAATAAGAGAACCTCCGTGGTGATACAACACACGGTGCACACGGAGGTAATGGACCCTAAGGCCGGATGGGTGAAGCTACGGCTAGTGGGTTGG
Source organism: Amorphophallus konjac (assembly GCA_022559845.1). Lineage (NCBI taxonomy): Eukaryota > Viridiplantae > Streptophyta > Magnoliopsida > Alismatales > Araceae > Amorphophallus > Amorphophallus konjac. The sequence goes on from CM040126.1 coordinate 144,355,236, forward strand.
TCGAAGCATCGGGCCAATAAATGCGTCAACTTCCATTGTGCGCCCAATCCCATAATAAGGTCATCCAATGTATCAACATGGTGACTAGACCGAAAGGTAGTGTGGAAGGAGTTAACGGGCACTATAGGTAAGGTGGGGTCCATAGAAGGGTAAGGACATGGGGCCAAGCCATCCTTGAGCCAACTAAGAAGTGGCTCGGCTATTTATAGCATTCCCGTAAGAAACACGGGTGGCTCGGGTTTTGGTGGCTTCAAATAAGATGGTTCCGAATAAAGTTCGGAAGTAGATGGCAATGGAGCACTCATGGATGGTGAAGAAGCCCGTGTCCTTTCCAACCAATCCCAAAAATTTTCTCGATTTCCTCAAATGAGCGGGTTGGAGTGGGGACCTTGGAGTGGACTTGCTCCTCGGCTCTCGGCTCGGGTGTGGACCTAGACTCGACTAGAAGCGGGGCTTCCACTTGGTTGGAGGTGCTTGGGTGGGATTGGATGGCGAAGCCAAGGGGAGGTTGGTTGGAGGCGACGGGGTGGACCACTTGAGTGGGGTTGCTTTGGAGGGCTTGGATGGGGGTGAAGGGGCGGGGTTGGTTAGAGGTGTGGCCCACTTGATTGCGGGTGAGTTGGTGGGGATGGCTAGTGGTATGACCCCCGTAGTTGGAGGTAGGTGGACGGGGAAGGTAGACCCTCCTAAGCGCTCTCTTCATATCCCACCATGACTCGATGGGCCTTAGCCTCCTATCTTCCCGGAAGTACTTGATGTCCCTCCATGTTTCGGCGGCCTCATAGAAAAGTCACCTTTTGGCTAAGTCGACTTGCGTGGGACCGGACATAAGATAACACTCAAAGTAGTCGTCCATAACGGCTTCTCACTCTAAGTAGTCACTCGGGTTTTCGAAGCCATAGAAGTCCCGGGCTTCGGGCCTTTTGGGGTGGTTCGGGTGGTCCTTTCATTTTAGATAGTATCGCCACCATGAATAAGATCCAGGTGTTCGGTAATCCAAGGGACACGGGGAAGCTAGTGGATGGCCATGCCGACACTTGGATAAAACACTAGACACGACCCTAAGTAATGCAAAGATGGAATGCCGACTCGACTACCAACCTAGACACGACCAAGATTCGGTATGTGGCGGAGTTAATCGATCCGAAGATCACTCGCGCAAGTGTGCGGCCTTCCCGATAGGCGTAGCCTAACGTTCGGACAACACCTTTTTATATACCGATTAATGGTATGCAAATGCAACCTAGACCGACTTAGAAGATGATTCGACGTAATTGACACTTTTTTTTTATTTTAGACACCCTAGACTCGAACTGGCTCTGATACCAAACTGATTCGGGACGGACACGCGACTCGACTCCAAATGGATATGCGATCCTTGGACTCTAAGCAAGCTCGCGATCGTCCCTAAAGAGGGAAGCGTCGGACGTGCGCGGTTGAGAAACCGACAAAGAGCTAGGGTAGTCGGCTCTCTCTTGTGCCCGGATCGGATCAAGGGACGGTCTCGCTCTCTCTCGCATCAGTGGTAATATAAGAATATGAAGTGAGCTAATTACCCTATCATGCTCTCTAGTAGCGGCATATGAAATATATACGAATAAAGCAAGTTGCCGAGCAAGGGGGAGAACACGATACCTCCACACTCCCGGCGTGGGGAAGACGATCCCAGCCGAATTCGGTAACTCCCAGTAATAGTAATGACTTAAATTACAGCAATGAAATATCACCCACTCCACGCAGGGAGATAAAGGGCTACACAAGTGGGCCCGGGAGGACTGATCTCGGGTTGACGGGCTGCACTTGATCACCCCGTCGGCACGGTTTGGACAGCGTATGTTGCTGGCTGTGGGGCCCACGCGCTGGTCGGTGGAGCCGAGTAGGACCGGGGTGGCACCACTGTGGTGGGGACACCTGGGGAAGCGCTTCCTGGGATGGCGGCGCGCTGGTTCGCCAGCCGGAGGCCGGGCGGCTCCGATCGTCACTCGCCGTATTTGCTTCCCACGGATCTGTAACTTCTATTTTTCAGCGCGCGATCCAGCGAGATCGCTTGCTGCGATCAATCCTGATGTCGAATCGAAGCACAAAAGGTACCGTTGGAAAGCTCTTTCGAAGTCCTTCAATCTAAGACCAGAGAGATGAACTGGATCTGCACGGATCTGGCCTTAATCTATTTTTGAAGTTTCTATTGGACAGTTCCCGAAATCTCAGAACAGTAGAGCAGTTTCCTGAGAACTACTGTTGACCGCAGGGTAGACCTCCGATTCAGACCTCGAGCTCTTCATAAAAGTTGTGGAGAAATAAGCAAGGAAGACGGGAGTATTTTTTATGAAGGGTTTTGTAGAGAATTGAATTTTCGGGAGATTTTATATTGTACTGTGGTCGGAGCTGGACACTGGCTGACAGAACTGTAGGGGAATCTGAAGACGATTTTTAGAAAATATGAGATGGCCTTTAGAAATTCCACGAAAATTCGTGGGTGGAGGGGATGGTGGATAAAACCTCCATTAAATTTGGGAGCTCCAGAAAAAAATCAAAAAGTGCTCCGGAGATGGGAAACTTAGGGTTGCTGTCACTGTAGATAGAAGCCTGGCAGAATTGGAATGAAATGGTGGACGAAAATGAAAAAATAGAAATCAGAAACTAGAGGCCAAACCAATTTTTTTAGAACATAAGGAAAACCTCTAGAACACGTCCTTAAAATTTGAGCTCAAGAAGAATTCTTTGACTGAGAGATAAAATTCATTGAAGAGCCTGATGTCCTAGATGGACAGAACTTCAGAATCGGCTTCGCGGCGGCTCGATGGCGGCCCGAACGGCGGCGGCGGCGGCACAGAATGAAACTAGAAGTGGAGGGGCTAAGATAGAAGGGCTACAACCCTGAAACACAGAGGGGGGAGATGGAATTCCAGAGGGAGAGAGGAGAGAGGGCACACCCTTCTTGCTTCAAGCAATTTTTACATAATTTCTTCATTAAATCTCTAATGACACTATACATAGGCTTATATAGAGAATGGCAAGGGGTGGGGGGCTGAGAATTTCGTGGGAAATAGGCTATTTTCTTTTCCCATGTGGTCAAAAACTCAATATAAATAAATTACATATGGAGGGGACACTCCTTTGACTAGGTAGGTAAGGTAGGTGGCCTCCCTTTGACATTTTCAACCACTTGTCTCCCATGTGTCCAATTGACCTTCTAGATGCCACCTAAGACTTTGACCAGCCCCACATGGACCCATATGGCTTATGTGGACCAATGGAGAAGGAGTGAGGGCCTCCTTGCTGGACCTACTAACAATTTACATAAAACCCCACACAATCCTAGGGAATGACACATTGGCTTACAAAGCCTTACAATTGTACATATACTTTCCCAAGGATATAAAAGCAAACTAAAGGACACAAATGCAAAATAAAAATGTCACTGCTCGGCGTCGATTCCCATCAGATGGTGAAGTGGTTCCTGCTCAGAGAGTTTAGACGTGTGTTGGCCCTTACCTTTTACTGGAGGGAGTCCCAGGTTTAAATAGTGCGCTGGCCTCATGAGTCCCGTAAGCTAAGGAGTTTCAGGCGGGAGTTAATTACGTCCTCAAGGTGGGCTCTTTACGTCCTCATCGTGGGGTCTTTATAGCTATGAGGAGTCATAGGTCCCTTATCTTCTTAAACTCCTACTCATAATGGGTTTCTCAACGGCAGCGTGGATAAGCAATCGTCGGTCGATCCAAGCATGAAGGCTGCCAACCCTGTCCGGGTGAAAGGCATAGCTCGGATGAAGGTAGGTCGGAGTGGGTGCTGAGTGCTTACCTCTATCCTGGTGAAGGGATAACTCGGGCATGGGTCTTCCTCCGTTCTGACCGACGTTCGGGCCTTCCGAGCCTAAGGGCCGCCGAGGAAGGGTTTGACCCCGAGTAATCTTATTGGGCTTTTTATCTTAAGTGGGCCCTGTGGGGCTGTCACTTGGATGAGCTGGGCCTCGTTTGGTCCTGACAGACCTAGTTCGACTGCTCTTAGATGGGCTATAGAAATCTCCCTCTCCACATCTGAATGTGTGCCATGCATACACAAGATGCAACCAAATGTTGGTGGAATCATGGAATTCTAGACATCCCAAAGTGCACCACTCATGCACGGACGGCCCTTTTGATTTGGGAGGTTTGGGTGGGCCAGGAGAGCCGAATTCTCCTACTTCCATACCCCAATGAACGGGCTCCTTGCAGAGTGTAGGTGGACTGGCCCGTGGGGTAAGGGTGTGATAGTGGACTCCCTCGAAGAAGTGGAGTAGATGTTGTGGGTTAAGGGGTTCACTAGGGAAGGGGTCGAAGAGATCAAAGAAAGTATGACCCCTTAAACTGGGTTCCCACATGTCACGGTCCCATGTTTAGAATTCTTGAAGGTGTAGGTGGTCACCTTCATGCACTAGGGTATAGGGGACGGTGGTCTCATATAGAAGGTATGGTTCCTCCCTCGAGATAAAGGAAATGAAGTTTGGCTCGGCTGACATGGGAAGGAATAAGAGAATCTCCGTGGTGATATGACCCATGGTGCACACGGAGGTAATGGACCCTAAGGCGGGGTGGGTGAAGCTACGACTTGTGGGTTGGTCAAAGCCTCGGGCCAACATATACGTCAACTTCATTTGCGAGTCTAATCCCATAATCAGGTCATCCAATGTATCAACATGGTGACTAGACCGGAATGTGGTATGGAATGAGTTGTTCGGCACTAATAGTAGTGTATGGTCCATTGATGGATAGTAAGGCGGTCTAGGGACCAAGCCTATCTTGAGCCAACTAAGTAGTGGCTCGGCAATGATTAGCTTTCCCGTTAGAAGTACGGGTCGCTCCAAAGGAGGTGGCTCCGAATAAATATCAGAAGGTGAGGGTGGTGGCAATGGAGCTCTCATGGGTGGGGTAGGAATGTCCTCCCTAAGGGGAAGAGGTCCTTGGGGTGGCACCAGGTTGGGAGGCTCGGGCAGGAGTCTGTCAATTTGAGTACATATCCTATCCAACCGATCCGACATGATTTTGAAGAGTTCGGCAACGGTGGGGGTTAGAGTAGGGGCATCGTGGTGGACTCGCTCATGGTCTCTCGGCCTAGTCCTGGGTTTAGGCTCATCGACATGTAGGGCTCTTTGCCTCTGACTATGACCCACTTGGTTGGAGGTGATTGGGTGGGGTCAGTTGTAGGTGACTGGGCCGGGTAGGTAGACCCTTCTAAGCTCGCCCTTCATCTCACGCCATGACTCTATCGGCCATTGCCTTCTAATTTTCCTCAAGTATTCTATGTCCCTCCATTTTTCAACAGCTTCGTAAAAAAGTCGCCTTGTGGCATAGTCGACTTGTATGGCATCGGACATAATGTAACACTCAAAGTATTTGTCCATAGTGGCTTCCTACTCTAGGTAGTCGCTCGGGACGTTGGAGCCATAGAAGTCTGGGGCTTTGGGACTACGGAGGTGGTGGGGTTGGATTCCCCATCCTTGGGTGTGTTGCCACCATTCATATGACGTGGGCTTTTGGGGATCCATGGGACATGGGGAGCTATAGGATGGCCATGCCGACACTTGGTGCAAGACAAACCGACTAGACATGACCCTAAAATGACAATGCAAAGTTGGAATGCAGACTCGACTACAAACCTAGACTCAACCAGTATCCGGTACGTGGCGGAGGTATGATCTGAAGACCGAACTCACGCAAGTGTGCAACCTTCCCAATAGGCGTAACCTATCATTTCGGGAACACCTTTTGATATACCGGGTATAGGAATGCAATGCAGCCTTTGGACCGACTAACCAACTACCCTAGACTCGACTTAGCTCTGATACCAATTTGATGTGGGATGGGACGCGAACCTGGGACTCTAGCTCTCGGACATCCCTATACGATGGAAATGTACGGATGTGCGTGGTTGAGAAACCGACAATGAGTCTCGGGTATCGGCCTTTTCATGTGCTCGGATTGAGTCACGGGATGGGTCACACTCACTCTCTCACAATGGTGATTGAAATAATATAACGAGCTAATTAACCTATCACTCATGCAGCGGCATATAAAAATATATACGAGTAAAGCAAATGTCAAAGAGGGGAGCGGAAACAATACCTCCATGCTCCGGGCGTGGAGAAGATGTCCCCGGCCGAAACTCGTACTCCCGGTGTATAGTAAATAAATAATTACAACAATGAATTTATTTGCCCACTCCACGCAAGGAGGTAAAGGGCTATAATGGGACCCCGGGAGTAGCAAACTCGGGTTGACGGGCAACAAGCCGGAAGGGCTTTCGGGCCGGAGACGGGCTGCTGGTCCGACTCGATACTATTCCAACTCGGTTCAGCAACTCAGTTCAGCCCGTTTGACAGCAAGCGAACTCGACTGCGGTGACGGTGGCTTCCGATCACCTTCTGGTCACGGTGGATGGCTGGGATGCTGTTGGGGGGGGTTGCCAATCGATCTTCGGGAGCGGCGGTTGCCGAAGCTATCTTGGCGTATTTTTGCTAGAATTGCCCGATGACTTCTTTGCTGGCCTGTTCTCGGATTGGAAATGCGCGCCTCCACAAAAAGAATTTCTGTGTCTAGAATCGGCGTCTGATCGAGGCGAAATTGGTACCGTTGGAAACTAGACTCGAAGGGCTACAACATATATTATTTTCAGATCCATCCAGTAAACGGATTGGAAATGAAAAACTCTGTGGGTTGTAGTTGTTTTTGGCCCGAAATTACAGACAGTCATGACAGAATAGGATCTGCCTGACAATGAATTTTGACCGACACAAAAACGATGGATCTAGACTCTGGAAAATTTATGGGTGGAAGAGGGAGATGTGAGGAACACGTATGATTTTTTTGGGAATTTTTAGAGAAGACTAAGTGGGCAGGAAAAATACAACAACATACTCTATCCCGCAGATCTGCTGATTGGCAAGCTGTTGGAGGGGAAAACTTAATTACGTGAAAAAATACTAAACGAAGGTGAAATGACACGAAATTTAAACTGGGGATGGGGGATGATAGGAAAAACAAACCCTCAAAATTTTTGGTCGAGCAGATCTCCTGATTGGGAGATAGAATTTCGGCCTCAGCTTGCTGTCTAGAGTTGGACATAACTCCGACGAGGCGGCGGCGGTGGTGCGATGGCGGTACGAACGGAGGCGGTGGCAGAGCTTCACACTCTAGGGAAGAGATACAACCTGAAATCCACCAAGTTCTCTAGGGAATCCACCCTAAGAATACAGCAATCCAGCTGCAAGGGGAGAGAGGGAGAGAGGGGCGCCCTTGGGCTTGCTCTGGTAAAAATGCTTAATTATTCATTAATTTGCTAAGGAATTCACAAAAAAGGGGTATATAAAAATGAAAAAAAGACATAAACTACCCCTCGATCTAGGGTTAGGGAGGGGTAAACTAGGGATATGATAATTAATCCCCCATGTGGTCAAATGACCTAATTAAATAAAATACAACAAGAAATAAACAATAGTAAACGGGGGGCGCCCCCTTGACTAAGGGGTGGCCAACTTTGAATTTCTTTCCATCTTGTGCCCCCTTGGTCCAAGTCCAATCTTAGACTTTGAACTAGCCTCACATGGGCCCTAGATCTTAGGTGGACCAATGGAAAATAAGATGGGGGTCCTGCTAGACCTACTGGCAAATTACATAGAAAATCAAAGGCCTTTTTGCAAAGAAACCTAAAGATTTCTAATGACTCACCCTTTGACTTATAATGCCTTACAATTACAAACCCAATTAGCCAAGGATATAAATGTAAATAAAAGGGATACAAATGCAAAAATAAAATGTTACTGCCCGGTGTTGATTCCCATCAGCTGTCTTGAGGGAATCCAAGACTAGCGGAGATTTACGAAGATCTCAATGAAGAAAGCACTAGTCCGAAGGAAGGAATATCCTGCGGAGGGTCTAATCATCACCAAGAGTTGATGTGTAAGCGTAAAACATCGTGAAACAGAGACTCCATCTACGGACGTGAAATGAGAGTGCCAAAAGACCTGCGATATGGGCCAAAATCCGATAGAAACTGTGAGAGCAAGAATCTGCGTCCAAACAGAAAGTCGCTATATCAAGAAATAGTGGCTCTTTGAAAAGTCAACCAATCTCATTTTTAACAGAATTCCCAGAAAAATACTAAGCATTAGCGACTCTGTGCACGGGTGCTAATTCTAGTAATTTCTAGAAATCAATAGAATTTAATTATAATTGGCGACCGTCTACGATGGCGCTCAATTTTTAAATAACGTCCATGCTTTTGTCGTAGATTCATGATTTTCATCTATTTTCTATTTTACTAAAACTTTACAAAAATAACGCCTCCTTATAGGGGCGTTCATTTATTAATTGGCTACTTCTTGAACAGTCGTCTATTCTTTTACTACTACAATTTAAAACGCATTAGGCATGAACGTTCTCAGGCTCAAAACACTATTCATTTCTTTTAATTGCACATGAACAGTAACATATTACTGTTTACAGGGAATTTTAAGAAACTAAAGACATGGATAGATAGAAAAATATGGAGACTCTGAAAACATATTCATGCAGAATTAACATAGTCAGGCTCCATAGTTATTAAATTTGAACATGCGTTATTTATTAATTTCATAAAAAGAAATAGCGACGGGGTGACACTCGCTCATTAATTTGTGCCCAGGAGACTGCCGCTAATTAAAGAATTAATGCCCGTCCTTATGGTCACCTATTAATCAGCGACCACTATTCTGGTTGCTATTTTCATACAAAACAGCAAGTTATAAATCTACGTAAAAACTCAAACAGAGATCATGGAAGTAAGCTATAATTAGGATTTCATGACCTTCATGCATGCAATACTTATTACTATGATCTTAGGCTTCGTTTCTTGAGAAAACCTACCTTTTGTGCTTGATGGAACGACAGAATCAGAGATGAAGAAGAATAATATGCAGCAGTAGGTCAGCAACTGAACCCGCAGCAGTAGGAATACGAAGGAATAATAGCAGCAAATGAAGCAACTTCAGCAAGGAACATAGAAAAAGAAGGACAGCCTTCCTCCTTCATGCACGACTGCGGTAACTGAGGAAGAACGGAAGAAGAAGTAGGGCTTCTTCTCACGGCAGTGATGTAGAACCCCTCCGTAATTGCAGTAGTGATATGCAGGGAGCAGCAGAGGAAGATGACGATGCAGGCAAACAGATCGAGCAGCAGCGGTAGCCTTTAGCTCATTCGATGGAGGGCTTTATTTATAGGGAGAGTACCTAACAAGAGTTTTAAGCTTCCTAATGGGATTTAAAAACCCACGTAAGAATCCTACAAGGTCTAACATTTCCCCATGCAAATCTCCCTCTATCCATATCTGCAGCCGCTTTCCAGTTCGTCTAAAAACACTAGAGCCCATGCACGTTCGAAAGGAATAGAATTACCTAGATGTTTTGTAAAAAAACCATTAATTATGCCTATATTTATGTTTTATATCCCTTGGCCTCAGACATCCTTATGGCTGAAGGAGGCATCACCCACGACTCCCTCTGGCTCGGGTCATCTTCACACCCCGGTGTCATTTGAGCTCGGGCTTCACACTATGTAGGCCCATTTATCCATTTTGTGCTTTTTACTTGAGTCATTTGATGTATTTTCCACTTTATTTGAGTCATGTCCCTAGGTCTTAGTTTATTTCTCTAAGTTTAAGTGTCATTAGGTTAGCTATTGGGCCCAATTCTGTGGGCTTGGCCCATGGGCGCCCCTACCCCCTTACTTATTTGTCATTGTTGCAGGAGTTAGGGACTTTTTGTAAAATGTGGGTTGCCTATATATAGGACCCCATTCCCCTCATTTCAAATTAATGAATGAATGCCAAATTTCCATTTGAGAGTTCAAATTATATAGTTCTAGTGGAGTGAATCCAATAGGGGTGAGAAGCCCTAGGGGAGAGAATCCCCACTCTCTTTCTCTCGCTCTTTCTCTCTCCCTCTCTCTCTACAAGGGGGGCTGCGACCTACCCTCTCTCTCCTCCACCTCACCTGCCACCTCACCCCCCATTCCCTTCCCTAGGTGTATTGGAAACCCCCTCCACCAAATCCCCATGAAATCTTGCTTCTCCCTAGAAGATCCTTGGCCATTCCAACACAATCTTCCCCATTCCAACACAATCTTCTCTCTTCCCCACACAATCTCCCAGCCCCCAAGACCCATTTGAATTTGAAATTCCTTCCATCCCCCAGCCTTAGGTCGCCCCCAGCCCTCTCCATTAGAAAAGGCCGCCCCTCTCCTTCCCTCCAATCCATTCCACCAAGAGCCTCCACCACCCTTCACTCTCCCTCCACCTTGGCAAAACCATCACCTTGCCCCCCTGCGTCCCTCCCCTCTTCCTCCTCCTCTAACATAGCCCTAGCCCTCCCCTTGACTCCCCACACCCTCTGCTACCCTTCCCTCAACCCCTCCACCCATTGGCACCATCTCCACCCCGGCCTTGTAGCAGGTCCCAGCTGACCAGTTCGCAGCTCAGAGTTAGCAGAGGAATGGCAGCTTGCAGAGGCGACCTCAGATTCGTCCAAACGTCCCTGGAGGCCCAAGAGCTACCATTGGAAGCGTCTCTCCATCCTCTTCTCAACGGCGGTGGTCCCGTCCTGTTCTGAGTTCGTGATCGCCCAGGGGAGCTGTTCTTCTCCGACTGTGCAAGATAGCTCCAAACCATAGCCAGAGGACACTTCCAGAAGCTCCCACAGCCACATCCCTCTACTTCTTGAGGCGCCGCTTGGCCGAGAGCGTCTGCTACGAGTCTCCTTCCATCTCCAAGAAGCAACACTTCGTTCGGCTTCCGGAGCAGTATTTTCTCATTTTTCTCCCTCAGGTGTGCTGGTCTGTCCCCTACTAGACTAGCCCGACACCCGAGCACTATTTGGGATGCTCAGGTCTACCCCAACATCGCCTGGCATCCTCATGGCTCTCTGCTCGAAGAGGACTCGACAAAGAAGACGTCGACTCTGGCCAAGCCTGATTCAGAGCTCGGGAGCACCCGGGGTGACTTTGTCTTCCTGCTATTGTAGTCCAGACGCAGACAGAGCCAGAACTCTGCTTCTATGTTCGTGTCTCTGCTCCGACCAGCACCGGCAACCTGATAAATCGAAAACATTTGGATGACTTCCCGGGTCTCCTACAAAGATTTTCCAGCTGGTCTCATCCCCAACCAAATTCGAGAGCAGTCACAGCGTCTACATCTTCGATAGTCTGTCTGTACTCACAAAGAGCAGACAGAATTGGCATCATCTACCACTCGGCCTCCCTTTGCATTTTCCCCCCTCCCCGCCTGGCCGGCTTACAGCCCCTCCCTATGGGAGGTAGTGTTTGGTTGTATTCATTGACTTCCCTTCCCCAAGGTCCCCCCCTTGCATGGGGTGTAGTGTTGTAATGACTTAAGCAGGTCAAGCTTCTCCGGCGCGATGTGTGGGGAACCCACGCTTCCCCGCTCGCCCACGTCTCCGAGCGGGACCAATTGGTATCAGAGCAAGTCATTGACTTATCTCTATCAAGTCTAAGTCCTAGGGCCTTTTGCATTGTGTGTCCATCCTTCATTTCATTCCCCCCCCCCTTGCATGTCCACCCGTAGTGGCGCCATTTACCGACCCGACCCATCATCTTCGGTTCCCCCCATGGATCCCAATCCCCAACTCAACCAAGATGCCCCTAGGGAGGAACCCCAAGGCCAAATGAACCGGGTGGATACCGCCCTTACAAATATTCTTGCCCAACTTGAGTCCCTTTCCACTCGGCTTGCTTGGCTAGAAGAACATGAGTTCCCCCCAAGGAACAATGAACCAAGAGCCCACCCTCCATATGTTGAACTTCATAGGGATGAGTTCCACCCAAGGAACAATGAACCAAGAGCCCACCCTCTACATGTTGAACCTCATAGGGATGAGTTCCACCCAAGGAACAATGAACCAAGAATCCACCCTCCACATGTTAAATTTCATAGGAATGAGTTCCACCCAAGGAACAATGAACCAAGAGCCCACCCTCCACATGTTGAATCTCATAGGGATGAGTTCCACCCAAGGAACAATGGACCAAGACCCCACCCTCCACATGCTGAAATTAATAGGGAGGACTTGAATATTGACCTCTACCATGACTATGAGAGGCCTCGCCACCATCAAAATCATGAAAGGCGTCCACGGGATGACCCGGATGACCCTCTCTTAAGGATGATTAAGGTAGAGGCCCCAAACTATGATGGTTCCCATGAACCAAGTGTCTACTTAGAGTGGGAAACCGCCATGGACCAATATTTCGAATGGTACCCTATGTCCGATCAAAGGAGGGTAAGATTGGCCAAAATGCACCTCACCAAATTGGACAAAACTTATTGGCTAAACCAAGAGGGATTAAAGAGGGTTAGGTGGGAAGGGCCTATTGACACTTGGGAGGGAATGAAGACCCAACTTAGGAACAAGTACCTTCCCCTATCTTACCACCAAATGCTCTTAGATGAGTGGCAAAGCCTCACCCAAGAAGGGAAGACCGTGGTCGAACACATTGAGAAATTCGACTCCTATCTTTTGAAGTGTAGAGTTCATGAGGACCCGGAAGTCACCTTGTCTCGATTTAGGAATGGGCTCCAAAACCACATCAAGATAGAGCTCTTCATGAGAGATGTCGACAACCTTGAACAAGCCAACCAAGTAGCTCGGGATGTTGAGTGATTTTCAAGGATTCCTAGGTTTGCTTCCCCACGGCCAACCGATCCCAAAAGTATGGGACCCCGACCCACCCCGGCCACTCCCATGAAGGCCCCTAGCCCAAGTGGGAGTGCCACTCCAACCAAGGCCACCCCTATCCATCACCCTCCACGGAGGGAAGAGGCTTCCAAAGGCCCAAATGTAGGAGGAACCACTCCGGGTAGTGGGCGTCAACAATGCTATAGATGTCAAGGGTATGGGCACTTCGCGGGACAATGTCCTTCCAAAGGGTTGTCTAGTTTGCTAGTTGAGGAAATCCCCCTACCTCAAGGGGAACTTGAGAGTGTAGTTGAGGTCCATGAAGCATCACTAGATTGGGAAGAAGAGTACGAGGCTCAATACCATGAGACGGGTCTAGACCACACCATGACATCTCCCGACTCCCACCTAGGAGTGATTAGATGCACCCTCACCAAACACCAAGAAGAGGATTGGCGACGAACCTCAATTTTTCACACCTTTGTCAAGATAGGGGGGCATGTGAGAAAAGTGATCTTAGATAATGGGAGTTGTGTCAATGCCGTGTCTCCCGACACCGTTAAGCTCCTTGAGCTTACTATCACTCCCCACCTAAGCCCATACCGGGTCTCATGGATCAACAACAACTCCATTCTGGTCAACACCCGTTGCCTTGTGCCCCTCACCTTGTCACGCCCCGACGCGGAATATCGAGGGCACGACGAGTCGTAAACAATCGTGTCGATCAGAGCATGTACAATTTTATTTCTAAAGACAGAAATGAATGGAAAATTGGTACTTTTATTCCATCAAAATGAAGTTTACATCACTAATTCATAAGCCATAAAGGCAAATTACAACTTCCAATCCCAAATTACATCATTCTTGTAAAAACACTAATGATCTACATAAACCTAGGTAAAAAGGAAAATCACTCTCTCACTCTTATCCATTCCCTTGTCCATTTTCATTTCCTGCAACAATTAACCAAAACGTAGGGTGAGCTAAAAGCTCAGTAGGATTTTATATCTCTATGAACCAGGCAATCTTTAAGTATTAACAATTTAAATAATTTTCTAACTTGTATCGGGAAGTGTATAAACATGAATGGAATTTCCAAGTAATTGAGATAATATGATATCAAGATGAATTTCCAAGTAATGACTTTGAACAAGTAAAGAATTTCATGTAATTGGCCATTTTCACGCAAGTCAAGTAATTCATGTAATTTTCAAGTAAACAAGTACGAATAGTGGAATGCCGTATCAAGTAAATCTATCATGCACTTCGGCGCAATGCCACACCATTGGTCAATCAACTCCCATGGGCACATGTACTTTCGGACGCTCCCCCCAGGACCAGACCGGGCCCCATTAATGCCAGGCATTGAGTCATATGGATCCGAAGATCCCAAGTACGTTTAGACATCCACTTTAATGTATATGGCCAATGATTTTCAAGAATATGCTGTTTGTAATAAGTACAGATTTGACAAAATTTCAGAAGTTGCAAGAAAAGTAGATAACATTTTAAGGCATCATGTTTAACGACCTTAAGTCGTGGAGTTCAAAAATGAACAGTAAGTAGGAATAAAAATTAAGATAGCAATTTTATTTTTAAATATCTTAGCTTAATCTCAGAATCATAAAATATCAAGTTTTAGTTATGGAAATATATGCTTATGAATTAAAATCATGAGTTTAGATATTAGTATTTAATCATACATTAATTAACCATATGATAAGAAAATAGATTTAACATGCTGAAAGTAGTTTTTTATACATCAATATGATAGAAAATACTTTTTTACATTCTGAAATAATTTTCGTACGTCACTATGATAAAAAATATAATAGTTATAGGCTGAAAAGATGTTACTGTCTGTGAACGCGCTATAGTTCAGGGTCGCGTTCATACAACATATAAAAATATAGTATATATATATTCAAAATATTATATTTTTGATTATCAAAATTTTCAAGAAAATTTTTATGAACGCGCTATACCTACCTGGCGCGATCTTCAAGAACGTGCTGGCCAAGGGTGGCGCGTTCTAGAACATATGTATATATTTAAAAATTGTAAAAACTAAATGAAATAGATAGGTTCTGTATAAACCATAAGAGATATAGACACCTGATATATATATAAACACTTTATGTATATGTATTTATATTAGAAGTATTATACTTTTGATTTCTGGTCATCTGGGGTTAAGGGTATAAACGCGCTAGCCGAGACTAGCGCGTTCTTGAAGAACGCGCTAGTCAAGAGTGGCGCGTTCAGGAACATATATATATATATTTAAAATTTTTGAAAACTAAAGAAAAGAGATAGGTTCTGTATAAACTATAATAGAAATAGACTTCTGATATATAAATAAACACTTTAGGTATTATATATATTTATTAGAAATATTATACTTTTGACCCCTGGTCATCCGGGTTTAAAAGGATGAACGCGCTATCTTTGACTAGCGCGTTCATGAACAGATGTATATATTTAAAAATTTTGAAAACTAAATGAAAGAGATAGGTTTGGTATAAACAATAATAGATATAGACTCCTGATATATATATAAACACTTTATGTATTATATATATATATATATATTAGAAATATTATACTTTTGATTTCTGGTCATCCGGGGTTAAGGGTATGAACGCGCTAGCAGAGACTAGCGCGTTCATGAAGAACGCGCTGGGTCGGGCTGGCGCGTTCAGAACGTGCTACTGAGGTATAGCACGTTCTGAACCTGATGAAAAAATGGGAATACCCCTCCAATAAAATGACCATAACTTGCTCATTTCATAACGGAATTTAATAAATGAGCTATCAATGGAAAGAGGACAGAAAAACGAACAAGATGGCATGATTTAATTAGAGTTTAGCCTGAGAGACACCTACCTTTTAGACGGATCTAAAGAAATATCCCAAATAATAGAAAACCCTTTGATCTTCCAAATCTTCCTTCAAATCCTCACCAATCTTCGCAGCAGCATAACCTTAACCTCCAGGGATTATTTGAGGGTCAAATGGGGTTCTATTTATAACCAAAACTTGGCTAAATTTGTCAAGATTCCTTGCCTAACAATGCCAAACTTTTCAACTCCGAATTAGAAGAAAATTCTAATTTTTCTTCTTAACCTAACCTCCATTTGGTGTGAAACCAATGTAAAAACGGCTGGTCCAAGGTGGGCTGTTAGGTAAGTGTTGATTTTTGTGCCAAACTTCTAGAAATGGGGTTATTTTAATCCCTTAAATGTCATATTAAACATGTGTTATGAATTTAAAGTTAATTTAACCTTTATTGAATCCTTTAACCATTAATTCAGCCCATTATGGATTATCTAATGGGCCAATTGTAATCCTAATACATTATATAGACTTTTATTGAGCTTACTATGATTTAACTAAGGTTTAAAGCATTTAATATCTATTTACTTCTAGTTAATTCAAGTAAATTTAATAAACTAGCTTATTTCATATAGAAAAATGTAATTTGATTATGTCATGAAAATTTTAATTACACAATGAAATTAAAAATTTATTTCTCATTTTTAATTATCGGGTTTCTACATCCTCCCCCACTTAAAAAAATTTGGTCCTCCAAATTCACATTATATATAACTAAAAGTCAAAGATTCGAGTAGAAAGGTCAAATTTCTAACCTGAGATTAAATCCGAGTATTTCTTCTTGATGGATTCTTCAAATTCCCAGGTTGCTTCCTCGAATCCACGCTTGCTCCATCGGACTTTCACCATCGGTATGACCCGATTTCTCAGTTGGTGTAATTTCTGATCTAGTATCTAGATCGGCCTTTCTTCATAAGATAAGTCCTTTTGGAGTTTCAATTCTTCAAATCGAATCACATGTAAAGGATCATAGACGTATTTCCTTAACATGGATACATGGAATACGTCATGTACACCGGCCAGTTGTGGAGGTAAGGCCAGCTTGTATGCTACCTCGCCGATTCTCTCCAGAATCTTGAAAGGGTCGATAAATCTCGGACTTAGCTTTCCTTTGATGCCGAATCTTCTAATTCCATGGGTGGGTGAGATCTTTAAGAAGACATGCTCCCCCACTTGGAATTTAAGGTCTCTCCTCCGATTGTCGGCGTAGCTCTTTTGTCTTGATTGGGCGACCTTTAGCCTTTCTTGTATTAACTAGATTTTGTCGGTTGTGTCTTGTACAATGTCGGGACCAAGCAATCCCTTGTCACCAACCTCGCTCCAGCATAGAGGCGATATGCAACTTCGGCCATATAATGCTTCGAATGGTGCCATTTGAATATTCGACTGATAGCTATTGTTATAAACGAACTTAGTCAGCGGTAAGTGTTCATGCCAACTACCACCGAAGTCAATCATGCAGGCTCTCAACATATCTTCAATAATTTGATTCGTCCTCTCGGTTTGTCCATCCGTCTGAGGGTGAAAAGCCGTACTAAACCTTAGTCTAGTACCTATAGACGATTGTAAACTCTTCCAGAAATGAGAGGTGAATCTCGGATCTCGGTCCGAAATGATAGAGCTTGGAATACCATGCAGCCTTACGATCTCCTTGATATATAAGGGGGCTAGAACATCCACGGTCCATCTAGTCTTGATAGGTAAAAAGTGAGCGGACTTTGTTAGCCGATCCACAATTACCCATATAGCATCAAAACCACTTCGGGTCTTCGGTAATCCAACAATGAAGTTCATACCGATACTATCCCAGTTCCATTCCGGTATTTTGAGAGGCTTGAGCTTGCCAGTCGGTTTGAGGTGTTCGACCTTGACTTGTTGACAAACCAAACATCGGCTTACGAACTCGGCTACCTCTCTCTTCATATTAGGCCACTAGAATGTTCTCTTGAGGTCTTGGTACATTTTTGTAGCACCGGGGTGAATAGTGTACCTTGACCGATGTGCTTCCTCTAGGATTTTACCCTTGATAGTAGAACAATCGGGTATACAAGTTCTTCCTTTGAATAATAGCCTTCCATCATCAGCCAGAAGGAAATCCGGTCGTTGATCTAATTTGTCTTTAATTTCCACGATCAACGGATCATCAACTTGCCATTCCTTGATTTCCGAGAGTAACTCGGGTTGGAGTCAAATATTTGCAATAAAGACTCCGCCTTCCTTCTCCTCCATATTGAGGTTTAAGTTGGCCATTTCTTCAAGTAGATGCCATTCTTTAACCATCATGCTCGATAATAAAGCCATTGGTTTCGGCTAAGTGCATCAGCTACGGCATTACCTTTTCCTGGGTGATATTGTATAGAGAAGTCAAAATCCTTTAAATATTCCAACCACCGTCTTTGTCTCATATTGAGCTCCTTTTGAGAGAATAAATATTTGAGACTCTTGTGATCAGAATACACCGTAAAGGCTTCGCCATAGAGGTAATGTCGCCAGATCTTCAAAGCGAAGACCACAGCTGCCAGTTCTAGGTCATGTACGGGATAATTTTCCTCGTGCTTGTTCAATTGCCGTGAGGAATAAGCTATGACCTTGCCATGTTGCATTAATACGCAACCTAGGCCAATTCCAGATGCATCAGCATATACTTCAAATCCTCCTCCTTCCGTAGGTAATGTGAGAATAGGAGCAGTCATCAGACAATCCTTAAAGTTTGAAAGTTTTTCTCGCATTCCTCGGACCAGATAAAAGGATTCTCCTTCCTTGTCAATCTTGTTAAAGATACTGCAATCTTTGAGAAATCCTTGATAAATCTTCGATAATATCCACCCAATCCCAAGAAACTTCAGAGTTCCGTCACACTAGTAGGTCTTTCCCAGTTCTTTACTATCTCGACCTTTGAAGGATCGACGGTGATACCGTTCCAGGAAATTATGTGACCAAGAAAAGAAACTTCCTCCAACCAGAAATCACACTTGCTTAATTTGGCATAAAGCTTGTGATCTCTTAGTAATTGAAGGGCCTTCTTAAGATGTTCCTCATGTTCTTCCTTTGACTTGGAGTAGATCAAAATGTCGTCAATGAAGACAACCACAAATTGATCGAGGTATGGCCTGAATACGCTGTTAATTAATTGCATGAATGCAGCAGGCGCATCTGTTAAGCCAAAAGGCATAACGGTGAACTTGTAATGTCCATACCTACTCCGGAATGTAGTCTTGTGAATATCACTTTCTTTGATCTTTAATTGATGATAACCAGATCGAAGATCGATCTTTGAGAAATATCGCGCTCCAGAAATCTGGTCGAATAATTCATCAATTCTCGATAATGGATATTTATTCTTGATGGTGAGTTGATTCAATTGCCGATAATCAACACATAGTCTCGTCGAACCATCTTTCTTCTTGACAAATAAGACTGGGGCTCCCCAAGGTGAAGTACTTGGTCGGATAAACCCCTTCTCCAGTAATTCCAATAATTGATCCTTTAATTCTTTCATTTCCCCGGCAGACATCCGATATGGAGCTTTAGAAACTGGTGCCGCTCCTGGAATTAAATCAATAGAGAAAACCACTTCTCTCTCGGGAGGAATACCAGGAAACTCATCCGGAAATACATCAAGACAATCCCGAACGATAGGAATATCCTTTAGAACGGGTTCTATGTGCTCGGTCATAGTGATAGAAACTAAGAAACCGACACAACCCTTCCTTAATAATTTCTCGGCTTTGAGGGCCGAAATGAGAGATATATGTCTAGAATGCTTGATGCCAGAAAATAGAAGGTCGGGGTAACCCATAAAAGTTACCGTACCCAACTTGCAATTTACACTAGCTCCATGTGTAGATAGCCAATCGGCACCCAAAATAACATCATATCCTTCCATCTCCATGCATACCAAATCAGCGGGTAAGTTGTAACCACTAATTAGAATCTCACTATCAGGATAGAAGTGTTTAATCTCCGTTCCCGTTCCAATATGGGTAGTGATAGTGAGTGTAGAATCTAATGGAACATGCTTCATAGGTAAAAGACCAGTAAATCTTCTAGATATAAATGAATGCGTAGCTCCAGTGTCAAATAAGACAGAGGCAGGCTTGGAGTATATGAAAAGAGTACCTTCCACGATGCCTCCTTTCTCGGTAGGTTCCATACCCATAAGGGCTTGAAGTCTTCCTGGCTTCTTAGCAATAATAGGAAGCTTTGCCGGTGATGGAGCTTGCTCATTAAGAATAGGGCAATTCGGGATCCTATGCTCCCGACTCCCGCATCGAAGACATGCACCGAGCTTTCTCCAACATTCCTCGGCATTATGTCCGAGCTTCTCGCAATATTTGCATAATTCCTTTGATGTTGCCAATATAGGGACAATTTACTTGTCGAATGTCCTCGGCCTCTTGTCCCCATGAAAATTACGTCCACCTTTATTGAAATTTTGCCCATCCTTGATGAAATTACGTCTGTCATTGGGCCTTTTCTTCCCGAGGGAAGGTTTGAAGCTTCCGGACCCAGTGACTTGCTCTCTCTTGGCTTCCCTTCCTCAGATGCGATCCGATAACTCCGTTGCATCTTCTAGGAGTTGTGCTCTCCGTACCGCATCAGAATAAATTTGGATATCCATCGGGGCCAGTTGAGTAATATATTGAGGCTTAAGGCCGTTAAGAATTCTCTGTGCCTTCATTTTGTCAGTACCCACGAGATGTGGAGCGTACCGAGATAACCTCGAAAATTATGCTTCATATTCGCCACCGATAAACCCCTTTGCTTCAAAGCGGCAAACTCGGCGGCCTTCCTTTCTTGTACTCGATCGGAGAAGTATTTACTATTGAAGTGTTCCATGAACTCTTCCCATAGAATTTGGTCGTGCGGTAAAGTAGCTTCGACCGATTCCCACCAGGCACGTGTATCCCTTTCTAGTTGGAAAGTAGCGAGTAGGACCTTTTCCTCGTCGGCACATTGCATGACTCGGAAAATCCTCTCGATTTCCTTAATCCAATGTTCGGCTTCATCCGGATCTGTAGATCCATCAAACTTGGGAGGGTTCATGCTTCGGAAATTCCTATGCAAATCTCCGGCTCCTCGGTTTGCTCCTCCCTGAGCAACCTGTTGGAGGGCTTGGGTTAAGCCATGAACAGTGCGCTACATCTCGTGCCATTGAGCTCTCTCGACGGCCATTTACGAGAATTAGCCTGAAACCATAATTCCAAGGTTTATTATTTTTGTTTTGTTATTTATTTCCTGATAATTCCCTTTTTCTTAAAACTTAACCCGTGTTTCTACCCAAATCTTACTGGGAAAGTTCAAGATCTATCAAATTTCTAGATATTGATCTAGAACCTATGTTTGAGGGAAAACTATATTTTAAGAATGAACCTATAATTGTGAAACCTAGGATTTTATGTAACCTAGGCTCTGATACCACAAAGACTGTCACGCCCCGACGCGGAATATTGAGGGCACGACGAGTCGTAAACAATCGTGTCGATCAGAGCATGTACAATTTTATTTCTAAAGACAGAAATGAATGGGAAAATGATACTTTTATTCCATCAAAATGAAGTTTACATCACTAATTCATAAGCCATAAAGGGAAATTACAACTTCCAATCCCAAAGTACATCATTCTTGTAAAAACACTAATGATCTACATAAACCTAGGTAAAAAGGAAAATCACTCTCTCACTCTTGTCCATTCCCTTGTACATTTTCATTTCCTGCAACAATTAACCAAAACGTAGGGTGAGCTAAAAGCTCAGTAGGATTTTATATCTCTATGAACCAGGCAATCTTTAAGTATTAACAATTTAAATAATTTTCTAATTTGTATCGGGAAGTGTATAAACATGAATAGAATTTCCAAGTAATTGAGATAATATGATATCAAGATGAATTTCCAAGTAATGACTTTGAACAAGTAAAGAATTTCATGTAATTGGCCATTTTTACGCAAGTCAAGTAATTCATGTAATTTTCAAGTAAACAAGTAACAAGTAAACAAGTACGAATAGTGGAATGCCGTATCAAGTAAATCTATCATGCACTTCGGTGCAATGCCACACCATTGGTCAATCAACTCCCATGGGCACATGTACTTTCGGGCACTCCCCCCAGGACCAGACCGGGCCCCATTAATGCCAGACATTGAGTCATATGGATCCGAAGATCCCAAGTACGTTTAGACATCCACTTTAATGTATATGGCCAATGATTTTCAAGAATATGTTGTTTGTAATAAGCACAGATTTGACAAAATTTCAGAAGTTGCAAGAAAAGAAGATAACATTTTAAGGCATCATGTTTAATGACCTTAAGTCGTGGAGTTCAAAAATGAACGGGAAGTAGGAAGAAAAATTTAGATAGTAGTTTTATTTTTAAATATCTTAGCTTAATCTCAGAATCATAAAACATCAAGTTTTAGTTATGGAAATATATGCTTATGAATTAAAATCATGAGTTTAGATATTAGTATTTAATCAAACATTAATTAACCATATGATAAGAAAATAGATTTAACATGCTGAAAGTAGTTTTTTATACATCAATATGATAGAAAATATTTTTTTACATTCTGAAATAATTTTCATACGTCACTATGATAAAAAATATAATAGTTATAAGCTGAAAAGATGTTACTGTATGTGAACGCGCTATAGCTCAGGGTCACGTTCATACAGCATATAAAAATACAGTATATATATATTCAAAATATTATATTTTTGATCACCAAAGTTTTCGGGAAAATTTTTATGAACGTGCTATACCTACCTGGTGCGATCTTCAAGAACGTGCTGGCCAAGGGTGGCGCGTTCAAGAACATATGTATATATTTAAAAATTATAAAAACTAAATAAAATAGATAGGTTCTGTATAAATCATAAGAGTTATAGACACCTGATATATATACAAACACTTTATGTATATGTATTTATATTAGAAGTATTATACTTTTGATTTCTGGTCATCCGGAGTTAAGGGTATGAACGCGCTAGCCGAGACTAGCGCGTTCATGAAGAACGCGCTAGTCAAGAGTGGCGCGTTCAGGAACATATATATATATTTAAAATTTTTGAAAACTAAAGGAAAGAGATAGGTTCTGTATAAACCATAATAGAAATAGACTCCTAATATATAAATAAACACTTTAGGTATTATATATATTGAAGAGGCGTGATCTCGCGTTGGTCCTGAGCGGATGGTGGATCACCAGATAGTGAACTGCAAGACAGGGAAACGGATCAGGGGGCCCAAGGGGAAATCCTGGGAAAACCCTCCGATGCTTAAGTCAGTGGAGCTATGGCGGGAGCAATAAAGGGAGGTGAGAGCTTGTGCCCGAGATCCCTCTCCACCAAATGGGGTGAAGTGGTTCTTGCTCAGGAGCTTTGAGCGTATGATTGCCCTTACCTTTCACCGGAGGGTATCCCTGGTTTAAATAGTGCACCGTCTTCAGGAGTCCCGTAAGCTGAGGGGTTTTAGGCGAGCGTTACGTCCTCGACGTGGGTCTTTATCGCCTCGTCGTGGGAGCGTTATCGCCTTGGGGAGTTGGAGTCCCTTGCCTTCATGACTTCCTGCTCACAGAGGACTCTTAACGGCTGCCTGGATAAGTAATCTTCGTCCGTTCCAAGCTCAAAGGGGCCAGCCCTCTCCGGGTGATAGGCTTAGATCGGTAGAAGATGGGTCGGATCGGTCTGCATGTGCCTTCTTCTCTCGGGCGGAGAGATGGCTCGGGCATGGACCTTTCCTGTGACCTGACCGACGCTCGGGCCTTCCGAGCCTAGAGGCCGCCTAGGAAGGTTATGTCCCCGAGTGATTTTTTTTTATTATTGGGCTTTCTGTCCTAAGTGGGCCATGTGCGCTATCACTTGGACGAGCATGGCCTCGTTGGGTCCTGATGGACCTTGTTTGGCTGCTCTTTGGATGGGCTGCAGAAATCTCCCTCTCCACTTGTCCCCCTCCTACTCCCGAGCCAAAAGAGGCTCGGGTGAGTAGCCTTTGAGGGTTGCGGACTGGCGTGGCTCAGGTGGGTGGAGAGCTGCTGGTGTTATGAAGCCACATGCCGTGGTCACCAAGGCCTGTAATAATTATGATCCTGACGTATTTGAAACGAAGGGGCCCCCTTTTTTCGGAGGTCGGAACGACGCGCCGCCTCCCGCGTGGGTTTATAGGCGTTGGGCGCTTGTTGTCATCCCATACTCTTTCCGTTGCTAGCGTTTTGGCTTTCCTTCGCTTCTTAGTTTTTGGGACTCCTTGATGGGCCGTGAGTACACAGCGGAGGAGCAGAAAATTGCGGCGGCGTTCGAGGAGTTGGCGAGGATAACCGCGGAGGCAGTCCGGCAGCTTCCTCCTCCTCTGGAATCTTCGAGGTCCTCTGAGAGCACTTCTTCCAATTCTTCCTCGGAACCCATGGCGGATCAGCGTTTGGACGCCGAAGGATGGGGCGATGAACCGGTGGTGAGGGCGCCGGTCCCCAATCACAGCGAGTTGGGAGAAACCGAGGTGAAGAGGCTGGAGCATCAGTTTCGGTTGCCTCATAAGTATAGCTTTGCCGCTGCTGCCCCGTATGAGATGAGCTTGGACGATCACATGGGCCATATTTGCACCTTTCTTCTGGCGTGGAAGAGCGGGTTTCGCCTCCCCTTCGAGCCCTTCGTCCTTACGCTCCTCAATTTCTTCCATTTGGTGCCTATCCAGTTGGTGGCCAACTCATACCTCCTCCTCTCTGCCTTTCGAATCCTCTGCCGTCAGTGCGGGGTTTCTCCTTCCTTGGATCTTTTCCACTTTTTCTTCGAGCTGAAGGCGCATCCATCGGCAAGGAAAGGGTTTTACTTCATCCAGGCGAGGAGGAACAGGAGCTGCATCTCGCTGGCGGTGAAGGACTCCTCGCATAAGGGGTAGAAGGCCCAGTTTTTCTGGGTGAAGATGGATTCGGTGGAGGAAACCTGGAGGTGTCAGGTGATGCCCAACTTCCACCTGAATATTCCCCCCCCCCTCGGCAGGAGGAGTTCCCTTCAGATGTGGGGGAGTATGCCACTCGCTTACTGAAGAATCGTCAGTCTACCGAGGAGCTGGTGACGCCGGAGAATATCGAGCGGTGTCTCCTTACGCGGCTGAAGCCGTCAGGTACCACCACTTAGATCCTCCTCAGGATGTGGAGGTCGTCCTTCTCTTCTTGATTGCGCCTTCTTCTTTGTTGCAGACACCAGGCGGGAGCCTCTAGAGGAGGCCGCTGAGGTCATTGACCTTGGCGACGACTCGGGGGCGGATGAGCCAGGCATCCCTATGGGTCGCTCCCAAGCCCAGGACAAGGGCAAGGGGGTGGCTCTGGAGGGGACTTCACGGCCGGGCGGCGCGAAGCGCAAGGATCCCATGGAGGAAGGTTGCGGGAGGCCGTGAAGGCCAAAAAGTGGGCCAAGAAGGCCGGTCTTCTCCTCACTGTCGGGGCCGACTCTAGCTCAGCGATGCTCCCCTCTCGGGGGCAAGATAGGGCCGACCCAACTGGGTCGGCTCCTCCATCTGCCGAGCGAGAGAGGGCCGAGGAGACTAGGGGCACCTCGGTGGGTGGTGACGATGGGTCGGCTCTCCCCTCGGTGGGAATAGAGGGGGCCGAAGCAGAAACAGCTGTGGCCGAGACCGGGGGGCCGGTCGAGGTAGGCGATGTCTCAGGCGGCGATGTGCGGGCCTAGACAGTTGAGGTTGGGGGTTTGCCTGCGGAGGCGTCGCAGCCCCAAATGTCTGTGGTGCACAGGTCGGCCGAGCTCGCAGTGTCGATCGAGGCCAGGGGTTCGCACGCAGGGGCGTTACAACCCCAGCGGACCATAGTGCGCGGAGCGGCTGAACCCGTAGCTCGATCCGGACCTTCTGGCGAGGCGCCGGGCGCGGAAGGGGTTCCCATGCCGGTGGCGCTGGAAAGGCTCGGTATCTCGAGCAATCTGTACAAGCTCTGCCACGACGTGTCCACGAGGATAAAAGGCGGAGACAAGCGTCACTCCCCGGTCGGGGTCCTCGACGTCATCATGGAGGGCGGCCTGGTCATGGCCCAGATGGGGGCCACGATGGCGGAGACTTATGCCCGGACGGAGTCAGAGCGGTCGAACCTCGCTTGGACCCTCGGGGGGTGTGACAGGAAGCTAGCTCGGCTCAATGAGGAGCATAAGGAGCTCCGCCGGGAGTTCTCTGCGACTAGGGAGTCATTGCGATCGAGCCGTCTAGAGGTCGGAGCGCTGACCGAGCAGCTAGCCAAGGCCTGAGAATCGCTCGAGAGAAAAAACAAACTCCTTGAGGAGGAGCGCCTTCAACATCTCGAGTTGGACGGCCGTTGGGAGGCTGAGCGCGCCGAGCTGGTGGACCGGGCGAAGGCAGCGGAGCGCCAGCGCTTGGAGGCTGAGGCCGACCGAGCTAAGGCGGAGGAGTGATCGGTCGAGGCCGAGGCATGGGCGGCTGGGGCTGAGCAAAGGTCGACCGAGGCGAAGAAACGATCGGCGGCGGCCGATGGGCGTGCGGCCCAGGCGGAGCGGAAGTTGACCGAGCTTTCTGAGAGGATGGGGCCGGTCGGAGCGGAGGCGATTGAGCAATACAGGGGCTCGGAGGCCTACCAGGCCGACCTGCAGGAAGTTGCCCTCCCTTACTACGAGGCGGCCCTCCGCCGAGGCATCCGCAAGGGGTTCAAGCAGGGTTATCATCGGTAGTTGCTTACGCCAATAAACAAGACTCCGGGGTCAACTTCCCCCTTGGCCAGTGCTATGACTCGGACGAGTCATCTTCTAGCTCCTCTGCATCGGGTGGGGAAGATCCAGAGAGCTCTTCTCCGATCGGGTCACCAACTCCGGCTGTCTCGGGAGGGCTCGCGGCCGAGGCAGTTCTCGCGTAGGCGGGGTCAGTGCCAAGGCCGGTCGTCACCGAGGGTGCCGCGGGCGAAACACCCATGCCTTCTGTTCCCGAGCTTCAAAGTGGGCCCGAGGCCTGATGTATCGCTCTATTTTGCCTCTTTCTTTGTTTGTCTCTTTCACTTTTCTGAAAAAGAAAGATTTTCTTTTTGCAAGGTAATAAATGACTTACTTGCTTCTTGCCTTCCTTGCCGTGGTTCGATTAGCGTATCTGCAGTAGTTGGAAATTGCCGATACATCCTGCGTGGTTTTCGCATGCTGGTTGGATGGGCCCCTGACAGGGTGTCTTTCCATTTCCTCACGCTTTGAATGCCTGGCCACTTCGTATATCCCGCTGAGGCAGGAAACGAGGGGTTTGAGGTGACCGTTCAGAGGGGAAAATTCCTTTGGCGTGTTTTCAAGGGGGGAGTCATTTAAGGCAAGTAGCCTCCCTTAGCCTATAAAAAGACTGAAGGGCGTCCTTTCTTTTCCACCGCTTAGGATTTTCCCTAACCGTCTTTCCTCGCCCCTTCTTCACGTTGCGTTGTGCCATTGCATTCGGAGCATGGAGGAAGACGATGCTGCCGATGATGGAGAGCAGAGAGTTTTTGGTTGTTTCGGGCTGTTGAGCAGGTCCGACGGCCGTCGCGCGGGTTCGAGACGGGTCCGACGGTCGTCGCGCGGATCTGGAGAGGATTTCAACGTGCGGAGGCACGCCGTTTATCCTTTATCAGTTGTAGCGACGGTCCCAGGGGGGCGAGATGGAGGATGGATGGGAGTATCCGTGGTGCCCATCCCCTCCGGGCCTTCCCCTACCTCCTCATCCAGCTTTGCTGGTTTCTTTTACTTTCTGGCAGCCTCTTTTTCCCTCTTCTGCTTTTCTTTTTTCTTTTACTCTTCGGAGGGTGCTTGCTCTCTGTTCGCTCCAAAGAGTTGGTAGGTTGGAAGAGAGGAGGCCTTCACAGGCGTTCCTTCTCCCTGGCTTCTATCAACTTGGAAGGTAGCATTCCTCTTCTCAGTTCCCTCTGTCACCTTTGTCATGGGCCACCCGAGCCAACTGGATCGACCGCCTCTTGTCCAAGCCAGTTTCTACATGAGGCAGAGTCAGTGGCTAGACGCGAGGAGATCAAGACCGAGTCGGCCGAGCGATGGCCTCTTATATTAGTGCTAGATGGATTTTTTGCTCTTTGCTGTGTAATGTATTGGCTTTTTGCCTCTCTGATGTATCAACAATCATTTGAATGAAAATAAGAGAATTTTATTTCCCTCAAATTGTTTGCACATCTTTAAAAGTAGAACTTGCGTAGTGCGGCTGCGTTCCACTTCCGAGGGATGGGTGCCCCTTCCAGTGTAGATAGCCGGTATGCTCCTTTCTCGAGCGTCTCGACTACTCGGTAGGGGCCTTCCGAGTTAGGGGATAACTTGCCCACCGCCTCTAGTAGTCGAGAGGCTTCGGCTTTCCTGAGGATAAAGTCTCCCGGCTGGAAGTGCCTGTCTCGGACTTTGGCGTTGTAGTATCGAGTGAGGTGGCGCTGGTATTCCATTGCTCGGATGCTGGCGATCTCTCGGAGCTCAGATGGTAGGTCAAGATTCTCGAGTAACTTTTGCTCATTTACCTCGAGCGAGAAGCGGATGACTCGGAGAGAAGGGTTGGCAACCTCTAACGGAATAACAGCCTCAGTGCCATACACTAGCTGGAAAGGACTCTCACCGATTGCCGTTCTGGGAGTCGTTCTGTGTGACCAAAGTACGCTAGGTAATTCCTCGAGCCAGCTACCCTTGGCCTTGCCGAGTCTGGTCTTTATACCTTTTAAGATAGTCTTATTGGCATTTTCGACCAGCCCGTTGGCCTGAGGGTGGGAGACCGAAGTGAAGTGGTTGCGAATGCCTAGGTCGGCGCATCTATCTCGAAAATAACGAGAGTCGAATTGTCGGCCGTTGTCGCTCACTATCACTCGGGGGATTCCGAAGCGACAAATGATCGATTTCCAGACGAAGCTCCAGACGACTGTCTCGGTGATCCTTGCCGTGGCTTCGCCCTCGATCCACTTGGTGAAGTAGTCGATGGCGACGATAATAAACTTCTTCTGGGCCTGAGCCGTAGGGAACGGCCCAAGGATGTCGATCCCCCACCGAGCGAAGGGATATGGCTCGGCCAGGGTGACGAGCTCTGTAGCCGGCTGATGGACTAAGTGGTCGAATCGCTGGCATCGGTCGCACTGTTGCACGTGGGCCGTGCAGTCGTGTTGCAGAGTGGGCCACCAGTAACCTTGCCGTAGCAGGATCCTGGCGAGCGACCTTCCTCCTACATGCGCTCCGCATAGGCCTTCATAGATATCTCGGACAACTTGGATGGCTTCGTCGGGGGCGAGGCACTTCAGGAGGGGACCGGAGAAGGACCTCCGGTAGAGAGTGTCATCCAGGATGACAAAGTGCCGAGCTTGGTACTTCAATCTGCGAGCCTCTCGAGGGTCGGAAGGCTCTTGGGAGTCCCGGAGCCACGACATGTAGGGGGTATGCCAGTCGCTGAGAATGGCATAGTCAACAGCGAGGAGCTCCGAGTCAATGCTCGGGCGCTCTAGCTCTTCAAGGAGGACCGATTGGGTGCCTTCAGGATCGAGAGAAGAGGCCAACCGAGAGAGGGTGTCCGCCCGGGAGTTTTCCTCCCGAGCTATTCGGACTACCTCGAATCCCTCGAACTGTTGGGCAACGTCTCTGACCAATTGGAGGTATTTGATCATTGGTACCTCTCGAGCTTTGTACTCGACGTTGATTTGGCTAGCGACCAGCTGGGAGTCAGTGTGGATTTTGACTCTCTCAGCCCCCAGCTGTCGAGCCATGCGTGCTCCCGAGATAAGGGCCTCGTACTTGGAAGCGTTGTTGGATGCTGGGAAGTTGAACTTCAAGGCGTACTGTAGCTCTGCTCCTTCAGGGGACTTCAGGAGGATTCCGGCACCACTACCGACCGAATTGGAAGATCCGTCGACGAACAACTCCCAGGTGTGAGCGACGTCACGCGGTTCGGGGAAGAGCGGGGAAGAGGAAGCGGAGAGCACGCGGGCTCCTTCTTTTTTGTTTGTTTGCTTGTTTTACTGCAACACAGAGATGATAGAGAAGAGAGAAGGGGCCACCACGGGAGATTGCTCCGGCGGGGCGAGCGGGACAAGTATAATATAGCAAGATATGGGGTTCAAACGGCCATGGCGGGAAGTGACTCGCCGCGACCTCGGGGGGACGGGAATGGTGCAGAAATTAAATAACAAGAATTGAAACGGCCATTGGGGAAGTGACTCGCCGCGGCCTCGAGCATATGAGCAGAATATAAAGGAGAATATAAGAACAGAGATTTAAACGGCCATTGGGGAAGTGACTCGCCGCGGCCTCGAGAATATGAACAGAATATAACAGAATACAGAGAGAATATAAGAACGGAAATTTAAACGGCCATTGGGGAAATGACTCGCCGCGGCCTCGATGATATGAGCAGAATATAACAGAATATAGAGAGAATATAAGAACGGAAATTTAAACGGCCATTGGGGAAGTGACTCGCCGCGGCCTCGATGATATGAGCAAAATATAACAGGATATAAAGAGAATATGAGAACAGAAATTTAAACGGCCATTGGGGAAGTGACTCGCCGCGGCCTCGATGATATGAGCAAAATATAACAGGATATAAAGAGAATATGAGAACAGAAATTTAAACGGCCATTGGGGAAGTGACTCGCCGCGGCCTCGATGAAAAGATGTGATTGCCAGGGGCCGAAAGACCCCAAAATAAGAAAGTGATCGCGCCTACCTCAAGAGCGGGAGATGGCGGGTTGCTTCTTCCTCTCCTTCCGGTCGGCCGACGGAGAGGGCTTTCCTCGGGTACCCTTGCAAAACAACGACAAATAAATGACAAGTGGATTAGAAAGATGGAGGTGTAGTATTCAAATCCTTGCGATAAAAATAACGAAATGATGGCAAGACACACACCTGGTTGGTGTTATCTTTTAAACCCCTCTCGGACTCGAGTAGGAGGAAAATGAGATGATGGATGCAAGAAGTATAAGAGAAGAGGCGCCCTTGTGAAGGGGGATAGAGGATGCAATATGATGAATGTAAAGAACTATGGAGAAAAAGGGGGGGGAAATGCTTATTGGATGAGCCGAGGGTGAAATCCGACGAAGCTCCGGCAGCGTGGGGACGACGTGGAAGCGCGGTGGATGAAGACGACCTTCCTCTCGCGAGCGTGAGCACCCGAGAAGCTGGCAGAACCTCCACCTACAAAAGAACCCACGGGTTAGAAAATGACTCCGTAGTCTCTGGGCTCCGGCAGCCTATCGGATCACTTAGAAGCTCTCTTAGAACTGAGGGGGGGGCCTCTATTTATAGAGCTCCGGAGGGTGGAGGCGTCCAGGACCCTGGACACCTCCATCAGGGCCGAAATAATATTTTATTCCATTTTTATATATATTTTTTGGAATACTTTTGTGGAGGCGTCCAGGGTCCCGGACGCCTCAAGCAGGTCCACCGAAAGCCGACGACGGCCGCACGCGGTTTGGCACAACGCGTGATTTTGTGAGCGGCGCCTCGTGATTCAAAAATGGGAGCGTCCAGCTGACTGGACGTCTCTATAATTTGGATTTTTCACACACGACAAACCGTCGTTCGGTGGCCGGCCTCCGTGAGGGTTTTTATGGGGGCGTCCAGGGGCCTGGACGCCTCCAAAATTATATTATTTTTTTTATTTTTCTTTTATCTTTTATGCCAAGGCTGGCATTTTTATTTTTTTATTTGTTTTTATGGAGGCATCCAGGGGCCTGGACGCCTCCATTAATATGTATTTTTATTTATCTTTTATCTTTTATGCCAACGGGCATTTTATATTTTTTTTATATTTGTTTTTATGGAGGCGTCCAGGGTCCTGGACGCCTCCATTAATTTATATATTTTTTATTTGATTTAAGCCCTGAGAAAATAAATAAAATAAATTAAAAATATGGGGGCGTCCAGGGGCCTGGACGCCCCCATTAAGACCCACCTGGGTCCTTAGATCAGGCGTCGGCGGGCGCCCGGCAGACACCCTTCTTGGTTCCGGAACCTTTTGATGCGTCTGACTGGTGTTGATGCCGTCCGAATGCCGTGATGAGACGATTTCGGATGCCGAAAAGGGCGGAAGAAGACTCAAGAAAAGGAAGCACTCAAGTGATTCAAAACGCGTAAGCCGTCGCGGGGTGTTGAATAGTAATATGAGATTTTCTCAGGAGACGTCAGGAATGGCGTGTCTACAGCTGCCCCGCCTTGGCGTCTGCTTTGCAAGGGAGTGATACGGAGTGGAATGGTATCGAAGTGGAGTGAAATGGAGTGGGAGCGGACTGATAAGTTGATGCCAAGGTGTGATGAGACACGCTTTTGACGTTACTGTTTGGAATCTATCCTGGAGTTTCAATGAGGCGACCTTGAAGGAGGTCTTTCAAATATTTGACGATTGCTTGGACGGAGATCAAATAAGGGAGGGTGAGATGTGCGCTCAGGCACGAAACAAAAGGAGACCAACTTCTCGGTGTGGAAGTACCTGGGTCATAAACCGGAGGTTTCACCTTTAGGGAGCGGTTACCAGCCAATGTGGAAGTGCTGCGGCCAAGGTGGGTCAAAAAAAAGGTAAAGGAATATCTGAGGGTCTGTCCAAACAAGGGTCTCCTTTGGAAGAGCAGCGTCGGGGCTGTCTCAAGGAAGCTCGGTATTTCATTCGGAGTGGAATATCTCATATTTGTGGGAATTGAAACACAACGGCTTTCACAATCGAATCTCTTGAATGATCTTCCGCAATAAATCAAAGTCCTATATGAATGCATGCTGGGTTTAAAGAAAAATTTAAGACAAACTAAAATAGAAAATAGCCAAGGATAATATTGTCAATTTGTGAAGAACGGGTCAGGATACCGACCCGGTGAGCTGATACTGGGCTGGGGCCCGTTTATCCGCGCACCAACTCACTGAATGGAACCGTCGTCCCCATTCTACCACAAATTGACGGCCTATCCGTACAACCCAAATTCTTCTGGGATCATCACCGTTTTTGTTGAAGGGGAACTCAGATCCCTGATTCGTTCGGGCCGCACGGTCCTCGGCATGCTCTAGTAGCGTACGTATCATATACTACGATGCATGACATGGTGGGACCAACCAAATGAAAGGTGGGACAGGAGATAGGACAAAGACGTCCTTTAGTAAAACCTGCACAGGCCAGCAAAGGTTAGCAACATCATAAAGTAGCAGAATCGCACCACAGTTCAAAGGAGATCCAGACAAAATCCTGATAGCGACTGCTGATGTGACATGTTCTGTCCTGTAGCGATCTTCCCTTCCTATAAGAACTCCCCTTAGGCTAGTTCATTCAAATGCACCAAGGTGGGTTTTGGAAGCTCAGGAGAGGAAGGAGAGGAGAATCTAGAGATTTTCAGGATGGAAGGAGAGTCTTCCCGCGTTATGAAGAGGAGCAGGCCTAGCAGCGAGATCAGGCGACTCTCCGACCTCGAGGGTCATTTGAGTGGGATGATCATGTCGCATATGGTAAGCTGATTCAATTCAAATTTCTCCACGTGAACCTTCTTCTTACTACCTTCCTTTCTTCTTCTTTCTTCTTCCAGCCATATCCACTCTTCCCAGGCCCGAGGAAGTTTTCCAAGCTGCCATGGCTTTCAAGGCTGACTTCCAATATCTCCATTGGCATGAGGGCCATACTCTCGAAGTGGCATCTGCAGGGGCTCCTTATTCACGCCAAACATTACGAGAAGATTCGTATGGACTGGGCGGCTATGGGCGCGCTAGTGGAGATCTGGCATCCCCAGACCCACACTTTTATCTTCCCGACCTTCGAGGTGACCATCCTCCTCGAGGAGGTGGAACTTCTACTCGGATTGAAGAAATTCAAAAGTGACGGGAAGGTGAAGGCTATGCGGATGCTGACACGGGGGACTTCTGAAAGCGTCCTTGGAAGCTTCATGCCGCCCGACGCAGCCAGAAAGGTCCGTACTCAAAAGGGGATCGATCTTCAAAAGCTCGCAGAGTGGGTCATGGACGCCCTGAGAGGGTCACCATACGATGACTATTTGGAGGGAATCATGAAGGGGTTCAAGATCTGTCTGGCGGGTGCTCTCTTGTTCCCTTATACCGACAACATGGTGGAGGAAGACCAACTGGGTGCTATCTGCGGGATCTGGCGTGGAAAGAGGGTGGGACCCGCCGTCCTTGCCTATCTTTACAGCGGCCTTACCGCCTCGAGTATGGGTAAGCCTCCTTTTGGTTGTGCACTTGTCTTGAATTGCTGGCTGGATTTGCATTTCAAATTCGACCACCGCGAGGGAATGCCAACTGCTTCGAAGCTCTTCCAACAAAGCCCTCTTCATCACATAGCCGACGTGTTAGGCTTCGGTGGTACCGTAGTGAACCGCGTTCCGTGGCTGAAGAAACGTGAAGACTGGCGGTGTCACTTCCGCACCGTGACACAAGGCTTCTTTACTTGCACACCGGCATGTTTGCTTTCGCTAGATCTCCTCATGAGGTCTTCTCCCGAAGTTGATCTTCAACTGATCGGCACGACCGAGTTCATCCTTTATAATGCGCATCGGTGCTGCCTCCAGATTGGCATCCCACGCCATTCGTTCCCGCCACCGACTGGCATTGTTCCTTTGAAGAAAAGGGAGTTGGGCACTGAAGCGGACGCGAAGGAAGCGAAGGCCATTAAAGCTCTCTGGAAGACAAGTGTTGCGGGAAAGGCCTTAGCGCACGTGGTGGAGGAATGCGAGCCGTGGAGGGCTTATGTAACCGAACTGGGGAAGTTAAGGCCTAAGGTGCCTAAACCCCTGATGTAGTTCACTCTGCTTTCTGATGGAATAAAATTTGGCATTTGGATGTTTCGGACCCCCGTCCCCTTAATTATTATCTTTTTTATGGTTTTTCTTTTTCTTTGTGTTTTTTATTTTGTTTGGATTATATACATATTCTTATCTTTTTTTACTTTTATTATATATAAATATTTTTTTTGAAAATTTTTCATTATGGGGGCGTCCAGGGGCCTGGACGCCCCTAATTTTATTTTTATTATTTTATTATTTTTTTGACAATTTATTTTTGGGGGCGTCCAGGGTCCTGGACGCCCCTATTTTGATTTTTTTATTTATTTTATTTATGGGGGCGTCCAGGCGCCTGGACGCCCCTATTTTTTTTGAATTTTTGAAAAAAAATAAAAAGTGTGGGGGCGTCCAGGCGCCTGGACGCCCCAATAGAAGGTCAATCTATATATAGGGGGGGCTCCCCCCCTACTCACTTATACTGTTCATTCTGACCGTCCAGCCACTCCAAATGACCCATTCTTAGTCCCAATGGAGCGAGGAGGATCGAGCCAGGGTCCAGAGAAGCGGAAACGACTGGCTCGTCGTGCGAGGAGGTTGAGGGATGATGCAGAGGAGGCTGCAGCAGAGGAGATTGCTGCGGAGGAGGGGATGGAGGTGAGACCTTCTCTAGACATCCTGGAGTTAAAGGTTCTTCTGCAGATGATGAGGAGAGAGGCAGAGAGAGAGAAAGCCGAGAGAAGGTCTGAGCGACAGCGGGATCTGACCGAGAGGAGGGCCTTGGAGGCCCAAGTGAGGGAGCTCCAGCTGGGCCTTCAGGCCGTCGTGCAGAGGCTAGGAGGGATGGAGACGCGCTATGAGAGAGCGCGAGAGTTCGGGGAGTGACGGCGCCAGTCCGGTCGCTTTGCTGCCAGTGGCTTCTTCGCCACGCCAGGGGAGGAGCAGCGAGTCACTGCTGCGGAGCAGGCGCCCAGAGGCGAGGTAGGTGCTACTGCACGGGGATCCCGGAGGCTTCTGAGGGACCCTCACCTCGGGGGAGAGGAGGAGAGTGCCCGGAGAGATGAGTGATGGTGAGGATTGGCGGGCTAGTGGGCTAGCCACCTCTCTATGATTGTAGTGCTTATGACAGCTTATGTAGAATTATGAATGGAGTGATTTGATTTTCTGCTGTTTATTTGTTTTTTTGTGCGTTCCTTCTTCCCTACACTTCTTCTCCTTTGCACTGTTCCCATGTGATGAGTCTGCCGAGACTCCGCTCTAAGCGGAGAATCGCGTCTTGTTGTGACCATTTTCCACGGGAATCTACCGTCGAAGTCAATAATGGCGGCCCTAGTTCCTTTTCCCGAATGCTGTGTCAAATTTTGGGAACGTCCTCCAAATCATGATAGGGTATCCCTAGACAACATAGGGGCTATTCGTCCTATTCTTCGTCCAGTCAATCACCCTGTGCGAGCGGTGAAGCGACACATGGGACCACTTGGGCGGTGCCTCATTGCGAGGGCTATCATTGACAGGTGATGGAGGTAATCTTGGCCCGCACTCCTTCCATTTCTATAAATTCTTGTCCCTCTTATCCTCCCAGGTATATCGAGAGCTAACTCGAGGAGCACAAGTTCTTACGGGAGAGGAGGAGTTCAAAATTCTGAGAGTTGGATGGAGGGCGAATCTTCCCATTCCTCGAAGAGAAGCAGGTCCAGTGGTAGTAGTTCCAGGAGGCTTTCAGACCTTGAAGGGCACTTCAGCGAAAGGGCCCAATCACAACTCGTAAGCCAAGTTTTCTTGCCCTTTTCTCATTTTTTTCTTCCTTTCTTCTGACCAAACCTCACCCCCATTCCTTGTATGTGTAGGTTGTGATGAAATCACAAATCTCATGGGAGTTGGTAGTAGCAGCGTATAGGGGCCTCCCAGATTTTCAGAAGGCGAGGCTAGACGTGATGGGATTTGGTACCTTCCTTCGGATTGAGCCGATCCAGCTTGACCTAATCCTGATCCAAGCCTTGTGTGAGAGATGGGACCCAGTGAGCCGGGCATTCCTGATGCCCTGGGGGCACATGGTGCCCAGCTTGGAAGATGTGGTCCGAATTATGAGTCTCAAGGTGGATAGCGAGGCAGTGACCGGAGTCACTTACGCGGACTACCGAGAAGGTGCCCAGAAGTTACTGGGTTTGGACCTAGATGGTCGGAAAAACAGGTCGGTAGCTAGGGCGTCCCTCATGGATGCATTAGGGCTCACCGACACTCGTCGGCGGGATGACGAATCCTCAGAAGAGTTCATGGAAAGGATGGAAATAGGATGTCGTGCCGTGTATTGCACAGATTTCGGCAACTGGGAAAGATGTAACATAGATTTGAGGAGATTTCTCCTCTTCCTTTTGGGGAGATTGGTACTGAGCTCGAAAGGGGACGGTATCCAATGTTGCTTCCTGGAACTGCTGTCAGACCTTGAAAGAGTAGGGTACTATGCCTGGGGAGCTGCCATGCTGGCGCACTTGTTTGCAGGCCTATTCCAAGAAATGGATCGTGAGATGACTGTGAGTGGTTTCACACCATTCATCCAGGCATTTTTGGTTTTGCTTGTTTTGTATTTTTTTTGTTGTTTTCGCAAGGTGCTGATGACCTGCGCCGAGCAGCTATGGAGCTATTATTACCTCCCCATGGAGAGAGCTCGACATTGGCGACCCGTGATGGTGCAGCTAGCCAGGCGGTGGGAACCCATCATGAGTGCGGCACCCCTAACCTACCAACTGATGGTGTTAAGGTGGGAGCTACAGGAGTTCCCTGCAGCGATGGTAAACTGGAGACCCTACTCAGACATGGTCGATGCCAACCAGCCGTGGGTTCTAGCAAGTCGTGCCCGGTTCGGACGGGAACTATGGATGCACTGCCTGAATGAAATCTAGCCGCTTCGGCTACGATTAGTTATGAGGACTTTAGGACTGGCTCAAGAATGGGTGGATTCAGCTGCGCCACCTCGTGTCGGGAGAAAGACGCGAGGACCGGTGACCTGCATTGACTAGCGCGTGCGGTTCCCTGAACAGTACGAAGACTGGCAACGGGGTGGCACGATTGTAGAATCGCAGGCGCGGGACAGCGATGACTACTTGCGTCTATATAGGACAAAGTACGCAGAACGGTTCCAACCCCGGGGACTTGTGGAGGTAGGTTTCCCCTTTTTCTCTTCTCTTCTTTCTCCTTTTCTTGGTTTTTCTGGTGAAAATGCTGACTTGTAAGGCTGCAGGATGTCCGGGATGCCATGATAGCGAATTTACGAACTCGCTTGGCAGAGATGGAACAATAGTTGGGTGATGCCCGCGGAGCTACGAGCGCCTTGGTAGGTGTATAGTACATTCCTAATTAAATCCCCAGATTCCAGATGTTGGCTGCTAATTCACATGGTCGTAGCATGCCCAGATTGGCGCGGCCTCCCCAGCGATGGGAGTAGGTGGTGCCTCTTCCAGCTTGTGGATTCTACCTCAGAACTTGACTCGCTTCATGAGCAACTTGCTCACGCCACGCAGCGTGCTGCGGAGGCAGAAGGGATGCTCCGTATACAGGTAAAAGTTTCAGCGTTGAGTTCTCTTTGTTTACGCCTTATCGCGTATCTGAGATGGTACACTCGGCAGGAAAAGGAGACGGAAGAAGCGCTTGCCCAAGCTGCGTAGAAGGAGGCTAGGATAGCAGAACTGGAGAGGGAACTGCGGCGTCATCCTGATGACGACTCATCCAGGGATGCTATGGAACTGAGGATCACTCTCCAGTTGGAGAGGGAAGACCGTGAGAGAGAACGGGCAGAGAGGGAAAGAGACGCAGAGAGAGAAAGAGCCAACAGTTTGGCTGAAAGGGAGGAGCGAAGGGCCATGGAGGCCCAACTATTCGAACTCCGAATCGGCCTTGGTCTTGCTGAACAGTGGCTGAGAGATGGTGAGGAGCGCTACCGAAAAGCACGAGAGCGTGGCTTTCGTGTTGGTTGCTTCTCTGCTGCTTCCGTGGATCAACGCCGAGATGTGGGAATAGGAAGAGGAGTACAGAGCGGCAGGAGTACCGCTTTTCGTAGTTGGGTAGCACCTTTGAGAGTGTTTTGCCCGGAGAGTAGTGGGACGAGTAATGCAGAGAGAGAGGGCGGAACTTGATGTAAATTTTTTTTGGTTTTTGGAATAAAACACAAGGTTTGGTTTGTTTGTTTTTCACCTTTGCTTCAGTTACCTGAATCCCTGCACATATCACTGAAACAAACAAATCAGAATTTCTATTCTGACTTGGCCCCTTGCTCAATAAGCAAATGGTCACTGTGACTGTCCTTGATAACTGGTCAAGGGGCCAAGCCTTTATTTAACGAAGGCAAGGGAAAGATGCGGTGATGATAAATGCGACAGGGAAGCACACGAATGCAAGCGATATTAAAAATGAGATGATGCACGTAAATGCAATCATGCAAAATTGATTTGTTTTCTTTTTTATATTTGATATATTTTTTTTGTTTTATCATAAAAAGATTTTTTTGTTTGCAAATATGTACATTTCTCTTTTCCATTTTTTTGTTTTTGCTTTTATCATTTCGATTGTTTTTTTGTTGCTAACGCCCGGCAAGCACCCAAATGGCACCTAACCTACGTGAGACAGGGGTTTCTTACTAACCTCCCGGGTATCCTAAGTGCACATCTAGGTTGATTTGGGCCTCTAGACCCCTCGAATGACGATCCCGCCGGCTAAGACTTACCCTGATGACAATACCGTCATGCCATGCTTAGGCTCCCAGTTGCTTCCGACCACAGGGATTCACCCAAAAGGTGTTTGAGGTAAAAGATTTGCCCGACCCGGGTCTGTTTCCTCACAACTCTAGATGGTATATGATGGAACACCCTGGAACCCTAACGACCAACCGCGCGACGCTGACCCAGAATCAGACGCCGTCGCACCCATAGGTGACGCGCTTGCATTGGCCTAAGCCCGAGGTTAAACAAGAAGACATCAAGGTGGTAAACAGGGGTCTTGACCAGCCAGAAACACAGAGACTCCTTCGCAGCGATAGCTTTTGCTTTTCAAAGTAGGCAACCAAATGCGTATATTAAAATAAGGTCGCAGACCCTAGGCAGTTTTCACCCTTCAGAAACTCCATTGAACCTTCATCTTTTAGAGGGAGAAGGAAGAGCGTAGGGGATAAACCTCCTGAGAGGACTGGCAAAGCCGTTAACCCGGCGAGCGAATAAGGACCCATTAACTCTTTCCTTTTGGACAACTTCGGACCAAATCTCGAGCATTTACATTCCACGGCCCCCCTTTGTGGATTCAGACTTTTGCTTTGAGGGGTTTCGTTTATCGCACCAGGCACGGTCACGACCAGGCTTTTCTCTTGATTTTGATTTTGTATTTCTTTCTGTGAGGGAGATATAGTCATTTGACGTTTGTGGGCTCCCTCTTCATATGCCTGCAGGGACACTGCCCTCTTCTCGTGCTCTGATCGATGCTCGAGGAAATGGGTCCTACTCTTACCTTTGGGGTTTGAGTTTCAGTTTCTCATGCTCAGCGTTTTAAGGGCGCCGACTGTCTCATTTGGTCGAAGAGAAAAGAATAAAGATTACAGCTTCCGGAGATCTTCTGGGTGGAGCCCCACCGTAGGTGATGCTACCGACTTTTTTTGAATAAAATACATAAGTGAGCACATGTTAGCTTCCTTCGAGCGAGCATAGGCCGACGTGGCCGGACAGGGATCTCCACGGTTCTGGCAAACCAAGACCCGGTGCCTACCAAGCCTTAATGGGCCCTATCCTAACATGAAGGTTAGATGCAGGGACTTAACTACATGGTGACTGCCAGGCATCGGCGTTTTGAATTTTCCATATTTTTAGTGGTTTTCAGTATTTCTTTGTTTTTGATGTTTTTTTATCTTTTCATCATTTTTTTGTTTGTTTTGTGCTAAGGGTAGTATTTCTTAAGATAAAGCCCATTCCAAGGGTGGGAGAACTCGGTCCCTTCGGCGTTGATTAGTTTGTAGGCGTTGCCAGGGTACACGGCTTGAATTACAAATGGTCCTTCCCAATTGGGTTGGAGCTTAGAACGC
Source organism: Amorphophallus konjac (assembly GCA_022559845.1). Lineage (NCBI taxonomy): Eukaryota > Viridiplantae > Streptophyta > Magnoliopsida > Alismatales > Araceae > Amorphophallus > Amorphophallus konjac. Next base: position 144,395,589 of record CM040126.1, read on the forward strand.
GGCCCTCCAGGTTTGACAAAAATTCTTTTTACGACCATCTCACCGACTTTGAATTTTCTCTCAACGACTTTCTTTTGGTAAAAGCGAGCGAGTCTATTTTGATACACACGCGCGTGTTCGGCGGCGGCCAGCCGCTTCTCATCCAAGAGTTCCAACTGGGCGAGGAGTGAACTACGATGATCGTCGAGGGGAAATAACTCGTCCAATTGTACCCTGAGAGAAGGGATCAGAGTCTCGTACGGGACTACCGCTTCCATACCATAAGTAAGGGCAAATGGAGTCTGCCCGGTGGGGGTATGGATTGAAGTGCGATAGGCCCATAGAGCTTCGATAAGCTTTTCTGGCCAGTCTGAAAACTTACTAGACTCGCAGGTTTTTTTGATGATTTTGAGCAATGTTTTATTGGTGGCCTCCGCTTGGCCGTTACCTTGTGGGTAATATGGCGATGAATGATGCAATGCAATTGCGTACCTTTTGTAGAGGTCCTGTAGGTCCTGAGAAATGAATTGTGGCCCATTGTCGGTGACGATCGTGCTTGGGATGCCGAATCTGGCAGAGATGTTCTTCATGATGAACTTACAGACTGTTGACGCCTTGATTTCCGCGTAAGCTTCGGCTTCGGCCCATTTGGTGAAGTATTCCGTCGCAGTAAGGATGAAAGATTTCTGCTTGGTGAGGGAATTGGGATCACCTAGGGGACCAATGATGTCGAATGCCCACATGGAGAAAGGCCACGGGGAGGATATTGGATGAAGTGAGGAAGATGGTGAATGGATTTTATCGACGTGAAGTTGACATTTGACACACCTACGGACATAGATGGCACAATCTTCTTCCATGGTGGGCCAATAAAAGCCTTGACGAATGATCTTCTTGGCGAGCATCTGACTATTCACGTGGCCACCGCACACACCCGAGTGCGTCTCTTCTACACATTTCCAAACCTCATCGTCACCAAGACATCTTAACAGAATACCAGTAAGGCTCCTCCTATAGAGTAGACCTCCAACCAATGTATATTTCTGAGCCACCCTTCTTATGGCTTTCTTGTCCTCTGCGGTGGCCCCTTCAGGATAAGACTGATTTTGGCAATATTTGACAATTTCATAGAACCATGGTTTCTCTTCATCAGCCAGTTCTTCTTCGGCCTCTGCCAACATGATCTCCCTCTTTTCAAGGATATCTTCCTGCAGGATCTTCCTTGCTATCCTGTCTTTGATGTTTACGTAGGAAGCATCATCGATTGCAGGAGCATGAAATTTGTAAATGGAAATGGACTTAAACCATCTTCCTAGAGGGAACCTTATGGATGATGCCAACGAGGCGAGGGTATCGGCGAGAATATTCAGATGACGAGGGACATGAACAAAGATCAGTTTGGCGAACAGTTTGGCAAAGGCCGCAGTGAGTTCTTGGTATGGCTTGAGTTTGGGATCGCGAGTGCGATACTTAGTGAGCACCTGGTGAAGGATGAGTTGACTATCACCTACGACTCGCAACTCAGTGATACGAAAAGAATGGGCGAGTTCTAGGCCAGCTAGAAGAGCTTCATATTCAGCTATATTGTTGGTGACTGAAAATTTGAGCTGATATGCCAACGGGAATGTGAGACCTTCAGGCGACAGGAGGGCGACGCCGATTCCTCTCCCTTGAGAATTCAGAGCTCCATCAAAATATAGTGTCCACATTGGCTCATCTGATTGGTTGATGGACATTAGTTCCTCATCTGGAAACTCTGATTGGACGGGATCGAACTTGGGAAGAGGATGGTGAGCGAGGTGCTCGGCTATGGCATAGCCTTTAATCGCCTTTTGCTAGATGTAGGTGATGTCGAACTGAGAGAGAAAACTTTGCCAGCGTGCTAGCCTATCCGTAAGGACGGATTTCTCCAGAAGGAATTTGATAGGATTCATTCGAGCAATCAAGTGGACCTCGTGAGCCAAGAAGTAGTGCTTCAATTTCTGCACCACCCAAATGAGGGCAGCACAGGTTTTCTCCATGACGGTGTACTTCTGCTCACAGGGATTGAGAAGTTTAGACAAGTAATAGGTTGCCCGTTCCTTGCCTTCTTCATCAGCTTGTGTGAGGACGGCTCCCACGGAGTCATCCAAGACTGAGACGTAAAGGATCACAGGTTTTTCTAGTTTGGGTGGAATGAGAACGGGTGGACTAGCCATATATTCCTTCAACCCTTCAAAAGCTTTCTGACATTTAGAATTCCAGTGGAATTCTACTCCTGGCTTGGTCAACTCGTAGAGAGGTCTACACCTTTGTGAATGTTGAGACACAAACCGACGAATAAACTGTAACCTCCCGATTAAACCTCGGACTTCCCTCAAATTCTTGGGAGGCGGCATATCCCTGATGGCCTTAGCTTTGTCGGGATCAATCTCGATCCCTCTTTTACTCACAATGAACCCGAGCAATTTACCCGACGACACACCAAACACACACTTTTTCGGGTTCATTTTCAATTGGAACTCTCTTGACCTTTGCAAGACCTTACCCAAAACTTCTGGATGTTCCATCCTGGTCCTTGATTTCACCAATAAGTCATCCACATACACTTCCAGATATATGTGCATCATGTCATGAAATATGGCCATCATCGCTCTTTGGTATGTAGCTCCAGCATTCTTTAATCCGAATGGCATGACCACGTAACAATATGTTCCCCAAGGGGTAGTGAATGACGTCTTTTCCTAATCCTCTTCTGTCAAACGAATTTGATTGTATCCTGAAAATCCATCGATGAAAGAGAGGGTTTCGTAGCCTGCCGTGTTATCAATCAGCACATCAATGTGAGGTAAGGGAAAATCATCTTTGGACACGCGCGGTTAAGGTCCCGGAAGTCGATGCAAATCCTGACTTTCCCATCTTTTTTCATGACCGGGACAATGTTCGCCACCCATTGAGGATAAAGGACGACTCTAATGAACCTGGCTTTGTGGAGCTTATCGACCTCTTCCTTCATTTTCAAAGCCATCTGAGGGTGGAAACGCCTTAACCTTTGTTTTACCGAGATGGACCCTGGTTTTAGGGTTAAACGGTGTTCGACCAAGGTTGAATCCAGACCCGGCATATCCTCGTAGCCCCATGCAAACGTGTCCTTATATTCCTTGAGAACCTCAGTTAATGCCTCTTCTTCAGAGGGTGGTAGGTTGTCACTTATGAGGATGATCCTAGGATCTTCCTCAGTTCCCAAGTTGACTTCTTTGGTGGATTCTTCTACGGCGGTTGACGGCTCGTCGAATCTCCTCATTCCACTAGCGTATGCGCCCGCCGCATCCTCATATTCTTCACCCTCATCTTCAGTGGGGCATTCTTCATCCGTGATCTCGTAGACTCCATACCCTTCATCAGATGCACAGTCGCCCTCGCATTCTATTTCGGGTAGCTGGATGGGATTTTCTAACAACTGGGGAATGACAAGAAGGGCCTGACACCTGGCGGCCAAATCCAGAAGGAATCGACGAGGGATCTGTCTACCCTTGGATTTCTTCCTAGGTACTACCCTTGGCCTATCATTCCTAGATTGACTGACAATATTTACAGAAGAAGAGGAAGACGAAGAGGATGGTGTAGAATGTACAGGAGAAGACCCCTCAGAGGAGGGGTAGAAAAGGTCGCTCATCGGACCTTGGACGGGTGGTCCGCAAGGCGGTACGCACCCATGGGAGATGTAGGAGGTTTCCTCAACGAAGATGTGTTGTTGGGGAGTTTGAAAATTGACGTTTTTTTTTTCGTTTTCATTTTTAATGACAAAGCAGTGAAAAGAGATTGGAGGGGAGAGAAAATGGGTTATGGCTAGAGGATTGTGAGGCTCATAGAGCAGATCATGGTTGAAGACCTGGCGCGGGTTGAAAAGCCCGCGCAGGTATGTAAGCAAAGAAGGGGACCTGGGAAGATCATCAGACAATTGTCTGGCCCAGGAAGAAGATATCAGCAAAGGCTGAGACGAGTGGATGGAGAGGATGGCGGCTAATGAGCCGTCGACGGCAATGTTGAGGACGGATGAAGATCCATCGATGACAGAGTCCTTCTGGCGAGGACGAGGATAGTTTGGAACCTTGGCAAGAGTGGTAATATTCTCTGGTATTTCGGAGATCAATGGTGGTCCTTCAAGCTGCGGAGACGAGAACATCCTTTCCAGTGCAACGGAAATGTCCCGTATGTCGAACCATTTGTCCCACTCGCATTCCGGATCCTTGATCTTGCCTCTTTTGGTGATCCTCGGACATTTTTCAGCCAAATATATAGCATGTGATCCCCCATATGCTTCTCGTGGGTGATCTCCCATCTGAACAACGGGCCCTCTGTTGAAGTGGTTTGATAGAGTCCACGTGAGGGGCTTCCAATCTGCCTTGAATGGTCCTTTGAAGCCTAGGCCAAACCTACGGTTCGGCCTAATTTCTTTCGGCGGCTTGAGCATACCCTGTAACTATGCGCCCAGACCTTTTCCCTGTTGATAGCCGATGTTCCTCATAATCTCCCAACCTTTGGAGTGAAAAGGGAGACATGATGTTGTGGTTGCCCTGACCGGCTCCTTTGGTGCTAGTGGAACATGAGACGGATCACGTACGTCCAGCAGTGACAATATGGGCCGATGAGACGGCCAAACAGAAGGCAGAGAGGTGTTGATAGCATCCACTGTGTGAAGGACAGGTGTACTGACCACTTTAATAATTCTCCCATTGTAAGGAAACTTCATGCACTGATGGTTGGTGGAAGGCACAGCGTCCATGGCTTCGATGTAAGGGCGACCCAGTATAGCCTTGAATGTGGGGTCCATGTCGAGGACATGGAATTCCGTGGGAATTGCCATGGGGCCTAGTTCTGCCTTCAGAATAATCATCCCCTGCGGCGGCCTTTTGCTATTGTCATAAGCCGTGACCGTGATCGAGGAAGGTCTTATTTGTTCCTCGTTGACCCCACACAACTGAAGAGTGCTCATGGAGATCACATTTATGGATGCACCCGTATCCACAAGACACGGGTTTATGGATACCCCATTGATTTTTATTGAAACGCACAGTGCATATTTCCGAGCTTCCTTGGGAGCGAGCTCGTAGTTGTGAAACATAATGGCTGGTTGTGTGTCTGTTGGGGTCAGGACTGTCGAAATCTTCTCCACGGGATGGTCTTCATTAACCATGACTCTTTGAAGGTATTCCATTAAGGCTGCCTGGTGGGATGTGGATCTTTGAAGAAGCTCCAGGATGGAGATCCGGGCAGGTGTCTTATCCAGGTGTTTCAATAGATCATACTGTGTTCCAGGGATAGCTCTTTCTGGTTGTTCTGCATCATCCTTCTCTGGCTGAGATTGCTCGGGATTCTGACTGTTGTGGGGGAAAATCCTGTGGAAAATCCCTCCACTCCGGAGCACCATTGCCTGCGGCTTTTGTACCTCTGTGGGGGTAGCAGTGGATCTTAACAGGGGTTTGAGGGGTAGTAGTGGAGGAATGGTTGATGAAGCAGGGGTGACGACGGGAGCAGGGATTCTGATGAGGGGTTTGTTAGGTGGAGGCATGGCGGAGGTAGAGGGGATATTGCGCGGATTATGAAGGATAAGGGGTTTAGAAGGTGGCGGCGGAGGCAAAGTGGAAGTGGGTAAGGTTTGAAACGGGTGATGGTTTTGAGGTGGATGGTGGTTGATGAGTGGTTTTGAAGGCATTAGTGGTGATGTGGTGGAGAAAGACGGGGTTATGTATGGTTGACGGATGACAAGGGGTTTAGAAGGCGTAGGGGTAAATGTGGTAGAGGTGGGTGGTAAAGTGGGGGAGTGAGAGAAGATGAGAGGGTGTGAAGGCGTAGTGGAGAGTGTCGGTTGATAGGAGGTCGGGGTGCGGATGAGAGGGCGTAATGGTAGTGGAAATGGTGATGGTGATACTGACGCGGGTTGATGAGAGAGAGGTGCTACCCGGGCAAGGTGAGGGGGGTGCATGACGATAGGGTTGGAGGTAGAAAGAATGGAGGTACTTTCCTGGTGCCACACCTGCTCTCTCCCGACTTCCGGGAAGGAGGAGATGGGGTTAACCTGATGATTGGGCTGTTGGTGCTCCGGTAATGGATTCTGGATTATTCCCATGTCGGGTTGTTGTTGTGGGGCCTGCTGAGGCTGCTGTTGTTGTTGTGGTTGCTGCTGCTGCTGCTGTTGTAACTGCTGCTGTGGCCTCTGAGGAGGTCTCCTAGCCTTGAGAGCCGCGACGTACCGTCTCATCTCATCCCAATCTATTTGATGTTCATCATTCATATCATGGATGTAATCTTTGAAATGGAAGCAGTAATCTACTGTGTGTCCCGGCTGCCTGTGGTAGACGCAGTATTTGGAGGTATCAACATTGGGGGGTCACGCGGGCCTTTCTCTGGGTAGGGCGAGTTGGTTTGATGCCATGAGGGCATTAAAAATGTCTGTTAAGGTTTCTGGCAATGGTGGATAGTAGGCTCTCTTGGGACCGAGCGGCCTCCTTTGTTGCTGTTGGGGACCATAGTTCCCCGGGGGTGGAACTTGGTTGTACTGAAGCGGTGGTTGTTGTTGCTGAGGTTGTGGTTGTTGTTGTTGGGGTTGACGTAATGGAGGCATATTATCCTGGGGTGGATTATTTTGGGGTGGAGGACGAAGAGGGAAAGGACCCGATTGAAGGGGAAGTCGGGGCATTTGTGGAGGCCTTGGGTTGACTGCGTAATTGGCATTGTTGACCGCACCCACTTGCTCATTTGTCACAACCCCTTCTGTGGCTCCGCCCGGGACACCAGCGCCTGTCTTTCTGACCACTTTGGGCTTTGGTGACTCAAACATGTTCATGATGGGGGAGTCTTTTAGCTGGGTTTGGATGTATCGGGCCCTTTCATAGAGTTCCTCCATTGTAGTAAGTTTATTCATGGCCAGGACGTGTCTGAACTGTGGGGTTGCATTAGACACAATCATCTTCACTTGTTCGGGCTCAGAGAGGGTATCCCTTATTCTTTCCGCCAGAGACCTCCATCTATCAGCATAGCGGATAAAATCCTCGTCGGGCTTCATCTTTTCGGCCACTAAGTCGGTAATGGAGAGTGAGGGACCGACCCTATCCCTATATTTCTGCAAGAACCTTCTCTGCACTATTTCAAAATTCTCGGCCTCGCGGGGCTCCAGAGAATAGAACCACTCAAGCGCGGGACCATCCAATGATTTCCGAAAGAGGTATGCCAGGGACCTCTGATCGTTTTGCCAGTAGGAGGACTCATACATGAAGTCCTTGAGGTGAATGAAGGGGTTGCCGGTACCATTGTACCTGCGGTACGTGGGCATTTCGGAGGGGGGGAGATGAATGACGGGAAGGATTGGCAAAGCAACCTCCGGGGTGGCTTTCACGTCCACCATTCTTCTCAGATTTTGAAACTGCTCGTCCATGCGGTTGAACCTATTGAGGAGCGATTGGGCGAGCTCCTCTGGAGGTGAAGGTGGCACTTGCCACTGGGGGAGAAACTGTCTCCCGGAGACTTGAGGGGGAAACCCCGAATGAGAGGGAGCTGTCGGACCACCGACAGTTGGCCCTGGCTGAAGCGGTGTGTGGGGAACAACGGGAGTTTGAGATTGTGACGGGAACTGGAATGAGGGTGGTTGTTGGCTCGCTTGACCTTGAAGCGAGGGAGACTGGATGGCTTGCGCCAATGAGGGAGATGAAATGGCCTGCACGGACTCTTGGAGAGGTGCGATGGCCGGAGTTGATTCCTGGGGCGTGGGGGAAACAGATTTCCCTTTTAGAATGGCCTAGAAGGCCCGGAGCTGTTCAGAGGTAAGCTCCGTGTTGGCGAGGACGCCCAGTAAGGAAGTGATATCCTGTGGCGGGGACGTATCCCCGGTAATAACCTGCACCTCATGCGAGGGGTCATGAGAAGGACCCGAGTCCATAGCATAGACTCGCGGGTCGGCTGTCAAACCACGGCTAGGGTGGTTCTCCTCAAAAGACTCGTGAGACATGCTCACAGTTTTCCCAGAACGCAAAAACATACACTAGCAAGTAGGTAGCAGAGATTATCAAACAAGTGGATGCCTTTACGCCCTTTTTTGTGTTTTGATTTTGATGATTTTTTTTGTGTTTTAACGAGATCTGAAGTTCACACAAAATGGGGACCCTAGTTTATTTTTGTTTCACCGCCGTGTCAGCTAGGGTCTCTCGTCTCACCATGAATGAAATGACTAACTCCGGGGAATTTCAATGGTACAACCAGCCCAGTGAACGAAGAGGAGATTCTTCGATGTCGGGGACTTACGGAGGTCCCAGTGTAGGAGATTCTAGTCCGTTGAGAGGAATTCCCAAACGGAGAGTCCTTCCTTCACCGGGAAAGGGTGATCCTCAAAGAAATAAAAAAAGGATAGAAAAGAGGAATGGATGTATGCAATGGAATGCTGACAGATATATAGAGTAAGAAAACAACAGAAATAACAGACATATAAGAAACAAACAACGAATCACAACTGATAGTGCTGCCGTGAGCACAACGGGGGCGCGCGCGGGCGCGAAGGTGGAGAGGCACGGGTGGTGCCGAACTTGCAAGGGTAGCCGAAAGGAAGCAGTAGTGGTCCCACCGTGATCGCCAATCTGTGAGCGACGTCACGCGGTTCGGAGAAGAGCGGGGAAGAGGAAGCGGAGAGCGCGCGGGCTCCTTCTTTTTTGTTTGTTTGCTTGTTTTGCTGCAACACAGAGATGATAGAGAAGAGAGAAGGGGCCACCACGAGAGATTGCTCCGGCGGGGCGAGCGGGACAAGTATAATATAGCAAGATATGGGGTTCAAACGGCCATAGCGGGAAGTGACTCGCCGCGACCTCGGGGGGACGGGAATGGTGCAGAAATTAAATAACAAGAATTGAAACGGCCATTGGGGAAGTGACTCACCGCGGCCTCGAGAATATGAGCAGAATATAGCAGAATATAAAGGAGAATATAAGAACAGAGATTTAAACGGCCATTGGGGAAGTGACTCGCCGCGGCCTCGATGACAAGATGTGATCGCCAGGGGCCGAAAGACCCCAAAATAAGAAAGTGATCGCGCCTACCTCAAGAGCGGGAGATGGCGGGTTGCTTCTTCCTCTCCTTCCGGCCGACCGACGGAGAGGGCTTTCCTCGGGTACCCTTGCAAAACAACGACAAATAAATGACAAGTGGATTAGAAAGATGGAGGTGTAGTATTCAAATCCTTGCGATAAAAATAACGAAATGATGGCAAGACACACACCTGGTTGGTGTTATCTTTTAAACCCCTCTCGGACTCGAGTAGGAGGAAAATGAGATGATGGATGCAAGAAGTATAAGAGAAGAGGCGCCCTTGTGAAGGGGGATAGACGATGCAATATGATGAATGTAAAGAACTATGGAGAAAAAGGGGAGGGAAAGGCTTATTGGATGAGCCGAGGGTGAAATCCGACGGAGCTCCGGCAGCGTGGGGACGACGTGGAAGCGCGGTGGATGAAGACGACCTTCCTCTCGCGAGCGTGAGCACCCGAGAAGCCGGCAGAACCTCCACCTACAAAAGAACCCACGGGTTAGAAAATGACTCCGTAGCCTCTGGGCTCCGGCAGCCTATCGGATCACTTAGAAGCTCTCTTAGAACTGAGGGGGGGGGGCCTCTATTTATAGAGCTCCGGAGGGTGGAGGCGTCCAGGACCCTGGACACCTCCATCAGGGCCGAAATAATATTTTATTCCATTTTTATATTTTTTTTGGAATACTTTTGTGGAGGCGTCCAGGGTCCCGGACGCCTCAAGCAGGTCCACCGAAAGCCGACGACGGCCGCACGCGGTTTGGCACAACGCGTGGTTTTGTGAGCGGCGCCTCGTGATTCAAAAATGGGCGCGTCCAGCTGACTGGACGTCTCTATAATTTGGATTTTTCACACACGACAAACCGTCGTTCGGTGGCCGGCCTCCGTGAGGGTTTTTATGGGGGCGTCCAGGGGCCTGGACGCCTCCAAAATTATATTATTTTTTTTATTTTTCTTTTGTCTTTTATGCCAAGGCTGGCATTTTTATTTTTTTATTTATTTTTATGGAGGCGTCCAGGGGCCTGGACGCCTCCATTAATATGTATTTTTATTTATCTTTTGTCTTTTATGCCAACGGGTATTTTATATTTTTTTTATATTTGTTTTTATGGAGGCGTCCAGGGTCCTGGACGCCTCCATTAATTTATATATTTTTTATTTGATTTAAGCCCTGAGAAAATAAATAAAATAAATTAAAAATATGGGGGCGTCCAGGGGCCCGGACGCCCCCATTAAGACCCACCCGGGTCCTTAGATCAGGCGTCGGCGGGCGCCCGGCAGACACCCTTCTTGGTTCCGGAACCTTTTGATGCGTCTGACTGGTGTTGATGCCGTCCGAATGCCGTGATGAGACGATTCCGGATGCCGAAAAGGGCGGAAGAAGACTCAAGAAAAGGAAGCACTCAAGTGATTCAAAATGCGTAAGCCGTCACGGGGTGTTGTATAGTAATATGAGATTTTCTCAGGAGACGTCAGGAATGGCGTGTCTACACCAGGTTGGCCCGGGCGTGGACGGAGATCTTTCTTCAGTCAGGATCGTGCTCTCAGCGATGAAGTCGGCGAGCGCTTGGCCTTTCACAGCTGAGCGCGGCCGATAGAATATATCGTAGGCCCCGAGCATGATGGCCCATTTGACGAGTCGCCCCGAAGCTTCGGGGTGGGCCAGAATCTTCTTCAATGGTTCGCCGGTCAGCACGGTGATGGGGTGGCCCTGGAAATAGGGTCGGAGGCGCTTGGCGGAGGTAACCAACGCTAGCACGAGTTTCTCAGTTGCGGGGTACCTCCTCTCAGCCTCGTTGAGCACCTTGCTGGTGTAGTAGACCAGCCTCTGGACTCCCGAGTCATTTCTGACTAGGACCGAGCTGACTGTAGATGGTGTTGCCGAGAGATAGAGCAGCAAGACTTCATCCGGAACAGGCTTAGAGAGCACCGGGGGCGAGGCCAAGAACTCCTTAAGCTCGGCGAACGATCTCTGGCATTCCTCATCCTATGCGAACGTAGCAGATGCCAACTTGGGCCCCCTCAATAGCTTGAAGAAGGGTAGGCATCGTTCGGCCGCACGGGACAGGAAGCGGCTGAGAGCGGCGACATGCCCAGTTAGGTGCTGGACGTCCTTGATGCTGGTGGGCGGACGCATGTCCAGGATGGCCTGGACCTTGTCGGGGTTGGCTTCGATCCCACGTTGAGTGACCAAGAAACCCAGAAACTTCCCAGATCTCACTCCGAAGGCGCACTTGGCAGGATTGAGCTTCATGTTGTACTTCAGGAGGGTGCCGAAGGTTTCAGCGAGGTCGATGAAGTGGTTTTGGGCCTTGGGGGTCTTGACGAGCATGTCTTCAATGTAGGCTTCGACGTTCCGACCTAACTGCTCCTCGAACATGTGATTGACTAGCCTTTGATACGTAGCTCCAGCGTTCTTCAACCCGAAAGGCATCCGGGTGTAGCGGTATACGCCGTAGTCGGTGATGAAGGCGGTCTTCTCGACATCTTCTGGGTCCATCCTGATCTGATGGTAACCTGAATAGGTGTCTAGGAAGCCGAGTATCTCATTGCCCAAGGTTAAGTCAACCAATTAGTCGATGCTCGGTAACGGATAATAGTCCTTAGGAGTGGCCTTATTCAGATCGGTGAAGCCCACGCACATCCGCCATTTGCCCGAGGCTTTAGGTACCAGGATGACGTTGGCTAGCCACGTCGGGTACAGGGCCGGTCTGAAGAGGCCAGTCTCTTGTCCCTTGGTGACCTACGCCTTGATGATCGCCTGCTTTTCGGGTGCATGCTTCCTTCTGCGTTGCTAAACGGGCTTCACGGAGGAGTCGAGGTTGAGCTTGTGCATTACAGTCTCCTCTGGTATCCCAGGGAGTTGATCATCAGACCAAGCAAAAACTCGGATGTACTCAGAAAGGAATTTCTTCTATTGCTGCTGAACCTTGGGCGGTAGGTCGGCTCCGATCCTTACTCCTAGGGTCGGGTCATCGTTTAGGAAAACCGTCAGTAATTCGCCACCAGGTTCGGTGGTTGCGGTTTTATCCTCGACTCCCCGGGGGCCCTTGTCCTTCCCGTCCGGCCTTGTGGCCTCTACCGAGATATTGTAGCACCTTCTGGCCGTGGCTTGGTTAACTCGGACTTCCCCCAACCCATTTTTGGTGGGGAACTTCATTTTTTGGTGATAGGTAGATGGTACGGCCTTTATTCGGCTGAGGATCCCCCGGCCGAAGATGGCGTTGTACGCTATCATACCTTTAATCACTATGAAGCCCACCATGACCGTAACGGTTTTGGGTGGGGTGCCGAGGGTAACCGGAAGGCTTAGGGCTCCTTCGGGATAGGTGGCCAGGCCATTAAACCCGCAGAGGGGGGTTCAGACCAAGCAGAGTTTGGATGGATCCTCCCCCATCTTAAGGAAACAATCATAAGACAGTACATCAGGGGCACTCCCATTGTCAACCAGAATCCTATCTACGTTATAATGGTTTATTCTAGCAGAGATCACGAGGGCGTCGTCATGAGGGGTGGTCAGCCCTTCCAGGTCTCGATCGGAGAAGACTATGACATGGGGCTCACTCGGCGGGGCCTTAGGGGGCTCTACGGCTCAGCTCGCCCACTCGACATGACGCTTTCTCCCTCGACTGCTGTCGCCTCCTGATGCTGCCCCTCCGGAGATGACGTTGATGTGGACCCCTCGGGGGGCGTTGTCAATCTCCTCTGTGGCGCCTCGATCTTCTTTACGCTCGACAGTGAACCGAGCTAGGTGACCCAGACGGATGAGGCGCTCGATCTCGACCTGGATCTGATGGCAGTCACCGGTGTGGTGCCCGTGATCGCCGTGGAATAAGCAATGCTTGTCGCGGCTACGGTTCTTCGACCTCATCGGCTCAGGTTGGCGGAGGAGTCCTGAGTCTTTGATGTCTTCATATATCTCATAGACCGGTGCGGCTAGTGGGGTGTACCGCTTGTACTTCCGCTTGCGCTCCCCATCACGGTCTCTCTTCTTCCCCGAACCTGAGTTTGGCTCGGAAGCCCGCTTCTTGTCCCCCTCCCGACCCGAGCCAGTTGCGTCTTGGCAAGCATTGAGCACCTCTTCGCACTCGGCGTGACGCAATGCCAGAGTCACTAGCTCGGCAAGGGTCGAGGGAGGGTGGAGGATAAGTTTGCGGCGGAGATTCTCATCCCGGGTGCCCCCAGTCAGTGCGGTTATGGCTGAGGCCACGTCCAGGCGGGGGATTCTTAGGGCTTCCTATTTAAATCGGTGAATATAAGCCTGGAGTCTTTCCCCTTGCGCATGTTTGAGGGCCAGGAGCCCCGCTACCGACCTTGGGGGGGCACTTCCAGCGAAACTCTCTTTGAAGACTCGTCCAAATTGCTTGAAGTCTCGGATGGACCCGGGGGCGAGGGCCCGGAACCATACTTGAGCGCCTTGGACCAGGGTGGTCACGAAGGCTCGGCACTTGATGGCGTCGGACGCTCCGTGCAGGGTCATCAGAGCGTCGAAGCTGTCGTAATGATCGGCCGGGTCGCCCTGGCCGTCGTAGGACTTGAAGGTGGGGATGGAGGTTCTGGGAGATACCTCTGCCTTCAAGATGTACTCGGAGAATGGGGATTTCTCCTCGTCCCCTGGGAAAGAGGTCTTGATGTGACACACCCTTGGACTTAAGCAAGCAAGCACATTCGCATTCAAATGGACCGATATGGGCCACCGCTCTCCCATCGCTCACCCAAGCCTGGGGTGACTTGGCGATGCCAAGTGGAGGATGTGAGGGTTGGGCCCTTTCTAGTAGAGGGACAGCAAGGCCAAAGTTTGTTCCCCAAAGGTGTGGAGGCCCAATTCAATGGGGCCGACAAAGTGCCGAGGGCACCGGCTTCATTCTTCCCCACGGTGATCTCTCAAAGCAACGGGGCTTGAGGATCGAGCTCTCACTCTCACGGCCAGTGGAACTATGAACTAATATTGAAAGACAAGCACTAAATTGGAGCTAGGTTTGAGCACTTACTCGACCGTTTTGAAGAAACCGGTCCCGCTCGGAGACGTGGGCGAGCGGGGAAGCGTGGGTTCCCCACACGCCGCGCCGGGGTAGCTTGACCTGCTCAAATTGTTACAACACTACACCCCATGCAAGGGGGGATCTAGGGGTGGGGGTCAACTGATATTACATCCAAAACTACCTCCACACAGGGAGGGGCCTTCAGCCGGCCAAGCGGGGAGGGGTGACACCAAACTAGCGATCAACAAGGAAGCCGACGTCGGTTCTGTCCGCTGTCTGTGCTTCAGGACTGACTGATGGTTATCACGATGCTGTGGCCACTCCAGAATTTTGCCGATGACAAGACCACTTGGAGATTCTTCGTAGCTGGATCGGGATGATGCTTGAATGTTTTTTATTTCTTTGGGAACCGCTGCTGGTCGGGGTAGGGGCTTGAACAGGGTGGCAGACCCTCAGTTCTGACAGCTTCAGGTTTCTAACAGCTAGAAGAAGAGGATGCCACGACCGCTCCCGAACTCAGAATCAGGTGCCGCTGGAGCCGTTGGAACCTTTGACAGTTCTTCTTTGCATAAAAACTAGCGGGAAAGCCAAACGTTGTCAGAGAAGACCAGTGGGCTCTGAACTCTGATGAGAGGTCGGTGCAGACTATGGGGAAGCAGAACCGCGCACCCGGGGGAGAAAATTGATAACTCCTGGTTCCGGATGCCAAACTGAGCTCTTCTTTTTGGATAAGAAAGAAGACTTGTAGTAGAAGCTTTTTGAAGAAGAACTCTCGATCAGATTCCAAGCAGGACAGTCGCAGTTGGGTTTCCACTCCGGATCTGGTCTCCTGCCAGGGAGGCTTTGCGCAGTCGGGGAAGAATGACTCCCCTGGGCGATCACGAACTCAGAACGGGATGGGACCACCGCTGTTGCGAAGAGGACTGGGAGACGCTTCCAACAATGGCTCTTGATCCTTCAGAAACATCTGGAGGAAACCATGGTCGCCTCTGAAATCTGATACTCTTCTACAGATTTCCAACTGGGAACTGTAGGTTGAAGATGACGGGGGGGAATGGGGTATATGGGAGTGGAAATGGGGGTGGATGAGTGTAGGGAAAGCCCGGGCTATGAGGGGGTCTAGGAGGGGGTATTCTAAGGTGGGGTAAGGGAAGAATGGGGTCTGGAAGGGGGTCTAACACGTGGTGGGTGGAGGAGCTACGAATTTGGGAAGGTGGGTGAGAGGGAAAGGGTATTTGAAAATGGGTTTAAGGGTGGGATTAAATTTTGGTCTTGGGGGATGGGAAGAGGTGTGTGGAGAAGGTAAAAGGGGGCTTGGGGAGTGGGAATTCTCCCTTGGGAGATGAGAGGGTGCTTGGGGAAGGGGAGTGTGTGGTTGGAGGGTGGAGTGGGGAGTGGTGGAATCTCCCTTGGGGCTGGGGTGGAGTTAAGGTGGGTTGGTGGGGAGTTGGGGATGAGTTATTGGAGGGGGGAAGAGAGAGAAAGGTGGTTGGGAGGGGAGGAGAGAGAAAGGGGCGCATGTTTTAGAGAGAGAAAGTGGAGGAGAGAGAAAATGACTTATTAGAGAGAGAGAGGTAGAGAGAATCACTCTCAAGGGTTTCTCACCCAACTAATGGAATCTCTCCAATAGGAAATTTGAACTCTCAAATGGCAATTTTCATTCATTGATTCATTAGTTCAAATGGAGGAAATGGGGTCCTATATATAGGCAACCCACATTTCTACAAAAGTCCCTGACTCTTACTACAATGACCAAAGACCAAGGGGGTAGGGGCGCCCCTGGGCCTAGCCCAAAGAATTGGACCCAATAACCATTCTAAACAATCTAATGACACTTAACCTAGGTAGATGACTCATTAACCTAGGTACATGACTCAAATAAAAGAAAAAATACATCAAATGACTTAAATAAAAATTACATAGGACTCAAAATTAAATAACTAGACCATGCCGGATGCAACCGGGGCGAGGAGACGAGCTGTGAACGTGGGCATGGGAGGTGATGTTTGATAAGTGTCCATTTCTTATGACAATTCATTGCATGTACAGCATTTTATGTGCATATAATTAGGTAATTATGCATATTTCATAGTTAACCTCAACTCCGCATTTAAATTAGAGCTTTCACGTAAATTGATTAATTTGATTGTCTTATTTAATAATAAATTAAAGTTGAGGGCCATGAGCATTAATTCTCTATTGCATAATCATGAGCATTTGAGATTTATGTGCACATTGTGGTAATTTTTATGGACTAAAGTGTAATTATGTGTGTGTAGGACACCAAAGGTAATTACAAAAGAAGCTGGGGACAAAATTGTCACCACTACTTTGACCAAGTCAAAAAACACATATTTTGGTTGGAGGGAAAAGAAAGTTCAAAATTTTGAATTCAAAGTTTGAAAAGAAGGAATTTAAAGTTCAAAGTTTGAAAAGGAGGAAAAGGAAATTCAAAGTTTGAAATAAAGGAGAGGAATGATGAGTCTTGGGAAGGGGGTTATCCCATGCCCAAGGAGGGTGTACTCACCTACTTTTTCTCTTCCCCATGCATCATATTCTACTTAAATCTTATCCATCCATCTCCTTTGATACAATCTCTACCCTCCATCTACCTAACTTTTCCTATAAATAACCCATGACAAGAAGGAGAAGGGTGTTCTTCTTTTGACAATTTCTCTCCCAACTTTAGGCCTCTGAGTTCTCCCTTGTAACTTCGTTTTCAGCTCATGCACTCTTCATCAAAGTTCTTTATTTTTAAGTTCTCTACAACGTCTTCTTCTGGTGCATCTTCTAGTTCCTTCTAGTTTTTAAGCTATTTCATATTATTCACTGTGCTGTCCGGTTCATCTGCAAACCCATGTTTCTCTCTGTTCTTTCTCATATTTCTTCCCATTCTCATCATTTTCTCCTCTTACTGTCTTCATGAAAGTTCTTTGTTTTTAAATTTTCTACAACTTCTTCTTCTACACCATCTTCTAATTGGTTTTTAAGATATTTCTCATTTTTCAACTTCATGTCCTGTCATTTCACTGTTCATCCGAGGTGTTAGTTTCTGCTATTTCTCTATTTTGAAGCTCTTCTGCCCTTCTTTTCTATCTGAGTTCTTCATCAAAGTTCTTCCTCTCTCCCTCCTCTTCAACTTCTTATTCCTGGGCATCCCATAATTCCTCTTGGGTTCAAAGTTATTCACCCTCCAAAGACTGCTTCAACGACGAAGGCGACTTCCTCCCGGCGTAGACGACATCTTCCACAAGGTTGTTCGTGATCCAAGGCCAAGAGAGGACGGCGCTAACATCACCATTGCTGCTACTATCTCCAAACTCCAAACTCCAGGTTTTTCTTGTGTTATTACTTTTGTGATATTTCACTTCATTGTAATCTCATTGTGTCATTAGTATAAACTTGTTTCACATTTCATGTACTCTTTCTTTTAAGTTAATGAAAGGAGTTGTTCTCTTGATCTAGTTCTTGCTCTTCTTCCCTCTCTATCTCTTTCTTCTATATCTTCTTTCCACTTCATGCAATTATTTTTTATAGCATAAGCGCATAGTCATGGTGTGTTCAATTAAGTGTTTGATTTGTTCATCATTTCACTATTTTCTTTAAGCAAATCCAAATCACAAGTGTTTTTCAAAGGACTCTAAGGTTTTTAACTCTAAAAATTTCTTCTTCCCTGTGGATTCGACCCGTGCTTGCCATAGTACTACATTCTCTTTTGATCATTTTGTGCGAGTTCGGTTTTAAGATTATTATGCGCGTGTTTTAAACGATGAACTTTCGCGTTATCAATTTTTGGCGCCGTTACCGGGGAGGAATGATGATTTTTGGTTTAAGAACTTTATTTTCCTTGTGTTTATAAGTGTACTAATATCTCTTTCTTTTTCTTATTTCTAAAGGTGAAAAAAAAAGAACGAGAGAACGCACTTCAAGAATCAAAGCTAAAAAATCAAAAAAAAAAAAGAAAAAAGAAAAAAAAGAAGCAGTTAAGAGGTAAGCTCTCCTCCCTTTCCTTAGTCTTTGTGTCATTTCATTTAAAAAGAAAAAGGGAAAAAGAATGAGGGAACGCTTTTCAAGTAAATATCCAAACTTCTCCTCCTTCATTTTAATTTCATTTCTCTACATTTCATATCTTGTGGTTAGATAGATTCACTAAATAAAAACAAAAAAAAATCATTACTTGAACTTCAATAAAAATCTTCATTGTAAGAGTAGAACCCACACTTCCATCTTTTAGGTCATGCATCATTTAGGATAGAATTTATTTTCCCTTGTTGTTTAATTATTGTTAATTACATTATTAAAGATTGCGGGAGGCAAGGTGAGTACTCTATTTTTTTCAAAAGCATGCTCATGCATTTCCATGCTTGCATAGAACCCCTTGTTTGAACTTGGTTTGTTGCATATCATTTCTAAAATATTCTAAGGGCAATACCCATAAGCAAGATAAGGTGGGGATTTCATCACCCTTCCTTAGCCCATAAACCACAATTCCCATGCATCTTTGCATCACCTAGACCTTAAATAAAATCCAGTAGACATTGGCCCTAGGTTCACACTGTGATTCTTGTGTTATTTGGGCTTACCCTCTTATGAAAATCGGTGCCTAAGGCAAGACGGTCGGACGGCAAACGCCTTAAGCGGGATAGTGGTTTGGCATAATTATGCCCCTACGAAAGTAGGGGGAACCTCCCACTACCCCACCCCTTACCTGGCCGGTGGAAATATTGAGGGTGAACTTAAGTTTCACTTTAGTCATTTTGTGAAACCCAATTTATAGGTCTAGGTCACATCTAGGACAGTAAGTAATTTGTGTGATAACTTGTTTGTGTTTACATAAAAATAAAAATAAAAATAAAAAAATCTCATCTTCTCTCTCTTCGTCCTAGTTTGTATCAAAACCAAAAAAAGAGAAAAAAATTAAAATAAAATTAAATTAAAATCATCTCTCTCTTCGTTCTAGTTCATGCAAGGTAGACGATCTCAACATCCAAACCTACTAGGACCTATTCAAGAAATTGAGAGAGTCTTGTATCCAGGGAACGATCTCCAACAAGATCTCATGGCCGAAAATCAAGGACCTCACCACCAAAATCTAATGGCCGAAAATCCCGATCCTCCAAAGCAAATGAAGGACTATTTCTTGCCCAATCAATACCAACCATCTTTCTATGTCCAAGCACCTCAGAACCAGGCAGTTCATTATGAAATCAAGTCTAGTACCATCCAAATGTTACCATCTTTCTATGGAAATCTCAATGAAGACCCTTACAAACATCTTGATGAGTTCCTTCAGATCTGCTCAACTGTTAAAATCTAGAATTTCTCTGATGATGCTCTTAGGCTAACTCTCTTCCCATTCTCTCTAAAAGATAAAGCCAAATATTGGTTAGGAGCCTTAGGTAGGATCATTGATACATGGGCAGAAATGCAAAAAGAATTTTTGAAGAAGTTCTATCCCATAGGGCGAACCAATACGATGAGAAGAGTAATTACTGGATTCACACAAAACCCAGGGGAACATATCCATGAAGCATGGGATAGACTAAAAGATTTATTGAGGAAATGCCCCCACCATGGGTTATCAAGATGGCAAATTGTACATGCATTCTATGAGGATTTGGCAGAGAATTATAGACAGATGGTGGATGCATCATGTGGGGGAGCATTCATGAGTAAGAGCGAGGATGAGGTTTATGATTTATTCGAAATACTTAGTGAAAATTCCATAAGCCATACCTCGCTTTCATCATATGAAAGAATGATTGGGCCTTCTAAGAGTGGTGGACTTTATGAAGTTAAGAGCCAAGGTGAGTGTGAGAACAAGATGGATATTAATGTCATAAACCAAAAGTTGAATAAAATAGATTTGTTGGCGCAAAAGATAGAGAAGGTCGATATGGTTGCCCAAAAGCTAGACCAGTTGTTGTCCATGTCTAGACAGGAACCCTCTTTCCCTTCTGCCCCTCAACCTCAACAATTCTCAACCCCAAGTCAAGAAGAAATATGTGCTTTGTGTTTGAGCCCTAGCCATTCCGTGATTGGGTATCCCACAGCAGCCCAACTCCCCCCATTTATCCAAGAACAAATCTTTGCTGCTCATGGTGTCTCCAAGCCCACATATGATCCTTATTCAAACACTTACAATCCGGGCTAGAGAAATCATCCAAATTTTTCTTGGAAGTCTAACCAAGGCCCATCCACCCAATCTCATCTCTCACACCATCCAAATTCAAAACAATCATTTTCCATGCCAAGTCAGTTAAACCAAAATCTCTCTTATGAGCCTCCTTTCCATCAACAATCACCTTTCCATCAAGCTCAGGCCCCATATCCTCAAGCTCAATTTGCTCAGGGCCAATTTCAGCAATTTTTTGCACATCGTTCACATCAACCACATTATCCACCACCTTCTACTCATCCCACTTTTGATGACAAGTTTGAACAACTCCAACAACTCATCCTTACCCAAGCACAATCCATTTCCAAATTGGAGAACCAGATAGGGCAACTTGCTGCCAATAACATGAGAAGAGAGGTAGGTCAGCTCCCTAGTCAACCGGTGGCCAACCCCCGCAATCAACAACCTCCAGGCTTCCCTCTAAGAGCTTCTATTCTTCCTCAACCCAATCAGTCAAACCAACCTCAGCTGCCCCCTCTATAGGCCCTCAATTCGAGAATGCCAAAACCATCTCTAGCCTTAGGAGCGGGAAAATTCTTAATGACCCTTATCAGGCTATGGATGTGGGTAGTAGTTCGGGCCAAGATGCCCACGAGGAGAGTGATAGTGAAGATGAGGAGCCAACAATTTTACAAGAAAAGAAGAGGCAAGAGGGGGGAGAAAATAAGCTGGACAAAGGGAAAGCAAAGGTTGATGAAGGACCCCAAGAGTATGTTCCTAAGGTCCCATTCCCTGATGCATTGAAGCTTAAAGCTCAAAAGAGAAAGCCGATCCAACAAG
Organism: Amorphophallus konjac; assembly: GCA_022559845.1. NCBI lineage: Eukaryota > Viridiplantae > Streptophyta > Magnoliopsida > Alismatales > Araceae > Amorphophallus > Amorphophallus konjac. Next base: position 144,416,554 of record CM040126.1, read on the forward strand.
AAGAACTAGTGGAATTGTTTAAACAGGTGAACATCAATATTCCACTATTGGATGCGATCAAACATGTACCGGCATATGCAAAATTTTTAAAAGAGCTATGTACACCAAAAAGGGAACCAAATGTAATAACACAAAAGGTCCGCTTGTCTGAAGATGTCAGCGCAGTTGTTATGAATCATTTACCTAAAAAATTGAAGGACCCCGAAGCTCCACTGATTTCTTGTGATATAGGTGGAATTACATTTGATAGAGCATTGCTGGACCTTGGAGCCAGTGTGAACTTGTTACCCACCTTTATATATGAGCAGTTTGATCTAGGGGAGTTGAAACCCACATCTATAATCCTTCAACTGGCAGATCGATCTGTAAAGACTCCGAGGGGACTATTGGAAGATGTGATTGTGAAGGTGCATGAATGTTATTTCCCGGTGGACTTTCTTATTCTGGATATAGCCTCGTCCCAGGAATTAAAGCACACACCTATCATTTTGGGACGTCCGTTTCTTGCTACGGCCAAGGCCAATATAAACTGTGCCACGGGGATGATAGATATTTCCTTTGGAGGAGAGAAGGTTTCTCTGAACGTGTTCAAAGCATCTCAATATCCAGACCATGAGGAAGAATGTAATGTCATTGATGTTTTTGAAGAACTAATTGAAGAAAGTCTGGAAGTTAATGAGGAATGCTTAGAAGAGGGTAGCATGCTCCAAGATTCCCCACTTTCTAGTGCACCCCACTCTAGAGTAGAACAACCCCCTCCACTTCAAGTTGAACCTATTCTTCCATCTTTGGATCAGCCGCCCAATCTAGAATTGAAGGCTCTGCCGGATCCTTTGAAGTATGCTTATCTAGGTCCTAATCAAACTCTGCCTGTAATCATTGCTTCCAACCTCACTGCTACTCAGGAATCCCAACTCCTAGATATCCTTCAGGAGCACAAGAGGGTGATAGGTTGGTCAGTGGCCGATTTGAAGGGTATCAGTCCGGATGTGTGTATGCATTACATTTACTTGGAGGATAATGCCAAACCGAGCAGAGAGATGCAGCGTCGGCTGAATCCAAGTATGAAGGAGGTTGTGAAGAAAGAAGTTGTCAAATGGTTGGATGCCGGGATCATATATCCCATTTCTGATAGCAAGTGGGTCAGCCCAACTCAAGTTGTTCCCAAAAAGTCATGGCTGACAGTTGTAACAAATGAGAAAGGAGAAGAAGTTCCCACACGATTACCAACTGGATGGAGAATCTGCATTGATTACAGAAAACTAAATTCAGCCACTAAAAAAGATCATTTCCCACTCCCATTCATTGATCAGATCTTGGAGAAACTGGCTGGGCAGAAGTATTATTGCTTTCTGGATAGCTATTCTGGGTATAACCAAGTTGCAATTTTTCTAGAAGATCAAGAGAAAACAACCTTCACATGCCCCTATGGCACGTTTGCTTTCAAAAGAATGCCTTTTGGGCTCTGCAATGCCCCTGCCACATTCCAGCGATGTATGATGTCCATTTTCTCTGAAATGGTGGGAGAATACTTGGAAGTTTTTATGGATGACTTTTCAGTGTTTGGTGATTCATTTGATGATTATTTGGGAAATTTGACTCGGGTATTGAAAAGATGCATTGAGTCGAATCTAGTGTTGAGCTGGGAGAAGAGCCATTTCATGGTAAGAGAAGGGATCGTTTTAGGCCATGTAGTTTCAAAGAAGGGAATAGAGGTTGACAAGGCCAAGGTTGATGTGATTTCTAATCTTCCTCCCCCTTCTTCGGTCAAACAGATCCGTTCCTTTCTTGGCCATGCAGGATTCTACCGCAGATTCATTCAAAACTTCTCCACCATTGCTCGACCACTTACACAATTGCTCGCCAAGGACACTCCCTTTCATCTTGATGAGTCATGTCTAGAGGCGTTCAATTCTTTGAAAGCGGCTCTCACACAAGCTCCCATTCTCTAATCTCCTGATTGGTCGCTCCCTTTTGAGATCATGTGTGATGCCTCAGACTATGCTGTAGGAGCTGTCCTAGGTCAAAGAGTTGAAAAGAAACCCGTGGTGATCTACTATGCGAGCCGCACCCTCGCTGATGTCCAAGTGAACTACACCACCACGGAAAAGGAATTATTAGCTATTGTGTTTATCCTCGAAAAGTTTCGATCATATCTGTTAGGGGCGAAAGTCATTGTTTATTCCGATCACTCAGCATTAAAATTTTTTATGTCTAAGAAGGAAGCCAAACCCCGTCTCATACGGTGGATTTTATTACTACAAGAGTTTGATTTGGAAATAAGAGACAAGAAGGGGTTGAAAAATGTTGTAGCTGATCACTTGTCTAGGATTGTAATTCCTGAAAGTGCCTCTATGTCTGATTCCTTCCCGGATGAACAAATTCTTTCCATCTCTCACACAACAACCCCTTGGTTCGCTCATATAGTCAACTACCTGGCAGTAGGGCAGATTCCCGAAGGGTGATCTAGACATGAGAAGGATCGATTCTTTTCTAAGGTAAGGCACTATTTTTAGGACGACCAGGAGCTATTTCATATGGGTCCAGATCAAATAATAAGAAGATGTGTCCCCGAGGAGGAGCAACAATCTGTTTTGAACTTCTGTCATAATCTCGCTTGTGGGGGACATTTTTCAGGAAAGAAAACATCGGCGAAAGTGTTGCAGAGCGGATTCTATTGGCCCACATTATTCAAAGATGCTTATGAATTTTTCAAAACATGTTTAAGGTGTCAAGCCGTGGGAAACAATTCAAAAAGAGATATGATGCCGCTCAGTCCCATTCTGGTAGTAGAAATTTTTGATGTTTAGGGAATAGACTTTGTGGGACCATTTCCACCTTCATTTGGCAATGTATACATTTTGGTGGCAGTGGACTATATTTCAAAATGGATTGAAGCTATTGCTACTAGGACAAATGATCACAAGGTTGTGATGAAGTTTGTGAAGAAACACATCTTTTCTAGATTTGGTTGTCCTAGAGCTATCATTAGTGATGGGGGCTCTCACTTTATTCATTTTCAATTCTGAACTCTACTTTGCAAATATGGTATCACTCACAAGCTCGCTACCCCCTACCATCCCCAAACCAGTGGCCAGGTGGAAGTGTCAAACAGGGAGATAAAAACCATTCTGCATAAGACAGTTCGGCCAGATAGAAAAGACTGGTCCGAGAGACTATATGATGCACTCTGGGCCTACAGAACTGCATTTAAGACTCCTATTGGCATGTCACCTTACCGTCTCATTTTTGGAAAAGCATGCCACTTGCCTGTAGAGCTTGAACATAGAGCATATTGGGCCATCAAACAAGTCAACTTTGATCTCATTCAAGCCGGGGCCCAAAGAGCTCTACAACTCAATGAATTGGAGGAACTAAGAAATGAAGCCTATGAAAATTCAAAAATCTATAAAGCCAAAATGAAAGTCTTCCATAATAAGCATATTCAAAGGAAAACTTTTCAACCAAATCAGAAAGTATGTCTTTTTAACTCTAGGCTGCGCTTGTTCCCTAGAAAGCTCAAGTCCAGATGAGATGGACCGTTTGTAGTTGTCAAAGCTTTTGACCACGGTGCCGTCAAAATTTTGAATCCTAAAAATGGTCAAATTTTCACTATCAATGGTCAAAGATTGAAATCTTATTTGGAAAATGATCAGTTACAAAAAGAATCCATTGTCCTAAGTGGTCTGGAATAAAATCTTCGTGAGCTCTCATGCGTCTGGCTGAAGATGGAAAACTTAGCGCTTCTGGGAGGCAACCCACAGTTTTGGTTGTTTTGACATTTTTTGTTTGAGTGTGTTTTAGTAGTCAGGTTAAGGCCAAGGAGAGGAAGTCATCGCCGCCTATGACATTGATGGAGGTTTCGTCCCGCATATCCGGTTGTCTCTTTCCCACTCAGAAGTATTTATTGATACATTATTCTTTTGCTTTCAATTCTACATGCCATTGAGGACAATGTCATTCAAGTTGGGGGGGAGAGAAATTTTCATGATACATATAGTACAACCTGATAGGAGTTTTGTCTTGCATAAAGATGTAAACCCTATTTTGAGTTTCATGATTCATGCTTAAATTAAAAGTAATTCTGGAATAGAAAAGGCTAGGGAGAAGGATGATGAAAAATCTAGCCATGGAAAACTGATATAAGAATCCCTTTAAAGTTCATGTGCACTAAAAAAAAATATTTACATTACACACTAATGAAACAAGTAAGACAAGCCCTCTGCTATTTTAGGTATATTATCTGATATTCTGCACTTCTTAAGAAAAGAGATCTTTATACAAAGCTTTCTGCCAAATTATCTATCAAATAAGTGCAATGGCACTATGAAAAAAAAAGAAGAAAAAGAAAAAGAAAAAAAAAATATCATGAAAAATGCCCCTAATCTTAGTAACCGAGCCTACTTCACCTAAGACGTGTTGAGGTTCGCGTAAAACGGAAAAGGGAACCTAGATCTGCGAAACTGGGCCTGCTTCTCCTAAGGTAAGAGTCGAGGTTCACGTTGAGCAGTGAAGGGTAGTGCAGCATCATGTGTGGTATAAAAGATCCCAAAGGGAAAAAATAATAAGGCAGACAAAAAATTAATATACTTAATGCTCTGATCTAAGAGATGCAGGGTTGAAAGACATTTGCTTGGAATAGCGAATGGGGGATGCAATTATCTAAGCTGTGGATTTGGTAGTTACACATGCACAAGTGCTATTGAGCTTTAATTTGAATTCTTAATCATGTACTATTAAGTTCATACATAAGGCTAGTGTGCATTAATGATTCTAGATTCCTAATCTTTGGTTGATTCTATGAAGGGATAACGGGATATGAGAGCATGAATTTTACAAACTCTTGTTAGTCCTAAAATTTAACTTATTGGCATTGCTAAGGGACTAGCAATGAGTAAGTTGGGGGTGTGATAAGTGTCCATTTCTTATGATAATTCATTGCATGTACACCATTTTATGTGCATATAATTAGGTAATTATGCATATTTCATAGTTAACCTCAACTCCGCATTTAAATTGGAGCTTTCACGTAAATTGATTAATTTGATTGTCTTATTTAATAATAAATTAAAGTTGAGGGCCATGAGTATTAATTCTCTATTGCATAATCATGAGCATTTGAGATTTATGTGCACATTGTGGTAATTTTTATGGACTAAAGTGCAATTATGTGTGTGTAGGACATCGAAGGTAATTACAAAAGAAGCCGGAGGTAAAATTGTCACCACTACTTTGACCAAGTCAAAAAGTACATATTTTACTTGGAGGGAAAAGGAAGTTTAAAATTTTGAATTCAAATTTTGAAAAGAATGAATTCAAAGTTCAAAGTTTGAAAAGGAGGAAAATGACATTCAAAGTTTGAAATAAAGGAGAGGAATGATGAGTCTTGGGAAGGGGGTTCTCCAAAGCCCAAGGAGGGTGTACTCACCTACTTTTTCTCTTCCCATGTATCATATTCTACTTAAATCATATCCATCCATCTCCTTTGATACAATCTCCACCCTCCATCTACCCAACTTTTCCTATAAATAGCCCATGACAAGAAGGAGAAGGGTGTTCTTCTTTTGGCAATTTCTCTCCCAACCTTAGGCCTCCGAGGTCTCCCTTGTAAGTTCGTTTTCATCTCATGCACTCTTCATCAAAGTTCTTTGTTTTTAAGTTCTCTACAACTTCTTCTTCTGGAGCATCTTCTCCTTCTTTCTAGTTTTTAAGCTATTTCGTATTTTTCACTGTGCTGTCCTGTTCATCTGCAAACCCATGTTTCTCTCTGTTCTTTCTCATATTTCTCCCCCTCCTCATCATTTTCTCCTCTTACTGTCTTCATGAAAGTTCTTTGTTTTTAAGTTTTCTACAACTTCATCTTCTACACCATCTTCTAATTCTTTCCGATTTTTAATATATTTCTCGTTTTTCAACTTGATGTCCTGTGATTTCACTGTTCATCCGAGGTGCTAGTTTCTGTTATTTCTCTATTTTGAAGCTCTTCTGCCCTTCTTTTCTATTTGAGTTCTTCATCAAAGTTCTTCCTCTCTCCCTCCTCTTCAACTTCTTATTCCTGGGCATCCCATAATTCCTCTTGGGTTCAAAGTTATTCACCCTCCAAAGACTGCTTCAACGACGAAGGCGACTTCCTCCCGGCGTAGACGACATCTTCCACAAGGTTGTTTGTGATCCAAGGCCAAGAGAGGACGGCGCTAACATCACCATTGCTGCTACCATCTCCAAACTTCAAACTCCAGATTTTTCTTGTGTTATTACTTTTGTGATATTTCACTTCATTGTAATCTCATTGTGTCATTAGTATAAACTTGTTTCACATTTCATGTACTCTTTCTTTTAAGTTAATGAAAGGAGTTGTTCTCTTGATCTAGTTCTTGCTCTTCTTCCCTCTCTATCTCTTTCTTCTATATCTTCTTTCCACTTCATGCAATTATTTTCTATAGCATAAGCGCATAGTCATGGTGTGTTCAATTAAGTGTTTGGTTTGTTCATCATTTCACTATTTTCTTTAAGCAAATCTAAATCACAAGTGTTTTTCAAAGGACTCTAAGGTTTTTAACTCTAAAAATCTCTTCTTCCCTGTGGATTCGACCCGTGCTTGCCATAGTACTACGTTCTCTTTTGATCATTTTGTGCGAGTTCGGTTTTAAGATTGTTATACGCGTGTTTTAAACGACGAACTTTCGCGTTATCAATGTCCCCATCATACTCCCGGGGTGCGGAGAACTTGACTCCGTCGAGTAAGTGTCCTTCCCTCCTCGGAGGGTGTAGAGTGGTACTGCCCACAAGTCTTCCGAACGAGACCGATCCATCCACCTGCCGAGATAGCGCTCGTATACCTTGCTCCTGGTGGTAGTGACCTATTCATCCAATATTCGTTCAATGCGCTCATGCTGGGCTCTCTTGGCTGGTGGTCTCTCCTCACGGATGGGTGCTCTCTCAACGGAGGGAATATGCTCAATATCCTCACTGGGTACCACCGTGGGTCCCTTATATGGCACTAGGTCGGCTACATTGAATGTGGGACTCACTCCATACTCCTCAGGGAGATCTAACTCATATGCATTAGCGCCAATGCACCTCAGGACCTGGAAGGGACCAGCCCCACGTGGCCTCAAATTGGAGATGACTCTCGGGGAGAGCCTCTCCTTCCTCACCATCACAAAGTCACCCACGTGGAATTCTTGGTGACGCCGAAGGGAGTCAGCCTGCCTTTTATAGATCTCATTTTCCTTGCTAATGTGCTTGTGAAGTTTTTCATGTAATTTTGTGAATGTTGACATTCTAGGGGTGATAGGTGGACCTGGGCAACCAAAAGTAGACCTATCATGTAATGATGCAGTGTAGACTTTGGTCAGCCTAGGTGGGCCGGGGCACCCGTAGGTGGCCCTATCATGCAAAGTGGTGATAAATATCGGGGGACCCGGACATCCGTAGATGCCTTTGACATGCTTAAGACCCATGATGAATGAAGGTGGACCATTACATCCGAACATGGACCACTCATACTTTCTACTTGACATGTGGGTGATATGAATGAATGGACCCAACATAGTGTTCATGCCAAGTGGTGTGATAAGCCTAGACACATGCATGTTTTTCCCAAGGGTGACTTCCATGTGTATAGGTGTGGGACAACCTTTGAACTCTCATTGGAAAGGATCGAATGGATGTAAGAAGGTGGTCATCATGGGGTGGAGCACAACCTTATTACCTAAAGATATGTGGCCCAAGGTCATGGCTCTCAAGGTGTAACCCGGGTCTAGGATGGGGTGGATTGGGTCAAACTTGGTGGGTTGGGTTAGGGAAAGGTGGGTGGTGGATAAGGTGGTTGGGTCCCATGGGTTCTTTAACCCCCATTGGAAGGGATCAAAGGGATCATAAAATGGGTTATCGAGGGGGAGGGGCCCTATGTCCTCAAGATCCTTAAGTGATGGTGGGTCATCCTCCTCTAATGAGACAATTGGGTCGAAGTTCTTTGTGAGTGGGTCGGCCATGAGTGGAGGGCTCGACGTTCTACTCGAGATAAACAACTCTAATTCGTGGATAGCATCGGGCTCATCGGGTATAGGGAGGAATAATAGGAGGTCACTAGTGTAGCAACCCATGGTGCACATTGAGGTGATGGACCCAATACATAGGTGTAGGAGGTCTAGGCTCCTAGGTTGTTGGGTCATGGGAGTCAACATGCCAGTCAACTCTAATTGCCATGCTAAGCCCTTGAGAAGATCCTCTAAGGTTTCCACTTGGTAGGATGTTTGGATTATGGTGTGATAGGATGAGAATGGTATAATGGGCAGGTTTTGCTCTATGGGAGGAGAAACATAGGACTTGATGGGGTGAATTGGTCTCTCCTTTAGCCATCTAGCTAGGGGCCCATCTGTGATTATAGTGCCTTTTGTGAAGGTTTGTGGCTCTTAAAGATCCAGAATATTTGAAGTGGTGAAGGGTTGAGGCTCTTCCTCACCATTGGTGTGAACTCGGGCTTCCTTATGGGCGGGGAGAGGGTCTAGGCTAGCAACTATTCCTATGTGAGTGGGTGTGGCCTCCTTTCTCAAGGGAATGGGAAGGTCTTTTGGAGATGGGGTGATGATGGTTGGGGCATGGTGCACCCGGGGTGGTGAGTGAGGTCAAACTTGGGTTGGGAGTGGAAGTAGTGGTGGCCTAGGTTGGGGTAGGGTTGGGGTTGGAAGTGGAAGGTGGGTTGGTTCAGTTTGGGTTGATTGGGGGGTGTACCCTTTTTAGGGGGCGATGGAGGGATAGTGGTGGGGACCAAGGAGAATTGTGGGGTATGAGTTTGGTGAGGGATTGTGGGTTGGGTGGTGGTGGCCGTCATGGGTCTAGGTGGAGGGATGGACACGGGGTCCACTTGGGTTTGAATGGTGATAATAGGGTGAGTGGTGGTCCTTATTTGGAAAACTGGGTCGGTTAGGGGTCTCTTCCCCTTGGGATCGGTCGGTTGTGGAGGGGGGGGAGTGGGGGCCAATTGAGTTTGGATAGTGAGGTTTGTGGAAGGGGGTTTTGGTTGGATTGTGGGGACCCTTGGGGGATTTGGTGGAGAGGTGGATGCTTAGTTTATTTGGGTCTTAAGGGAGAGGACTTGGTTACGAAGTGTAGTTATGATGATTGAGAGGTGATTTGTTGGGGGTGGTGGGGGTGGAGACCAAAGGTCGGTCTCAAGTTGGCCGGGTGGGGATGGAGGAGTGGTAGTGCTCCTCGGGTTAGGGGTGCTTGAGTAGGAGGGGTGGGAATGTTTGGGGATGTAGATCTTTCAAAGTTCTACTTTCATATCATCCCATTAGGAAATGGATGCTTGCCTCCTAACCCTTCTTAATCCCTCTATGTGTTCCCACTTACTCTTGGCTTGACCCCGAAATCGTCCCTTGGCCTTTCGGACTCTCGCGGATCCATATACCCAAGTCTTTTCAAAGTACTTTTCTATGGTAGCCTCCCACCTAAGATAGTCACTAAAATGTGATCTGTCATAGGTAATATCCCTATCTAGGATGAAGTCCATGGGTGGTGAGTAGGCTAAGTAGGAGGTGGCCATGATGATCGGGGGGATCAATGCAAGGGTCGGAGTGATGATGACTCCAATGCAAGCATGCCTGGAGAGGGAGATTTCTGCAGTCCATTCAAAGAGCAGCCCAACTAGGCCCGGCAGGGCCCAATGAGGCCAAGCTCACCCAAGTGACAGCCCACAGGGCCTACTTAGGGAAGAAAGCCCAATAAACAGCGCTCCAGGAAACAACCCTCCTAGGCGGCCTCAAGGCTCGAAGGGCCCGAGCATCGGTCAGGTCACGAGAAAGGCCCGCGCCTGAGCCATCTCTCCGCCTGGGAGAAGGAGGCGTAGGCTAGCCTATCCGACCCATCTTTTACCGAGCTAAGCCTATCGCCCGGATAGGGCTGGCCCCTCTGAGCTCGGAATGATCGACGAATGCTTATCTTTGTAGCCGTTAAGAGTCTGCAGCAGGTAGAAATTCAGGAAGGTAAGGGACTTCTTCTTCCCCACGATGATAACGCTCCCACGATAAGGTCATAAAAGCACACGATGAGGACGTAACCCCCACCTAAAACCCCTCGGCTGGCAGGACTCCAAGAGACGACGTACTATTTAAACCAGGGATACCCTCCGGCTAAAGGTAAGCCAAGAAAGGCAATCATACATCCAAAACCTCCTGAGCAAGAACCGCTTCACCCTTCTGGTGGAGAGGGATCTCGCGCACAAGCTCGTTCCTCCCTACTATTGCTCCCACCATAGCTCCACTGACTTAAGCATCGGAGGGTTTTCCCTAGGGATTCCCTCTGGGCCCTCTGATCCGTTTCCTTATCTTGCAGTTCACGATCTGGTGATCCTCAGCCCGCTAAGGACCAACGCGAGATTACGCCTCTTTAGCTAGCGCTGTCTGTGGGAAACGCACGAAAAGCCAGTATGGTGCGAAGGAGCTCTGGGAGGAGGTCCGCCGGCGACAGGGGTAAGGCCGTGGTAGCGGCGAGCGATGGCCCTTCTAGGGCCTCACAGAACCCTCCCTCAAACGCCAGCGTCCCCGCCGACGGACCGCCACCCCCTCCTGCGGCAGTAGGGCTACCCCCCAACGGTGACGCCGAAGCCTTCCAAGCCCTCAACGCGAAACTGGATATCCTTGTGGAACTCATGAAGAACCAGGCGGCTAGGGATGGAAGGTCCCGCGCTCCGTCAGGGAGCCCTCCCCGCAAAAATACGTCCCAACACACCGCCGGAGGTCGCTTCACTCTCCGCGGCCAGCAGCTCATCCACAACAGGATTGGAGGACCCTCGCAGGCTCCGCCTTAGGAGCAAGAGGCTTCCTCCATGCCAAGAAGGGGAAAACTGGGGGCACGGCATCCAAACCCGGAAGCTGACGTTCCTGGAGATCGCCAAGACGCTCCCCTCAGCCCCACGGCACGATAGCAACCAGAACTATCCCTACGGATGCGAGATTTCGAGAGACGCTTTACAGAACAGGAGCGCGCCCTCCGCGCCCTACAGAAAACCTCTTTCCCGGAGGATGAGGAGAAATCCCCGTTCTCCGAGTACATCTTGAAGGCAGAGGTATCTCCCAGAACCTCCATTCCGACCTTCAAGCTCTACGACGGCCAGGGCGACCCGGCCGATCATTACGACAGCTTCGACGCTCTGATGACCCTGCACAGAGTGTCCGACGCCATCAAGTGCCGAGCCTTCGTGACCACCCTGGTCCAAGGCGCTCAAGCATGGTTCCGGGTCCTCGCCCCCGGGTCCATCCGAGACTTCAAGCAATTTGGGCGAGTCTTCAAGAGAGTTTCGCCGGAAGTGCCCCCCCAAGGTCGGTAGCGGGGCTCCTGGCCCTCAAACAAGCGCAAGGGGAAAGTCTCCGGGCTTATATTCATCGATTCAAATCGGAAGCCCTGAGAATCCCCCGCCTGGACGTGGCCTCAGCCACAACCGCACTGACTGGGGACACCCGGGACGGGAATCTCAACCGCGAACTTGTCATCCACCCTCCCTCGACCCTTGCCGAGGTAGTGACTCTAGCACTGCGCCACGCCGAGTGCGAAGAAGTACTCAGCGCTTGCCGAGACGCAACCGGCTCGGGTCGAGAGGGGGATAAGAAGCGGGCTTTTGAGCCAAATTCAAGCTCGGGAAAGAAGCGAGACCGTGATGGGGAGCGCAAGCGGAAGTACGAGCATTACACCCCACTAGCTACCCCGGTCTATGAGATTTATGAAGACATCAAAGACTTGGGACTCCTCCGCCAGCCCAAGCCGATGAGGTCGAAGAACCGTAATCGCGATAGGCATTGCTTGTTCCACAGCGATCACGGGCACCACACCGGTGACTGCCACTAGCTCCAGGACGAGATCGAGCGCCTCATCCGTCAGGGGCACCTGGCTCGGTTCACAGTCGAGCGCAAGGAAGATCCAGGCGCCGCAGAGGAGATCGACAACGCCCCCCGAGGGGTCCACATCAACGTCATCTCCGGAGGGCAGCATCAGGAGGCGACAGCAGCCGAGGAAGGAAGCGTCATGCCGAGCGGGCGAGCCGAGCCATAGAGCCCCCCAAGGCCTCGCCGAGTGAGCCCCAGGTCATAGTCTTCTCCGACCAAGATCTGGAAGGGTTGAGCACCCCGCATGATGACGCCCTCGTAATCTCGGCCACAATAAACCATTGTAACGTAGATAGGATTCTAGTTGACAATGGGAGTGCCCCTGATGTGTTGTCTTATGACTGTTTCCTTAAGATGGGGGAAGATCCATCCAAGCTCCGCCCGGTCTGAACCCCCCTCTGCGGGTTTAATGGCCTGGCCACCTATCCCGAGGGAGCCCTAAGCCAGCCGGTTACCCTCGGCACCCCACCCAGAACCGTTACGATCATGGTGGACTTCATAATGATTAAAGGTATGATAGCGTACAACGCCATCTTCGGCCGGGGAATCCTCAGCTGAATAAAGGCCGTACCGTCTACCTATCACCAAAAAATGAAGTTCCCCACCAAAAACGGATTGGGGGAAGTTTGAGGTAACCAGGCCGCGTCCAGAAGGTGCTACAATATCTCGGTGGAAGCTACAAGGCTGGACGGGAAAGATAAGGGTCCCCGGGGAGTCGAGGATAAAACCGCAACCACCGAGCCTGGTGGCGAATTACTGACGGTTTTCCTAAACGATGACCCGACCCTAGGATTAAGGATCGGAGCCAACCTGCCGCCCAAGGTTCAGCATCAATATAAAGAATTCCTTTCTGAGTACATCCGAGTCTTCGCTTGGTCCGATGATCAACTGCATGGAATACCATAGGAGACCGTGATGCACAAGCTCAACCTCGACCCCGCCGTGAAGCCCGTACAGCAGCGCAGAAGGAAGCATGCACCAGAGAAACAGATGATCATCAAGGCGCAGGTCACCAAGGGACAAGAGATTGGCCTTTTTAGACCGGTCATGTACCCAACGTGGCTAGCCAACGTCGTCCTGGTACCTAAAGCTTCGGGTAAATGGCGGATGTGCGTGGACTTCACCGATCTGAATAAGGCCACTCCTAAGGACTGCTATCCGTTACCGAGCATCGACCAATTGGTTGGCTCAACCTCGGGCGACGAGATACTCAGCTTCCTAGACCCCTATTCAGGTTATCATCAGATCAGAATGGATCCAGAAGATATCGAGAAGACCACCTTCATCACCGACTACGGCGTATACTGTTACACCCGGATGCCTTTCGGGTTGAAGAACGCTGGAGCTACGTATCAAAGGCTGGTCAATCACATGTTCGAGGAGCAGTTAGGTCGGAACGTCGAGGCTTACATTGACGACATGCTCGTCAAGACCCCCAAGGCCCAAGATCACTTCACCGACCTCGCCGAAACCTTCGGCACCCTCCTGAAGTACAACATGAAGCTCAATCCTGCCAAGTGCGCCTTCGGAGCAAGATCTGGGAAGTTCCTGGGTTTCCTGGTCACTCAACACGGGATCGAAGCCAACCCCTACAAGGTCCAGGCCATCCTGGACATGCGCCCGCCCACTTGCGTCAAGGACGTCCAGTGCCTAACTGGGCGTGTCGTCGCTCTCAGCCGCTTCCTGTCCCGTGCGGCCGAACGATGCTTGCCCTTCTTCAAACTTTTGAGGGCGGCCAAATTGGCATCTACTACGTTCGCATGGGATGAGGAATGCCAGAGAGCGTTCGCCGAGCTAAAGGAGTTCCTGGCCTCGCCCCCGGTGCTCTCCAAGCCCGTTCCAGGTGAAGTCTTGCTGCTCTATCTCTCGGTAACACCATCCACAGTCAGCTCGGTCCTGGTCAGAAATGACTCAAGAATCGAGAGGACGGTCTACTACACTAGCAGTGTGCTCAACGAGGCTGAAAGGAGGTACCCCGCAACCGAGAACCTCGTGCTAGCATTGGTTACCTCCGCCAAGTGCCTCCGACCCTATTTCCAAGGGCACCCCATCACCGTGCTAACCGGCGAACCATTGAAGAAGATTCTAGTCCACCCCGAAGCTTCAGGGCGACTCGTCAAATGGGCAATCATGCTTGGGGCCTATGATATCTCGTACCGCCCGCGCTCTGCTATGAAAGGCCAAGCGCTCGCCGACTTCATCTCCGAGAGCACCATCCCAACTGAAGAGAGATCTCCGTCCCCGCCCGGGCCGACCTGGGAACTGTTCGTCGACGGATCTTCTAACTCGGCCGGTAGTGGTGCAGGGATCCTCCTGAGGTCCCCTGAAGGAGTAGAACTACAGTACGCCATGAAATTCAGCTTTCAGGCGTCCAACAACGCTTCCGAGTACGAGGCCCTTATCTCGGGAGCTCGCATGGCTCGACGGTTGGGGGCTGAGCGAGTCAAAATCTACACCGACTCCCAGCTGGTCGCTAGCCAAGTCAACGGCGAATACGAAGCTCGAGAGGCCCCAATGGTCAAATACCTCCAGCTGGTCAGAGACCTGGCCCAACAGTTCGAGGGATTCGAGGTAGTCTGAATAGCTCGGGAGGAAAACTCCCGAGCGGACGCCCTCTCTCAATTAGCCTCCTCTCTCGACCCTGAAGGTACCCGATCAGTCCTCCTTGAAGAGCTAGAGCGCCCGAGCATTGACTCGGAGCTCCTGGCCGTTGACTCGGCCCTTCCAAGGGACTGGCGCTCCCCCTACCTATCTTGGCTCCAGGACTCCCGAGAGCCCTCCGACCCTCGGGAGGCACGCCGAATGAAGTATCAAGCCCGGCGCTTCGTCATCCTCGACGACACTCTCTACCGGAGGTCCTTCTCTGGTCCCCTCCTGAAGTGTCTCGGCCCCGACGAGGCCAACCGAGCCATCCAAGAGACTCATGAAGGCCTGTGCGAAGCGCATTCAGGAGGAAGGTCTCTAGCCAGGATCCTGCTACGACAGGGGTACTGGTGACCAACCTTGCAGCGCGACTGCACGGCTCGCGTACAGCAGTGCGATCGATGCCAGCGATTCGACCACTTGGTCCCTCAGCCGGCTACGGAGCTCATCACCCTTACCGAGCCCTATCCCTTCGCTCGGTGGGGGATCGACATTCTCAGGCCGTTCCCTACGGCTCAGTCCCAGAAGAAGTTCATCATCGTCGCCATCGACTACTTCACCAAATGGATCGAGGCCGAAGCCACGGCGAGGATCACCGAGATAGTCATCTGGAGTTTCGTATGGAAGTCGATCATTTCTCGCTTCGGCATCCCCCGGGTGATAGTGAGCGACAACGGTCGGCAATTCGATTCTCGTTATTTCCGAGATAGATGCGCCGACCTAAACATTCGCAACCACTTCACTTCGGTCGCCCACCCTCAAGCCAACGGGCTAGTCGAAAATGCCAATAAAACTATCTTAAAAGGCATAAAGACCAGACTCGGCAAGGCCAAGGGTAGCTGGCTCGAGGAACTGCCCAGCGTACTTTGGTCACACCGAACGACTCCCAGAACGGCAACCGGTGAAAGTCCTTTCCAGCTGTTGTATGGCACTGAGGCCGTCATTCCGTTAGAAGTTGCCAACCCGTCTCTCCGAGTCATCCGCTACTCGCCCAAGGCAAACGAACAAAAGTTACTCGAGAACCTCGACCTGGCTGATGAACTCCGAGAGATCGCCAGTATCCGAGCTACGGAGTACCAATGCCGCCTCACGCGATACTACAACGCCAAAGTCTGAAACATGCGCTTTCAACCGGAGACTTCGTCCTCAGGAAAGCCGAAGCCTCTCGACCACTAGAGGCGGCGGGCAAGCTATCCCCTAACTGGGAAGGCCCCTACCGAGTGGTCGAGATGCTCGGGAAAGGTGCATACAGGCTAGCTACAACGGAAGGGGAACCCATCCCTCGGACGTGGAATGCAGCCGTACTACGCAAATTCTACTTTTAAAGTTGTGCAAACAATTTGAGGGAAATAAAACTCTCTTCTTTTCATTCAATTATTGGTACATCAGAAAGGCAAAAGCCAGTACATTGCATAGCAAAAAGCAAAAAATCCATCTAGCACCACGGCAAGAGGCCATCGCTCGCCCGACTCGGTCTTGATCTCCTTGCGTCCAGCCACTGACTCTGCCTCGCGTAGAAACTGGCTTGGTCAAAGGGCGATCGACCCAGTTGGCTCAGGTGGCCCATGACAAAGGTGACGGAGGGATTAAAAAGAAGGAAGGCTACCTTCCAAGTTGAACTTGGAAGAGGAAGAGGGAAGGAATGCGCAGGGAAGCCCCCCCAACCTGCCAACTCTTTGGAGCGCATGGAGAGTGCAGGCACCCTCCGAAGATTGAAAGAAAGGAAGAGCAGAAGAGGGAAAAAGACGCTGCTAGAAAGAAAAAGAAACCAGCAGAGCTGGATAAGAAGGCAGGGGAAGGCCCGGAGGGGATGGGCATCACGGATGCCCCCATCCGTCCTCCATCTCACCCCCCTGGAAGCGTCGCCGCAACTGATAAAGGGTAAACGGCGTGCCTCCGCACGTCGAACCCTCTCCAGATCCGCGCGACGACCATCGGACCTGTTTCAACCCCGCGCGACGACCATCGGACCTGCTCAACAGCCCAAGGCAGCAAGAACTCTCTGCTCCTCCATCACCGGCACCGTCGTCTTCCGAAGGATCCTCCATGCTCCGAATGCAACGGCACAGCGCAACGTGGAGAAGGGGCGAGGAAAGACTGTTAGCGAAAATCCTAAGCGGTGGAGAGGGAGGGACGCCCTTCGGTCTTTTTATAAGGCTAAGGGAGGCTACTTGCCTTAAATGACTCCCCCCTCAAAAACACGCCAAAGGATTTTTCCCCTCTGAACGGTCACCTCAAATCCCTCATTTTCCGCCTCTGCGGGATACACGAAGCGGCCTGGCATTCAAAGTGTGAGAAAACGGAAGGACACCCTATCAGGAATCCATCCAACCAGTGTGCAAAAATCACGTAGGACGTATCGGCACTTTCCAACTACTACCGATACGCTAACCAAATTACGGCAAGGAACGCAAGAAGCAAGTAAGTCATTTATTGCCTCACAAAAAGAAAATCTTTCTTTTTTTTCAGAAAAGGAAAAGAGGCAAACGGAGAAAGAGGCAAAACAAGGTAAAATACATCAGGCCTCGGGCCCACTTTGAAGCTCGGGAACGGCAGTTGTGGGTATTTCGCCCCCAGCACCCTCGGTGACGGCCGACCTAGGCACTGACCTTGCCTGTGCGAGAACTGCCTCGGTCGCGAGCCCTCCCAAGGCAGCCGGAGTTGGTGACCCCGCCGGAGGAGAGCCCTCTGGATCTTCCCCGCCGACGCAGAAGAGCTAGAAGCCGACTCCTCCGAGTCATAGCACTGACCTGAGGGGAAATCGATCCCAGAGTCTTGCTCGTCAGCGTAATCCACTGCCCGGCGATAACCCTGCTTGAACCCCTTGCGGGCGCCTCGGCGAAGCGCTATCTCGTAGTATGGATGGGTAGCTTCCTAAAGGTCGGCTCGGTAGGCCTTTGAGCCCCTGTACTGCTCGATCGCCTCCACCCCTACTTGTCCCATCCTTTCAGCAAGTTTGGCCGACTTCCGCTCCGCCTCGGATGCTCGCTCCTCTGCCTCCGCCATCCGTCTCTCTGCCTTGATCGACTTCCGCTCGGCCCCGGCCACCCGCTCCTCGAGCTCGATCGACTTCCGCTCGGCCTCGGCCGCCCGCTCCTCGAGCTCGATCGACTTCTGTTTGGCCTCAACCGATCGTTTCTCTGCCTCAGCTCGGTCCGCCTCGGCCTCCGAATGACGGCGCTCCGTTGCCTCCGCCCGGTCCATCAACTCAGCGCGCTCAGCCTCCCAATGGCCGTCTAGCTCGAGATGGTGAAGGCGCTCCTCCTCAAGGAGTTTGTTTTTCCTCTCGAGCGACTCCCGAGCCTTGGCCAGCTACTCGGTCAACGCTCCGGCTTCCAGCCGACTAGACCGCGCCAAATCCCTAATCGCGGAGAACTCCCGTTGAAGCCCCTCGTGCGCCTCATTGAGTCGGGCTAGCTTCCTCTCGCACCCTCCGAGAGTCCAGGCGAGATTCAACCGCTCTGACTCCATCCGGGCGTAGGTCTCCGCCATGGTGGCCCCCATCTGGGCCATGATCAAGCCACCCTCCATGATGACGTCGAGGACCCCGGAAGGAGAATGGCGCCTATCTCCTCCTCTCATTCTCGCAGACACCTCGCGACAGAGCTTGTACAGATTGCTCGAGATACCGAGCCTCTCCAAGGCCTCTGGCATGGACACCTGATCCGCCCCTGGCACCGCGCCGGAAGGCCCAGACCGAGCTGCTGAAACGGCCTCCCCGCGCACTACGGTCGGTTGGGGTTGCGACGCCTCCGTAGGCGAACCCCCAACCTCGACCGACGCAGCAAGCCCGGTCGCCCCGGGCGCCACCGATGTTTGGGGTTGCGACGCCTCTGTAGGCGAACCCCCAACCTCGACCGACGCAACAAACCCGCTCGCTCCGGGCGCCACCGATGTTTGGGGTTGCGACGCCCTCGCAGGTGAACCCCCAGCCTCAACTGTCTTGGCCCGCGTTTCACTGCCCGAGACATCGCCAACCTCGACCGGCCCCCCAGTCTTGGCCTCGTCTACTTCAACTCCGACCCCCTCTGTTCCCACCGAGGGGAGAGCCGACCCACCGTCACCACCCTCTGAGGGGCCCCTGGTCTCCTCGGCCCCCTCTCGCCCGGTGGATGGGGGAGCCGGCCCGGTAGGGTCGGCCCCATTTTACCCCTGAGAGGGGGGCGCCGCCGAGCTAGAGTCGCCCCCGCTAGTGGCGAGAAGGCCGGCCTTCTTGGCCCGCTTCCTGGTCTTCGCGGCTTCCCGCAACTTTCCCTCCATGGGATCCTTGCGCTTTGCACCGCCCGGTCGTGAAGTTCCCTCGGATGCCGCCCCCTTGCCCTTATCCCGGGCTTGGGAGCGACCCACAGGAGCGTCAGGCTCACCAGCCGCCGAGTCATCTCCGAGATCGACGACCTCAGCAGCCTCCTCCAGAGGCTCCCGCCTGATGTCTACAACAGAAAAGAAGGCATGGTCAGGAAAAGAGAGATGATTCCCACCCCTGAAGAAAAATCCGAGTGGTGGTACCTGACGGTTTCAGCCGCGTAAGGAGGCACCGTTCGACATTCTCCGACGTCACCAATTCCTCGGTCGACTGGCGATTCTTCAGCAGACGAGCGACATTTTTCTCCACGTGAGGAGGGAACTCCTCCTGTCGGGGAGGAATGTTTGGATGAAAGTTGGGCATCACCTGGCACCTCCAGGTTTCGTCCACCGCCTCCGCCTTCACCCAGAAGAATTGGGTCTTCCACCCTTTGTGCAAGGAATCCTTCACCGCCAGCGGAATACAACTCCTGTTCCTCCGCGCCTGAATGAAGTAAAAGCCCTTCCCCGCCGACGGATGCGCTTTCAACTCAAAGAAATAATGAAAGAGGTCCAAGGAGAGAAGAATCCCATGCTGGCGGCAGAGAATTTGAAAAGCGGAAAGAAGAAGGTATCAGTTGGCAACCAACTGAATAGGCGCCAACTGGAAAAAATTGAGGAGCTGAAGGACGAAAGGCTCGAAGGGGAGGCGAAACCTACTCTTCCAAGCCAGAAGAAAAGTGCAGATATGACCCGTGCGATCGTCCAGGCTCGTCTCGTACGGGGTAGCAAAGGTAAAGCTGTATCTGAGAGGCAAGCGAAACCGGTGCTCCAGCTTCTTCACCTCGGCTTCCCCCAGCTCGCTGCGATTCGGGACCGGTGCCCTTACCTCCAACTCCTCGCCCGAACGCTGGCCCGCCATGGAACTCAAGGAGGAACTGAAAGCAGAGCTCTCGAGAGAACCCGAAGACTCCGGGGGAGAAGGAAGCTACCAGACCGCCTCTGTGGTTATGCGCATCAACTCCACAAACGCCGCCGCGAGGTTATGCTCCTCCGTCGTGACTTCACGGCGCATCAAAGAGCCCCAAAAGCAGAGGAATGAAGAAAAGCCAAAGACCCTAGAGAGTCTGGGATGATAAACAGCGCCCAACGCCTATAAACCCTCACGGGAGGCGACGTGTTGTTTCGACCTCCGAGAAAAAGGGGGCCCCTTCATTTCAAATCCGTCAGGATCACTCTAATTACGGGCCCAGGTGACCACGGCACGTGGCTACTTAACACCGTCAGATCTCCACCCACCTGAGCCACGCGGGTCCGACGCCCTCATAAACTACTCAACCGAGCCTCCTTTGGCTCGGGAGTAGGAGGGGGACAAGTGGAGAGGGGGATTTCTGCAGCCCATTCAAAGAGCAGCCCAACTAGGCCCGGCAGGGCCCAATGAGGCCAAGCTCACTCAAGTGACAGCCCACAGGGCCCACTTAGGGAAGAAAGCCCAATAAACAGCGCTCGAGGAAACAACCCTCCTAGGCGGCCTCAAGGCTCGGAGGGCCCGAGCATCGGTCAGGTCACAAGAAAGGCCCGCGCCCGAGCCATCTCTCCGCCCGGGAGAAGGCTAGCCTATCCGACCCATCTTTTACCGAGCTAAGCCTATCACCCGGATAGGGCTGGCCCCTCTGAGCTCGGAACGACCGACGAATGCTTATCTTTGCAGCCGTTAAGAGTCCGCAGCAGGTAAGAATTCAGGAAGGCAAGGGACTTCTTCTTCCCCACGATTATAACGCTCCCACTATAAGGTCATAAAAGCCCACGATGAGGACGTAACCCCCACCTGAAACCCCTCGGCTGGCAGGACTCCAAGAGACGGCGTACTATTTAAACCAGGGATACCCTCCGGCTAAAGGTAAGCCAAGAAAGGTAATCATACGCCCAAAAACTCCTTAGCAATAACCGCTTCACCCTTCTAGTGGAGAGGGATCTCGCGCACAAGCTCTTTCCTCCCTACTATTGCTCCCACCATAGCTCCACTGACTTAAGCATCGGAGGGTTTGCCCCAGGGACTCCCCCTGGGCCCTCTGATCCGTTTCCCTGTCTTGCAGTTCACGATCTAGTGATCCTCAGCCCGCTCAGGACCAGCGCAAGATCACGCCTCTTCAATGCCCTAGGACTTGACTTGTAGAGACAAGTCAATGACTTGCTCTGATACCAATTTGATGTGACACACCCTTGGACTTAAGCAAGTAAGCACATTCGCATTCAAATGGACCGATATGGGCCACCGCTCTCCCATCGCTCACCCAAGCCCGGGGTGACTTGGCGATGCCAAGTGGAGGATGTGAGGGTTGGGCCCTTGCTGGTAGAGGGCCAGCAAAGCCAAAATTTGTTCCCCAAAGGTGTGGAGGCCCAATTCAATGGGGCCGACAAAGTGCCGAGGGCACCGGCTTCACTCTTCCCCACGGTGATCTCTCAAAGCAACGGGGCTTGAGGATCGAGCTCTCTGTAATATCCCGGACCTTTCGGATCCTTCTTCGTGGGTCCCGGATCTGGTTTTCAGAGCGTCCAGCTCTGTTGTGTCCGAAATTTCGTTTCGGACATCTTTCGTGTTCGGATCGGCGCGATCCGGAGTCGTTTCGGAGGCCCGGAGGCGTTCCGCGGCTTTTCCGCGTGTGTTTTCCGATTCCCGGTGTGTGTTTCGGCTTTCCCTTCGGACGCTCGCTGCGGGTTAACTGGGCCGTTCACCCGGGCACGAGTGGTACCGTTGCGATCGGTGCGTTCCGAGGATTCCAGAAATGTATTTTTCTATTTTTCGGTATTTTTCCGAAAATTCGGATTTTCTATAAATCTTAATTCTTTTTTCTTTTTCTTTCCCTTTTCTCTTTCTTCTTCCTCCTCTCTCTCGCGACCGTGAGCCCCCCTCTCTCTCCCTCTCTCCCATTCGGACGCGGCGAACCCCTCTCCGGCTACGGACGGCGGCGGGGCGACGGCGCGGACGCGTGGGCGACGGTGAGGCGATCTCGTGGGCGTGCGGCGAGCGTGGGAAGCGTGGGGAGTTCGTGAAGCTTCGAGCATTCTTCGTGATTCGTGATCAATCCGGCGGAGCATTCGCTCCATTGAGGTAGGGTGACGTTCCTTAGCCTCATGCCGTTCTTTTCCGTGATTTATAGGCCGCGGGGAGGCCGAGAGGGGATCATTTGAGCGTTTTTGGGTTTTTCCATGATTTGGGGAGAGCTCGCCCGATCTATGGATTCAATGCATGGATTCGTGTTTTGAGGGCCTAGAATCATGCTAGGGGTCCCCAGGGGTCTTCCCCTTTGTTTTCCCCCTCTCCTATGGAGGTATGGGGGCGTGGTTAGAATTTTTGGGCGTTCTTACCGTTTTCGGCCGCGGACTGAGAACGCGCTATACTCCAGTAGCGCTTTCTTGGAGGTCGCGCTGCCCCGACCGAGCGCGTTCATCGGAGAAGATGAACAGTTTGGCGGTTCCTGTCGCGCTAGGAGGACCTAGCGCGATGGTCCGTGTCGCGCTATGGGGCCATAGCGCGACAACCCTTGTTGCGCTAGGGGACCCTAGCGCGACATGCCCTGTCGCGCTAGGTATCCCTAGCGCGATTTTGTTCGTTGTTGGGTGTTCCCCTTGGGCCGTGTGTGCGTCCCGGGCACCCCGTGGAGTTCCGTGACCGTGTTTTTGGTGTCCGGAAGTCCCGTTCGCCTCGGTCAGGCGTTTGACCGTGGGCAATGCGTCTGTTTCTTTTCCGACCGTGGTCACCGTGCGACGGGGCTGGTGTGTGGGGTGATTCCCACCTATTGTCGGGTTCGGACGTCGTTTTCCGTTGACTCGAGAGTCTACTCCTTCAGTGACCCTCCACTAGTCGTAGCCCACCAGTACGAGGTGCTGGTCTCACCTGGGAGTGGTGTACGGGCACCCACCTTTCGAGACGGTTTGTGGACCGGTTACCGTAGGCCCCTCGTCGTAGCCAGAGTCCGGCTGCGGGGGAAAACCGGTCAGAGGGCCAGACCTAGGACGCGTGGTCTGTGTGTGCACACGTGGTTGGGGGCGGTTGGACCCACGTCGACGGGCGTGACCCCAGCTAGTCACTTGTTTGTGGTTACTTGTACGGTGTTTGCGCCTCGGGTAGGACCTACCACGTCAGGCGGTTCACCTGCGGTGCGGTATAAGACGTCAGGGGACGCTACCGGCTGTGCTTCTAGTGGGTGGTACTCCTGTCGAGTACGGAGTGTTAGACTGTCAGTCGTGTGTTTCCGACCTTCGGGTTTTGACGGTTCGATCGTTGAGTTTCGGTCTTCTCGTACCGTGGCACGTGTGTCGGTTTGCGTGCCGTAGGGTCTAGTTCTGTAGAGTACAGGGCTTTCCTTTCCGAGGTACTTTCCTACCGCTAGAGTAGTGGTTTCTCATTTTTCGAGGTAGGGTTCGAGTGATCCCTACTGAGTCTTGTTCTGAGACTCATTCCCTGCGTGTTTTCACCGTGTTTCAGGTGAGGCGCCACCTTTGGGGAGCGCGTCAGGAGCGCAGCGTGGTGCGGGTGCCCAGAGGTAGTGCCAGAGGTCAGAGCCGGGGGATGCCCCGTGTAGCTGTACTTTTCCTTCTTGTCACTGTACTAGTCGTGGACTACTGTTGCTGTTGTTGTTCTTTATTGTGGACCATGTAAATTGTTAGTTTATTTCCTGCTTAATATTATAACTGTTTAATTTCTGCAATTATCTGTGATGCTTATGTAGTTTCCACACCATCCTTTTAACCCTTCCGAGTCTTCGGACTCGTGGGTGGCGGTACGAGTCTCGGGTTATCGGGCCTTCCCGGTAATCGGATTCTCGGGTCGTTACAGCTGGTATCAGAGCGCGGTTGTGGAATTACATGAGAATCATAGGTAATTGTATTGGTCCACTAGTCCACAACGATGATGTACATGTGACGCTGGCATTGGGCACCGCATGTTTTATTCTGACATTGCCGTTTCCGTGTTTTCTGTCTTGTGCTTCAGGAGCGAGGATGGCGCCGAGGAGGAGTTCTCGCTCTCAGCAGGGGCAGTCGGCTGGAGGTCAGGAGATCCAGCAGGGGGTCCAGAGGGACCAGGAGGAGCATAGCAGAGTTCCGGGAGCTACCGAGGCCGCGGATGCTGCGAGGGCTCCGGGGGCCGAGGATTTCTTCCGTGGCATGTACCATCTCATGTCTCAGCAGTTTGGCGGAGAGGCTGCTGAGGGCTCGATTGTCAGGGGTGGGCCAGGCCGAGCGGTGAGGGACTTCATGCAGTTCCATCCACCTTACTTTAGCGGCCAGGCAGACCCTGATGCGGCTCGCGATTGGCTCGATGAGATGGAGCGGGTGTTCAGTTCTGCGAAGAGTACTGCCGAGGACAGAGTGGGGTTGGCCTACAACCAGTTGCAGGGTACGGCTCGGAGGTGGTGGTCTTCCGAGTGGAAGACGTCCTTTCAGTTTCGTCCACTTGAGCAGGTCGAGTGGGGTGACTTTGTCAGTGCTTTCGAGCGTACGTACTGTCCAGACGTCGTTGCTACGCAGCGGATGCGGGAGTTTCTGGAGCTGGTGCAGGGTGACATGTCCGTGTTGCAGTACAGGGCCCGATTTGTCGAGCTGGGTCGGTATGCACCTCATATCATGGAGCATGAGAGGGTGAGGACCACGCAGTTTGTGCAGGGCTTGAGGTTGGAGCTGAGGCACCATTTGATCGCGAATGGGGCCACTGATCTAGAGACAGCGTCTCGTGTTGCGATTTCCTTGGAGATGGATATGCAGAGGACTCGAGGACCGATCAGCCAGGGGCAGTCTTTGTCAGGTCGCAGCCAGCAGTCGGCTACCCAGCAGCAGGGTTTCTTCCAGCATGCGTCGGGTGGTTCAGGAGTACCGGCACCGGCAGCGTCAGTGGCAGGATCTGCGTCCTTCGACTCGAAGATCAAGAAGTTCTTGAAGAAGAGTCTTCGGAAGAAGCCCAAGGATCAAGGGCAAGCTTCATCGGGCAGTGTACAGCAGCCGATTCCTTTGCAGCGTCAGGGATCAGTGGGTGGATCGCGAGGACCTTGTCCACGGTGTGGTGGGACCCACCCAGGCAGGCAGTGCACGGCGCCGATCATCTGTTTTCGGTGTGACCAGCCAGGGCACATGGCGCGTGACTGTCCTCAGAGGCCGCCGCAGCAGCAGGTTCCCCAGCAGCAGCAGCAGCAGCAGGGACAGTATCCGCCGCTACCCAGGTCAGCTAGTGTGGGAGGCAGGCAGAGGGCTCGTGGCCAGATCACGCACTTGACCAGGGCAGAGGCAGTGGCGTCGCAGCTCGTGGAAGGTACCGTTCAGATTTTGGGTTGTGCGGCTCGGGTTTTATTTGATTCTGGCGCGTCTCATTCGTTTATTTCGGAGGATTTCGCGTCGAGCGTCGAGGAGCCGGTGACCCAGTTGTCCTGTGATTTGGCAGTGGAGTTGCCTTCGGGTGATTTTATGGTCACTCCGTATTGCTTCGACCAGGTTCCGGTGTGGATCGATGGGCGGAGTATGCCAGGCAGGTTGTATGCATTGCAGCTTCGGGATTACGACGTGATTCTAGGCATGGATTGGCTCGAGACTCATGGAGCGGTGGTGGATTGTGGGATGAAGAGGGTCTACTTCCAGCATCCGAGCAAGAGGACCTTCTATTTCCAAGGTATCCGTTCCGCCTCTTCTCGATTCCTTATCTCTGCTATTCGAGCCCGTCGGTTGCTTGATTCAGGTTGTCAGGGTTTTCTCGCGTCTGTGGTTGTGTCTGACCGGATGGAGCCGGATGTCGAGGACATTGCGGTGGTGTGCGAGTTTCCCGATGTTTTTCCTGAGGAGTTGCCTGGATTACCTCCCCAGCGGGAGATCGATTTCGTGATCGAGGTTGTACCTGGTACGGGACCTTTGGCGAAGGCTCCCTACCGTATGGCCCCCGCTGAGTTGAGGGAGTTGAGGGCGCAGTTGCAGGAACTGTTGGCCAAGGGGTACATTCGTCCGAGCTTTTCCCCTTGGGGTGCGCCCGTGTTGTTTGTGAAGAAGAAGGACGGTAGTCTGCGGCTATGCATTGACTATCGGCAGCTGAATGAAGTGACCATTAAGAACAAGTATCCGTTGCCGCGGATCGATGATTTGTTCGACCAACTTCAGTCTGCGCGAGTGTTCTCGCGGATTGACTTGCGGTCCGGTTACTATCAGCTGAGAATTCGCGAGTCCGATGTGGAGAAGACTGCATTCAGTACGAGGTACGGGCATTATGAGTTTCTGGTGATGCCGTTTGGGCTCACCAATGCCCCAGCAGCCTTCATGGACTTGATGCAGAGGGTGTTTCATCCGTATTTGGACCAGTTCATGGTCATCTTCGTGGATGACATCCTTGTTTATTCGCGGTCTGCTGAGGAGCATGCGTACCATTTGGGTGTGGTGCTGCAGACGTTGCGAGATCACCAGTTGTATGCGAAGCTCAGCAAGTGCGAGTTTTGGCTCAGCGAGGTGCACTTTCTGGGGCACGTGATTTCTGGTGATGGCATTTCCGTGGATCCCGCCAAGGTCGAGGCTGTGATGCAATGGCCGAGGCCGAGGTCGGTGACGGAGATCCGGAGTTTCTTGGGGCTTGCGGGGTATTATCGCCGGTTTATCCAGGATTTTTCCCGCATTGCGACCCCGATGACGAGGCTCACGCGGAAGGATGTGCCTTTCGTTTGGTCCGAGGAGTGTGAGCAGAGCTTCAGTGAACTGAAGAGGTTGCTCACCTCGGCTCCGGTGTTGGTTTTGCCTTCTGGATCGGGAGGTTTTGTGGTGTGTACAGATGCTTCCGGCGTTGGATTGGGTGCTGTTCTGATGCAGCATGGTAGAGTGGTGGCTTATGCATCTCGGCAGCTAAAGCCCCATGAGGAGAACTACCCTACCCATGATCTTGAGTTGGCGGCGGTGATCTTCGCGCTGAAGATCTGGAGGCATTATCTGTACGGTGAGAAGTTCGAGGTGTTCACTGACCATCAAAGTTTGAGGTATGTGTTCTCGCAGAGAGATCTGAACCTCAGACAAAGGCGTTGGATGGAGTTCATGAAGGACTATGACTTCACCCTGTCTTATCAGCCGGGCAGGATGAATGTCGTCGCCGATGCCTTGAGTCGGAAGGTTGCGGTCAGTACCTTGATGTTGAGGAAGTGGAGGCTCTGGGAACAAGTGCCCGAGGTATCTTTCAGGCTCAAGATTCCCCAGGAGCGAGGGTTGGCAGTGCTTGCGAGTCTGACTGTCACTCCTGCTATCCGTCGTCAGGTGACAGAGGCTCAGCATGCGGACCCTGAGTTGCCCCGGATTCTTGCGATGGCTGATGTGGAGCTCGGCGAGGACGGTGCTGCGAGGTTTCGTGGCAGGTTGTACGTCCCAGCGGAGGAGCAGGTTCGTCGTGCGGTGTTACGCGAGGCTCATGGGAGCAGGTACACTGTGCACCCGGGTGCGACGAAGATGTATCGGAACTTGCGGAGGCAGTTTTGGTGGCCTGGCATGAAGAGAGATGTCGCCGAATTTGTGGCCAGGTGCCTGATCTGTCAGCAGGTGAAGGCGGAGCATCAGCGACCAGGAGGTACTCTCCAGCCTTTGGATGTTCCTGCTTGGAAGTGGGACCATGTGACCACAGATTTTGTGGTGGGGTTGCCAAGGACCCCGAGTGGGCAGGACAGTATTTGGTTACTGGTGGATCGGCTGACGAAGGTGACTCGATTGTTACCGGTCAAGGTCAGCTGGAGCGTGTCCAGGTTGGCTCGTCTGTATGTGGAGCGGATCGTTCCGTTGCATGGGGTTCCCATTTCGATTGTGTCGGATCGGGATCCGCGCTTCACTTCTGGATTCTGGAGGGGTTTCCAGCGAGCTCTTGGCACGGAGTTGGCATTTAGCTCGGCGTATCATCCACAGTCAGATGGTCAGTCTGAGAGGACCATTCAGACTTTGGAGGACATGCTGAGATCCTGCTGCCTGGAGTGGCAGGGGAGTTGGATTCATCACCTACCGTTGGTGGAGTTTGCCTATAACAACAGCTATCATTCGAGCATCGGCATGGCTCCTTATGAGGCATTGTATGGGCGTCCTTGTCGGACTCCACTTGATTGGTTTGAGGTGGGTGAGCGTGTTTTGACGGGACCGGAGTTGGTGCAGCAATGTGTGGAGGTTGTGCACCTGGTTCGTCAGAACATGTTGGCGGCCCAGAGTCGGCAGAAGAGCTATGCTGACCGTAGGCGGCAGCCCCTTGAGTTCGTCGTGGGCGATCATGTGTTCTTGAGAGTTTCTCCGATGAAGGGGGTGATGCGTTTTGGACGGCGTGGGAAGCTGAGTCCCCGCTACATTGGTCCTTTCGCGATTGTGGAACGCATCGGTGAGGTTGCTTACCGGTTGCAGTTACCTCCTGAGTTGGCGTCGGTGCATGACGTGTTCCACGTCTCGATGTTGCGGAAGTATATGCCCGATGACTCTCATGTGCTCGAGTTTTCTGTTTGGCCTGAGGTGACTCCAGATCTTTCTCTCCCAGAGTTTCCGATCCGCGTGGAGGATAGGCGAGAGCAGCGCCTGCGGAACAAGGTCATTCCCTTGGTAAAGGTCGTGTGGCAACGACACTCTGGTGGTGAGGCTTCGTGGGAACGTGAGGACGAGATGCGTCAACAGTTCCCGTATCTGTTTGAGTGAGTCTTCCTCTTCTTTCCCCTTGGGTTGTTCTCAATTTCGAGGACGAAATTCCTTAAGGGGGGAGGGCTGTAATATCCCGGACCTTTCGGATCCTTCTTCGTGGGTCCCGGATCTGGTTTTCGGAGCGTCCAGCTCTGTTGTGTCCGAAATTTCGTTTCGGACATCTTTCGTGTTCGGATCGGCCCGATCCGGAGTCGTTTCGGAGGCCCGGAGGCGTTCCGCGGCTTTTCCGCGTGTGTTTTCCGATTCCCGGTGTGTGTTTCGGCTTTCCCTTCGGACGCTCGCTGCGGGTTAACTGGGCCGTTCACCCGGGCACGAGTGGTACCGTTGCGATCGGTGCGTTCCGAGGATTCCAGAAATGTATTTTTCTATTTTTCGGTATTTTTCCGAAAATTCGGATTTTCTATAAATCCTAATTCCTTTTTCTTTTTCTTTCCCTTTTCTCTTTCTTCTTCCTCCTCTCTCTCGCGACCGTGAGCCCCCCTCTCTCTCCCTCTCTCCCATTCGGACGCGGCGAACCCCTCTCCGGCTACGGACGGCGGCGGGGCGACGGCGCGGACGCGTGGGCGACGGTGAGGCGATCTCGTGGGCGTGCGGCGAGCGTGGGAAGCGTGGGGAGTTCGTGAAGCTTCGAGCATTCTTCGTGATTCATGATCAATCCGGCGGAGCATTCGCTCCATTGAGGTAGGGTGACGTTCCTTAGCCTCATGCCGTTCTTTTCCGTGATTTATAGGCCGCGGGGAGGCCGAGAGGGGATCATTTGAGCGTTTTTGGATTTTTCCATGATTTGGGGAGAGCTCGCCCGATCTATGGATTCAATGCATGGATTCGTGTTTTGAGGGCCTAGAATCATGCTAGGGGTCCCCAGGGGTCTTCCCCTTTGTTTTCCCCCTCTCCTATGGAGGTATGGGGGCGTGGTTAGAATTTTTGGGCGTTCTTACCGTTTTCGGCAGCGGACTGAGAACGCGCTATACTCCAGTAGCGCTTTCTTGGAGGTCGCGCTGCCCCGACCGAGCGCGTTCATCGGAGAAGATGAACAGTTTGGCGGTTCCTGTCGCGCTAGGAGGACCTAGCGCGATGGTCCGTGTCGCGCTATGGGGCCATAGCGCGACAACCCTTGTTGCGCTAGGGGACCCTAGCGCGACATGCCCTGTCGCGCTAGGTATCCCTAGCGCGATTTTGTTCGTTGTTGGGTGTTCCCCTTGGGCCGTGTGTGCGTCCCGGGCACCCCGTGGAGTTCCGTGACCGTGTTTTTGGTGTCCGGAAGTCCCGTTCGCCTCGGTCAGGCGTTTGACCGTGGGCAATGCGTCTGTTTCTTTTCCGACCGTGGTCACCGTGCGACGGGGCTGGTGTGTGGGGTGATTCCCACCTATTGTCGGGTTCGGACGTCGTTTTCCGTTGACTCGAGAGTCTACTCCTTCAGTGACCCTCCACTAGTCGTAGCCCACCAGTACGAGGTGCTGGTCTCACCTGGGAGTGGTGTACGTGCACCCACCTTTCGAGACGGTTTGTGGACCGGTTACCGTAGGCCCCTCGTCGTAGCCAGAGTCCGGCTGCGGGGGAAAACCGGTCAGAGGGCCAGACCTAGGACGCGTGGTCTGTGTGTGCACACGTGGTTGGGGGCGGTTGGACCCACGTCGATGGGCGTGACCCCAGCTAGTCACTTGTTTGTGGTTACTTGTACGGTGTTTGCGCCTCGGGTAGGACCTACCACGTCAGGCGGTTCACCTGCGGTGCGGTATAAGACGTCAGGGGACGCTACCGGCTGTGCTTCTAGTGGGTGGTACTCCTGTCGAGTACGGAGTGTTAGACTGTCAGTCGTGTGTTTCCGACCTTCGGGTTTTGACGGTTCGATCGTTGAGTTTCGGTCTTCTCGTACCGTGGCACGTGTGTCGGTTTGCGTGCCGTAGGGTCTAGTTCTGTAGAGTACAGGGCTTTCCTTTCCGAGGTACTTTCCTACCGCTAGAGTAGTGGTTTCTCGTTTTTCGAGGTAGAGTTCGAGTGATCCCTACTGAGTCTTGTTCTGAGACTCATTCCCTGCGTGTTTTCACCGTGTTTCAGGTGAGGCGCCACCTTCGGGGAGCGCGTCAGGAGCGCAGCGTGGTGCGGGTGCCCAGAGGTAGTGCCAGAGGTCAGAGCCGGGGGATGCCCCGTGTAGCTGTACTTTTCCTTCTTGTCACTGTACTAGTCGTGGACTACTGTTGCTGTTGTTGTTCTTTATTGTGGACCATGTAAATTGTTAGTTTATTTCCTGCTTAATATTATAACTGTTTAATTTCTGCAATTATCTGTGATGCTTATGTAGTTTCCACACCATCCTTTTAACCCTTCCGAGTCTTCGGACTCGTGGGTGGCGGTACGAGTCTCGGGTTATCGGGCCTTCCCGGTAATCGGATTCTCGGGTCGTTACACTCTCACTCTCACGGCCAGCGGAACTATGAACTAATATTGAAAGACAAACACTAAATTGGACCTAGGTTTGAGCACTTACTCGACCGGTTTGAAGAAACCGGTCCCGCTCTGAGACGTGGGCGAGCGGGGAAGCGTGGGTTCCCCACACGCCGCGCCGGGGTAGCTTGACCTGCTCAAATTGTTATAACACTACACCCCATGCAAGGGGGGGATCTAGGGGTGGGGGTCAACTGATATTACATCCAAAACTACCTCCACACAGGGAGGGGCCTTCAGCCGGCCAAGCGGGGAGGGGTGACACCGAACTAGCGATCAATAAGGAAGCCGACGTTAGTTCTGTCCGCTGTCTGTGCTTCAGGACTGACTGATGGTTATCATGATGCTGTGGCCACTCCAAAAAATTTTCGATGACGAGACCACTTGGAGATTCTTTGTAGCTGGATCGGGATGATGCTTGAATTTTGTTGATTTCTTTGGGCACCGCTGCTGGTCGGGGTAGGGGCTTGAACTGGTTGGCAGACCCTCGGTTCTGACAGCTTTAGGTTTCCAACAGCAGGAAGAAGAGGATGCCACGATCGCTCCCGAACTCAGAATCAGGTGCCGCTAGAGCCGTTGGAACCGTTGACGGGTCCTCTTCGAAGAAAAACTTGTGGGGAAGCCAAACGTTGTTGGAGAAGACCAATGGGCTCTGAACTCTGATGAGAGGTCGGTGCAGACTGTGGGGAAGCAGAACCGCACACCCGGGGGAGAAAATTGATAACTTCTGGTTCCGGATGCTAAACTGAGCTCTGCTTTTTGGAGAAGAAAGAAGACTCGTAGTAGAAGGTTTTTGAAGAAGAACTCTCAACCAGATTCCAAGCAGGACCATCGCAGTCGGGCTTCCACTCCGGATCTAGTCTTCTGCCAGGGAGGCTTTGCGCAGTCGGGGAAGAATGACTCCCCTGGGTGATCACGAACTCAGAACGGGATGGGACCACCGCCGTTGCGAAAAGGACTAAGAGACACTTCTAACGATGGCTCTTGATCCTTTAGAAACGTTCGGAGGAAACCGTGGTCAGCTCTGCAAGCTGCTACTCTTCTACAGATCTGCAACTGGGAACTGTAGGTTGAAGATGACGGGGGGGAATGGGGTATATGGGAGGGGAAATGGGGGTGGATGAGTGTGGGGAAAGCCCTGGCTGTGAGGGGGTCTAGGAGGGGGTGTTCCAAGGTGGGGGAAGGGAAGAATGGGGTCTGGAAGGGGGTCTAACACGTGGTGGGAGGAGGAGCTACGAATTTGGGAAGGTGGGTGAGAGGGAAAGGGTATTTGAAAATGGGTTTAAGGGTGGGATTAAATTTTGGTCTTGGGGGATGGGAAGAGGTGTGTGGGGAAGGTAAAAGGGGGCTTGGGGAGTGGGAATTCTCCCTTGGGAGATGAGAGGGTGCTTGGGGAAGAGGAGTGGGTGGTTGGTGGTTGGAGGGTGGAGTGGGAAGTGGCGGAATCTCCCTTGGGGCTGGGGTGGAGTTAAGGTGAGTTGGGGATGAGTTATTGGAGGGGGGGAAGAGAGAGAACGGTGGTTGGGAGGGGAGGAGAGAGAAAGAGGCGTAGGTTTTAGAGAGAGAAAGTGGAGGAGAGAGAAAATGACTTATTAGAGAGAGAGGTAGAGAGAGAGAGGGGGGATAGGGGGAATCACTCCCAAGGGTTTCTCACCTAACTAATGGAATCTCTCCAATAGGAAATTTGAACTCTCAAATGGTAATTTTCATTCATTGATTCATTAGTTCAAATGGAGGAAATGAGGTCCTATATATAGACAACCCACATTTCTACAAAAGTCCCTGACTCTTACTACAATGACCAAAGACCAAGGGGGTAGGGACGCCCCTGGGCCTAGCCCAAATAATTGGGCCCAATAACCATTCTAAACAATCTAATGACACTTAACCTAGGTAGATGACTCATTAATCTAGGTACATGACTCAAATAAAAGGGAAAATACATCAAATGACTCAAATAAAAATTACATAGGACTCAAAATTAAATAACTAGACCATGCCGGATGCAACCGGGGTGAGGAGACGAGCTGTGAACGTGGGCATGGGAGGTGATGTCCCCATCAGGTCTTCTGTAGGGCGCGGAGGGCGCGCTCCTGTTCTGCGAGTCGCCCCTCAAAATCTCGTAGTCGGAGGGATCACTCCGGCTGCTGTCGCATCGTGGGGCTGGGGCGAGCCTCTTGGCGATCTCCGGGAACGTCAGTCTCCGGGTTCGGACGGCGCGCCCCCAGTTTTCCTCTCCTCGGCGTGGAGGAAGCCTCTTGCTCCGGAGGGGGAGCATGCGAGGGGCCTCCAATCCAGTTGCGGATGATCTATTGGCCGCAGAGGGTGAAGCGGCCTCCAGCGCTGTGCTGGGAGATACTCCCGTGGGGAGGGCTTCCAGACGGGGCGCGGGACCTCCCATCCCTATCCGCCTGGGCCCTCATGAGTTCCACGAGGACATCCAATTTCACGTTGAGGGCCTGGAAGGCTTCGGCGCCACCGTTGGGTGGTAGCCCTACCACCGCAGGAGGGGGTCGTGGATCGTTGGCGGGGGCGCTGGCGTTAGAGGGAGGGTTCTATGAGGCCCGAAAAGGGCCATCCCCTGCTGCTACCATGGCCTT
Source organism: Amorphophallus konjac (assembly GCA_022559845.1). Classification (NCBI taxonomy): domain Eukaryota; kingdom Viridiplantae; phylum Streptophyta; class Magnoliopsida; order Alismatales; family Araceae; genus Amorphophallus; species Amorphophallus konjac. The sequence goes on from CM040126.1 coordinate 144,450,083, forward strand.
TCCCATGTAGCCGGCGGACCTCCTCCCTGAGCTCCTTCTCACCATACTGGCTCTTTATACGTTTCCCACAGACGGCGCCAGATGAAGAGGCGTGATCTCGCGCTGGTCTTGAGCGGATGGTGGATCACCAGATAGTGAACTGCAAGACAGGGAAACGGATCAGGGGGCCCAGGGGGAAACCCTGGGGAAAACCCTCTGATGCTTAAGTCAGTGGAGCTATGGCAGGAGCAATAAAGGGAGGTGAGAGCTTGTGCGCGAGATCCCTCTCCACCAAAAGGGGTGAAGTGGTTCTTGCTCAGGAGCTTTGAGCGTATGATTGCCCTTACCTTTCATCGGAGGGTATCCCTAGTTTAAATAGTGCACCGTCTTCAGGAGTCCCGTAAGTTGAGGGGTTTTAGGCAAGCGTTACATCCTTGACGTGGGTCTTTATCGCCTCGCCGTGGGAGCATTATCGCCTTGGGGAGCTGGAGTCCCTTGCCTTCATGACTTCCTGCTCACAGAGGACTCTTAACGGCTGCCTGGATAAGCAATCGTCATCCGTTCCGAGCTCAAAGGGGCCAGCCCTCTCCGGGTGATAGGCTTAGCTCGGCGGAAGATGGGTCGGATCGGTCTGCATGCGCCTTCTTCTCCCGGGCAGAGAGATGGCTCGGGCATGGACCTTTCCTATGACCTGACCGACGCTCGGGCCTTCCGAGCCTAGAGGCCACCTAGGAAGGTTAGTCCCCGAGTGGTTTTTTATTATTATTGGGCTTTCTATCCTAAGTGGGCCCTGTGGGCTATCATTTGGACGAGCATGGCCTCGTTGGGTCCTGATGGACTTTGTTTGGCTACTCTTTGGATGGGCTGCAGAAATCCCCGTCTCCATATATATATATTAGAAATATTATACTTTTGACCCCTGGTCATCCGGGTTTAAAAGGATGAACGCGCTATCCTTGACTAGCGCGTTCATGAACATATGTATATATTTAAAAATTTTGAAAACTAAATGAAAGAGATAGGTTTGGTATAAACCATAATAGATATAGACTCCTGATATATATATATAAACACTTTATGTATTATATATATATATTAGAAATATTATACTTTTGATTTCTGGTCATCCGGGGTTAAGGGTATGAACACGCTAGCAGGGACTAGCGCGTTCATGAAGAACGCGCTGGGTCGGGCTGGCGCGTTCAGAACGTGCTACTGAGGTATAGCACATTCTGGACCTGATGAAAAAATGGGAATACCCCTCCAATAAAATGACCATAACTTGCTCATTTCATAACGAAATTTAATAAATGAGCTATCAATGGAAAGAGGACAGAAAAACGAACAAGATGGAATGATTTAATTAGAGTTTAGCCTGAGAGACACCTACCTTGTGATGTCACGGACCTTTTGGATCCTTCTTCGTGGGTCCCAGATCTGGTTTCTCAGAGTGTCCGACTCTGTTGTGTCAGAAATTTCGTTTCGGACATCTTTCAAGTTCGGATCGGCGCGATCCGGAGTTGTTTGGAGGCTCGGAACATGTTCCGCGATTTTTTCCGCGTGTTTTGTGATTCCCGCGTGTGTGTCTCGGAAACACCTACGGAACCCTGTAGCGGGTGAACCAGGTCGTTCACCTACCCGTGAGTGGTACAGTTGCGATCAGCGCTTCGAGAGGATTGAGGTGGTGTATTTTTCTATTTTTCAAAATTTTTTTGATTTTCTGGATTTTCTATATATACCATATCTTTTTCTTTTTTCTTTTCCACCTTTTTCTTCTTCTTCTTCTTCCTCCTTCTTCCAACCGTTGGAGAGCGCTGTAAGACCCCAAATTCTTTAGAAATTTATTTAGAAAGTTATTTGTAATTATTTAGAATTTATTTGAAGTTATTCGAATTAATGAGAATTATCCAAATTAATTAGATTAATTAATTAATTAATAGAATAAGTCATTTTTCAACTATTTTCTAAAAATCCCCAAAAATCACATCTTGTAGAACTAATTTTGTTTAGCAACTTTGTCTTCTTCATTTAAGCCTAAGAAAATCATTTATTATGCCGGAATTAGTGAACTTAGTCTTCCGAACTTAACATTTAATTAATTACGGAATAGTATAAGTAATAATTCGACTACCTCAGAAAAATCTGTAAAAATAGTAAACATGTTAATATTGATGTAGATAACAACTTTTCCTTCTGGCTTTAAGCCATGGTAAATCCGTGTTAAGATCTATTTAGAATTCAAACCCAAATGTGCACACTTTTGACCCATACCTAACCCTTAGATTAAAACGCGAAATTCGACCTGATTACTCAACCAAATGATCTGAAATCAGGGGCAAATGGAAAGCCACAATGTAAGGAACATTTACCCTCAATCAATTTGAGGTAAACTTAGCCCCAAAATTTCGGCGCTGTTTCTAAACACGTAGCTTGCAGCAGCGAATACTCCCAATTTCGAAGGCTCCAGAAGCTCTATGAGCTATCAAAATGAAGCCCTACGAGTCTTCTTTCATTTGGCTGCTGTGGGGTTCGCTGAAATTTCGGATCTGGAGAGATCTAGTTCGATTTGTGAAGGTGGGTCAGCAGGCCGTTGGCTTCCCTTCATCCTTCTTTGATCCATCGATTGAGGTAGGAATTCTCAACCAAATCTTGATCATGAGTATAGAAAATTATTCCTCTCATCGAGCTCTATCCATTGGTGGTAAAAGCCTCAATTTTCATTAGGTATCCGTGGAGGAATCGAGCTTTTTGTGAGGTGCTGTCCAAGTGTTCTTCATCCTAGGGTTTCGAGTTTTTTCTCTCCGATTTGAGGTAGGATCTAACAACCAAACTCTAATTAACTTTCATGAAGTAATCAGCATGTTATTATCTTTCATTTAACTTAGAAATCCCCAAATTCCATTGAGCATGCATCGTGAATTTCGAAGTTTTGTAAGAACGTATCTAGAACATGTTTCATATAGTTTCCTTTAAGCCAGAGCTTGATTACGGGCTCATTTTGAGTCATATAATTTGATCTCAATGTAGCATATAGTATATGGTTGGATTCATGATCGAGTTAGCTTTCTTTTGACACCAAAATCCCCAAATTTGGTTTTGTATATCGAGAGTATTCGACGATTTAGTGGAGGTATGTCCTAAACTAGGTCTACTTGTGTTCTTCATAGAATAGGTTGTGATTCTGGTAATTTCTGATGAGATTCGTGTTTACAAATTGTAGTTTTATGACCCTAATATGTCTAGCAAGATTCCTATGGCATGTGGTTTTAATTTCAACTCATTTGGACCCCATTTGGATGAGATTTCATGTTTTCCGGAAGCAACAGCCGTTGCTGTTCTTGCAGGGGTCGACCCCAGGGGTCGACCCATCATCTGGCAGCCCAGGCAGGCCCGAGGGTCGACCCCTGGGGTCGACCCATTTGGCCCAGGCGCGAGGGTCGACCCCTGCCCATTTGGCCCAGGCGCGAGGGTCGACCCCAGGGGTCGACTCATGCAGCCAGAGTGTAGGGGTCGACCCCAGGGGTCGACCCATACAGCCAGAAAGGTGGGGGTCGACCCATCCAACTGACAGACCCCATTTTTGAAGGGGTCGACCCCAAGGGTCGACCCATACACCAGAGAACCAGTTTTTTTCGTTTTTCGAACCAAAGATGGATCCGAATCAGTGGGGAATCAACCCATTTAACTTAGGCCCATTGAAATCATATTTTTGAAGAACTTTTGACCTATTCATGTACCCCTCTTGATTTCAAATTTGCATTGGTTCCTACATGTAAACTTAGTGTAAAAACACACCGTTTACCATCTTCATTTCAATGCATACAAGATTAAATAGAAACCCACATAATTAATGATTAATGGTGTAACTAAATCTCTGTTAATGCATTCTTTTTCACTCCTGTGAGAGCTTGTTCTTTACCTTGATAACTTGTTCTAGCTTGTTGGCACTTTGGCTAATACAAATGATAATGGTTAAGCATGATATCTTAACTTGGTGATTAGGATTAATATGTTGATTAGCTTGTTTGATTGCTGCTGTTTTACAGTAGCGCAGCACGATTAACTCTTGTTGTGACTTGATTTCAATCTCCTTGATGATTATACTTACCTTGAAATTCTGGAAATGAATCTCTTTCCTACTTGAAGTTGTTATTGCTACTTAGCTTAAACCTTGGAATTCTGGCCATAAACTGTGGAAGTCTAGATTCGTGGGATCTTTGATCCAAAGAAATCAATGCCTGGCAAACAATTAAGGGCTCGGTCTGGTCCTGGGAAGAGCGCCCGAACACTACGTGTACCCCCGGGGAGGTGAATGACTAGGTGTGGCATTTGGCACCAGTACTATTACATGTGTTAAATCTAGGACTGTCCACTACTCACTACTCTTTCCACTACTCTCTGTATTACTTGCTACTACGTTTCACTTTCCACTCTTCACTGTTCTATACTCTACTTGTGGTTACTTTACTGGCTTATTACTTGGACGTGGAAATGAAATTACATGCGTGCTTGACATGACTTGAATTGACTTGATATGGCCAACTTCTTATTGTTATCTCCTGTAGTAAATTCTTGTCTTACCATTCTATTCATTATATTTCTTGACCTTGCAAGATCTTTGAATTCTGTTTCGTGATATCATCGTTATCTTTTTATTGTTTTATCATTTGTAGCATGACATTTTAAAATGTAATTAAACTGTTAATCACTTATACCTGTCTGTTATTTCCTACTGAGCGTCAGCTCATAGTTGTGTCTCCCCCTTTCCAGGCTTTTCAGGTGACGCGCTTACCGATGGGGAAGGGCAGGAGTGATGTCTTGAGTGTATCAGTTCTAGTGTGTTAGTAGTGTGTTATCTTTCTTCTAGTTGTGTTTTGGAGAGCATTTAGTTCAGTTATGTCATTGAGTTTTAGTGGTTGTTATTCCAGTTGTATTAAGTTGAACTTGAGGTTATTGTATCAGTTGTGGTTTGTTAATGATCATTTAGTATTTCCATCTTGTAGCACTTGTGTATTATTTTAGATTAGTTCTCTCTCATGCCAGCGTGTCCCTAACTGTACGTCCCGATATTTCCGCCTTGTTCGGGGCGTGACAGTTTAGTTGGTATCAGAGCCCTAGGTTTCACATTCCTAGGTTTTCCTAAGTTTTAGGTTTTCTTGCATTGCATCCCAATAATCGGTATATCAAAAGATGTTGTCCGAACGTTAGGCTATGCCTATCGGGAAGGTCGCACACTTGCGCGAGTGGTCTTCGAACCGATTACCTCCGCCAGGTACCGAGTTTTTGGTCGTGTCTAGATGCATTAGATCCCTAACCTTGTAAAGTCTAGACCTGACCTGTGAGATTGGGTAGAACTTGGGTTAAGTTCGTTTCTTAATCGTATAATTATTTATCTTGATTAAACCTAAGTAATCTATTTCCCTTGTAGATGGCAGCTGATCGTGCTGAATGGAGGAACCTGCAGCGTACAGTTCAAGGCCTTACTCAGGCCCTTCAGCAAGTAGCTCAGGCAGGAGCGGCACCGCATGGCACCGGTGATCTATACCGGAACTTCCGCGGAATGAACCCGCCTAGATTCGCTGGTTCGACTGACCCTGACCAAGCCGAGCACTGGCTAGATGAGATGGGGAGAATCTTTGAAGTTATGCAATGTACCAACCAGGAGCGTGTTCTTTTGTCCACATTTCAACTGGAACATGATGCACGTACTTGGTGGGATTCTATCAAGGCAACTCTCGGTGATCGGCAAGTTATGTGGGAAGAGTTCGAGGAATTCTTCAACAGCAAGTATTTTTCTGATGGAGTGCAAGAGAAGAAAGCGGCAGAGTTCGCGGCCTTGAAACAGTGAGGTTTGTCTGTGGCAGAGTATGAGGCTCAATTTGCATAGCTTTCTCGATATGCTACACATCTCATTTCCACCGAGAAGATGAAGGCGAAGCGCTTTCTCAATGGATTGAAGCTTCATTATATCAACCAATTGGCACCGATGGAGATTTCCACTTATTCTGAGATGGTAAGGAAAGCGCAAGTTCTGGAGGATACTCTTGAAATTATGGAGAGAATCCGTGGGAAAGGCACCAAGAAAGAATTACCTACGGGTTCCGGGAGTGTCAAACCCGGGTATACCAAGAAGAGACCTGTTAGTGGACCTGGTTCGTGGAGCGGGTCCGGATCGTGGAAGGGCAAGATGCCGAGGCATGAAGACAAGAAATCTGGCCCTATTGTTCCATTCAAGGGCGTGTGCAACTATTGTGATCGTCCGGGTCACAAGATAGAGGAGTGCTGGCGCAAGCAAGGCGCCTATTTGTGATGTGGAAGCAAGGAGCACCGTATCCCCAACTGTCCTCTCATATCGGAGCAAGCTACACCGGTAAAACCTCTAGTCTTCAAGAAACCACAAGGCAAGCTTCAAGCTTTACATGCAGACGAAACTGGGATTTCTGATGATGGCGGACTCGTCGAAGGTACCCTTACTATAATCGATAAGCCCGCATTTGCTCTCTTTGATATTGGTGCAACACATTCTTTTATTTCACGGAGATTTGCTAAGTCATTAGCTGTGGAACCTATTTTGATGAATACTCCGTTAGAGATTTCAACCCCTATTGGCACTAGATCATCAATCCAGTATTTCTATCCTTCTAGTAAGGTTATGATTGGTGAACAGAACTTACCAGCAGATTTAGTCTGCATAGATATGAAGGATTATGATGTAATCCTGGGAGCAGATTGGTTGGCCAAGTATGAGGCCAATGTTCATTGTAGTTCTAGCTCAGTGACTTTTACTGGACATTCTGGTTTATCTTTTACGGGAGTCAAGCACCATAACTCTGTACCGCTCATCTCGGCTCTTCGAGCTGATAAGCTTTTGAGGCATGGGTGTGAGGCTTTTCTAGTCTTTGTTTGTGCAACTCCTGAGCAGCAGATGGAGATCAAGGACATTCCTGTTGTCGAGATTTTCCTGATGTCTTTCCAGAAGAATTACCAGGACTTCCGCCTGAGCGGGAAGTTATCTTTTCCATTGATCTTATTCCTGGCACAGCTCCTATTTCCAAGGCTCCTTATCGTATGTCTCCTGCGGAACTGAGGGAACTGAAGCAGCAACTGATGGAATTACTCGAGAAGGGTTTTATTCATCCTAGTACTTCTCCGTGGGGAGCCCCTGTGTTATTCGTCAGGAAGAAAGATGGTTCGATGAGGCTGTGCATTGATTATCGGCAATTAAACCAACAGACTGTCAAGAACAAATATCAATTGCCGAGGATTGACGAGTTATTTTACCAGATAGCGGGAGCTCAATATTTTTCTAAGATCGATCTTCGATCTGGATATCACCAGTTGCGGATTAAGGAAGAGGATATTTATAAATCAGCTTTCCGCAGCAGGTATGGTCATTTTGAGTTTGTCGTTATGCCTTTTGGTCTAACGAATGCTCCAGCAGCTTTCATGCAATTGATGAACGATGTATTTCGGCCCTATCTTGTTCAGTGGGTCGTGGTATTTATTGATGACATTCTGATTTATTCTAAGAATGAGGAGGAGCATGCTGAGCATCTGATAATGGCATTGCAACTGTTGAGAGATCATCAACTATATGCTAAGTTCAGTAAGTGTGAATTCTGGCTGCAAGAGGTGTCCTTTCTCGGACATATTATCACCAAGGAAGGTGTTTCAGTTGATCCTTCGAAGATTGAGGTAGTGAAGAATTGGGAGCAGCCTACTAGTGCAACTGAAATCAGAAGTTTCCTAGGCCTGGCAGACTATTATCGAAGATTTATCCAGGATTTCTCTAAGATTGCGGTACCTCTTACAAGATTAACCCGCAAGGAGAATAAGTTTGATTGGTCTGATGATTGTCAGCGAAGCTTTCAGACTCTGAAGGAGTGTTTGACTACTGCACCTATTTTGGCTTTACCTTCTGGTGAAGGAGGATTTATTGTCTATACTGATGCTTCAGGTATTGGCTTAGGTTGTGTACTCATGCAACATGGGAAGGTGATTGCCTATTCCTCTAGGCAGTTGAGGAAGCACGAAGATAATTATCCTGTTCATGATTTGGAACTTGCTGCAGTCGTGTTTGCTTTGAAGATATGGAGGCATTACTTGTATGGAGAAACATTTACAGTGTTTTCGGATCATAAGAGTTTGAAGTATTTATTTTCTTAGAAGGAACTCAACATGAGGCAGCGGAGATGGTTGGAGTACTTGAAAGACTTCGACTTCTCGATTGAGTATCATCCTGGCAAAGGTAATGTTGTGGCAGATGCATTAAGCCGGAAGCCGGTAGCTAGACTGTCAAGTCTCATGTTACAAGAATGGAGATTGTTGGAACAATTATCTAGTCTGGATCTCAATATTGACAATGATCGGATCTTGATTGCTCAGATTCAACTTAAACCTGAATTATTGATAGAGATCAAGTCCTTGCAAGATAATGATCCCGAGTTGGTAGAGATCAAGGGAAACTTGAGCAGCAGACCTGACTTCATGTTGGCCGATGATGGTAGATTATTATTTAAAGGCAGAACTTGTGTTCCGGATGAGGCTACAATAAAGAACAAGATTCTCGAGGAAGCTCATAGATCCAGATATACCATTCATCCTGGAGGCACTAAGATGTACCGAGATTTGAAAAGGTCCTTTTGGTGGCCAAATATGAAAAGATAAGTTACAGATTTTGTGAGCAGATGTTTGGTATGTCAGCAAGTTAAGGCCGAACATTTCAGACCAGCAGGGAAATTGAAACCACTCGACATACCCCAATGGAAGTGGGAAAGCATTGGCATGGATTTCATTATGGGTCTACCTAGGACTCGTGGTGGATTTGATGCGATATGGGTGATTGTCGATCGTTTGACAAAGTCGGCTCATTTCTTACCAATTAAGTCCAAGTGGACGATTGATGTATTGGCTGCTTTGTATATAAAGGAAGTGGTGAGATTGCATGGTATTCCAGTGAATATAGTATCTGATCGAGACCCCAGATTTACTTCACATTTCTGGAAGGGACTGCAAGAGTCTTTGGGTATTCGTCTAAATTTCAGTACTGCTTTTCATCCACAGACAGATGGACAGACTGAAAGAACCAATCAGATAGTGGAAGATATGCTGCGAGCTTGCATGATTGATTTCGGTGGTAATTGGAGTGAGCATTTGGCATTAATTGAATTTACCTACAATAACAGCTATCAGTCTAGCATTCAGATGGCTCCTTTTGAAGCACTATATGGTAGAAGTTGTCGTTCCCCGTTGTGTTGGGACGAGGTAGGTGTGAAACAGTGGCTTAGACCAGATCTTGTTTCGGAATCATCACAGAACATCCGTGTTATCCGAGACCGGTTACTAGTAGCCCAGTCGAGACAGAAGAGTTATGCCGACAACAGAAGGAGAGCATTGGAATTTCAGGTTGGCGAGCATGTGTTCTTAAAGGTCTCTCCGACGAGAGGGATCCGAAGATTTGGCATTCATGGCAAGCTGAATCCGAGGTACATTGGTCCATTCGAGATTCTAGATAGAGTGGGAGAGGTGGCATACAGACTGGCTTTACCACCGCATTTGTCTGGCGTACACAATGTTTTCCATGTGTCTATGTTACGGAAATATGTGTACGATTCCACTCATATCATTCAGCAAGTAGATTTTGAACTGAAGGAAGATCTGACCTATGAGGAAAGACCTGTCAAGATTCTGGACCGGAAGCATCAGCAACTTCGGAATCGTTCGATGCCGATGGTCAAGATTCAGTGGAGTCGGTGTGGGACCGAAGAAGCTACATGGGAGTCTGAAGAGACTATGCGAAAGCGGTATCCCGATCTATTCTAGGTGAGCGATCTTTTTCTACTCTCAGTTTTAGTGCAGTGAATTTGGAGGACCAAATTCCTTTAAGTAGGGGAGGGTGTAAGACCCCAAATTCCTTAGAAATTTATTTAGAAAGTTATTTGTAATTATTTAGAATTTATTTGAAGTTATTCGAATTAATGAGAATTATCCAAATTAATTAGATTAATTAATTAATTAATAGAATAAGTCATTTTTCAACTATTTTCTAAAAATCCCCAAAAATCACATCTTGTAGAACTAATTTTGTTTAGCAACTTTGTCTTCTTCATTTAAGCCTAAGAAAATCATTTATTATGCCGGAATTAGTGAACTTAGTCTTCCGAACTTAACATTTAATTAATTACGGAATAGTATAAGTAATAATTCGACTACCTCAGAAAAAATCTGTAAAAATAGTAAACATGTTAATATTGATGTAGATAACAACTTTTCCTTCAGGCTTTAAGCCATGGTAAATCCGTGTTAAGATCTATTTAGAATTCAAACCCAAATGTGCACACTTTTGACCCATACCTAACCCTTAGATTAAAACGCGAAATTCGACCTGATTACTCAACCAAATGATCTGAAATTAGGGGCAAATGGAAGGCCACAATGTAAGGAACATTTATCCTCAATCAATTTGAGGTAAACTTAGCCCCAAAACGTGCTGCTGACATAGTTTGGTCAAGTCAAGGATTTCGGCGCCGTTTCTAAACACGTAGCTTGCAGCAGCGAATACTCCCAATTTCGAAGGCTCCAAAAGCTCTATGAGCTATCAAAATGAAGCCCTACGAGTCTTCTTTCATTAGGCTGCTGTGGGGTTCGCTGAAATTTCAGATCTGGAGAGATCTAGTTCGATTTGTGAAGGTGGGTCAGCAGGCCGTTGGCTTCCCTTCATCCTTCTTTGATCCATCGATTGAGGTAGGAATTCTCAACCAAATCTTGATCATGAGTATAGAAAATTATTCCTCTCATCGAGCTCTATCCATTGGTGACAAAAGCCCCAATTTTCATTAGGTATCCGTGGAGGAATCGAGCTTTTTGTGAGGTGCTGTCCAAGTGTTCTTCATCCTAGGGTTTCGAGTTTTTTCTCTCCGATTTGAGGTAGGATCTAACAACCAAACTCTAATTAACTTTCATGAAGTAATCAGCATGTTATTATCTTTCATTTAACTTAGAAAGCCCCAAATTCCATTGAGCATGCATCGTGAATTTCAAAGTTTTGTAAGAACGTATCTAGAACATGTTTCATATAGTTTCCTTTAAGCCAGAGCTTGATTACGGGCTCATTTTGAGTCATATAATTTGATCTCAATGTAGCATATAGTATATGGTTGGATTCATGATCGAGTTAACTTTCTTTTGACACCAAAATCCCCAAATTTGGTTTTGTATACCGAGAGTATTCGACGATTTAGTGGAGGTATGTCCTAAACTAGGTCTACTTGTGTTCTTTATAGAATAGGTTGTGATTCTGGTAATTTCTGATGAGATTCGTGTTTACAAATTGTAGTTTTATGACCCTAATATGTCTAGCAAGATTCCTATGGCATGTGGTTTTAATTTCAACTCATTTGGACCCCATTTGGATGAGATTTCATGTTTTCTGGAAGCAACAGCCGTTGCTGTTCTTGCAGGGGTCGACCCCAGGGGTCGACCCATCATCTGGCAGCCCAGGCAGGCCCGAGGGTCGACCCCTGGGGTCGACCCATTTGGCCCAGGCGCGAGGGTCGACCCCAGGGGTCAACCCATGCAGCCAGAGTGTAGGGGTCGACCCCAGGGGTCGACCCATACAGCCAGAAAGGTGGGGGTCGACCCCAGGGGTCGACCCATCCAACTGACAGACCCCATTTCTGAAGGGGTCGACCCCAAGGGTCGACCCATACACCAGAGAACCAGTTTTTTTCGTTTTTCGAACCAAAGATGGATCCGAATCAGTGGGGAATCAACCCATTTAACTTAGGCCCATTGAAATCATATTTTTGAAGAACTTTTGACCTATTCATGTACCCCTCTTGATTTCAAATTTGCATTGGTTCCTACATGTAAACTTAGTGTAAAAACACACCGTTTACCATCTTCATTTCAATGCATACAAGATTAAATAGAAACCCACATAATTAATGATTAATGGTGTAACTAAATCTCTGTTAATGCATTCTTTTTCACTCCTGTGAGAGCTTGTTCTTTACCTTGATAACTTGTTCTAGCTTGTTGGCACTTTGGCTAATACAAATGATAATGGTTAAGCATGATATCTTAACTTGGTGATTAGGATTAATATGTTGATTAGCTTGTTTGATTGCTGCTGTTTTACAGTAGCGCAGCACGATTAACTCTTGTTGTGACTTGATTTCAATCTCCTTGATGATTATACTTACCTTGAAATTCTGGAAATGAATCTCTTTCCTACTTGAAGTTGTTATTGCTACTTAGCTTAAACCTTGGAATTCTGGCCATAAACTGTGGAAGTCTAGATTCGTGGGATCTTTGATCCAAAGAAATCAATGCCTGGCAAACAATTAAGGGCTCGGTCTGGTCCTGGGAAGAGCGCCCGAACACTACGTGTACCCCCGGGGAGGTGAATGACTAGGTGTGGCATTTGGCACCAGTACTATTACATGTGTTAAATCTAGGACTGTCCACTACTCACTACTCTTTCCACTACTCTCTATATTACTTGCTACTACGTTTCACTTTCCACTCTTCACTGTTCTATACTCTACTTGTGGTTACTTTACTGGCTTATTACTTGGACGTGGAAATGAAATTACATGCGTGCTTGACATGACTTGAATTGACTTGATATGGCCAACTTCTTATTGTTATCTCCTGTAGTAAATTCTTGTCTTACCATTCTATTCATTATATTTCTTGACCTTGCAAGATCTTTGAATTCTGTTTCGTGATATCATCGTTATCTTTTTATTGTTTTATCATTTGTAGCATGACATTTTAAAATGTAATTAAACTGTTAATCACTTATACCTGTCTGTTATTTCCTACTGAGCGTCAGCTCATAGTTGTGTCTCCCCCTTTCCAGGCTTTTCAGGTGACGCGCTTACCGATGGGGAAGGGCAGGAGTGATGTCTTGAGTGTATCAGTTCTAGTGTGTTAGTAGTGTGTTATCTTTCTTCTAGTTGTGTTTTGGAGAGCATTTAGTTCAGTTATGTCATTGAGTTTTAGTGGTTGTTATTCCAGTTGTATTAAGTTGAACTTGAGGTTATTGTATCAGTTGTGGTTTGTTAATGATCATTTAGTATTTCCATCTTGTAGCACTTGTGTATTATTTTATATTAGTTCTCTCTCATGCCAGCGTGTCCCTAACTGTACGTCCCGATATTTCCGCCTTGTTCGGGGCGTGACAAGCGCCCTCTCCACCGCGCACCGTGCTTCTTCCCCGGGCGACCGAGACGCGGCCTCCCTCACTCCGACAACGGCGTGGCGGCGGCGATGAGGCGGTCCCGGCGGTGTGCTTTTCGCGGCGAGAGGCGGGGTGTTCGTGGGTCTAAAAGCTTCTTCCTTGATTTTGACGTCGATTCGGCGGGGCATTCGCTCCATTGTGGTAGGGGGACGAATCCTTATGCTCATCCCATCGTTCTCCACGATTTGTAGGCCGCACGGGAGCCGAGAGGGGCATTTTTGAGCGGGTTAGGGTAAAATCATGATTTGGGGAGAGTTCGCTCGATCTATGGATTTAGCCCGTGATTTCGCATTTTGGTGACTTAGATGCATGCTAGGGGTTCCCAGGGATCTTCCCCTTTGATTTCCCCCTCTCCGATGGAGGCATGGGGGCGTGGTTTGAATTTTTGGGCGTTTCACGCCGTTCCGCCGTTGGGTGTGTGTGACGGTCCTTCCAGAGGCCGTCACACGGTGTAACGCACCCAGGGAGGTGCGTTACACCCCCTGTTTGAGCTGTTGGGGGTCTGTGGCTGTGACGGCCCCAAGATAGATCGCCAGGGCATTGTGATGGTCCAGGGTAAGGCCGTCAGAGCCTTCTGACCGTTGGCTTTTCGACCGTTGGTTTTTGACCGTTGGGGGTTCAGGGTCTGTGACGCACTAGGCCTGGCGCGTCACAGCCCTGTAACGCCCAGGTGTGGGCATGTTAGAGCGGGCGACCCAGCCACCCTGACATGCCCAGGTCGAGCCGTCAGGTGCTGTGATGGCCCGGCTGGGGCGCGTCACGGTTTGTTTCCACTGTGGCTATGACGGCCCAGGGCTAGACCGTTAGAGCCCTGTGACGGCCCAGGGCTAGACCGTCAGAGCCCTGTGACGGCCTAGTGCAGGCACGTCACAGCCTGTGATGGCCCAGGAGGGGTGCGTCACAGTCCATTTTCTCGTTTGGCTCATGACGGCCCAGGGCTAGACCTTCAGAGCCGTGTGACGTGCTAGGTTAGATGCGTCACAGCCTGTGACGGCCCAGGGGTGGATCGTCAGGCTCTGCGCTGCACCGTGTGTGTGCAGCCCCGTTTCTACAGCGGTGGTTTCCGTGAGTCAGTCCTTACTTCCAGTGACCTGTCCACTAGTCGTAGCTTCTTGCGCACGCGGGTGCGGACCCACCTGGGAGTGGTGGAGAGCGAGACCCAGTGAGAGGCGATTTTTAGGCTGGTCACCGTAGGGCCCCTTATCTTTGCCACCAGAGTCTGGTGGGGGAGAAAACCAGCTAGAGGACCCGACCTAGAGCAGATGGTCTGTGTGTGCACACGTAGTTGGGGGCTTAGGACACGCGCTGACGAGCGTGACCCCAGCTAGTCCTTGTTGTGGTACTTGTTGCGTGTCTGAGTCTCACGCCTGGGGCGTCGTAGCTAGACACTTGTGACATGGTGTAAGACGTCAGGGGATGCTTCTAGTCATTCTTCTCGTGGATAGTGCTCCTGTTCGCTGGCAGGTGTGGACTCGAGTGTTGTTAGACCGAGGTTCAGTAGTATGATACTGTTAGAGTAGCTGGCTTTTCCGTTTATTTACTCTAGCTTGTTGGTTCTACCGTACTCCTGTTAGGTAGGGTTGCCTTCTGCTTTCTCATTTTCCGTACGAGGTGGGGATTCGCGGGATCCCTACTGGGCCAATGAAATGAGGCTCACCCCTGCTTTTCAGGTGAAGCGGGGTCTTCGAGAGGCGCGGCCGAGTTTCAGCGTGGTTCTTCTAGCCAGGGTTAGTCGCCAGTCTGCCAGAGCCGGGGGATGCCCTGTGTAGTTGTACTTTTCTTTCTGTTGACTGTACTTTTATTTTGGACATGAGACTTTGTGGGTCTTGTAGCAGTTTATTTATTTATATTATTCTGTGCACTTTATTTTTGATTATTGTGCTATCTCTGCGATCTTTTCAGCTTCTCTTGTACTCCCACACCATCCCTTTCTACCCTTCCGAGTCTTTGGGCTCGTGGGTTGGCGGGTAGAGATTCGAGACGCACCGGTTCCTTTCCGGTACTCAGATCCCGGGTCGTCACAGCTGGTATCAGAGTCTAGGTTGTGAAGATATATCAGAACTTGAAACGAATTGCGGTGGCCCAGAAAGTCCATGAATGTCTTGTACAGTCGGCGACTGGCTTAGGGCCGTGTGTGTTTTATTGATTTGTGATTGTTTTCTTGATGCCAGGTGTGTTATGGCTCCATGGAGGAGGGCTCGTCCCCAACAGGGAGAGTCTAGTGGTGGTCCGGAGGAGCAGAGTTGGGCTTCAGTTTCCGAGGGTGTAGCTGGAGATGCGAGAGCTCCGGGGATGGACGATTTCTTCCGAGGCATGTTTGAGTATGCATTTCAGCGGCAGCAGGGAGGCCAGCAGCAGGGCGGTGATGCTGGTGAGGGCCAGGCTCGTGGTGGTCATGGTCGTGTGTTGAAGGAGTTCTTGCTGTTCCAGCCTCCTTCTTTCAATGGGCAGCCAGACCCTGAGGTGGCCAGAGAGTTGCTGGATGATGTGCGGCGGATTTTCAGTGCGATGGAGTGTCCTGAGGAGGAGCAGGTAGCGTTGGCTACTCATCGTCTTCAGGGAGCGGCCCATACTTGGTGGACGTCAGAGTGGGGTTCAGTGTTCCAGTCCCGTCCTCTTCGGCAGATTGCGTGGCAGGAGTTCGTCACGACTTTCGAGCGTGCTTTCTGTCCGTCCTTTGTCAGGTCGCAGAGGTTGCATGAGTTTATGGAGCTGACCCAGGGTGACATGACGGTGATGCAGTACCGTGCCAGGTTTATTGAGTTGGGCCGTTATGCTCCTCATATTGTGGCAGATGAGAAGGTGAAGACCGATCAGTTCGTGGGTGGTCTGAGGCTAGAGTTGAGGCATCATCTTCTTGCGTCAGGTTTGACCACTTTAGATGCGGCATGTAAGGCAGCAGCGGCGCTGGAGAGAGATTTGCAGAAGGTTCAAGGGCAGGGCTATGCTAGTCAGGTGCAGGAAGATTTCAGCCAGCCGACGGGGATGCAGCAGCAGAGTACCGTCCAGCTCTCAGTAGGTGGATCAGTGGCAACGCAGTCTGTGGCTCCTGCGCCAGGGTCGTCATCCTTTAGGTCGAAGCTTAAGAAGCTGCTTAAGGAAGCTGGTTTTGGCAAGAGACGTCAGGATCGTAAGGAGTCGAAGCAGGAGTCGATGGATAGTGTTTAGCAGTCGGTGGCTTTTCAGCGTTAGAGTTTGATGACTGGTTCACGGGGTGGTTGTCCTAGGTGCGGTGGTTCTCATCCGGGTAGACCGTGTTCAGTGCCCGTGATTTGCTTTAGGTGCGACCAGCCAGGGCACATGGCACGTGACTGTCCGTAGAGACCGAGCCAGCCGCACGAGTTTCGACAGCAGCAGTAGTTTCAGCCCTAGCAATTGTCATCACAGCCGCAGCAGTACCAGCAGCAGGGACAGTTTCCTCAGTTGTCACGGTCAGCTACTATGGGGAGGCAGAGATCCCGAGGCAGGGTGACTCACATGACCAGGGCAGAGGCTGAGGCGTCGCATTTGGTGGAAGGTACTCTCTCGATTTTGGGTTGTGCGGCTCGTATTTTGTTTGATTCAGGTGCTTATCATTCGTTCATCTCGGAGGATTTTGCTCAGAGTGTGGAGGACCCAGTGACCGAGGTGTCCTGTGACTTGGTGGTGGAGTTGCCTACCGGTGACTTCATGATCACCCCGTACTGCTTTGAGAAGGTACCTGTGTGGGTGGAAGGGCAGAACTTACCGGTTAGACTCTATGCGTTACCGCTTCAGGACTTCGATGTGATTTTGGGCATGAATTGGCTCGAGGCTCATCATGCCTTGGTGGATTGCGGCTCTAAGAAGGTCTACTTCCAACAGCCTCGTGGACCCACCTTCTATTTCCAAGGTATTCGGTCTTCCTCTTCCCGCTTGCTTATTTCGGCTATCCGTGCACGTCGCTTGCTTGATCGGGGTTGTCATGTCTTTCTCGCATCCGTGGTTTTGAGTGATCGGCAGTGTCCTGAGGTAGAGGACATTCCTGTCGTGTGCGAGTTTCCCGATATTTTTCCCGAGGAGCTACAGGCTTGCCACCGCAGCGAGAGATTGATTTCGTGATTGAGGTGGTGCCGGGTACGACGCCTATGTCGAAGGCCCCTTATCAGATGGCGCCTGCGGAGTTGCGAGAACTGAAGGCGCAGTTGTAGGAGTTGCTGGCCAAGGGGTATATTCGTCCTAGTTATTCCCCGTGGGGTGCGCCGGTGTTGTTTGTGAAGAAGAAGGATGGTAGTTTGAGGCTGTGCATCGACTACCGTCAGTTGAACCAAGCGAATGTTAAGAACAAGTATCTATTGCCTCGGATTGATGACTTGTTCGACCAGCTTCAGTCGGCTCGGGTGTTTTCGAGGATCGATTTGAGATCAGGCTATTACTAGCTGCGGATTCGAGAGTCGGACGTGGAGATCGAGGTATGGGCATTATGAGTTCTTGGTGATGCCGTTCGGGCTCACCAATGCCCCCGTAGCGTTCATGGATTTGATGCATAGGGTGTTTCGTCCGTACTTGGACCAGTTCGTGGTCGTGTTTGTGGACGACATCCTTGTGTATTCGCGGTCTGCTGAGGAGCATGTGCACCATTTGGGTGTGGTGCTGCAGACGTTGCGCGATCACCAGTTGTATGCGAAGCTCAGTAAGTGCGAGTTCTGACTTCGTGAGGTGCACTTTTTGGGGCACGTGATTTCTGGTGATAGTGTTTCCGTGGACCCGGCTAAGGTCGAGGCTGTGGTACAGTGGCCGAGGCCGAGTTCTGTCACGGAGATTCGGAGTTTCTTGGGGCTCGCAGGTTATTATCAGTGGTTTATTCAGGATTTCTCTCATATTATAGCCCCGATGACCAGGCTTACGCGGAAGGAGGTGCCATTCGTCTGGACAGAGGAGTGTGAGCGGAGCTTTGTGGAGCTAAAGAGATTGCTTACCAGTGCTTCCGTTTTGGTGTTGCCATCGGGCTCGGGAGGCTTTATGGTGTGTACAGATGCTTCTGGGGTAGGTCTCGGTGCTGTGTTGATGCAGCATGGGAGAGTGGTGGCGTATGCGTCGCGGTAGTTGAAGCCACATGAGGCGAACTACCCTACTCATGATCTTGAGTTGGCGGCGGTGATTTTCGCTCTGAAGATCTGGAGGCATTATTTGTACGCCGAGAGGTTCGAGCTTTTCACTGACCATCAGAGTTTGAGGTATGTGTTCACCGAGAGGGATATTAACCTCAGGCAGAGGAGGTGGATGGAGTACATGAAGGATTATGATTTCACTCTGTCTTACCAGCCTGGCAGGATGAACGTCGTGGCTGATGCTCTGAGTAGGAGAGTAATGGTCAGTCGGATGTTGTTGAGGAAGTGGAGGCTTTGGGAGCAGGTTCCGGCCATAACTTTTAGGCTCAAGGTCCCTCGGGACCATGGTTCGGCTGTCCTTGCGAGTCTGACTGTCACGCCCGCGGTACGTCAACAGGTGACTGAGGCTCAGCGAGCAGACCCCGAGCTACCTCGTTTACTGTCGATGGCCGAGGTGGAGTTTGGAGAGGATGGAGCCGTGAGGTTCAGAGGTAGGTTGTACGTGCCAGCCGAGGAGTAGGTGCGGCGTACAGTATTACCTGAGGCTCATGGGAGTCGGTATGCCGTGCACCCCGGATCGGATAAGATGTACCAGAACCTAACGAGGCAGTTTTGGTGGCCTGACATGAAGAGAGATGTTGCAGAATTTATGGCCAGGTGTTTGACCTGTCAGCAGGTGAAGGCTGAGCACCAGCGACCAGGAGGCACACTTCAGCCCTTGGATGTTCCTGCGTAGAAGTGGAACCACGTGACCACTGATTTCGTGGTTGGGTTACCGAGGACATCCAACGGGGAGGATAGTATCTGGTTGCTAGTGGATAGACTAACGAAGACGGCGCGATTGCTGCCGGTCAAGGTCAGTTGGAGCGTGCAGGGCTTGGCTCGTTTGTATGTAGAGCGGATCGTTCCGTTGCATGGAATCCCCATCTCCATTGTGTCTGATCGTGATCCCCGTTTCACTTCTGGATTCTGGAGGAGCTTCCAGAAGGCTCTAGGCACCGAGTTGGCATTTAGCTCGGCCTATCATCCTCAGTCGGACGGTCAGTCTGAGTGGACCATCCAGACTTTGGAGGACTTGCTGCGAGTGTGTTACTTAGAATGACAGGGGAGTTGGACCCACCATCTGCCGTTGGTGGAGTTTGCCTATAACAACAGCTATCATTCGAGCATTGGTATGGCTCCCTATGAGGCGTTGTACGGGTGACCCTGTCGGACTCTGCTTGATTGGTTTGAGGTGGGCGAGAGTGCCCTGACCGGACCAGATTTGGTGCAGCATTGTGTTGAGGTGGTGCATCTCGTTCGGCAGAGGTTGTTGGTAGCTCAGAGCCGACAGAAGAGTTATGCCGATCGGAGAAGGCAACCTCTCAGCTTTGCTGTGGGAGACCGAGTTTTCTTGAGAGTTTCTCCCATGAAGGGTGTGATGCGTTTCGTTAGGCGTGGGAAGCTGAGTCCCCACTACATTGGTCCCTTTCCCATCGTTGAGCGTGTTGGGGAAGTTGCTTATCGGTTGTAGCTACCTCCGGAGCTTTCCACCGTGCATGATGTGTTCCACGTGTCGATGCTTCGGAAGTACATGCCCGATGATTCTCATGTTCTCGAGGATGCCGTTTGGCCTGAGGTGACCCCAGATCTGTCCCTTCCGGAGTTTCCTGTCTGCATTGAGGATCGGCGAGAGCAGCGCCTGTGGAACAAGGTTATCCCTCTGGTTAAGGTGGTCTGGCAGCGTCATTCTAGCGGTGAGGCGTCTTGGGAGCGCGAGGATGAGATGCGGGTGTTGTACCCTTATTTGTTTGCGTGAGTCTTTCCCCCATTCTTGTGCCTTGTCCTTGAATTTCGAGGACGAAATTCGTTTAAGGGGGGAGGGCTGTGATGTCCTGGACCTTTCGGATCCTTCTTCATGGGTCCCGGATCTGATTTCTTGGAGTGTCCGACTCCATTGTGTCTAAAATTTCGTTTCGAACATCTTTCATGTTCGGATCGGCGCGATCTGGAGTTGTTCGGAGGCCCGGAACGTGTTCCGCGGATTTTTCCGCGTGTTTTCCGATTCCCGCGTGTGTGTCTTAGAAACACCTACGGAACCCTGTAGCGGGTGAACCGGGTCGTTGACCTACCCGCGAGTGGTACCGTTGCGATCAGCGCGTCGAGAGGATCGAGGTGGTGTATTTTTCTATTTTTTGGGATTTTTCCTATTTTCTGGATTTTCTATATATACCATATCTTTTTCTTTTTTCTTTTCCACCTTTTTTTTCTTCTTCTTCTTCCTCCTTATTCCAACCGTTGGAGAGCGCCCTCTCCACCGCGCACCGTGCTTCTTCCCCGGGCGACCGAGACGCGGCCTCCCTCACTCCGACAACGGCGTGGCGGCGGCGATGAGGCGGTCCCGGCGGTGTGCTTTTCGCGGCGAGAGGCGGGGCGTTCGTGGGTCTAAAAGCTTCTTCCTTGATTTCGACGTCGATTCGGCGGGGCATTCGCTCCATTGTGGTAGGGGGACGAATCCTTATGCTCATCCCGTCGTTCTCCACGATTTGTAGGCCGCACGGGAGCCGAGAGGGGCATTTTTTAGCGGGTTAGGGCAAAATCATGATTTGGGGAGAGTTCGTTCGATCTATGGATTTAGCCCGTGATTTCACATTTTGGTGGCTTAGATGCATGCTAGGGGTTCCCAGGGATCTTCCCCTTTGATTTCCCCCTCTCCGGCGGAGGCATGGGGGCGTGGTTTGAATTTTTGGGCGTTTCACGCCGTTCCGCCGTCGGGTGTGTGTGACGGTCCTTCAAGAGGCCGTCACACGGTGTAACGCACCCAGGGAGGCGCGTTACACCCCCTGTTTGAGCCGTTGGGGGTCTGTGGCTGTGACGGCCCCACGATAGACCGCCAAGGCATTGTGACGGTCTAGGGTAAGGCCGTCAGAGCCTTCTGACCGTTGGCTTTTCGACCGTTGGTTTTTGACCATTGGGGGTTCAGGGTCTGTGACGCACCAGGCCTGGCGCGTCATAGCCCTATAACGCCCAGGTGTGGGTGCGTTAGAACGGGCGACCCAACCACCCTGACGTGCCCAGGTCGGGCCGTCAGGTGCTGTGACGGCCCGGGTGGGGTGCGTCACGGTTTATTTCCACCGTGGCTGTGACGGCCCAGGGCTGGACCGTCAGAGCCCTGTGACGGCCTAGTGCAGGCGCGTCACAGCCTGTGACGACCCAGGAGGGGTGCGTCATAGTCCGTTTTCTCGTTTGGCTCGTGACGGCCCAGGGCTGGACCGTCAGAGCCGTGTGACGGCCCAGGGGTGGACCGTCAGGCTCTGCGCTGCACCGTGTGTGTGCAGCCCCGTTTCTTCGGCGGTGGTTTCCGTGAGTCAGTCCTTACTTCGAGTGACCTGTCCACTAGTCGTAGCTTCCTGCACACGCGGGTGCGGACCCACCTGGGAGTGGTGGAGAGCGAGACCCAGTGAGAGGCGGTTTTTAGGTTGGTCACCGTAGGGCCCCTTGCCTTTGCCACCAGAGTTCGGTGGGGAGGAAAACCAGCTAGAGGACCCGACCTAGAGCAGATGGTCTATGTGTGCACACGTAGTTGGGGGCTTAGGACACGCGCTGACGAGCGTGACCCCAGCTAGTCCTTGTTGTGGTACTTGTTGCGTGTCTGAGTCTCACGCCTGGGGCGTCGTAGCTAGACACTTGTGACGCGGTGTAAGACGTCAGGGGACGCGTCCGGTCATTCTTCTCGTGGATAGTGCTCCTGTTCGCTGGCAGGTGTGGGCTCAAGTTTTGTTAGACTGAGGTTCAGTAGTACGATATTGTTAGAGTAGCTGGCTTTTCCGTTTATTTACTTTGGCTTGTTGGTTCTACCGTACTCCTGTTAGGTAGGGTTGCCTTCTGCTTTCTCGTTTTTCGTAAGAGGTGGGGATTCGCGAGATCCCTACTGGGCCAATGAAATGAGGCTCACCCCTACTTTTCAGGTGAAGCGGGGTCTTCTAGAGGCGCGGCCGAGTTTCAGCGTGGTTCTTCTAGTCAGGGTTAGTCGCCAGTCTGCCAGAGCCAGGGGGATGCCCCGTGTAGTTGTACTCCGGGGGATGCCCCGTGTAGTTGTACTTTTCTTTCTGTTGACTGTACTTTTATTTTGGACCTGAGACTCTGTGGGCCTTGTAGCAGTTTATTTATTTATATTATTCTATGCACTTTATTTTTGATTATTGTGCTATCTCTGCGGTCGTTTCAGCTTCTCTTGTACTCCCACACCATCCCTTTCTACCCTTCCGAGTCTTCAGGCTCGTGGGTTGGCAGGCCGAGATTCGAGACGCGCCGATTCCTTTCCGGTACTCGGATCCCGGGTCATCACATACCTTTTAGACAGTTCTAAAGAAATATCCCCAAATAATAGAAAACCCTTTGATCTTCCAAATATTCCTTCAAATCCTCACCAATCTTCGCAGCAGCATAACCTTAACCTCCAAGGATTATTTGAGGGTCGAATGAGGTTCTATTTATAGCCAAAACTTGGCCAAATTTGTCAAGATTCCTTGCCTAACAATGTCAAACTTTCCAACTCCGAATTAGAAGAAAATTCTAATTTTTCTTCTTAACCTAACCTCCATTTGGTGTGAAACCAATGTAAAAATGGCTGGTCCAAGGTGGGCTGTTAGGTAAGGGTTGATTTTTGTGCCAAACTTCTAGAAATGGGGTTATTTTAATCCCTTAAATGTCATATTAAACATGTGTTACGAATTTAAGGTTAATTTAACCTTTATTGAATCCTTTAACCATTAATTCAGCCCATTATGGATTATCCATTGGGCCAATTGTAATCCTAATCCATTATATAGACTTTTATTGAGCTTACTATGATTTAACTAAGGTTTAAAGCATTTAATATCTATTTACTTCTAGTTAATTCAAGTAATTTCAATAAACTAGCTTATTTCATATAGGAAAAATGTAATTTGATTATGTCATGAAAATTTTAATTACACAATGAAATTAAAAAATTTATTTCTCATTTTTAATTATCGGGTTTCTACACACCTTCTCATCCTACCATGGACAAGTATGGTGTGATGTCATCCCCATGGAAGTAGGTAGCATCCTACTAGGAAGACCTTGGCTTTATGACGTAGATGCCACCATCTTGGGTAGGACTAACACATGCACATTTAAGCATGATGGAAAGACTATCCATCTTAACCCCTCCCCACCATGGCCCATGCCTAAGAGGGACGCTCTTCCTCAAGGACACCACCCCACCACACCACAAGTCTCGGGGAACTCCACCCCTCTAACCCAATCCCTTACCCAAAATCCCAAACAAGGTGTGACCTCGGGATTGACCAAAGGCCTTCACCTCATCACCACGAAAGAGCTTGAGGAGGAGATAGCTCAAGGGACACCCCTATGTGCGGTAGTCATTTGTCTAGGAGAGCCCACCCCCTCCAACCCCCATCCGATAGAAGTCTGGCACCTCCTAGAGGAGTTTCATGATGTGTTCCCGGATCAACTCCCGGATCAACTCCCTCCCATGCATGATGTGCAACACGCAATTGATCTAGTCCCGGGAGCCACCCTTCCAAACCTACCTCATTACCGCCTCAATCCCACGGAACATGCTGAACTTCGGAGGCAAATAGAGGAACTTATTAGGAAGGGCTTCATCCGCATTAGCAAAAGCCCATGTGCCGTATCGGCCCTTCTCACTCCTAAGAAGGATGGATCATGGCGGATGTGTGTAGATAGTCGAGCCATTAATAAAATCACCATCAAGTATAGGTTCCCCATCCCTAGACTTGATGACATGCTTGACATGCTTGCTAGATGTTGTGTAGTGGACAGCGGATCTAGAGGGGAGGGGTGAATAGATCAGCCCCACTTTTCGCAATGCGGCCCTCTAAACAGCTAGTTAAAATGAATTACAGCGGAATAGAAACTAGCTTCCAAGTATGCTACGATTCACTTAGCAAGATAAGCAAGATATATAATAATTCGATCCTAAGCATGCACCTAGAACGATTCAATCACACAAGCAAACCACGCTAGACAGGATTTTTAAGGTGGTTCGGACTGAATCCTCAGCCCTACGTCCACCCCTCACCAAAACCCGGTGAGGCTTCACTTGTGCAGCGCACCAAACCGCAAATCGGAAACCACCGATTGCCTTCCTACTCACCACCTGGTAGGGACGTCAACCATAAATTGGAACACCCTCCAATTGCCTTCCTACTAACCACCGGTAGGGATGAATCACACTTTCAATGTTTAAACAATAATGAAAATGAAACAAGATGTGAATGAACTAAAACAAGAGATTGAGTTATGAGTGAAAATGAATTGGCCCTTGTATGGAATGTTGATCAGCAACAAGGCTCCTCTTAGCTTCAACTCAATCTTCTTGATTCACCCTTGATTGGATGAATGTTCTTCACGGAGTACTGTTCACGTGAACAGTACCTCTTCCTTCAATTCTTCTCTCTTGATCTTCTCTTTGAACTTCTTTGAATGAATGAAGGAGATGATGAAGCTACCTTGAATCTTGATTGCTTCTTTAGCTTCTAGGAGTTTGAATGCTTGAAATATCACCTTGAATGAACTTGAAAGAACTTGAATGGATGAAGATGACTTCCCTTGATAGTGAGCTTCAATGGATCCCCTTGAGATGATGAAGAGGATGGAGGATGCAGCTTTCTCTTCTCTTGGCCTTGATCTTGATCTCCACTTGAAGAGCTTGAACACTTGAGGATGAAGATCTTCTTCACGGAGTACTGTTCACTGCTACAGTGCTCCGAATTCCTCTCCCTTGAACACACTCTAGCAGCCTCCCTTGTAACCCTCTTAAAGCCCTTAGGGTTTTCAACCCTCTTGTATTGATTTTATAGACCTTGAATGGTCTATAGACAAGCCTCAGACCAGATCCACAATTTGTGGGTGATTAGGTGACATTTGGATTAAAGAAATCCATGTTGAATGGCCCTTTTCGAAGTTGAAAGCAAAGTCAAAAATGAAGGCTCGGGGCTGGCGGTCGACCTACAGCTTCTGGCGGTCGACCGCCACTGTAAAACACTATAGACGGATGATCCCTGGGACTAGCGGTCGACCGCTACTAGCTGGCGGTCGACCGCCAGCTGAAACCCTGCAGACTGGCCATCCCTGGCTGGGGCGGTCGACCGCCCCTGTGCTGGCGGTCGACCGCCAGCTGGGCAGAGCCCGGGTCACCCCGGTTTGGTCCGTTGGCCGCACCAGCTCCGTCGCTTGAGTCCGTTAGCCGCCCGTTCATGTTTGTGGCATCGACCTTGATTGTCTTGAAGTTTTATTACTGAGTCTTCAAGCCAAATTTTGTTCCGGGGGCTCCGCCCCCGGAAACCCCCGCAAGGGGCGCTGCCCCCTTGACCCCGGCGACCTGACCGGGCAGGTCGATCCCCGCGACCTGACCACGCAGGTCGATCCGCGTGCGAGGGCGCAACATTGAGCTTTCATGTGCATATCTATCATAAACACAACAGAACATATGTCAGTCATATAAGAGTGAAAAACAACAATGACGAATAGTGTTTAGCCAGTATCAAAACTAAGAATATCACAGAACACATATGACCATAGAATGATGTCGAATGACCCAAGTGACCATATGAAAACTCAAATAACCACAGGGGCACAACACTAGAGCCACTATTTTCTCCAAAATAGACCTTAAGAGTGGCTATCACCAAGTTAGGATTAGGCCCGGAGATGAATGGAAAACGGCCTTCAAGACTAAGGATGGCTTGTATGAATGGTTGGTCATGCCTTTTGGCCTCTCAAATGCCCCAAGTACTTTCATGCGTCTCATGACGGAGGTTCTTAGGCCTTTCATTGGGGTCTTCCTTGTGGTCTACTTTGATGACATCTTTATATATAGTCAATCCCAAGAGGCCCACCTTGACCACCTTAGGCAAGTTTGCACCGTCCTTCGGCAAGAGAGTCTATTTGCCAACCGAGGCAAGTGTCACTTCATGACCACATCTATTACCTTCCTAGGATTTATGGTGTCTACCAAAGGTGCCTCCATGGACCCCGAAAAGGTCCAAGCTATTCTAGATTGGCCAGAGCCCCACACTCTTCATGAGGTCCGAAGTTTCCATGGGTTGGCCACATTCTATAGAAGGTTTATTCGGGGATTTAGCACTATCACTACCCCTATCACCGATTGTCTCAAGAAGGGGACTTTTGTGTGGACCAAATCAGCCTCTAAAGCCTTCCAAGAACTTAAGGAGAAGATGACCCAAGCCCCGGTCCTATGCCTACCCGATTTCTCTAAAGTCTTTGAAGTCACATGTGACGCATCCGGGATAGGAATAGGAGGGATTCTTAGCCAAGAGGGACACCCGGTAGCCTTCTTCAGTGAGAAGTTATGTGATGCTAGGACAAGATACTCCACTTATGAAAAAGAGTTCTATGTCGTGGTTCAGTCCCTCCGACATTGGAGGCACTACTTGTTGCCTAAAGAGTTTGTCATCTTTTCTGACCATGAGGCCCTCAAATACCTCAACTCCCAACAAAAGCTGAATGCCCGACATGCCCGATAGGTTGAGTTCATCTAATCCTACACTTTTGTTATCAAACACAAAGCGGGAAGTGAGAATCGAGCGGCGGATGCCCTTAGTAGGAGAGTCTCTTTGTTATCCACTATCTAAGTGGAAGTGACCAGATTTGATAGGCTCAAGGATGAGTACCCTGGCTGCCCCGACTTTGGGCACATCTATACCACCTTGACCACCCATTCTAGCAAGGAACATGAGGGATTTGTCTTAGATGATGGGTTCCTCTTCAAGGGGCCAAAGCTTTGCATTCCACGGACCTCACTCCGTGATTTCTTGGTTTAGGAATTACATGCAGGAGGACTAGCTGGCTATTTTGGGGTTCATAAAACCATTGCTCTAGTGGAGGGTCAGTTTTATTGGCCAAGTCTCAAGAGAGACATAGGCAAGATAGTGGGCCAATGCCGCACATGTGCATCGGCTAAACAGGTGAAGCAAAACATCGGCCTTTATACCCCTCTCCCTATCCCCGACCGTCCATGGCAAGACTTAAGCAAGGATTTTGTGCTAGGCCTACGCAAGACTCAAAGAAACCATGACTCAATCTATGTGGTCATTGACAGATTTTAAAGATGGCCCACTTCATCCCATGCTCCAAAACTTCTGATGCCTCCCATGTGGCCCGATTGTTCTTTGACGAGGTTGTTCGTCTCCATGGCCTACCCAAGACCATAGTCTCTGATAGGGATGTCAAGTTCACCAGCTATTTCTGGAAGACTCTTTGGCACTTGATGGGTACCCGCCTCAAATTCTCCTCAGCCTACCACCCTCAAACTGATGGCCAAACCGAAGTTGTCAATAGGGGTCTAGGGAACCTCCTTAGGTGTCTTGTTGAGGACCGTCCAGGGAATTGAAACCTCATTCTACCTCAGGCTAAGTTTGCATATAACAACTCTGTCAATAAGTCCATAGGAATGAGTCCATTTGAGGCTGGGCATGGGTACAAGCCAAGGAAATCTTCAGATCTCATTCCCCTTCCCCAGCATGCTAGAGTGTCTATCTCAGCTGAATCATTTACCCAACATATTAGAGAATTGCATGAAGAAATCTGCAAGCACATCAGCAAAAAGAATGAGACTTATAAAAGGTTGGCCGACTCTTATCGACGTCACCAAGAATTCCATGTGGGTGACTTCGTGATGGTGAGGACAGAGAGGCTCTCCCCGGGAGCCATCTCCAAATTGAGGCCATGTGGGGCTGGTCCCTTCCAGGTTCTGAGGCACATTGGCGCTAATGCCTATGAGTTAGATCTTCCCGAGGAGTATGGAGTGAGTCCCACATTTAATGTAGCCGACCTAGTGCCATATAAGGGACCCACGGTGGTACCCAGTGAGGATATTGAACATATTCCTCCCATTAAGAGAGCACCCACCCATGAGGAGAGACCACCAGCCAAGAGAGCCCAACGTGAGCGTATTGAACGAATATTAGATGAACAAGTCACTACCACCAGGAGCAAGGTATACGAGCGCTATCTCGTCAGGTGGAAGGATCGGCCTCCTTCGGAAGATTCATGGGTGAGTCGGGAAGACCTCCAGCAGCTAGATCCTGACCTTCTCGAGCGGTATCACAGCAGGATGGACCCCTACTCGACGGAGTCGAGCTCTTCGCAGCCCAGGGGATTTGATGGAGGCATCACCCACGACTCCCTCTGGCTCGGGTCATCTTCACACCCCGGTGTCATTTGAGCTCGGGCTTCACACTATGTAGGCCCATTTATCCATTTTGTGCTTTTTACTTGAGTCATTTGATGTATTTTCCACTTTATTTGAGTCATGTCCCTAGGTCTTAGTTTATTTCTCTAAGTTTAAGTGTCATTAGGTTAGCTATTGGACCCAATTCTGTGGGCTTGGCCCAAGGGCGCCCCTACCCCCTTACTTATTTGTCATTGTTGCATGAGTCAGGGACTTTTTGTAAAATGTGGGTTGCCTATATATAGGACCCCATTCCCCCCATTTCAAATTAATGAATGAATACCAAATTTCAATTTGAGAGTTCAAATTATATAGTTCTAGTGGAGTGAATCCAATAGGGGTGAGAAGCCCTAGGGGAGAGAATCCTCACTCTCTTTCTCTCTATCTCTTTCTCTCTCCCTCTCTCTCTACAAGGGGGGGCTGCAACCTACCCTCTCTCTCCTCCACCTCACCCCCCATTCCCTTCCCTAGGTGTATTGGAAACCCCCTCCACCAAATCCCCACCAAATCTTGCTTCTCCCTAGAAGATCCTTGGCCATTCCAACACAATCTCCTCTCTTCCCCACACAATCTCCCAGCCCCCAAGGCCCATTTGAATTTGAAATTCCCTCCATCCCCCAGCCTTAGGTCTCCCCCAGCCCTCTCCATTAGAATACGTCGCCCCTCTCCTTCCCTCCAATCCATTCCACCAAGAGCCTCCACCACCCTTCACTCTCCCTCCACCTTGGCAGAACCATCACCTTGCCCCCCTGCGTCCCTCCCCTCTTCCTCCTCCTCCAACACAGCCCTAGCCCTCCCCTTGACTCCCCACACCCTCTGCTACCCTTCCCTCAACCCCTCCACCCATTGGCACCATCTCCACCCCGGCCTTGTAGCAGATCCCAGCTGACCAGTTCGCAGCTCAGAGTCAGCAGAGGAATGGCAGCTTGCAGAGGCGACCTCAGCTTTGTCCAAACGTCCCTGGAAGCCCAAGAGCTACCGTTGGAAGCGTCTCTCCGTCCTCTTTGCAACGGCGGTGGTCCCGTCCCATTCTGAGTTTGTGATCACCCAGGGGAGCCGTTCTTCTTCGACTACGCAAGATAGCTTTGAACAGCAGCCAGAGGACACTTCCAGAAGCTCCCACAGACACATCCCTCTGCTTCTTGAGGCGCTTCTTGGCCGAGAGCTTCTGCTACGAGTCTCCTTCCATCTCCAAGAAGCAGCACTTCGTTCGGCCTCCGGAGTAGCATTTTCTCATTTTCTCCCTCAGGTGTGCTGGTCTGTCCCCTACTGAACTGGCCTGACACCCGAGCACTGTTTGGGCTGCTCAGGTATACCCTGACATCGCCTGGCGTCCCCGTGTCTCTTTGCTCGAAGAGGACTCGACAACGAAGTCGTCGACTCTGGCCAAGCCCGATTCGGAGCTCGGGAGCGCCCGGGGTGACTTCGTCTTCTTGCTGTTGTAGTCCAGACGCAGACAGAGCCAGAACTCTGCTTCTCTGTTCGTGCCTCTACTCCGACCAGCACCGGCAACCTGATAAATCAGAAAAATTTGGATGACTTCCCGGGTCTCCTACAAAGATTTTTCAGCTGGTCTCGTCCCCAAAAAAATTCGGGAGCGGCCACAGCGTCCACATCTTCGACAGTCTGTCTATACTCACATAGAGCAGACAGAATTGGCATCATCCACCATTCGGCCCCCCTTTGCGTTTTCCCCCCTCCCCGTCTGGCCTGCTTACAGCCCCTCTCTATGGGAGGTAGTGTTTGGTTGTATTCATTGACTTCCCTTCCCCAAGGTCCCCCCCTTGCATGGGGTGTAGTGTTGTAATGACTTAAGTAGGTCAAGCTTCTCCGGCGCGGCGTGTGGGGAACCCACGCTTTCCCGCTCGCCCACGTCTCCGAGCGAGACCGATTTCTTCAAACCGGTCGAGTAAGTGCTCCAACCTTAGCTCTATTTAGTGCTTGTTTTTCCCAATATTAGTTCATAAACTCCGCTGGCTGTGAGAGTGAGAGCTCGATCCTTAAGCTCCATTGCTTCAAGAGATCACCGTGGGGTGAAGAGTGCAACCCGTGCCCTTGGCACATCGTCGGCCTCATTAAGTTGGGCCAGCCATATCCTTGGGGAACCAACCTTGGCTTTGCTGGCCCTCTACCAGCAAGGGCCCAGCCCACACAACCTCCACTCGGTATCACCGAGTTACCCCGGGTTCGGGTGAGCGACGGGAGAGTAGCCGCCAATATCGGTCAGTTTGATTACAAATTGTGCTTGTTTAATTTAGTCCAAGGGTGTGTCACATCAATGGCCCATTAACTTTAAGCTAATCTTACGTCCGTGAGGCCCATATAGGTTAAGTGTTAATGCTTTTGAATGTGTATGGGTTGAGGCCCAATGGTGATGGTTTATGAGTTGGACTTTATATTTTGTTTAAGTTGGGCCATTGTCCTGCTTATTTATTATGTTTAGTTGATTTTGAAAATTTTATTTTCTATAATTTGATCTAGGATGCTACAGCACAACTGGGGCCACCACCACTGGGGAAGATAACTCTCTATCTTGCTCCCCAGGCTCCCTCGCTGACACTCCGACAATAACCGAATTTGCCTTCACAACACCAACACCGCGCACTCAAGCTCTCATGCGAGAAACAACGCGTAAATAAACACAAAAACCCTATGCCAGCTACCGACTATATTGGACCTTATGGACTCTGAACACTACAATTATCTCATATTCCCATGTCCATCCACAACTCCTACTTTGATACCAACTGTAACGACCCAAGATCCGGATACCGGGAATTACCTAATATTATTCGAATCCTGGCCCGCCACCCACGAGCCGGAAGGCTCGGAAGTGTTTTTTAGGTGTGTGGAGATACATTAAAATTTAAAATAATACAAGAAACAACTATATAATTAACTATTTAATTAATAGGAAATAAAATTATATTTTCAATTAATAAACTAACTACAGAGTCCAGTCTAACAAAGTACAGTCTACAAGGAAAGAAAAGTACTCGAGCACCAAGTATGCCCTCGACTCTGGCAAACTGTCAACTACGAACCTCTATGTTGCACCTCTGAACCTTGAGGAGGAATCACAGCACCAAAAAAGAAAGGGGTGAGTCTCATCTCATTGGCTCAGTAGGGGTCCCGCGGATCCCCACCACGAAACAATGGCGGTAAACATCAGCGAAGAGCAACAACAACAACAACAATAGTAGTAGCAATAAACGGCGGTGGAAACATAGCTCTCTAAACTACTCCTACGACTAACGGAAAGTAAACCCCGACCTCACCGTCAGAACTGCCAAACCACCGGTAAAACCACGGCTACGCTATTGGGAAAGGAACCACGACACTCCTATCGTGCTGGCCCGTCCTTGCCGACTAAGGCCACAGCCCAGACCACACGGTCTGAGGGTAAGGTCACGATCTCGTTGTCGTGAACAAGACTCTGGCTACGGGTGGAACCCTCGACCTGAACGTTAGGAAAAGCACACAGAAATCACCCAAGGAATCACGAAGAAACTCATCTCGCGTGACAGGAGAACTGTCCACTAGCGACAAGGCCGGATGCGTCCTCCGATGACTTATACCATAGCCTCAGGTGTCTCCCTACTCACCTCAGGCGGAAACTGAGACATCGACTACAATACCACAGAATAAGGACTAGTCAGGGTCGCTCTTGTCAGCATGCATCCACTGCCCCTAACTACGTGTACGCACACAGACCATCTGCTCTAGGTCAGGTCCTCTAGCCGGTTTTCCCCCCAGCCGCACTCAGGCTGCAAAGGCAAGGGGCCCTACGGCAACTAGCTTAAAAATCGTTTACTTGGGACTAGCCTCCACCACTCCCAGGTGGGTAAGCAACGACGTGCCCAGGTCAGCTACGTCTAGTGAGAGGGTCACTCGAGGTAAAACTCTCGGTAGGAAAACACCGGAGTACCAACGGGCTATGCATGCACCCATCATGAGGATCACATAACACAAGGTGGCTCAGTGCCACCAGACTCAGGATGACTAGCTAGACTCGCTAATCCAACGGTTGTAGAGTCACACGACTCATCCCAAGGTCGTTGTACCATACGACACCACACCGTCAAACCATCCTAGTCCACGGGTCAGAAACCACGGTCACAAGGACTCTTAAGGTGGCTCATAACCGTCGGGTCCATTCCATTTCTAAGGGAAACTAGAAAACTCCCAGCCCCCGATTGGGTCACTAGACTCTCGGTCACTGGTCATATACATGGCCCACACGGAAAACCACTTTTTGAAGAACCCACATCGTGCGGGGATAGCCCTCCGCACCTACACTGGTACATGGTGACTCGATCTAGCACAATGAGAAAGCCCGAAACACACGGGCTCACCCGGACCCTTAAAATAGCGTGGGCATGCTAATTGAGGTAACATGATTCCTCTAGAGACCCAAAAATACGGTCTCGATTCCCACGGGTGTTCGGGACATCCACGGGGCCAAAGGTCGACCAATGGTTATCAACCGGGTTGACCGGAGGCCAAAATGGGTGAGAGAACCCCATTTCGGTCAACCTACTCGCTGGGGTCGGTCGATCTAAAGGGGCCGGTCGACTAGACCTACACGATTGGTCGACCTGGCCGCAACCGGGAGGAACCCTGTCCTGGTCGGTCGACCGAACCTGGCAGTTCACCCTCCCGTGGCGAATGCCAACTGGTCGACCGAACCCATTGGGGTGGTCAACTGATTCCGACGACGAACCTACCAAACCCTATCTGAGGGGCCGCATTCCACAGCCCAATCATCTCGGGTGATGGGAAAAACATGGGGGAAATATTCCCCACCCTCTAAACTACTGAGAGGGCCGAAACAAACCCCCAAAACATGATCAAAACGATGAATTCGTCACTCACCCCAAAATCATGCTTTTTAACCCCACCATGAACAAAACCCATACTCGACCTCACCTCAGCCTATAAAACGCGTGAAAATGAAAAGCACGAGCTAGGGATCCACCCCCTACCTCCACCTACAATTTCCCGCGCCGCGGATGCCGATTCCTCGCGAAAACACGCCTCGAGCCCATGCCAGCTTCACGAACCCATGAACGACCTCCACCGTGCCATCACCCCGATCCTCGCTCCATTCTAGCCGATCACCACCCCACATGCCTCGTCGCCTCTTCCCGCTCAAGCTCCGTCGACTGTCGGAGAGAGAGGGAGAGAAAGAGAGGACCGAGAGGAGAGAGGGAGAGAAATGAGAGAATGAGGGAGAGGGGGTGAAAGGGTTATATTTATAGGAAAATAATTAGGGTTTAAAAATTTTGAAAATATAAAAATAGGAAAAAATCATCCCCATGATTCTCGAAAAATGCACAACGCACCAGCAATGTGTCGGAGCCCGAAAATATAACAGTTCACCCTACATGGGGATCCGAAGGCCTGATAGCCAAAAATCTAATTTAATCACAGAACTCGATCCGAGACTCACAAAAGCACTCCGAAACCCATGAATTCTGATCCGAACAGGTTTGGCGATTCTTAGTGACAGCCTGCCAGAGATGGGGTATGTCCCTTGTCAGTATACGCTTCCCTTCTTGTTGATTGTACTTGTGGATTGGACTCTGTAATATATTTTTTTAATTATAAAATATTAATTTCAATTCATTTATTTAATTATTAAATTATGTAGTTAGTTACTGTAATTATTTTGGGTTCTGATGCACTCCCACAACATTAAGAATAACCCTTCCGAGCCCCGTGGCTCGTGGGTAGCGGGTCGAGATTCAGGTCACGTCGGTTCCTTTCCTGTACTCGGATCTTGGGTCGTGACACTTACGGCCAAATCTCAAGTGATCTAACACCACGATCTACCGCAGCTTTCACAGGTCGCCTCATTTTGCACTTGCTCACCCTCACACATCCCACCTGATTGTCCGCACTAGGGCATAGATAGCATGGCATGACCCCCAAGCATGCCCGACCTTGTGGGGGGACTGCCATAATATAGCCTTATGCATGGCCAGTCTCAGGCCTTATCCCAGTCACCAACTCCCGTAACCTTTGGTACTGCAAGGTGTAGGCCTTAGCCCGATTACCGATCTACATGACCTTAGGCATGGCCAATTGTAGGCCTTAGCTTTGGTCACCTCTCTATGTAACCTTTGGCCTAGTTGACCGATGGCTATAACCCAGTTTCCCCTCACTAGATTGGATCGCCTTCGGCCTAGCCGATCGTCGGCCCTAGCCTAGCTATCTCTCGGTTTATAACCTTCAGTCTAGCCATTTAATGGCCATAGCCTAGTTACCTCTCAGCATATGACCTTCGGCCTAGCGGCTCAATGGCCTTTACTCGGTCATCGCTCCTTGCTTCCAATGTAGCCTTCCCTCTCGTGGACCCCGCTTTGGATTCTGTGGGCCTTCGTAATCGTCTTGGACTCATTAAATTTCCATAGCTACGACTGACTCCACCCAGGATCTGCCTCCTATTCTACCTGCGATTATGACCAGGGTGAAACCCCTAATATTTCTCCTCCACCTATCGCTAACTTAAGCATCAGAGGGTTTTGTCAGGATGCCCCACCCCAGGTTGAGAATTTTTTCTTTGTAGGAAAATAATTTACTTCAACGTCTTACGACACAACTCGCCCCCCCTCGCTTCCTTCCTTCTCTGAGATCCTTTCCTCCCTGCACCAGAAGAAGAATCAGTGCCCAACGCTCCACCACTCAACGCTTGGCTCATCTCTTGGGAACTCCGCTCGCTACCGTTCAAATTCTATTGCTCAGTCCTGACTACAGATACTAAGTGTTAATCAGCAAATCTTTATCAACTTATTTGCACAGTTAAAATAAATGAAACAAGAGACATTTATCTCTTATGCTTAGATATTGACTAAATTATTGAATAAATTATAAATAGTGATAATTTTACATATATCATCCTTACTTACAAAATATCAAAAAATATTATCTTCACATGTCAAATATCATATATACCGCCCTTACTAAATCTTAGCTTCATCATTCATATTAATTGTGCCTCAGCCATTCAAATATGATTGGAACATTACTTTCAACAATTAGAATCTAACGGCTACTTAATGCAAAGAGAATTAAATGGCTAAAATATTCCTAACATTCATATTATCTCATTATAAAAGGGAAACATAATCAACGGCCAGTGAAAACGTCCTTTTCCTTTTGGGTTAACTGTTAACCATATTGGTTTGTTTAATGAGATAGAGGGTAACGGTTATGGCAAATACGAATATTTTATTTTGTAAGAATTATATATATAAAATATTTAACATGTAAAGATGATATTTCAATATTTTATATGCAAGGGTAGTATACATCAACTTATCACATACAAAAAAAGTGTAAAATAAAAAAATTAAATGAATATCAATATATTATTAGAAGAACATAATAAAGTTCTAATCTCAAAGAACAATGTTCGAAGCTTAAGGAAGTGGAATATACTTATATTTAAATTTGAACTCATTTATTGAAATTTTGTTGGTAGGAGTCCAGATATCATTGGCATTAGTTGCCGGTGAGTGGTGACATCATCAATTCATGTGAAGCTTCATCGGGGTTTCAAGAAAAAAAAAAGGGAAGGCACGGGGAAAGAAAAAGCCATCACGGTGCCACGTCTCCGTTTGTGTCGCGGGGCGGTGCCATCCGAGGGAGGCAACATCAGGAGTGGTCCCAATACTTGCGGCCACCATGTCCGAAAAGGACAGGGAACCCACCTCAGATACGTAGCTAGACTTATCGATGCCTCCCGTGTAGCAGAAGCGAGAAAGACCTCTGATAGGCATGTGGACTTATCATTCCGTGAAAAGGAGAGCTACACCGCACCGGTAAGATCTGCAGAGTAATGACGTCGCCATCAGGTCGATGGGCGATGAAAATGGCAGGAAAAATCTTGCGAGATATCGGGGAGTTATTTATTAAAATAATAGCGGGGTTTTAATGGGAACTACAGAAATGGGGAAAATGTTTGTTTTTAGTGACTGAGGGGAGCAGATGCGGGCGGGGGGGGGGGGCGCGGTGTGTTAACGAAGGAAGATGACGTGTCGGCAGGGAATCGGAAGGCGCCAAATGACGCCCCTTCCCCGCCCAAACGGTCACCGGATGACGTCACCTCGACTTTTTAAATTAAAACCTTTTATTTTTCTCGGTGTGATCTATATCTAAGATTCTAAAATATGCTGGGGATCAGTTGCATAAAATACGCCACATTTTTTATGAATATAAGTAAAAGGTCATGATATTTTAGTTTTCACTTGGGCATCCACTGAGAAAATTTATTTTTTATATCAAAGAGTTAAAGTCACTCTAACTTGTGATATAAAATACACGCTCATCTTATGATCTGATTTTTTTTAAAAAATTAGATTCAATAAATAATGTTGGTCTAATTTATCTTAATTTTTTTATTTTATTTATAATGACTTGAATCGCACGTCATAAAAATATTTTAAAAAATTAAATTTATTTTCAAAGATGTGTAATTAGATCCGAAGCGTGCACTAATTTTACTCTATTTAAATATATGACACTCTGCATCTCATGTGCGAAATGAGGAGGGTGCATTGTGGGTTCACATGTAAACATAAATCTAATGATTTGGTATGATTTATGATAAACTGACTTGTAAGCGTTGACGCTCTATTCTACTTTTATAATTTCTAAAGAAGATCCAAGAGTAGCTATTTAGTTGAGTACAGCCGAAAGCTATGTCTCTATTAGAGTTCATTTTACTAAGGGATTATTTGGTTTGACATAAAAAATCATGAAATATTGGAGAAAAAAAAGCAAAAAAAAACTCACATTCATGCTCGATAATATATTGAATTTAGAAACAACATCAAATATACAGTTCAAAACATCAAATTATATGTAAAAATGAGTAAAATGAATATATGTATATATATGTTAATGTCATGCTAGAAGGGACATTGATTTTTTGAATTTAAACGAGAGTATAATATTTGGTAGAATTTTTCCAAATAGACGACCATGGTGATGTTATTGGTAAAAATCTCAATTTCATATGTTTATAGATAATCTCATGGCTGAAAATTATGAATTCCCATCATAAATTATACTAAAAAAAGCTTACCGTTGGATTTTTTAGACAAGCTCACAGCATTTTTTACCAAAATCAGAACGGCGCCGGCTGCCCCCCCGCTTACACATTTTGGCAAGAGAAGGAGCAAAAAAACATGCAGCAAAAAAAACAACAAATTCTCAGTGCGTGGGAACCACCGGGAAGAGAGAACGCCGCCAGAGGGGGGCAACGGTCATTTCCCGGTGGCCCAATTTGGTAATATTATCCAACTGGAGGGGCGCAGTTGCAGTGTTGGGTGGGGGGGCAGTGGGGACTGGAAGAGCGACCTAATCGCTGGGAAGGCCGAGATGCTATAAAAGGGCGGCAGAAGAAGGAAGAGAGAGAAAGAAGAGAGAGAGTGTGGACTATCGAGGGCGAGGTGAGAGAGAGAGAGAGAGCGAGCGGGCGAGCGAGAGAGAGGGACATCGGCGGGTGCAGAGGCGAGAGGAGGAAGGGGAAAGGAGGAGAGGAGGGAGACGCCAGAGACAGGAAGGTAAGAAGGTGAGGCCAGGAGCCCACGCCGTTGTGAGCTAGAGCTTCGGAGGCTGTGCTTCGTGGAGGATTTCTTCTTTTTCTCGCTTTTTGCCCCCTTCCATTTCGGCTCCTCTTTTCCGGGTTTTCCCGTGGGAGGCTGCCCCAGATCGAGGGGTTTCCTTTTTTCTGTTTATTTTTTCTAAAGGGTTTTTTTCCTTCTTCTTTGGGGCAGATCTTGCTGTCGGGGCGTAGGGTAGAGTTCTGGACCTCTGGTGCTGTAATTTTGTTTCGACCCATCCCCCGCCCCCCCTCAAGGGGATGCGCGCTGGTGGAGGGTTCCTCGGGATTTCGCGCCATTTTGGTGAGACCTCTGCTTTTGGAAGGTCTGGGTGTTAGTGGAGGAGTAAGGTTTCTGCGGTTTTGGGAGCCTGGTGTGGTTCTGGCTTTTGTTTCTCTTGTTGGGGCGTGTGGTTGTGCATCTGTGGAAGGATTAGTTTAGAGCAGGAAGCCCGGGTTCATGCTGTAAAGTATCCATTTGCTGAAGGGACTTGGAGGGGAGGTGATCTAAGTCTTTGTATCGTCTGCAAAATCGGCTCTTCCCGCTGGAGCGGCTCGGGGTTCCTGGGAACATGTCTTCCTTGAGCAGGGAGCTGGTGTTCCTGATCCTGCAGTTCCTCGATGAGGAGAAGTTCAAGGAAACGGTCCACAGGTAAGTCACCATCTCTTTCAGGATATTGCTATTTTCGGTCCATATTCGTTGCTGGGAGTTGTAAATTGGAATAAAGAGGGGGGAACAGGGGGGAGGGGGACTTTACTCTATATCTTGGAGTAATGATGCTGTAGTTCTTTGTTTCCTATGAATTCACAGGCTGGAGCAGGAATCGGGGTTCTTCTTTAACATGAAACATTTCGAGGATCTGGTGCAGGCAGGCGAGTGGGACGAGGTTGAGAAGTACCTTGGTGGGTTCACAAAAGTGGAAGACAATCGCTACTCGATGAAGATCTTCTTCGAGATAAGAAAGCAGAAGTACCTTGAAGCCCTTGACAGGTGTGCTTGCTTCCAAAACAGGATAGTTTTTTTTTAATTTTATTTTCTCCCTTTTATACTGCTTGATGATTAATTAATAATCCATTTGTCAGGCATGATCGAGCCAAAGCCGTAGAGATTCTGGTGAAGGACCTCAAGGTATTTGCGTCCTTCAATGAAGAGCTCTTCAAGGAGATAACCCAGTTGCTTACGCTTGAAAATTTCAGGTATCCTTCTTGCCTCATCTTTTATAATTTCCTTAATGCCTTTAAGATAAATTTATGGCTTAATGTAGCTCCCTCTGTTGGATAAAGGCAAAATGAACAGCTGTCCAAGTATGGGGACACAAAGTCTGCCCGTAACATCATGCTCATGGAGCTTAAGAAGCTGATCGAAGCTAACCCTTTGTTCCGTGACAAGCTTACATTTCCTCCATTCAAAGCGTCTAGATTACGGACTTTGATTAACCAAAGGTGCTTGTTTCTTACTACTATTCCGCCTGCTCTCCTGACTATCTTTCTCGCCATTTCTGACATTGATTTCATGCCACATTGTGTGGTAAAGTATATCAAATTACATCTCTTTACAAGTATTTCTTACTGTTACAACCTGCTTCAGCATTCATATGGATAATTGGTTCAGCTTTGGATGGGTGATTATGTATGGAGGATGGTATATACTTTTGATGCTTTTGTGCATACTTGGAATTTTGGCCAGAATTACAATTCATGTTTGATCTCTTTTCGTCTTCATGTAATGTCCTTGTTTCTGATGTGTTACTCCTTTGGTTTATATTTTTCAGTCTTAACTGGCAGCATCAGCTTTGTAAGAACCCACGCCCCAATCCTGACATTAAGACTCTATTTACTGATCACACATGTGCTCCTGCCAATGGACCTCGTGCACCACCCCCTGCCAACAGCCCCCTTGTAGGACCTATTCCCAAGACCGGGGCCTTCCCTCCTGGCAGCGCTCACAGTGTAAGTTATTTTGTTAGAGTTGTATTCAGAGTAATCTTATTGCTAGTTGTAGTGCTGAGTACTGACTGCGCAAGGGCACCCTTTCTGCAGCCATTCCAGCCAGTTGTCACTCCATCAAGTGCTCTTGCTGGATGGATGACAAGTGCAAATCCATCATTGCCGCATGCTGCTGTAGCCTCAGGTCCTCTAGGTCTTGTGCCACCTCCTAATGCAGGTTGACATCTTTTCTCATTCAGCATTTCTCATTATGTCTTTTTTTTCCCTCCTTTATTTCCCCCACTGATATTTTTGTTTTCTTCAACTGGTATTTGTCATGACTACAGCTCCATTTTTGAAACACCCAAGAACTCCACCTGGTGCCCCAAGTATGGAATATCAAGCTGATTCTGAACACTTAATGAAGAGAATGCGTGCAGGCCAGTCGGAAGAGGTTTGTAATCTTAAGAAGTTGGCAGCGGATAATGAATTTGTGGATGTTGTCAGGCCTTATTTTAATGTTGCCATCCACTTGTATGTCCATTTTTATTGCTATTCTCTAGGTGTCATTTGTTGGCCCTGCACATCATCCCAATATTTATTCACATGAGGATCTTCCCAGAACTGTGGTTCGGACTCTTCACCAGGGTTCTAATGTTATGAGCCTGGATTTTCATCCTCAACAGCAGACGATTCTCTTAGGTGATATATTTTATTGCTTCAGTCTCCAATCTTAAATTTGGACTGGGCATATCTGTGAGCTACAATTTTTCCTGTTGCAGTTGGAACAAATATTGGTGATATTGCAATCTGGGAAGTCGGATCACGTGAGCGGATTGCTCATAAAACTTTCAAAGTTTGGGATATTTCAGCTTGTTCAATGCCCTTGCAGGTAAATGCTGTTACAAAATGCAGGCAATTTTTTCTCTCGGTTGTTTGTTTTTCTTTCAATCTTCAAATGGTACATTCCCTTTTTCTCCCCACGTTTGATAAGTGGTTTTCTTTTGGCCTTCCAGGCAGCGTTGATGAAGGATGCTGCAGTATCGGTCAATCGATGTTTATGGAGTCCTGATGGCACCATAATTGGTATATCTTGTGGATGACTAGTGAATATTGATGAAATTATCATACCTCTGTAAATTTACAGACATCAGTTTTGTTGCGTTATGATAAAAAAGTGTAATTTCCCTACTTTTTAAATATTTATTTGAATGCAGGTGTTGCATTTTCAAAACATATTGTACAGACCTATTCTTTTAGCCCAAATGGGGACTTGAGGCCACAATTGGAAGTGAGTTCTGTAGTATTATGTTTTATTTTCTCGCTAGTTACAAATTGCAGGTATATAAATGTCTCTGATTTGGGTTATTGAATAGATTGATGCTCATATTGGAGGTGTGAATGACATAGCATTTTCTCATCCTAATAAGAGCCTTTCCATAGTAACATGCGGGGATGACAAGACTATAAAGGTAATGACCTTTATCTGGCTCAGTGGTTGAATGATTTTTTGGTTCACATTTCAATGATTATTCATATACATAACAGGTGTGGGATGCTGCAACCGGACAACGACAATACACTTTTGAAGGTCATGATGCTCCTGTATACTCTATTTGTCCTCACTCTAAGGAATCGATCCAGGTAATGTCTTGCCTAAAAATGTCAGTGCCTCTGACTTCTATTGGTTGCCATTACTGAATTACGATGTTCATGCAACAGATACGAGTTAAAAAAGAAATCTAAAAATTGTTATAAATATTTTCAGCTGTTTTCATTATATTCAACTTACTGCGGCCCTGTTTGCAGTTCATTTTCTCCACAGCAATTGATGGCAAAATTAAAGCATGGCTCTATGACTGCTTGGGATCTAGGGTTGATTATGATGCTCCTGGTCTCTGGTGCACTACAATGGCATACAGTGCAGACGGAACTAGGTGGAGTTAATAAAACCAAAGTTTCATATATCTGTTCATTTCACTAGGGCTGTTAGCTTTTTATTTATCTAACAATTTTTATATCTAATTTACTGTCATATATGATCAACAAAAGTGGAGATTTGTTTTAAAAAAATTACTATTACATAACCAAGGTTATCTGTTTGCAGGCTTTTCTCTTGTGGCACAAGTAAAGATGGTGAGTCGCACTTGGTTGAGTGGAATGAGACAGAAGGGTCTATCAAAAGAGCATACTCTGGTTTCAGAAAACGCTCTACAGGAGTTGTTCAGTTTGATACAACCAGGAATCACTTTCTAGCAGCTGGAGATGAATTTCAGATAAAGTTTTGGGATATGGACAATAAAGATTTGCTGACCACTGCAGATGC
Source organism: Amorphophallus konjac (assembly GCA_022559845.1). NCBI lineage: Eukaryota > Viridiplantae > Streptophyta > Magnoliopsida > Alismatales > Araceae > Amorphophallus > Amorphophallus konjac. The sequence goes on from CM040126.1 coordinate 144,492,482, forward strand.
AGATGGCGGCTTACCTGTTAAGTGTCTTCTTAGCTCAAAATGTAATTGCAATTGACTGAAAACTGGTGTTTTGAAGATATTTCTTTTATTGCAGGCAAGTCCTCGGCTGAGATTCAATAGAGAAGGATCATTGCTTGCAGTTACCACTAGTGACAATGGAATCAAGATATTAGCTAACTCTGATGGACAACGCTTGATAAGGTTGCTAGAGAGCAGAGCATATGAGAATTCTCGAGGTTCTTCACAGCCAATCAATGGCAAGGTAAAATTATGATGTAACTTTTGAAAATAAGGCTAACTTACAATTTGTTAATCATGTTATTAAAATCAATAGTAGACTCATGTGATGCCTTCCAGAACTTGAATGATATATGAGAGTCAATTTTTCTCTTTTTGATTTTCTTTTTTCTTAAGAAAATGAAGAGGCATGTGTATAAGAATGCAGATGCGTGTCTTTACATTTCAATTCTGTTGGTTGGATGGCATTCCTTGAGCTAATTGTTCAGCTGTTACAGTTTACTAGTGTGGTCATAAAATGAGTTTAAGATTCGAACAAAGATTGGTTTGAGTCTGCTTCAATGACACATATAAATTTGCACAAATGTGTCCACAATTGCATGCATGGTGCTCCAGCATTAGCATCCTTGGACACTTCTAACCAGATATCATTGTTTTATACATCACAATAAATGATATTTCTTTTCCTGATAATCCCTCAGGTCATATGAATAAGACATTACCATATTTGTACAGGAATTTTTGTATATTCCCATGAAATGTTGGCATTGGAATATGTGGAAATTTAAAAGGCCGATTGGATGTTTGTAGTGTATACTGTATATAAGGGTGAAAGGGTGACCACAAGATACATCAATAATGAAAGCTTGCATCAACGAATGCATGTTATTACCTAGTACACAATGTTTGGAGGAATATTTAATTGAAATGAGAAAGGTCCAAAACATTGAATCTCTGCAAGTGCAAGGTTACCCAAGAGAATTATCTCATTTGTTCTGCCCAGCATTTGTTGAATATTTGATTAAATTCAACTCTGCATCAGTTTGTCTGGTTTTAATAATAATATTATTATTTGCTCCAGACTCCAATTGTTGGTGCATTGGGTGGTGTTGCTAGTGTTTCTGGTCCAATGGTTAATGCTCTTGAGCGCACAGATAAAATTCCTTCTTCAATGCCGATGTCTGGCCTGGTAATGATCTTTGGATTTTGTAGCATCATGTTGACCTCGGTATATATGGATCATATCATTTCAAGGACAAAATTTGTTGCAGACTGCCATAGAGAATAGCCGGGCAGCAGATGTTAAACCAAGGATATCTGATGATTCAGACAAGATAAAAAGTTGGAAGTTGGCAGATATTGTTGACCCCAATCAGCTAAAAGCCATAAAGTTACCAGAGTCAACCGCCGCAGCAGCAAAGGTATGTTATACCGAATGCAAGGAATAATTCACTCTTCAAAAAGGAAGAGAATGAGATGATTTTTGACTTTTTAGGAAACTCTTATGGTTCCTCAACAGTCTAGATGCGTTTCTTTTGGCCCTGTACATCAGACTTCTTTTCTTAACCCCTGGCTAAGTGGCAACATGCTAACAAAAGCTGGTTGGTTGCCACAAGGTCATGTTATAAATAGACCAAGACTGATGATGAGTGCTGATTGGAGGTGCTTTGCTCTCCCAAGGCATTCAAAAGAAAAGAATAATTTGCAGATACCTGTTCAATATGCATGAAATCAGTCTGTTTTTCAATAATGTCCTGGGTTTTGCTGTGTACTGATTTTTGCTTTGGTACATAGATCAAGGATATTTTTTGTTAAACTGCAGATTATGCGGCTGTTGTACACCAACTCTGGATCGGCTGTGTTGGCCCTTGCCTCTAGTGCTGCACATAAACTTTGGAAGTGGCAGCGTACTGAGCGAAATTCATCTGGAAAGGTTAGTATTCTTCTGTTAGTGCAACTGTGGCATGGTTGGTCTATCCCATTCATGGGTTTGGTCCCTATCAACCTGGGTTGCAGCAATACCCCTTTGGGTTGCAACCATACCCATGGCATCAATCAACCTAGGTTGAAACCCTGCACCAACACCCCAGGTACATATGTACAAGGCCTTCTCGCCGGTGTGGTGCTGGCCATAATTCAGGTTTACAAAAATCTCATTTCAGGGTTTGCTGGGTTCCTCATTCAAAAGAGGGGGCATTTTTTTCCCATTTATTTCTGTTGGTTTCTAATAATATTTATTGTTTCAATTTTCAGTCCACTCCATCTGTTGTACCTCAGCTGTGGCAACCAGCTAATGGAGTCCATATGACAAATGATACAACTGAAAGCAGTAATGATGAATCAATTGCATGTATTGCATTGTCTAAGAATGACTCATATGTTATGTCTGCATCAGGAGGGAAGGTTTCATTGTTCAACATGATGACATTTAAGGTTCATTACTTGTTCCTATTGCACATGTTGGAGAGATTTTTTTTTTGCCCTGAGCTCTCGGTTACCAATCCCCGGCAACTTAAACTTGGTATGATGTTTCACAGGTCATGACAACTTTCATGCCACCTCCTCCGGCAGCTACCTTTCTGGCTTTCCACCCTCAGGATAATAACATTATTGCTATCGGGATGGAAGATTCTACCATTCAAATATATAACGTCCGAGTTGATGAGGTAATTTATCGTTTGACATTTGTGTATCATTTAGAACATGGAAATATGTTTGGTTGGTGCAATTTTTTTTCTTTTGTTAATTGTCAACTGCACATGCAAAGAAAATACATGAATATATTTGTGCTACAGATCATATCTGTGTGTGGAAAATGGGTAGAAAGCTAGGATAATTGCAGAAAAGTCTTGGATGTTTATATGTCCCAAGCCTAATTTTGTGCACAAGTATACTATTTTTTATTGAATGCCTATGTTTTATAGGTCAAAATGAAGCTCAAGGGTCACCAAAAGAAGATCACGGGGCTTGCATTTTCACAGTCTTTGAATGTCCTTATCTCTTCAGGTGCTGATGCACAGGTACGTAGCTAAACCTATTTATTTCACTACTGTTATCACATTGTGTACATCTTTTATCCTTATGCACGTAAGTGAAAAAGGGAAAAAAACATACGAATGGTCTGAGTGCAGTTTATTAAAGAAGCACTTTTTTTGTGTAATGGAAAATTCATCCCTTTTCATCTCAGGATGCATGACATAAATGCTTATCTCTTTTTCCTTTTTACCTCTCTTTTCTTATCACGTGTTGGATGTTTGTGCCCCCACTTTGCCCCCTTCTTTAGCTTATACTTCTTGTTTAAACTGCAGATTTGTGTTTGGAGCATTGATGGGTGGGAGAAGAAGAAAGCAAGATTCATTCAACCACCAGCTGGTCGTTCAGCCCCCCTTGTTGGTGAAACTAGGGTTCAGTTTCATAATGATCAGACACACATTTTAGTTGTACATGAAAGCCAGCTTGCTATCTATGATGTGAAACTTGATTGCTTAAGATCGGTCAGTTCCTCATTTTTATTGATGATTAGATTATAGTGTTGTATCAGTCCAGATAAATATGATATTTGCTTCTTTACTGATGAGTGCATGGAATGTTGGTATAAGTCGAATCAGTTGACTGCTATACTTCCTTTTTCTGTTGACTTATGTAAGCATTAAGTGCTGCAGCCTAGACATTACTGATATCCAATGCAGAATAGAAAGTGATGGCACACACATGAAATGAACAGTTTGTCAATTTATTGACAGCTGGATTTTCTTGTTTTTATTCATATATGTTTTTAACACAGATAATCTCACAGGTAGGACCAGGCTTTGGATTTTCTACTATTTGATATTGTAAGGATAGACACAGGCTTCTTGAACTAATAGGAACACTCAGGGTGGGGGCGAGGAGCGGAGATTATTTTGAGCGTACCATAATGGAGATTATTTCGTCCAGGTTAGAAACTTGGATCTCGTAAGATCAGGGAGCATACCATAATGGAGATTATTTGGTCCAGGTTAGAAACTTGGATCTCATAAAATCGGTGAACATACACTAATATAGCTCATCTCGTCCTCATAACAAACCTGGATCTTGTAACGTTGGGGAGCATGCTTTCATCTTTGGTGTTGTAAGGAATTTGCTTTATGTTGCTTAGTTGCATCCTCTTGTACTTTGGAGTGGTGCTTCAGCTTCTGAGAAAGAAAGATATTGATTGCATTGTTGTCTCGCAATTCAGAAGGCAACTCGAATGTTCTTTTCCCAAGCATATGAATACGTACACTTGCTAGTGCTTTGTTACTCCTGAAAGTGGAGGCTTGTTCCCATAGGAATGGCAATGGGAAGTTCTTTCCTCTTTTGAGTAGGCCTTCTAATAGAAAGCATGAGAAACAGAATCTGGATCCTCTGGACCAGATGGCATACAGGATAGGAAGACGGGAAGTTCTTTCCCCTTTTTCTGTAGGCCTACGAAAACACGAGGAAAAAGAATCCGGATCCTCTGGACCAGATGGCATATAGGATAGAAGTCTCTTATGTACTGTTGTGTAATGCTGATCCCACATCAGTTATGCCGTAATCAATGGTCTGGAATTGTTACTAATTTCAATGTGGAATATCTCATGCTGTTGGTCCATCTTTTAGTGTTGCCAGCTTAGCATAGTGTTCCTCGGCATTTTCGTAGCCCTCAGTATAGTGTGACATAGAGAGTCTTACATCTGTGTTGGCCAATTTATTGACGTAGATGCAGCGTTGATCCATTTGTTGGGACATATAGCTTTGCAACAACCTACTCTGTGTTGAATGCATTGGGTGGTTGAGGAGGTGAGGTTTGAACGAGGACGTTTCTAGCTCATGTCTTACCACATGACATACTATTATGCACTGAGATTTATACTAGTATTGGGCCATATACTATTGTTTAGCTGATCTAGGAATTAGTGACTGATGTGGCACCTCTATTGATGAATTGTTGGGTCCTGTGAACTGTAGGGTTTTAAAGGGTCCAGTCTCTAAAACAGGCAGGCTCCTTGCCTTCGCAGATTCAGCTAAACCACATTATTTCATTTTGAAGCGTCATCTCTGAGTATTTTCCTTATTTCAAGAATAGGGGATAACAACTGTCATATGGGGTTCTTCCTCCTGTCCCCCCCCCCCATCTCCTTTCTTCAAGAATTGCACTTACATCTGCTTCTTGTTGCTCAGTGGTCTCCCAAGGACACGCTTCAAGCACCAATCTCAAGTGCTATTTATTCTTGTGATGGTCTGCTGGTGTATGCGGGATTCTGTGATGGTGCAGTCGGAGTGTTTGATGCAGAGGCCCTGAGATTGCGGTGCCGCATTGCACCTTCTGCGTACATATCATCTCCTGTTGCCAAGTAAGCTTTTGAATCTCTGATTGCCTCTGTTTGGTTTTTATTGTTAGGAAATGAATTGGCGATTATAATAGTATCTTTATATTAGCTTCAATCTGTTTTATTTCTTTCTGTTATTTTTTTCTAGTTAAGTCCTTCGGTATGAAACAATATATGCTTCTTCCTGCAGTGGGTCGGTGTATCCTATGGTGATCGCAGCACATCCATCTGAGCCCAACCAGTTAGCACTGGGTATGAGCGATGGGGCAGTCCATGTGGTAGAGCCATCAGAAGCCGATCCAAAGTGGGGTGCACCACCACCACAAGAAAATGGAGCCCTTCCATCCATCCCATCCAACCCTGCTTTGAATAGTCAGTCATCAGATGCCCCTTCCAGGTGACGAGTGCTACTTCTGGAACTGCGGTTTTGCACCTCTAACAGGTCTTATAAGAAGAAACTAGTGTAGAACAGATGACTCGCGATGTATTAGTTCCCCAGGAAGTACAGTGCAGGTGATCACCATCTGTTCTTCCCCCCCTCCCCCCTAACATCCTGACACCTGCGTTGATAATTCCTCCAATTCTCCTTTTTCTTCCCTATGTAAAGGTTTTTTTGTAGGTTTTATCAGCAGAGAATGAAATTTTTTATGGAAAAGAAAAGGGTTTCTATAGCTGGTCAGATATTGGGAACCTGTTTGTGGTGGTTTTTATCCTTCCTGTTTTTCTTCTGACCTTCACTGAGCAGACTTAAACACTAACACATTCTCCACAATGACTGGCCCAGATTTCTTGTTTTGTTGGTTTATTTGAGTGATGTGGGTTGTTAACCTGTTTCTTTCGGCCGTGATCTGGAATGTACAGATGCTTTGACCAGGGAAAGGTGGCGACCCATCAGGGGATGGGAATTGGTTCTGAACACGGTACAAACTAAAAATGGTACCATTTTACAAAGATGTACAAAATCATTTAGGACAAAAATTGGTGTTTTTAGATATGATTCTACAGAAAAAGCGACTTACCGAGGATGACTTTAAGAAGAACAACTCCCTAAACAAGAAGGGACAAGGGACGAAACGAAGGGGAAGGGAGGCCGGGATGGTCCATTGAAGAAGAATGAAAAGGCTGCTTGAGAGCTAAAGAAAAGGGCTTTTGTATATATGTGCCTTATTTGTATAAGAAAAACTGCGTGTTTTTAAACATTCTGATGTGCTAATTAAATACCCGCAAACTGTATGGAAGGGAGATAGAGTAATTGGATAAAGAAGCCCTTCAGGATCAGGATCACATCCGGTAATTGTAAACCTTAACCATTTCCTAGTGATACGAATTTCACAATCCTGCTAATAAACAACTCATAAATTTTGACGTCTACTCGAGTTCTGTGATTTCAAAGTCCATATTTATAGTTGGTCATGAAATGTACAAGCACGGGGGTCTGACCGCCAGCTACATGACTGAACATAATAAATCCAGAAAGGTGTAGTTATCTACGTGCAAATGTACCAACATGAGAGAGAGAGAGAGAGGTAAGATAAGTATGCCAGGAGTTCTACTTGCGGCTCTCTAGGGATAATTGCACATTTTGGATGTAAAGTGAATTTTTTATTTTTTAGTTTAAAATTTTATTATGACTTTCGAGCCCACTTGAACGTATACATCTATACAAATTGCATCTTGATCGGACGGTTCAAAAAATTAAGATGGCAGGGCAGGAAGCCCCATGTAGTCTCGTGATAATCTCGCGATCTTCCTCCCACGAGTAACAACCAACCTGCATTTGATAGAATGAAAGAAGCAGGTCACGTGTTTATCATGATATAAATAACAATCTGAAGAGGGGCGATCTCGTGCTATTCTCTGAGCCGCAGGAGGCTTGGTTGCTGCCACTAAGAGTAAGGTATCTGTAAGGTAGGAAACTGGTCAGAGGTGCCTAGGGTTGTGGCCCTGAGGAAAACTCTCGAATGCTTAAGTCAGCATCGAGGTAGAGCGTAGTGCGATGATGAGGGGAGTACGGAGCACGAGATCTCTCTCCACCAGTATGAGTGGAAAAGAGGGCTCAGTTGGACTTACTTTTGTGGAGAGTTTTCCTGGGTTTATATAGAGATTCATGGTACCGGAAGCTTTGGGGAAGATGGCGGACCTCGGGGGCGTTACTCGGCCTGTTAAAGACTAGGCAATCCGCCTCCCGGTTTGCTAGCTCCCGGCCTTCTCTCGATCGGTTATGTTCGGACGCCGCTTGGCTTCTTCCGACCATTAAGCTCGGGTGCCTTGTGGGCTCTCCCGATCGACCGTTATGCTCGGGTGCCCTTTAGGGCTTTCCCGATCGACGGTTGCTCGGACTTCCGAGCCTGGAGGTCGCCTAGGAAGTATTGGTCCGAGCAATTTGGGCTTTTAAGGTAAGTGGGCCTGAAATTGGGGCTGTCACTTTGGAGAACTTGGCCATGTTGGGTCGAATTGGACCTGGTTGGGCCGTTCCGGGCCATATGCTTATTGGGCCACTAATTTACCCCTCTTCACTTGTCCCCCCTACTCCCGAGCCTAGGATAGGGCTAAGAGAGTATAGTCGGGTAGCATTCGTGGCTCGGTAGGGGATCGACCATCATGAGCTGTCCCCAGTTTGAAGCTTTAGGGGCCGTCTGTTAGGCTATCCCGGCTTGTGGGGGGCTCGGTCGTAGTGGCCTTGGCTTGGTTTGGCGGTGTATTGGCCGAACCCGTTTAGGGGCAGAGGATACGGATATCCTGTCGCATGAAGGCTTGAGCCTGATAATGATGTGCTACTTTTGGGGCTTCGGAAGTTGCCCTTCTTGGAGTTCGAAACGTTGCAGCGGCGGCACCGGGATAGCCTTGGGCCTATAAATAGCGGCTGGTGCTTGCGCCTTACGCTTCCTCCGTTTAAGGTTTTCATCGCATCCGCTCGTCCGGGGGAGAGTTTTATGTACTGGGGAAGCGACTAGAGGGAGCAGACGATTTCAGAAGCTTTTGCGGAGTTAGCAGAGATCACTGTGGAGGCGATCCGTCGGCTTCCCCCTCCGGCTAGCTCGTCTGACTTTGGTGCCCCGTCTTCTTCTTCCCTCTCTTCCATGGCGGACCGTGATATTGAGGCCGAGGTTCAAGAGTGTGAGCAAGGGGTGGAAGGCTCGAAGCTCGCGCATAGCAGTCATCCTTACAGCGAACTGACAGAGCCTGTGGTGAAAGATCTCGCGATTCACTTCAGACTGCCATGGCGGTACATCTTCTCCCCCGCTAAACTCCATGAGTCCAGTTTGGATACCCGCTCAGGGCTGTTTTGCACTTTTCTTCTGGCCTGGAAGTGCGGCTTTCGTCTTCCTCTCCACCCCTTTGTCGAGGGGCTCTTGAATTTTTATCGGTTGGCTCCTGTCCAGTTGGTTTCCAACTCTTACACCTTCATCTTCTCCTTCATCACTCTTTGTGGCTCGTGCGGTGTCGCCGCATCCTTGGATCTTTTCCACGCCTTCTTCGAGCTTAAGGAGCAAGCCCATGCGGGGAAGGACTTCTTTTATGTTCAAGCGAGGAGGGGGAGGAGTTGTGTGGCTCTCTCCCCTGGGATTCATCGCACAAGGAGTGGAAGACTCAGTTTTTCTGGGTTGGAGTTTACAAGGCTGGCACCATGTGGGACTTCCCTGTCGAGCCGAACTTCCAGCCACTTCTTCTTGAGAAGCCTTCAGTGATCTCCCCGGCGCTGGAGAAGGATATCAAAACCCTACAGGACAATCGCCGGTCGACCGCAAAGCTGTTGACTCCAGACTTTGTTGAAGCCTATTCTCGCCAGGCGTTGCCCAATGGTGAGGACTTGGCGACTTCTTGCTCCATTTTCTGTTGGCTTCAGCCTCTTCTAACGATTTGCCTTTGGGTGTGTAGAGGCGCGGCATGGCGAAGATAAGGAGCAATTGCTGGAACTGGAGGTCGCCGCCTCTGATGTGCCTAGGGCTCCCAAGGGTCCCTCCCCTGCCCGAGATAAGGGCAAGCGGGTGGCTCGGGAGGATGAGTCCGGGCGACGGGGTTCCAAGCGGAAGGCTCCTGGGGCGCCACTGCTGCTAGGGGCGATGAAGGACTTGCTTGCCGGGAGGAGTAGGCGGAAGAAATAGGCGAAGGACCCACGCGTGCGTGAGGAGCCGCCTTCTGTAGTTGTCCACCGCTCGGTGTCTCCCGACACTCGGTCGGACGAGTTGGTCCCGATTGAATGGGCCTTGCTCGAGTCCGACGGAGTGCGTGGGGGAGAGGAGGTTGATGTCGGGGCTCCTGCCGAACCAAGCGCTGCTGCACCGGGCTTGGGAGTTGCCAAGGGAGATGTCCCCGTGCAGACTAAGCCTCGAGGGAGTTCAGCTCCGCAGCGGGGGCGATTTACCGTCTGGGCCTCCTTGTACCAGCGTTGCCGAGCGCTGGAGTCTCCGGACCTCCGAGAAGAGTTTCGGCGATGCCCCCCTCCGAGGCTCCTCGAGAGAGTTATGGAGGGAGGTTTATTCTTGGCCCAAGTAGGGGCTGAGATTGCCGACCACTGGGTGAGGATCGAGGACAGTGAGAGTGCTCAGGCCCGGGGTCATGCCGAGTCCGGCCGAAAGGTTGAGCGACTGTCTTCTGAGCTCGGGGTCCTTCGGAAGGAGGTGGCCTTGTTTCGGTCGTAGGATTGAGTGCATCGGAAGACTCTGCAGTCACTCTCCGAGCAATTATCCCAGGCTCGGTACACTGCCGTGCTAAAGAGTGATCTCCAAGAGAAGGAGCGCGAGACTCATGCGTTGAGCTCGAGGCAGTGGGTGACCGAGCGGGATGAGCTCAGGAGTCGTCTCCTGGAAGCCGATCAAGCGAGGAAGGAGACCGAGGAAGCACGGACCGAGGCCGCGGCGAAGCGGGCCGAGGACAAAATGAAGCTGACCGAAGCTGAGGCGAGGTTGGCCGAGCTTGGGGCAAGGGAGGCAGAGGCTGGGGTGAGGGCCATCGAGCGATATCTGAGCTCGGAGGACTACCTCAAGGCCCAGTAGGAGAGTGCCTTCGCCTACTACGAGCCGAGTTACCGCCAGGGCTTCGGAAGAGTTTCGCCCAAGACTTCAATCGGCCCGTTAGGGAGGCGCAACAACAGGTCTTGGATGAGCTTGTTTTCCTACCCGATCAGTAGTATGATTCGGACGAAGGGGGCTCGACTCCTCCCTCCCCTACGGCGTCGAGTGGCGAGGATGGCAGCAAGGATGATGCTGCTTTCGAGGATGAGGGCTCTCCGAGTCAGGCTAGCTCGGGAGGGCGCATGACCGAGACAGTTCCCACACAGGTGGGGTCAGTGTCGGAGCCGGCCGTCACTGAGGGAGCTAGGGATGAGCCACACGTGTCTACAGGGGCAGGTCTGAGCACCATAGGCCTTTCGACTACCGAGCTTCGGGAGCTGTCACAGACCTCCCCTTCTTCTCCTATCTCGATCGATTAGGCTGTACTTATCTCACATGCCTCTTTTATTTTCTTTTTTTTTTCTATGTAAGGGGGCCTTTTGGAGATTTCCTCGTGTACTTTCTTTTTTTGAGAATGGCAGTAGTATATCAGGGCATGTTTAAATGCTCCTTACCTTGTTTGACTGGGCTTGATATGCCGTATCTGCACCTGTTGGTGAATCAAATATCTCGTCCGATTCTTCTGCTGAAAAATCACGTTGCGCGCCGATCTGCCGAGTCATAGGTGCTTATCTGGCGACTTTCCGTCTTTTGATGCTTTAAATGAGCCGTCTATTTGCGTATTCCTGTAGAGAGATTTTAGTGGCAGGGGTGGCATCTGCTTATATTTCGAAGTCCCTTGGCGTGTTTTCGAGGAGAGGTTCAATTAAGGCAAGGTTTTCTCCCTCCAGCCTGTAAAAGGTCCCAAAGGGCGCCTCCTCCTCTTCACGTTGCATGAGGGCCCTTCGTTGCGTGCCTCGCCCTTTCTTCTCTCTTCGGTGATAGCGCTGCCCTCTTTTCCATTGTCATCCTTTGGGAGAGTATGGAGGCTGACGTTGACGAAGGCTTTGGCGGTGGCATTCGATCGACTTCGGCATAGAAGAATGGTCGGCGAATGGTGGGTGGCGTACAAGAAGGATCGGCACGTGGCGACGTGTTCCCTCCTGTCCTCTGGACCACCACCTCACCTTAAGAGGAAGGTAGAAGCGGAGGGAGTCTGAGAGAGGAGGGTGTCTAGCACCGCGGCCTCGCCTTGCTCAGTCCTTAGCTCTTCCGCTCCTCCCTTCTTCCACTCCATTTGCAATGGAGTGTAGGGATCCTTCTTCCCCTTCTTTTTTCGTTTCTTTTCACTCTTTGGGGGAAGATGGAGCCCTCTCTTACCTCCTCTCCATCGATCTCTTTTAGTTTTTCTTTTATTGATACTATCTTTTTCGAATTACCCGAGCAAACTAGGTCAGCTGACTCTTTCCCCGAGCCAGTTTCCACACTGAGTGGAGTCAGTGGCTCGGTTTGAGGCTGCCAACGTTTGTCTACGTCGAGCTATCGGCTTGTGTTGTATCAATTTTTCTTTATCATGCATATTGTACTGGCTACGGCCCATCTGATGTACCAATATCTTGATGCTATAAAAATTAAAATTGCTGTTTCTAATGGTTTCTTACATGTATGGATGTGTTCAAAAATAGAACTTCCGCATGGCCGTAGCATTCTAGGTTCGAGGGATTGGTGTCCCTTCCATCGTAGATAATCGATACACTCCTTTTCCGAGCGTCTCGATCACTCAGTAGGGGCCTTCCCAGTTAGGGGCTAGCTTGCCCACCGCCTCCAGTGGTCGAGAGCTTTGGCTCTTCTAAGGACGAGGTCTCTCGACTGAAAATGTTTGTCTCGGACCCGAGCATTGTAGTAACGACTCATGCGTCGCTGGTACTCCGTCGCTCGGATCCTCGCGACTTCGCGTACTTTGTCAGCCAAGTCCAAATTTTCCAGCAGTTTCTGCTTGTTAGACTCAGATAAGAAGTGGACGACCCAAAGGGACGGGTCCCCGATCTCCAGGGGAATAACTACCTCCGTGCCATACACTAGCTGAAATGCAGTTTCGCCCGTTGCAGTCCTTGGGGTGGTTTGGTACGACCATAGTACGCTAGGCAATTCCTTGAGCCAATTACCCTTGGCTTTACCGAGCCTGGTCTTGATGGCTTTAAGAATGATTTTATTGGCATTTTCGACCAGCCCATTAGCCTGGGGGTGGGCTACCGAAGTGAAGTGGTTGCAAATATCTAGGTCATAGCACTTATTCTTAAAATAAGCGCTATTAAGCTGCCGACCATTATTGCTCACGATCACTCAGGGGATGCCAAAACAACAGATGATCGACTTCCACACGAAACTCCAGATTACAGCTTTTGTTATTTTGGTAGTAGCTTTGACTTCGATCCACTTGGAGAAATAGTCGATGGCGACTATAAAAAACTTCTTCTGAGCTCGAGCCATTGGGAACGGCCCAAGGTTATCAATCTCCCACCAAGCGAAGGGGTACGGCTCGGTTAGAGTGATGAGCTCCGAGGCTGGTTGGTGGATTAGATGATCGAACCTTTGACAGTGGTCACACTTCTGAGCATATGTCGAGCAGTCCGGCTGGAGGGTGGGTCACCAGTAATCTCGACGCAGTAGGATCCTCGCTATCGATCTCCCTCCTTGGTGTGCCCCACAGATCCCTTCGTGCACTTCTTCTATGGCATGCTGGGCTCCCGGGGCATCAAGACATTTGAGGAGGGGGCCGACAAAGGATCGTTTGTAGAGCTGCCCGTCGAATAGGATGAATCGCCGAGCTTGATATTTGAGTCTCCTGGCCTCTCGATGATGGGAATCGACGCCGAGCATGTACATTTTATTTTGCATTTATGTCCTTTTAGTTTGTGTTCATATCCTTGGGAAAGTATGTACGCAAATGTACAGCTTTGTAAGCCAATGCGTCATTCCCTTGGATTGTGTGGGGTTTTATGCAATTGTGTAGTAGGTCCAGCTAGGGGGCCCTCAGCCCTTTCCCATTGGTCCATGTCACCTATGTGGGGCTGGTCAACCATCCTAGGTGGCCATCTAGAAGGGTTGAATGCCAATTGACCACATGGGAGACAAGTGGTTAAATTAGTCCAAGGTAGGTTACCTACCTTCACCTACCAATACCCTTGGTCAAGGGGGCACCCCTCTCCCCTTATTATTTTATTATTTTTTGTGTGTTATTCACATTTGATCTAGGCCCTCCATTCACCATCCCTAGATCCAAGGGTCTACATTAGATTTGATACCTAGCATATAAAAGGTTGTATTTTCATGTGAAAATTAATGAAAGTTAGAAAATTTTGTTGAATGCCAAGAAGGCTTCTTACGCCCCCAGCTCCCTCCCCCTAGTTTCATCTCCTCCAACCCCCAATTCTAGAGTGGTTTCATCTCTATCCCCTCCCCTCAATCTCTGGTTGTGATCTGTGCCGCCGCCGCCGCCGTTCGTGCCGCCATCGGACCGCCATCGAGCCACCGTCGAAGTTCTATCTTCAGCCAACAGCAGCCCCTTCCACGAAATTCTACAGTCTGCCCCGAGATCTTCTTGATCTGAAAATTTTATGGTGTGTTCCTATCTTCAATCCCCACCACCACAAAAAACATCCAGTCCAAATTCCATCATTTACTATTTTTCAAATTTCGTGTGTTTCTGTTTCCCAGTTCTGTCCAGTTTCAGATCTGTGTGACAGCACCCCTGTAATCCCCCCCTCCGACCATCTTTTTGATTTTTACAAGAACCCCCAATTTTATTGGATGTTCTAACCACCGTCCCCTCACTCCATGAAGTTTCCTGATTTTTGATCGGCCATCCATCCATTTTTCAAAATTCATTTTTAGAGCCATCTACAGTGTTGTCAGCCAGTTTTAGATCCGACTATCTTCTAGTATACAAATCATAACAATTCGTAGGCACCTCCAAACCTGTCAAAAAAAATATTTCCGTCTTCCTTGTTCAATTTCCTACAACTTTTCTGAAGAACACAACTACTGAATTGGAGGTCTACCTATCAGTCAACGCCAGTTCTCAGACAAGTTCCCTGTTGATCTGAGAATTCGGGCACTATACAACAGCAGCTATCAAAATTCACCAACAAGAAGTACAGAGCTGTTTATTTTTTTGTAATCTCATAGGGTTGAAGCCCTTCGAAGCAGCTTTCTAAAGGTGCTAGTTTCGTGTCGATCCGACATCGGGGCTGATCGCAGCGTCCGTTCTCGCCGGAGCGCGCGCCTGAAAACAGAACCGGCAGATCCGTGGCCGGTTATTCCGACCGGTGCCGATCGGAGCCGCCCGGCCTCCAGCCGGCGAACCAGCGTGCCGCCATCTCGGGGAGTGCTTCCCCAAGTGTCTCCACTACAGCGGTGCCACCGGGTCCCACACGGCCCCTCCGGACAGCACGTGGGCCCCACGGTCGCGAGTACGGGTGCGGCCGAAGCTACGCGTGAAGCCGCCCGTCAACCCGAATTCGGTCCTCCCGGGCCCATTTGTGTAGCCCTTTACCTCCCTGCATGGAGTGGGCAGTAACTCATTGCTGTCATTATTGTCTATTAATTATTCCGGGAGCACGGTTTTCGACCGGGTCCGTCTACCCCACGCCGGGAGCGTGGAGGTATCGTATTCGCTCCTTGCTTGGCATTTCACTTATTTCCATATATGCTTTATATGCCGCTGCTAGAGAGCATGTTTTAGAACCTAGCTTGCTATATATTTTTATATCACCGCTGCTGCGAGAGAGAGCGAAGCCGTCCCGTGACCCGATCCGGGCACGAAAGTGCGAATTGACCACCCTAGCTCTTGCCGATTTCTCAACCGTGCACGTCCGACGCTTCCCTCGTTAAGGGACAATCACGAGCTCACCTAGAGTCGAGGACTGCATTCCTCATTCGAGTCGTGTCCGTGGTCCGTCCCGCATCAATTTGGTATCAGAGCCAGGTTGAGTCTAGGGTGTCTAAAAATAAAAAAAAAGAGTGTCATTTACATATAGTCATTAGTCATTGTCTAAGTCGTGTTTAGGGTCATCATTATTTTAAAACAAAAAAAAAGTATCTTTTGGGTCGCATACATCCCTTTACTCGGTATATCAAAAGGTGTTGTCCGAACGTTAGGCTACGCCTATGGGGAAGGCCGCACACTTGTGCGAGTGATCTTCGGATCGGTTAGCTCCGCCACGCACTGAGTCTTGGTCGTCATGTCTAGGGTTGTAGTCCATTGTCTAGTTAGTTTATCTACTAGTGTCGACATGGCCATCCACTAGCTTCTCCGTGTCCTATGGATTACCGAACACCCGGATCTTATCCATGGTGGCGATACTATCTCAAATGGAAGGACCACCCGAATCACCCCACTAGGCCCGAAACCCGGGACTTCTACGGGTCCGATGACCCAGGTGACTACCTAGAGTGGGAAGCCATTATGGACGACTACTTCGAGGTGTACAATATGTATGGGCCCATGCAAGTCGATGTTGCCAAAAGGTGACTTTTTGGTGAAGCCGCCAAAACATGGAGGGACATCAAATATTGGAGGGAGGATAGGAATCTAAGGCCCATCGAGTCATGGTGGGAAATGAAGCGAGTGCTTAGGAGGCTCTACTTTCCCCGCCCACCTACCTCCAACCACGGAGGTCATACCACTCACCAACCCCACCAACTCACCCATAATCAAGTGGGCCACACCTCTACCCAATCCCACCCCTGCACCGCCGTCCAAGCCCACCAAGGTGACCCCAATCTAGTGGCCCGCCCAGTCACCTCCAACCAGCCTCCCCTTGGCACCCCCATCCCAACCCACTCAAGTACCTCCAACCGAGTGGAAGCCCCGCTTATAGCCGAGCCTAGAACCACACCTAGGCCGAGGGACGAGGAGCGAGTCCACCCCAAGGTCCCTACTCCAACCCGCTCCTTTGAGGAATTTGAGAAAATGATTTCGGATTTGTTGGATAGGATAAGAGCTTCTTCACCCTTGAGAGCTCCAATGCCACCACCTTCTATGTCCGAACGTGATTCGGAACCATCTCATTTGGAGCCACCAAGGCCCGAGCCACCCATATTTCTAACGGGTACACTATACATCGCCGAGCCGCTTTTTAGTCAGCTCAAGGATGGCTTGGTCCCACCTCCCTTTCCATCCATGGACCCCATCCTCCCTTTAGTGCCGGTAAACTCCTTCCATACCACATTTCGATCTCGTCACCATGTTGATACGTTGGACGATCTTGTCATGGGATTAGATTCACAATGGGAGTTGACGCATCTTTTGGCCCGAGACTTTGACCAACCCGCTAGTCTTAGCTTCACCCATCCGGCCTTCGGGTCCATTACCTTCGAGTGCACCGTGGGTTGTGTCACCACGGAGGTTCTTCTACTTATCCTGCTACCGGATGAGCCCGAATTCATACCCTTTTATCCGAGGGAGGAATCATACTTCTTGCCTACGATCCCCTTCCCACCCGTCACAATTCAAGAAGGTGACTATCCACACCTTCAAAACTTCTACACGTGGGACCGTGACTTGTGGGAACCCACCACAAGGGGTCAAACCTTCTTTGATTCCTTTGACCCACTCCCTAGTGGATCCTTAGACCCTCCATATATACTTCACTTCTTAGAGGGAGTCCACTATCACACTCCTACCCCACGGGCCGGGTCATCTACGCCCACCAAGCCCGTACACCTACAAGATACACCATCATCTAGGGGTAATACTCCTGGTCCTCCCACATCCACATCCCATATGCATGCATGGCCCACCTTAGGAGGTCTAGGATTTCCGCATGATGTCAACCACCGGTTACGTCAGATGCATGCATGGCATACGTTCGGGTGTCCTGGTCCGCCGTCACCCATGTACGGGTCAGACTAACATTAGGTGTGTCTAGGGTCATAGATGAGTCGGTGTGCTTTTTCTTTATGTGGTATGTCTGTCTGCATGTGTCTTGTGCAAGCTCGTTGTCATTCTCTTATGAGTAAGAGGCGATTGGACTCACTCGATGAGTATGGGATCGGTTCTACATCTATACCCGGATCAGTCACCTACAGGGACTCAGCGGTGATTCCTAGTGAGTCTTCGAGCTGCTTCCTTCCCTTTTGAGAGTGCCCCACCCGGAGTGTCCACCTTTATCCTATAGCAGTTCGCACATATCGAGTATATATGGGATGAGCAGGTGACGATCACTTGGAGTGGAGCGTACCCGCGTTACTTGGCAAAGTGACGGATCCACCGGAGTACTCGAGCATCCATACCCCTACTCGATGGGGTCGAGTTCCTCCCACCCGGGGAGAGTTGATGGGAATCGACGCCGAGCATGTACCTTTTCTTTTACATTTATGTCCTTTTAGTTTGTGTTCATATCCTTGGGAAAGTATGTACGCAAATGTACGGCTTTGTAAGCCAATGCGTCATTTCTTTGGATTGTGTGGGTTTTTGTGCAATTGTGTAGTAGGTCCAGCTAGGGGGCCCTCTGCCCTTTCCCATTGGTCCATGTCACCTATGTGGGGCTGGTCAACCATCTTAGGTGGCCATCTAGAAGGGTTGAATGCCAATTGACCACATGGGAGACAAGTGGTTAAATTAGCCCAAGGTAGGTTACCTACCTTCACCTACCAATACCCTTGGTCAAGGGGGCGCCCCTCTCCCCTTATTATTTTATTATTTTTTGTGTGTTATTCACATTTGATCTAGGCCCTCCATTCACCATCCCTAGATCCAAGGGTCTACATTAGATTTGATACCTAGCATATAAAAGGTTGTATTTTCATGTGAAAATTAATGAAAGTTAGAAAATTTTGTTGAATGCCAAGAAGGCTTCTTGCGCCCCCAACTCCATCCCCCTGGTTTCATCTCCTCCAACCCCCAATTCTAGAGTGGTTTCATCTCTATCCCCTCCCCTCAATCTCTGGTTGTGATCTGTGCCGCCGCCGCCGCCGTTCGTGCCGCCATCGGACCGCCATCGAGCCACCGTCAAAGTTCTGTCTTCAGCGAACAGCATCCCCTTCCACGAAATTCTGCAGTCTGCCTCGAGATCTTCTTGATCTAAAAATTTTATGGTGTGTTCCTATCTTCAATCCCCACCACCACAAAAACAATCCTGTCCAAATTCCACCATTTACTATTTTTCAAATTTCGTGTGTTTCTGTTTCCCAGTTCTGTCCAGTTTCAGATCTGTATGACAATACCCCTGTAATCCCTCCCTCCGACCATCTTTTGATTTTTACAAGAACCCCCAATTTTATTGGATGTGCTAACCACCGTCCCCTCACTCCATGAATTTTCTTGATTTTTGATCAGCCATCCATCCATTTTTCAAAATTGGGTTTTAGAGCCATCTATAGTGTTGTCAGCCAGTTTTCGGATCCGACTCACTGCTAGTATAAAAATCATAAAAATTCGTAGCCACCTCCAAACCTATCACAAAAAATATTTCCATCTTTCTTGTTCAATTTCCTACAACTTTGCTGAAGAACACAACTACTGAATCGGAGGTCTACCTATCCGTCAATGCCAGTTCTCAGACAAGTTTCCTGTTGATCTAAGAATTCGGGCACTGTACAATAGCAGCTATCAAAATTCGCCACAAAGAAGTACATACTATTTATTTTTCTGTAATCTCATAGGGTTGAATCCCTTCGAAGCAGCTTTCTAACGGCTTCAGTTTCGTGTCGATCCGACATCGGGGCTGATCGCAGCGTCCCTTCTCGCCGGAGCACGCGCCTGAAAATAGAACCGACAGATCCGTGGCCGGTTATTCCGACCGGTGCCGATCGGAGCCGCCCAGCCTCCAGCCGGTGAACCAGTGTGCCGCCATCCCAGGGAGCGCTTTCCCAAGTGTCCCCACTATAGCGGTGCCACCGGGTCCCGCACGGCCCCTCCGGATAGCACGTGGGCCCCACGGTCGGGAGTACGGGTGTGGCCGAAGCTACGCGTGAAGCCGCCCGTCAACCCGAATTCAGTCCTCCCGGACCCATTTGTGTAGCCCTTTACCTCCCTGCGTGGAGTGGGCAGTAACTCATTGCTGTCATTATTGTGTATTAATTATTCCGGGAGCACGATTTTCGGCCGGGTCCGTCTACCCCACGCCGGGAGCGTGGAGGTATCGTATTCGCTCCTTGCTTGGCATTTCACTTATTTCCATATATGCTTTATATGCTGCTACTAGAGAGCATGTTTTAGGACCTAGCTTGCTATATATTTTCATATCACCGCTGCTGCGAGAGAGAGCGAAGCCGTCCCGTGATCCGATCCAGGCACGAAAGTGCGAATTGACCACCCTAGCTCTTGCCGGTTTCTCAACCGTGCACGTCCGACGCTTCCCTCGTTAAGGGATAATCACGAGCTCACCTAGAGTCAGAGGACTGCATTCCTCATTCGAGTCGTGTCCGTGGTCCGTCCCGCATCACTCGAGGGTCGGCGGGCTCTCGGGAGTCTGTTAGCCAGGCTACGTACGGAGTTCTCCAGTCGTCAAGTGAGGCCTGCACGGTTGCTACGATCTCGGTTTCCATGCTTGGTCGGTCCAGCTCTTCGAGCAGGATAGACCTGGTCCCTTCTGAGGTGATGGAAGAGGCCAATCGAGAGAGGGCATCCGCTCGGGAGTTTTTCTCTCGAGCTATCTGGATTACCTGGAAGCTCTCGAATGATTGGGCTATCTCTTTCACCATGTCACGCCCCGAGCGCGGAAGGAACCCGGTATGCGTGACGAGTTTATATCGATCATGTCAATCAGAACATAAGGAATTCGACACATAGACAGAGTGCGCAAATAGCAAGAGATAACAATAAAATTATTTTATTCCATTAATAACTTCAACTAGTTCCATACATAATTCTTCAAGGTAAAGAAATACTTAATGATAAACTAGACTTGATAAAAGGGAAAATACAATGATGACTCAAGAAAATAGAAAAGACACGACTAGGTAACGTCTCCAATAGTGGGAATGGCTCTATGCTCTTCACTCTTTTCCATTCCTGTCCGAATGATCCTCGTCATCAGAATTACCTGAAAATAGGGGAAAACTAGGGTGAGCGAATGCTCAGTAGGAATTATATCTCAAGTACAAGCTTGCTTTAAGTAATTAACATATTACATGAAATGCAAGTATAGCTATGTATGAATGCAAGATAATATTGAAAGTGAAATGACAAGAATTAATGTAGAAGGACTAGCAAGAATTCAAGATAATCATGTAAAGTATATCAAGATTTGCCAAGTATGTAATATCAAGTCATGTCATGTGAATTGGCTATTATAATTTTAAGCAAATAAATACCCATTCCGAGCCACGCAAGTCATGTCACGTCAAGTCAAGTACGAGATCGTGGAATGTCAACAATCTAGAAAGTCATGCACTTCGGTACAATGTCACACCGTGATCAATCAACTCCCATGGGCACAAGTACTTTCGGATGCTCCTCTCAGGACCAGATCGGGCCCTATATACGCAAGCATTGAGTCATGTATATTTTAGACATCCACTATAGTTATAGCCAATATAGAGTTCCAAATAAATAAACCATTGTAGGATGATAAGGTAGATTTCACGAATGAAAGAGTTCAAGGGCAGAACTTGAAAAAATATGATATACTGATAAATCACATGAAAAACTAAGACATGTCATGAAACTGGGTAATTGACATCCACTCAGTCGCCATCAATTACAGAAACAGCGCCCACTGAAGTGGTCGCTTATTCCTGTGAATAGTACAGGCATGAAGAATTAGCGACACTTCCTGTGGTCGCTCATTCATAATTAGCGTCCAGTGTAATGTCACTATAACAGTAAACTGTGCCCACTAACTGGCCATCAATTCCTTTTGGCGTCCATGTCCTAGTCGTAATTTTGCAGACAAACAATCAGACTTCTCAAAGAGGCCTGAAACAACGCTCTAAGAGGGCTAAAACATCACGTTTCTTCAGAGTGACGTGACAAGTATGGGTTCCAAGATTTTTAGGGTACAACATGCTCGACTACCTTGAGGGAATCCAAGGCTAGCGTAGACTTACAGAGGTCTCAATGAAGAAAGTATCAATCCAAAGGAAAGAATATCCCATGGAGGGTCCAATCATCACCAAGATTTGAGTGTGTAATCGATAGAAATAAAACAGAGACTCCATCTACGGATGTGAGATGAGAGTGTCAATAGACCCGCGATATGGGCCAGAAAACTGATAAAAACTGAGAGAGCAAGAATCCGTGCCCAATCAGGCAGGCGTTCATTCATAAATGTGCGTCTGCTTGAAGGGTCGCTCAATCATTAATTAACAATTTTTTAAAGAAATACCAAGAATTAGCGACTCAGTGAATGGGCGCTAATTCTAGAATTTTCCAGAATTCAATAATACTTAAATATAATCAGCGACCATTTGAAAAGTCACCCAATCTTTAAATAACGTCCTTTATTATGTCACAGATTCAGGATTTTTCATATAGTTCCTATTTTCTAATTGTTTTACCAATCAATGCCTCCATACACAAACGCTCATTCATAATTGATGACTGTGAGATAGTCGTCCATTCTTTTTATGCTACGCAGACAGATAATACTACTTATTTCTTTTAAACTTAGCATGAATAGTGACACTTTGTTATTTACATGGAATTTTTGGAAACTAAAGACATGGATAGCTAGAGAAAAATATGGAAGATCCAAAAACATGCTCGTGCAAGAATTTTAACGCTAGGTTTCATAGATATTAAATTTTAAATATGTGGTATTTATTAATTGCACTAAAGGAATTAGCGATAGTGTCATTGGTCGCACATTAATTTGCGACCTCAAGACCGTCGCAGATTCAGAATCTGCGACCCTCTACGTGGTCGTTCATTAATCGGCGGCCACTGCTTGGTCGCTATTTCCATGTAGACAAAAAACTTACAGAATTACGAAAAACTGGAGTCGTGAACATGAATACAAGATGTAAGCATGCTGATATGATCGTATATGCATGTACTATTCTTGTTTGTTATGTCCCTGCGGTTTTGATGCTGTTCAACACCATGAGTCATTGACATTCTATAGTTTTGATGCTTTCCAACACTCTGAGTCAATAATATTCTCATCCCCTGATTGCTGACATTGACTGATATTCTCATGACAGATAAGCCAAATACGTCATAAGGGATGGCAAAAGAACGTGCCCAAGTCACCTCAAAGAATCTATCCGAAGAAGCTCACTAAGACGTGTCGACACCTTGTCCCAGCGTGTCGACACTATGGTCTTCCAGGGAGCGTTATATTGGAAATTTTCCTAAGACGTGTCGACACCATGTTCCAGCAGGTCGACACTATGGTCTTCCAGAGAGCATTATATTGGAAATTTTCCTAAGACGTGTTGACACCTTGTTCCAGCAGGTCGACACTATGGTCTTCCAAAGAGCGTTGAAGACAGAATTCTCTAAGCCGTGTCGACACATCCTTTACAGGAGGTCGACACCATGGACTTCCAGAGAGCGTTAAATTGGCAATTTTACTAAGAAGTGTCGACACTTCCTTCATAGGAGGTCTACACTTTGGTTCTTCCAGAAGCGTTTTAAGTTATTCTTTCAAACACGTCATATCATCCAGGGAATATAAATATGAACCGTAAATCCACAAAAATATGAATTTCGAGGTCTGGAGCAACTCCCAAGGTCAGACATATGCCTCATCCATCACCACCATATCTGAAATGACTTCTTGGTGGCAGTTGTGACAGAGTTCAATTATGGCAAATGTCACACCACCTGTTGTTGGTAGCCAATGGGAGATGATCCTAGGAAGGTACAACAAGCATAGAAGTGACCTGAGCTAATGAGGAAGCAGTCTGCTGGATACTGTCCACAAGGATCATTTAATGCTCAGATTTGGAACAAAAGTGGACAAGAGTTTTGGAGGAAAGCTCCCTCTGCTGGGCCAGCTGTGTGACACAATCCCATGCACACAGGGAACTACGCAGGCGCCAAAAAAAGGCGATGAGCTACTGCTGTTGGAGTGGGTGGACGGACAGACTAAAAGAGCAAGAAGAAGCTGATGCTGCTACCGCTGCTGGTGCACCTAGGAGAAGTAGAAATCTAAGCCAGCTGCGTCCTGAACAAGAAGAGAAGAAGAAAGAAGAAGGAGAAAAGCCCAAGGCCATTGCCTGAAGATCTGAAGCTGATCGCAAGCTCCTCTTCCACCTGCTCCTCATCCTGCAAGGAAAAGCCATCGTGAAGGAAGCAAGGGTTCTGCAAGCAGCCGTCCAAGCTCTCCATCTTTCAGACAGAAACCCTTCTCACGGCCTGAGTTTCACTAACTGTGTCTAGAGTTTTTCATTGTTCTTTTTCATTTGTTCTTATCATAAACTGTAAACCGTCCCTACCGGTGTTGTAGGAAGATAGACGGAGGTGTTCTCCGATCTGTGGTGTTTCAGTCCCAACCTAGTTCTATAGGAAGACAAACAGAGGGCTTCTCGTGTCTGTGGTTTGCAGGTTGTGCCATTTGCTGTGTTTACAGCGGCTTAGTGCGGTGGCACTAGTGAAGCCTCACTTGGTTTAAGTGAGGGGTGGACGTAGAACTCGGGTTTGAGTTCGAACCACCTAAAAATCCCTGCTCTTGTGGTTTGCATGTGTGTGATCGCCCTGTGCTAGATGCTTGCTTAGGCTCGTTGTCTATTTATACTTCATCATCTTGCGTATAGGTTCTTGTTTCATGTGCTAGTTGTTTTAATTCCGCTGTAATCTTTTTATATTTAGAAAAAGAGGCACATATCTATTCACCCCTCTCCTCTAGATCAGGCATTCTCACACAACACGTGGTATCAGAGCCAGACTCTCATGATGGGTCCAACGACCTTGAGATAAATGGTGGAATGGCGACCAAGGGTCTCATGCCTGAAGGACATTCTGTTAACAGATCGCCCTACTTCACTGGATCTAACTACCCTTATTGGAAAAATCGTATGCAGGTGTTCATCTGCGCCCAAGACTATGAGCTCTGCCGAGTTATTAGCAAGGGCCCCTACGAGCTTCCAAAAGATGAAGACGTCTGGACTAAGGAGCAGATAAGAAGATCAACAGTCAACTGGAGTGCCAAGCACATCATGCAGTGCTCTCTTCATCGAGTAGAGTTTTCAAGAGTATCAGCCTGTGTGACAGCCAAGGAGATGTGGAATCACTTAGAGGTAATATATGAAGGCACATCTCAGGTGCGTGAAACCAAAGCTAACATCTTGATTTCTGAGTATGAAATGTTCTGAATGAAGCCTGATGAGTCCATTCAAGATATGTATGCTCGTTTAACTATGCTCACAAATAGTCTAACTAATCTTGGAAAGAAATATACAGAGTAGGACATAGTGAGATAAATTCTCCGATCATTAACCCTGGCATGGCATACCAAGGCTACTGTGGTTGAAGACTCCAGAGATCTATCAACCACCAAGGTAGAAGAGCTCATAGGGTCACTCATGACCTATGAGATTAACTTGAAGAACAAGGAGATATAAGCGACCAAGAAGAAGCCTTTGGCTCTAAAGGCCAGATCTAGTTGCCAAACTACCTCCGAGGAAGGTGAGACTTCTACCAATGAGCAAGATGAGGATCAAGTGGCCATGCTCACACGTAAGTTCAGAAGTTTTCTAAGAAAAGAAGGTAAGGGCTTCATGAAAAGGAAGCCACAGGTAAAGAAAGGTTATAGATCGAGCTCTGAAAATTTTAAGAAAGCTGATAAGATTACTTGTTACTCTTGCAATAAACCAGGACATGTCAAGACTGAGTGTCCTGAAAGAATGAAGAAAACTGGCCAATGGAAAGGGAAAAGGTAGAACAAAGCCATGGTATGCACGTGGAGCGATGAGGAGGAAGATGACGATGAAACAAGCTCCACGGAGAAGGAAAAGGAAGACTTCTGCCTAATGGCCAAAGGAGATGAAGAATCTGAGGTAAATTCTCCTTTTTCGCACTTCACTGCTAATGATTGGGAAGAAGCCTACATAGAACTTATGGATTAGTATGACATGTATTAGAAGGAAAACAAAGCTTTGAAAAAGAAAATTAACTCAACTATGCATGATCAAAGCATAAGTAATAAAATTGTCTCCCTGGAATCTGAAATTGAAGACTTAAAAAAATTGATTGAAGATTTGGAAGATGGTAGAAAAGAAATGGCTGACTTAGAAGTTGAAAATGAAGACTCAATAAATGAAATTGATGAAATAAAAATGAAGATGTAAAGTTATGAAAATGACAGAAAATTGTGCAATGAAAAATATGACGCTGTCAAGCAAGTCAATTCTCAATTTCTTGAAAACATTGAAAAACTACAGAAAGAACTTAATGACAAACAACAATCCTTGGAAAAGTTTGTAGATGGTAGAGAAAACCTAGATGCATTGCTAGGTACAAAAATGAACTTCAACAAGGAAGAGTTGGGTTTTAATCCCACCAACAAAAAGCAACTTAGTTTGAAAACTGTCACCTTTCTATCCTCCACAAGTGCTTCCACCTCAAACACAAAACCCATCCAAAACCAAGAAAAATCCGCCAACAAGGGAAAAGAAAAGGTTGAATTAGCTGAAGTGATAACTCCTGGATATTCCAAGAAAATCTTTCAAAACAACTAGACAGGTCAACCTTATTCACAGCACAGGTCTGCACATCCTCAAAATAGGAATGACACAGGCCGACACTCCACCCAGCACAGGTCTGCACATTCTCAAAATAGAACTGACACAGGCCGACACTTCACTCAGCACAGGTCGACACGCCCTTGGTCATCACCC
This sequence comes from Amorphophallus konjac, assembly GCA_022559845.1. Lineage (NCBI taxonomy): Eukaryota > Viridiplantae > Streptophyta > Magnoliopsida > Alismatales > Araceae > Amorphophallus > Amorphophallus konjac. Next base: position 144,518,556 of record CM040126.1, read on the forward strand.
AATCAGGCTGCCAGACACTACCCATCAGGTCGACACTCCACTTACAGTAGGTCGACTCTTCAACCAGACAGAAACCATTATAACTGGGGAAACTAGAGCACAGGTCGACACTCCAGTCACAGGAGGTCGACACATCAGTCAAATAGAGGTAGGTATGAGTGGGTAGAACAAAGAATAGGTTGACACTTCAACACACACAGGTCGACACCTTCGTATGGTTGGCCCTATTATGCCTCACACACACACCGGCCGAGTCAAGATCATTTTCCCATGAACCATACTACCTTCCATCAATTGAAAACAATGTATTGGAATTAAAAACAACCCTTTTCACACATCCATTACGAATCAAAAGGTAAGAAATAAAGGAAGAATGTGAAAATGAACAAAAAGGAAAATAACATGGCAACAAGCAAGAAAATCAAAAATAAAAAGAAAATGTGGATTCCAAAGAGTATAGTATCATGTTTTGAAGAACTGAAGAGTTTGATGGGACCCAAACTTTATTGGGGTCTAAACATTGTCACTTAATTCTTGGTGCAGGAGTGTCTTGCAGCCGTATATAATCGATGATACTTGGATAGTGGCTGCTCAAGACACATGACTGGGGACAGAACCAAATTCTATCTTCTGATGAAAAAAGGAGGTGGATACGTCACATTTGGAGGGAACAACAAGGGAAAAATCATCGGTACAGGTAATGTAGGTAAGAGTCTCTCTAACTCCATTGAAAATGTTCTGTTAGTTAAAAGTTTGGAATACAACTTACTGAGTATAAGTCAATTATGTGATAAAGGCCATAGAGTGATTTTTGACTCTCTTGAATGCAAAATTCTGGAACCAAAATCTGACATAGTAAAATTTCTTGGTAAGAGAATAATTAATGTATACATGATTGACCTAGATGATCCTGCACATTTCAATCTATGCCTTGCTGCATCAAAATCTGAACTTGTGTGGTTATGACATCGTAGATTAGGACATGCTAGCTACAATGTCCTGCATAAACTCATGAAGCATTCAATGGTGAAAGGGATGCCTGAACTCTCATTTAAGCAAGATAATAAAATCTGTGATGCATGTGCCCTAGGGAAACAAACAAGAAAATCTTTTAAAAATAGATCTGAAAGTCTTTCATCCAAACCACTTGAACTGATTCATATGGACCTATTTGGGCCAACTAGAACTGCTAGTCTAAGTGGTAGAAGATTTACCTATGTCTTGGTGGATGATTTCTCTAGGTTCACATGGGTATTCTTCCTTGCGCATAAAAATGATATTTTTGATGAGTTTCAGGCACTCTACATGAAGATAAAGCAAGACGGTGAGTTCAAGGTTACCAACATTCAATCAGATCATGGTGGTGAATTTGACAATGCTAACTTCTACGATTTTTGTAGGACTGAAGGAATATCACATAGATTTTCATCACCTAGGACCCCTGAGCAAAGTGGGGTAGTCGAGAGGAGAAACCGAACACTCATAGAAATGGCTAGAACCATGTTGGCAAAAAGACAACTTCCTAGGAGATTTTGGGCTGAGACGGTAAATACATCATGCTACATCATTAACCGATCAATGGTAAGGCCTCACACCAAAAAGACTCCTTATGAGTTGTACAAAGGTAAGAAACCTTCTCTCTCTTATATGAAAGTGTTCGGCTCTAAATGCTTTATACATAATAATGACAAAAGAGAATTGGATGAGTTTGAGCCCAGAAGTGATCAAGTTATATTTCTTGGCTATTTTGATAGATCTAGGGTTTTTAGAATTTACAATACTAAAACTCTAGTTGTTGAAGAATCACCCCATGCCACTTTTGATGAACTTAATGATGATGCTAAAAGTGACAAACCTTACAGGAATGATGACGATGATGGGGAGTTCCTATCCAACAAAGAAAAACATGATCCTCCATAAGAAGAGACAAGAGAAAATGATGACTTGGGGGAATCAAGCAAAACAAGAGATCAAGCTACCGGTGAAGGTAATGATTCTACTGATATTAGAGTTCTTAAAGATCATCATTTGGAGAAGGTCATAGGTAGCTTGAATGACCCACCTAGAATCAGGTCACACTTTAGAATTGTTGAAGAATTAGACCAACTTGCTCTTGTCTCTCAAATTGAACCTAAAAATATTGATGAAGCGCTGAAAGATGAAAATTGGATAAATTTCATGCAAGACGAATTAAAACAATTTGAAAGAAATAATGTGTGGCACATTGTTCCTAGACCCTCATCAAAATCTGTCATAGGCACCAAATGGGTCTTTAGAAACAAACTTAGTGAAGATGGCAAGATAATAAGAAATAAGGTTAGATTGGTGGCTCAAGGTTACAATCAAGAATTTGGGGTAGACTTTGAAGAATCCTTTGCCCCAGTAGCTAGACTTGAGGCTATCAGAATTATGCTTGCATTTGCATGCTCTCATAGAATAAAATTATATCAAATGCATGTAAAAAGTGATTTCTTGAATAGGTTGATCAAAGAAGAAGTCTATGTGGAGCAGCCCCCTAGTTTTGAAAGCACTAACCTTAAAGATTGCGTATACAAGCTAGACAGGGCACTTTACGATTTGAAGCAAGTACCAAGAGCTTGGTATGATAGACTAAGCTCGTTCCTCACCGAAAAGAGGTACACATGAAGTAAAGTAGATCAAACAGTCTTTAGCAAAATGCAAGGTAAGAATATCTTGATTGTTCAAATTTATGTTGATGACATTGTGTTTGGTTCTAAAAAATAAAAAATGTGTGAAGAATTTGCCAATCTTATGACTAGTGAGTTCGAGATGAATTTAATGGGTGAACTTCAATTTTTTCTCGACTTGCAGGTTAATCAAGGAGAAGATAGGTGCTTCATAAGTCAAGCCAAGTACATCAAGGAACTGTTGAAAAGGTTTGACATGACAGGCTGTAAAATGATTGTGACTCCTATGAGCACTACAACATCACTCAATGCGGATGAAAATGGTAAATTGGTGGATGCAAAAATCTATAGAGGTATGATTGGTTTACTGCTTTATTTGACTGCGTCCCAACCAGACATCTAGTTTAGTGTATGCCTTTGTGCTAGATTTCAAGGTAGTCCTAGAGAATCTCACTTGATTGCCGTCAAGCGTATCTTTAGATATCTTGCCGAAACTCAAGATTTGGGATTGTGGTATCCGTCATCATGTGATTTTTCTCTTATCTCTTATTAAGATGCGAACTACGCTGGATGCAAGCTGGATCGCAAGAGCACTAGTGGCTATTGCCAGTTTCTGGGAGGGTGTTTAGTTTCTTGGGCCTCCAAGAAATAACACTCGGTTGCCCTCTCTACCGCAGCGGTAGAATATGTTGCTGCGGGGTGTTGTGACACCCAAGTGTTGTACATTAAACACCAACTTCAAGACTACTTAGTGGATCTTGGGTGTGCCCCGATTCTGTGTGATAACATAAGTATAATCAATCTTACTAAAAATCCAGTCCAGCACTCCAAGACTAAGCACATTGAAATTAGGCATCATTTCCTTAGAGATGAGGTCCTTAAGAAAAAATTTGAACTGCATTTTGTTGATACATTGAACCTAGTTGCTGACATTTTCACCAAGCCCTTGTGTAATGACAGGTTCTCTACACTAAGAAGGGAGCTTGGTCTGTGTAGACCTCAAATCAATAAGGATTGAAGTGTTCAATATCTCTCACTATTGCTATTCATTGATTGTGCTGAACTGCAACAAAAAGGCTGTACAGAAAATCTGATGCATTTATCCTCCATATCAATACATGTCTTTATGCATTGGCATGCATGGGTTGACAAGTCCATATTCATGATGCATTGCATTGGTTGCTAGCTGGTTTTTTGTCTGACCATGGTATATAAAATGGTGATTTGTGGAAAGGCAAGATATGCTTGCTTAAAAGCATTCACCATGCGTGAGGATCCACCTCCGTCGAGTACCATGAGTCGATATTGCATTTAGACCACATTGTCAGGGGAAGCAACTTCTATGAATCATTCTTGCATGTATGCTATCTTCATTTTGTCAACTCTAATAAGTGTACAACCATTGGCATGAATTTCCAAATCATATTTTGATATCTTGCTGATGACCTTTGCATATCCTCAGAGGGAGTGTCCACTACTCATCATCTGAACTTGACAATCCTGCTTATCTGAAAAACAAAATGGATCATTTCTTGTTGCTACTACTGGGTGTTCTAATCACCTTCTTGAAATATCTAAAATTCAGTAGCTTCTAGTATGGGTACCATGATCATAAAACCGAGTGGAATTCAAAGTAAAAATCCTCTATTATATGACCTTGTGCTTGTCCATCCTATAAAACTGGTTCAGGTTTAATGACTTCATTGAGTTTTGAGACAAATGTTATGAAATCATCTGTATTCAATGCTTTTAATAGACCTTAACTAGTATTGACATGTTGTGCCCTGAATGATATTTTCCAAAGTCTGAAAATTCCTATTTCAAGGCAACCTTGGTTGAGTTACTGATGCTTAGTATTGTCTTTAAACACCATGAATTGCTGGAATTCTTAACTGCTAAATTTTGTCAAACAATGACATTGGTTCACTGAGAAACCATGTCCCTTGTCCAAGAAAACAAGTGGGCTGTGTCATGAAGTGCCTTTGTTAACTCTGCAGTAATTTGAAGAAAAAATTAAGGTAGAGCAATTGCTTAGTTGCTGAGAAATATGTCCCCTCATCAAAGAAATGAGGTAAGACAAGTCATGAGGTGACAATGCTATCTCCGTTCAATTTGAGGCATGATAGTTAGTCACACCAAGTACCTAGGGATACTGACGTCTAAACAACGTGTATCCTCAAGATACAAGGCATGACTGGGCTTAACTGCTCGTAAAAATTCATATGTGCTCAAAGAAAATTATGAGATAAATAGCAAAAGATCAAAGTGAAATTGATGTAACTCTGAATTCCATAAGAACTTCATGAGTGTTTAACCTCAATACTAGTTGTGTAACTCTCAAGTAAGTCGTTGAATCTGAATATGACAGGTAAAGGAAGGTTAAACATGATTTCGACATGCAATTCTGGTTCATTTCTATTAAAACATGCATGTAGATGTGTTTCAAATACTTTTCATGAACTCTGACATCATTAGATTTGAACCACGTTATTTGAATAAAGATCATGTCATAAGGTTTGTATAATGGTGGACTCTGAACATAAATATTCTACTTATTATGAGATTCGTATCAGATTGTGAAACCTCTTGCATTTTTCAGATCTTCAACTTCTCATACAGGTTGTATTTCTCCAAAACTTCCTCATAATCACACCTTCTATGAAAACTTCATCCTGGCTCTGATCGTCTCACTCTCCACTATTTCTCATCCCATCTTTTGCTAATGTCAAAGGGGGAGAAGATGCTTTTCATGAGACATTTAAGGGGAGAGTGTTGGATTTCCATGCTTTTCATGCCTTATCCTCTCTATGCATGTATCTTTAAAATGCTCGAACTGGATCATAATGATATATAATGACTCACAGTGTTGCCATCATCAAAAATGGGGAGAATGTTATGTCCCTACGATTTTGATGCTGTTCAACACCATGAGTCATTGACATTCTATGGTTTTGATACTTTACAACACTCAGAGTCATTAATATTCTCATCCCCTGATTGCTGACATTAACTGATATTCTCATGACAGATAAGCCAAATACGTCATAAGGGATGGCAAAAGATTGCGCCCAAGTCACCTCAAAGAATCTACCCGAAGAAGCTCACTAAGACGTGTCGACACCTTGTCCCAGCGTGTCACAACTATGGTCTTCCAGAGAGTGTTATATTAGAAATTTTCCTAAGACATGTCGACACCTTGTTCCAGCAGGTCGACACTATGGTCTTCCAGAGAGCGTTATATTGGAAAATTTCCTATGACGTGTTAACACCTTGTTCCAGCAAGTTGACACTATGGTCTTCCAAAGAGCATTGAAGATAGAATTCCCTAAGCCATGTCGACACATCCTTTATAGATGGTCGACACCATGGACTTTCAAGAGCGTTAAATTGGTGATTTTACTAAGAAGTGTCGACACTTCCTTCACAGGAGGTCGACACTTTGGTTCTTCTAGAAGCGTTTTAAGCTATTATTTCAAACACGTCAGATCATCTAGGGAATATAAATATTAACCTCAAATCCCCAAAAACATGGATTTCGAGGTCTGGAGTAACTCCCAAGGTCAATATGACTCATCCGTCACCACCATATCTGAAATGACTTCTTGGTGGCAGTTGTGACAGAGTTCAATTATGGCAAATGTCACACCACCTGTTGTTGGCAGCCAATGGGAGATGATCCTAGGAAGGTACAACAAGCATAGAAGTGACCTGAGCCAATGAGGAAGCAGTCTGTTGGATACTGTCCACAAGGATCATTTAATGCTCAGATTTGGAACAAAAGTGGACAAGAGTTTTGGAGGGAAAGCTCCCTCTTCTGGGCCAGCGGTGTGACACAATCCCATGCACACAGGGAACTACGCAGGCGCCAAAAAAAGGTGGTGAGCTACTGCTGTTGGAGTGGGTGGACGGACAGACTAAAAGAGCATGAAGAAGTTGCTGCTGCTACCGCTGCTGGTGCACCTAGGAGAAGAAGTAGAAATCTAAGCCAGATGCATCCAGAACAAGAAGAGAAGAAGAAAGAAGAAGGAGAAAAGCCCAAGGCCATTGCCTGAAGATTTGAAGCTGATCGCAAGCTCATCTTCCACCTGCTCCTCGTCCTGCAAGGAAAAGCCATCGTGAAGGAAGCAAGGGTTCTACAAGCAGCTGTCTAAGCTCTCCATCTTTTAGACAGAAACCCTTCTCACGGCCTAAGTTTCACTAACTCTGTCTGGAGTTTTTCATTGTTCTTTTTCATTTGTTCTTATCATAAACTGTGAACCGTCCCTACCGGTGTTGTAGGAAGATAGACGGAGGTGTTCTCTGGTCTGTGGTGTTTCAGTCCCTACCTGGTTCTGTAGGAAGACAGACAGAGGGCTTCTCGTGTCTGTAGTCGCCATGTTGTGCCATTTGCTGTGTTTACAGGGGCTTAGTGCGGTGGCACTAGTGAAGCCTCACTTGGTTTAAGTGAGGGGTGGACGTAGAACTTGAGTTTGAGTTCGAACCATCTAAAAATCCCTGCTCTTGTAGTTTGCATGTGTGTGATCGCCCTACACTAGATGCTTGCTTAGGCTCGTTGTCTATTTATACTTCATCATCTTGCGTATAGGTTCTTGTTTCATGTGCTAGTTGTTTTAATTCCGCTGCAATCTTTTTATATCTAGAAAAAGAGGCACAGATCTATTCACCCCTCCCCTCTAGATCAGCCATTCCCACACAACATTATTACTATCTTCTTGGGCTGTAGAACTTGAGAAAACCTACGTTTTTCTTGATGAAGAAAGTCGAACAGGGAGAAAGATCAGAGGAAATAGCTGCAGCAACTACTGCAACTGCAACAGGCAGGAAGGGGAAATAATAAGAGCAGCAGACGAATCGTAGAAGAAGAAGATAAGCCTCTTCACGTGTGCAATAGCCGCAAGAGGATGAAGAAGTAGTAAACGAAAAACTGCAGTGGCAGGAATACAAACATGACGAAGCAGGCTTCTCCTTCATCATGGCAACAACAAATATAGAAAAAGAAAGGAGGAGGAAGTAACCTTTCTCCTTCACGCATGGTGGCAGGACGATGAAGACGACGTCGACGCCAGGGAAAATAATACGAGCAGTAGCAGTAGCAGTAGTCGGAGCTCGTCGATGGAGGGTCATATATATAGGATATGGGTTCAAGCTTCTATTAGGAATTAAACTTCCCAAGAATCCTAGAAAGCTCCGATCTTCCTAAAACACAGCCACCTTCCCAGTTGAACTAAGAACCTTAAGGTTCAAGCAAGCTTCGAATGGGAAAAGGTTTGGCTTTTGAAAAAACCCTCATTATACACATATATGTGTATATATCTTATTTTCCTCTTATACGTAGGAAATGTTATGGGCAATTAAGCCCCATTTGCCTTTGGGTGACATACGTGAGGCCCATATGTTACATGAGAATGTTTGGCCTTAGACATTGGTTCACTTTGGGCCCTTTGTTTATTTGTTTAGAGATTTTGCTTATTTAGGAAATTTTATTTCTTTAATTTATCCGGGTTGCTACACCCTCCCCCACTTAAAAGAATTTGGTCCCCAAATTCAATTGCATATAGACATGGAGGGTGAAGAGTACGTACCATTTGAAAATAGGTCAGGAAATCTCTTCTTCATGGATTCTTCGGTCTCTCATGTAGCTTCTTGCTCTAAGCACGTGTTCCATTATACTTTCACCATGGGAATAACCTTGCTCCGTAGTATACGAACCTCTCGATCAATGATCCTTACAAGTTTTTGTTCGTAGGTGAGGTCCTTTTGTATTACTAGGTGGTCATAGTCAATGACATGAAATGGATCGTGCACATACTTCTTAAGCATAGAAATATGAAATACATTATGAACCTTAGACAGTTGAGGAGGCAAGGTGATGCGGTAGGCAACCTCGCCAACTCATTCCAATACTTCAAATGGTCCAATATATCTCGGTGTAAGCATGCCCTTAACACCAAATCTTCGTATACCTCGACCTGGAGAAACCTTGAGACCTTGGAACTCCAAGTCTCTTCTTCTAGTGTCAGCATAAGTCTTTTGTCTTGACTGTGCCATCTTGAGTCTTTCTCTAATGAGTTGCACTTTCTCGGTAGTATCCCTCACCATATCCGGGCCTAGAAGTTGTCTTTCACCGACTTCATCCTAGCATATTGGTGAGCGACAACTCCTTCCATATAATGCTTCGAAGGGTGGCATTTGAATACTCGCCTGGTAAGTGTTGTTATATGCAAACTCGACCAAGGGCAAGTGGTTATGCCAGCTTCTGCCGAAATCGATAATACATGCCCTCAACATGTCTTCAACAACTTGGTTTGTTCTCTCGGTCTGACCATTTGTTTGGGGATGAATAGCAGTGCTGAAGTTGAATCTTGTCCCCAACGAATGTTGTAGACCCTTCCAAAAATGAGAAGTGAAGCGCGGGTCTCGATCAGACATGGTCGAAATAGTAACTCCATGTAGTCTAACAACTTCTTTGATGTATAAGGCTGCTAGCACATCAACCGACCATCGGCCTTTTATAGGTAAGAAGTGTGCCAACTTGGTCAATCAATCGATAACGACCCATATTCCATCATGTCCGCCTTTAGATTTAGACAAACCCATGATGGAGTCCATGCCGATATCTTCCCACTTCCACTTGGGAATATCTAGAGGCTGTAACTTACTAGCGGGCTTTTGGTGTCCCTCTTTTACTTGTTGACATGTGAGACAACGGGACACAAAGTCTGCTACCTCCCTTTTCATATTTGGCCACCAGAAGTTTCTTTTCAAGTCCTGATACATCTTAGTAGCTCCTGGATGTATGGTGTACTGTGATTGGTGAGCTTCTTTTAAGATCTTCTTCAATTCCGGGTAGTCCAGTACATAAGTTCTTTCTCGGAATAACAATCTTCCATCTGATGCTAGCTTGAAATCGGGTTGCTCTTCCAGCTTGCCTTTTATTTCTACTAGCACCAGGTCATCATCTTGCAGCCCTTTGATTTCGGAAAGTAAATCCGGTTGTATCCTCATATGTGATAGAGTAATACGCCCTTTTTCCTTGTCCGTGCTTATTTCAAGTTTAGAGAATTGCTCCATCATCTTCCATTCTTGGACCATACAGTTGGCCAATATTGCTCTCGGCTTTCGACTGAGGGCATCAGCTACGTAATTACCCTTTCCAGGATGATATTGTATAGTAAAGTAGAAGTCTTTGAGATATTCTAGCCAACATCTTTGTCTCATGTTCAATTCCTTTTGGGAGAATAAGTACTTGAGACTCTTGTGATCGGAGTACATAGTGAATTGCCCTCCGTAGAGATAGTGTCTCCAGATCTTTAAAGCAAACACTACCGTGGCCAACTCTAGGTCAAGCACCGGGTAGTTCTCCTCATGCTTCTTAAGTTGTCGGGAAGAGTAAGCAATAACCTTCCCTTGTTGCATTAACACACATCCGAGGCCAATACCTAAAGCATCGGTATATACCTCAAATGTCTCTCCTTCGGTTGGTAATACTAAGACCGGGGCAGTTGTTAAAAGATCCTTTAATGCTTGAAAGCTCTTCTCGCAATCATCATTCCACTAATAAGGAATCTCCTTGCGGGTCAGCCTAGTAAGAGGAACGGCGATCTTGGAGAAGTCCTTTATAAAATGTCGATAATAACCAGCTAGACCCAAGAAACTTTGGATCTCAGTTGCATTTGTTGGCCTTTCCCAATTCCTTACAGCCTCGACCTTTGATGGATCCACCCTTATGCCATCCTTTGAAATCACATGCCCTAAGAAAGATACTTCCTCGAGCCAGAAATCACATTTACTAAGCTTGGCATATAGTTGATTTGTCCTTAATATTTGTAATGCAATTCTCAAATGCTCTTCATGTTCTTTCTCGATCTTTGAATAAATCAATATGTCATCAATAAAGACCACAATGAATTGGTCTAGATGAGGCCTGAATATGCTGTTCATCAACTGCATAAAGGTGGCAGGGGCATTTGTTAGTCCAAAAGGCATAATAGTAAATTCATAATGCCCGTACCTGCTCTAAAATACGATCTTGTGAATAACCTCGTCTTTAATCCTTAATTGATGATATCCCAACCTGAGATCAATCTTTGAGAAATATTTGGCTCCAGATATTTGATCAAATAATTCATCGATCCTCGATAGTGGATACTTGTTCTTGATGGTAAGGTGGTTCAACTGCCGATAGTTGATGTAGAGTCTCATTGAGCCATCCTTCTTCTTGACAAAGAGTACGGATTCTCCCCATGGGGAAGTACTCGGCCTGATAAAGCCCCTTTTCAATAATTCCATCAACTGTTCCTTTAACTCCTTTAGCTTGGTGGGGGACATCCTATAGGGTGCCTTAGAAATCGGACCAGCACTAGGGACAAGGTCGATGGTGAAGGCCACTTCTGTTTACGGGGGTAATCTGGGTAAATCTTCCGGAAACACATCGGAAACTCCCGAACCATGCGGATGTCTTCTATCTTAGACTCCTTAACTTTCATGGTAGTCACAAATGCTATGAAAGCCATACATCCCTTCCTTAAGAGCTTGCTAGCTCGGAGAGCCGAAATCAAGGGTGACTTGTTTCGACTCCGAGGACTAGTGTAAACGAGTTTCGGGAAATCCTTAAAGATGACCTTATCGTTTCAGCAATCTATAATTGCCTTGTATGTGGATATCCAATCAGCTCCTAGTATGACATCATACTCCTTCATATCTAAGCATATCAGGTCGACAGGTAGATTCTTTCCCTTTACCATAACTTCTCAATTTAGGTAATGGTGTGAAATCTTGGATTCGTTTCCGAGAGGAGTGGAAATAACTAAATCTATCCATTGCGGTTCCATAGACAATGGATCAACAAATCTTTTAGAAACAAAAGAATGAGTCGCGCCGGTATCAAACAAGACATGAGCAGTCTTAGAACAAATTTTTAGTGTACCTTCCACAAGTCCACCTTCACCTTACTCCACCTCTTGAAGAGCTTGGAGATGGCCTTGCTTCCTTGCCAGGCGTTTGTCATTGTTGGCTTGTTCATTTAATAAAGGACAATCGGGAATCCAGTGATCCAGGCTTCCACATTGGAGACATGCTCCTAGCCTCCTCCAGCACTCCTCGGCCTTATGGCCGGGCTTGTTGTTATGCTTACACACCTCTTTGGATGGTGTGGTGGTAATAGAAAAGGGCTTATTACCCTTCTTGAATTTCTTTTCTTGGGAGTAATTACCTCCATCATTGGCTCTCTTCTTATTAAATGAGGGTTTGAAAGTGCCAGAGCTTATAACATGCTCCTTCTTGTCCTTCCCACGGATCTTGTCGGACAGTTCCGTGGCATCTTCTAGAAATTGGGCTCTCCGTACCATCTCCGAGTAGACTTGAATGTCCATAGGAGCCAGTTGGGTGATATATTGAGGCCGAAGCCCATTGAGAAATCTTCCCGCCTTCATCTTCTCGGTACATACCAAGTGGGGCGCATACCTTGATAGCCTAGAAGATTGGGCTTCATACTCGGCCACTGACAAGGTTCTTTATGTAGTGCCCCAAAATTTATATAATAATTTTTAGATTATTTATAGAATTTTCTAGAATTTATTAGGAATTTATAAAGACTAAATAGATTTATAAATGGATTATTGGATTAATAAGTCATTATAAGGCCCAATTGTGTCAAATAAGTAACATAGCCTATTTAAATAAAATCCAAAAGGTTTAAGAACCAAGCCCATTAAGTTTGGCCCATATTCTAGAAGGTTATTTAGCCTATTCACGTATTTTAAGGATAAATACTATTTTATAGATAATTATATTAGATAAACGAATAAAAGAGTTTTATTAATTTGAAATTCTGCACACGTGGGATGTAACAGTCTATCGTACAATCGCCACATGCACGTAACGCACCTAGACTGATGCGTTACACCCTGATAGTTCCGTGAATGAAAGAATGAGCAAAAAGATTAGAACTTTAAGATCCTATCTGTAAGAGATCGACTTGGGAGAGTTTATAACATTACTAAGGACTCTTAGGGATTAGGTTCTGGCAAATTAAGGACTCTAGAATCGATCTAATCTCAAACCCTAGCCAAAAACCTATAAATAGGACCTAGTTCTGACCTAAGCGACCCTTACTTTTGGCTCGTGAAGAATCAAGGTAAGGAGTCATAATTTCAGATAAGTTCTTTAGAAGATTTTATTTGGTATACTTTAGACTAATAGTTCTCCAAATTTCGTGCTAGGAGATCAACCAACCAAGGAGATTGAAGCTTCCAAAGTTGCTGGTCGGACCTTAGCAACCCAAGAATTTGAACGAAAGTCCTCTGAAGATCAAGAGATTAGGACATCTAAATGAGGTAATTAGAATTCAATCCTTTAGAACTTTTTGATCACCTTAGTTTCAGCTTCTTACCCTCAAAATTTCACGTCCTTAGGTCAAGAGATAGGAGAGATAGAGCGACGCGAAGTTGATGAAAAATCTCAGGAAGGGAAGAACTAGGGCGTGTCTTGCAGTCCCAAATTGGAAGATTAAAGCTCATTTAAGAGGTAGGTCATCTCATGATTGGCAAAAACATCTTGTTAGGGATAAAATCCCTCTGGTTTTGATTGATTTCATGCATAATAGAGCATAGATTTCATGTTTTAATAGTTCTATACATTCATGCATCTCTTAGCCCTAAATGGAAAATAAAAAGATATTATCTTGTCTATTCACTAAAACCCATGCATATAGTTGGCCTATAATTCGTTTATCATGTCTGGAATAGTTGTAGTATTTTGATTTCCAGGCATGTTATGTTTTCATAAACTTTTACTTTATTTTATTGCCAGCAGACGATCTGACGCATCAAGGTAAGACCGTCACAATGATATAACGGTCTTACGATAAGCCGTCACACCTTCTATGGTGTTTGAAATTCTCTGTTGTCTCTGACGCAGCATCGATGGAGCGTTACATTACTGTAACAGTCTCACGATAAACCGTCACCGTCACTGTGACGCACCCATTCTAGACCGTCAGGGTAACTGTAGACAGAATGAGAAACTAGTTAATTTAACTTATAAATAAGCCTAGTTATCTAAGTTTTGACCTGATTTCATGTCTTTAAGATTATTTAGTGATTCATGATAGAAATTGCATAATTTAGGTATCTTAAATTATTTTAAGTTATGTTAATTTCATGTGCCAAAATTTTATAGTTTTGTATCTAAATCATGATTTTTCAAAGATGTATTGACAGAGTTTTATCATGATTTCCTATTGTTACACATCCTCTCCATCAATAGAGTCATTTCTTTAAGTACATGGCGCATATTCTGGTATGATGTCCATTAGTTCACTTTACACTATAGGAACATTATTCTTGGACAGGAGGACCTTTCTATTGGATGTTCCTTCCAATGGACTAGGAAATCTTGTTTCAAGGTCTCCGTAATTCTCCGCGAGCCTGGGATTCCCACTAGGACGCCGAGTTGGTTGTACCATTAAAGCCCATTGATTAGATTACACTATTGATATTTCGGGTTATCAGTAGTGTAACGGATCTATATTGGACCGTCAGGCACATGTAATGGCCCAATATACGACCGTCACATTCAATTGAGTCCGATTTCTCGGTTCTGGATTGACCATTGTAACGGCCCAATACTGGAGCGTCACATCATGTAACGGCCCAGTACACGACCGTCACACTGCTTGAGTATTTTGTTTGACCAAGGGTTGATATTCCAAGGTTTCTAGATTGACTATTGATGATCTAGAACTTATCATATTGATCAAGAAACCTAATATAATGAATGAAAAATAAAGAATGTACCGTTATGCTGCCAATTTATTTCCATGAGCATAATATAGTGTAAGTCATTCTTGATTTCTCATGATTCTTATTAAAGCATTCCTTCATTGAATTATTGTTATCAAGAGCTTGTTGGAATTGTACATTCTTGGCCATACTTTGTTATTACATGCGTGGAAGTAGCTTGATTTATACTTGAAGATGCGATCGAGCACTGATTGTGTTCAAGGGTTCTATGCTAGTCCCCTCGGCTGATTGTCGGAAACATACTATTATAAACCATGGGGTATGATGCTACTGGCGTCGCATTGCGCTGGGAGTACTTTATCTATAAATAAGTGAAAATCCACAATATGATACAACATGATTGATACTTGTACATGCCTTTCTTGATATTCCATAGAAATTCACGAAGTACTTGCTCATAAGTAAAAGATACTGGAGTGATGATTATGTGGCATTGCTAGTACATTCTCGTTACATTCTTGTTCATGAAAGGCCATATCATGTTCTTATAACATTCTTGTTAGTTCATACTTGCTCTCATTCTATCTTACATACTTTGGTTTAATCGCATGATTGATCACATTCGCATGATTTTACCTTATTTCTTTAGAGCTAAAATGTTAATTACTTTAATGATGCCTTCATGTTGATGCGAAGATACCTACTGGGCAAGTGTGCTCATTACCTATTTCTAATCTTTTTTCAGGAAATGAAAGTGGTTCGAATTCGGATTCGGGTTATACAAGTAGCGGGTCCGAGAGCGAATGAAAGTCATATCAAGTTGAGAGTGAAGACGTAGGGAGTCTACATTGTTTAGATTGAGTCTATGTAATTTTCCTATTTTTGAGTCTGATAGATTGAAAGAAAGTGATTGTATTTGAATATTGATTATCAATGAAATAAGTTGGAGTTTTGATTAAAGTATTATGCAATTGCATTTATGTGTAATTGTCTTGCGCCCTGATTATTCTTGCTTGCAAGAGACTTACCATGCCGGCTGTTCACGTTTCTCGAGCGAGTCTTCCACTGTCATAAAGGCTCGGGGCGTGACACTTTATTTGAGTGCAGTGAATTCTGCGGCCTTCTTCTCTTGTATAGAGTCTGAAAAGTACTTGCTATTGAAGTGCTCCACAAATTTGGCCCAAGTGATATGATCATCCGGCATTGTAGCTTCCACGGACTCCCACCAAAAACGAGCGTCCCGCTCTAGTTGGAAAGTGTCCAGCAGGACCTTCTCATCGTCTGTGCATTGCATTACACAAAATATCCTCTCTATCTCCCTAATCTAGTGTTCGGCATCATCGGGGTCGGACGAGCCAATAAACTTTGGTAGATTCATGTTACGAAAGCTACGGTGGAGATCACCCGCTTCACGATTTGCTCCGCCCTACGCTACATGTTGTAGCGCCTGTGTAAGGCCTTGTACGGTCTGTTGCATCTCACGCCCCTGAGCTCTCTCGGCGGCCATGGTCCTACAAGTCATTTAAATTTAATTAATATGTGTCAAACTATAAGGTTTCTTTACCCTAAGTTAGCTTAGCCCATGGCTCTACCCGATCTCACCAGTCTAAGGTATAGACCTATCCTTGGACTTGGGTTCCTAGGAAATTAAAGTCCTAGGCTCTGATACCACAAAAACTATCACGCCCCAAGCGTAGAAGGAACCCGGTATGCGTGACGAGTTTACATCAATCATGTCAATCAGAACATAAGGAATTTGACACATAGACAGAGTGCACAAATAGCAAGAGATAACACCAATATTCCTTTATTCCATTAATAACTTCAACTAGTTCCATACATAATTCTTCAAGGTAAAGAAATACTTAATGATAAACTAGACTCGATAAAAGGGAAAATACAATGATGACTCAAGAAAATAGAAAAGACACGACTAGGTAACGTCTCCAATAGTTGGAATGGCTCTACGCTCTTCACTCTTTTCCATTCCCGTCCGAATGATCCTCGTCATCAGAATTACCTAAAAATAGGGGAAAATTAGGGTGAGCGAATGCTCAGTAGGAATTATATCTCAAGTACAAGCTTGCTTTAAGTAATTAACATAGTACATGAAATGCAAGTATAGCTATGCATGAACACAAGATAATATTGAAAGTGAAATGACAAGAATTAATGTAGGACTAACAAGAATTCAAGATAATCATGTAAAGTATATCAAGATTTGCCAAGTATGTAATATCAAGTCATGTCATGTGAATTGGCTATTATAATTTCAAGCAAGTAAATACTCATTCCAGGCCACGCAAGTCATGTCACGTCAAGTCAAGTACGAGATCGTTGAATGTCAACAATCTAGAAAGTCATGCGCTTCGGTACAATGTCACACCGTGATCAATCAACTCCCATGGACATAAGTATTTTCGGGTGCTCCTCCCAAGACCAGATCAGGCCCTATATGCGCAAACATTGAGTCATGTATATTTTTAGACATCCACTATAGTTACAGCCAATATAGAGTTCAAAGAAATAAACCATTGTAAGATGATAAGGTAGATTTCACGAATGAAGGAGTTCAAGGGCAGAACTTGAACAAATATGATATACCCATAAATCACATGAAAAATCGAGACATGTCATGAAACTGGGTAATTGGTGTCCACTTAGTTGCCAACAATTACAGAAACAACGCCCACTGAAGTGGTTGCTTATTCCTGTGAACAGTACAGGCACGAAGAATTAGCGACACTTCTTGTTGTCGCTCATTCATAATTAGCGTCCAGTGTAAGGTCGCTATAAGAGTAAATTGCGCCCATTGACTGGCCATCAATTCCTTTTGGCGTCCATGTCCTAGTCGGAGTTTTGCGGACAAACAATCAGACTTCTCAAAGAGGCCAGAAATAGCGCTCTAAGAGAGCTAAAGCATCACGTTTCTTCAGAGTGACGTGATGTGGGTTCCAGGGTTTTTAGGGTACAACATGCTCGACTGCCTTGAGGGAATCCAAGGCTAGCGTAGACTTACGGAGGTCTCAATGAAGAAAGTACCAGTCCAAAGGAAGGAATATCCCGTGGAGGGTCTAATCATCACCAAGAGTTGAGGGTGTAATCGATAGAGACAAAACAAAGACTCCATCTACGGATGTGAGATGAGAGTGTCAATAGACCCGCGATATGGGCCAGAAAATCGATAAAAATTGAGAGAGCAAGAATCCGCGCCCAATTAGGCAGGCGCTCATTCATAAATGTGCGTCTGCCTGAAGGGTCGCTCAATCATTAATTAACAGAACTTTTAAAGAAATACCAAGAATTAGCGACTCAGTGAATGAGTGCTAATTCTAGGACTTTCCAGAATTCAATAATAATTAAATATAATCAGCGACCATTTGAAAAGTCGCCCAATCTTTAAATAACGTCCTTTATTATGTCACAGATTCAGGATTTTTCATATAGTTCCTATTTTCTAATTATTTTACCAATCAACGCCTCCATACACGGGCGCTCATTCATAATTGACGACTGTGAGACAGTCGTCCATTCTTTTTATGCTACGCAGATAGATAATACTACTTATTTCTTTTAAACTTAGCATGAACATTGACCCTTTGCTATTTACATGGAATTTTTGGAAACTAAAGACATGGATAGTTAGAGAAAAATATGGAAGATCCAGAAACATTCTCATGCAAGAATTTTAACGCTAGGTTTCATAGATATTAAATTTTAAACATGTGGTATTTATTAATTGCACTAAAAGAATTAGCGACAGTGTCATTGGTCGCACATTAATTTGCGACCTGAAGACCGTCGCAGATTCAGAATCTACGACCCTCTACGCTGTCGTTCATTAATCGGAAGCCACTGCTTGGTCGCTATTTCCATGCAGACAGAAAACTTGCAGAATTACGAAAAACTGGAGATCGTGAACACGAATACAAGATGTAAGCATGTCGATATGATCGTATATGCATGTACTATTCTCATTACTATCTTCTTGGGCTGTAGAACTTGAGAAAACCCACCTTTTTCTCGATGAAGAATGTCGAACAGGGAGAAAGATCAGAGGAAATAGCTACAACAACTACTGCAACCACAACAGGCAGGAAGGGGAAATAATAAGAGCAGCAGACGAATTGTAGAAGAAGAAGATAAGCCTCTTCACGTGTGCAATAGCTGCAGAACGATGAAGAAGCAGTAAATGAAGATACTTCAGCGGTAGGAACATGAACATGACGAAGTAGGCTTCTCCTTCACACACGGCAACAACGAACATAGAAGAAGATAGGAGGAAGCAACCTTTCTCCTTCATGCACGGTGGCAGGACGATGAAGACGACGTCGACGCCAGGGAAAACAATACAAGCAGCAGCAGTAGCTGGAGCTCGTCGATGGAGGGTCATATATATAGGATCTGGGTTCAAGCTTCCTATTAGGAATTAAACTTCCCAAGAATCCTAGAAATCTTCGATCTTCCTAAACTGCAGCAACCTTCCCAGTTGAACTAAGAACCCTAAGGTTCAAGCAAGCTTCGAACGAGAGGAGGTTTGGCTTCTGAAACAACCCTCATTATA
Organism: Amorphophallus konjac; assembly: GCA_022559845.1. Lineage (NCBI taxonomy): Eukaryota > Viridiplantae > Streptophyta > Magnoliopsida > Alismatales > Araceae > Amorphophallus > Amorphophallus konjac. The sequence goes on from CM040126.1 coordinate 144,537,509, forward strand.
CACATATGTGTGTATATATCTAATTTTCCTCTTATATGTAGGAAAAGTTATGGGCAATTAAGGCCCATTTGCCTTTGGGTGACATACGTGAGGCCCATATGTTATGTGAGAATGTTTGGTCTTAGACATTGGTTTACTTTGGGCCCTTTGTTTATTTGTTTAGAGATTTTGTTTATTTAGGAAATTTTATTCCTATAATTTATCTGGGTTGCTACACACCAAGTGAAGGTATTTGGCCATCTGTGGTTCTCGAGCTTCGTAGTCTCCGTGGATCTGGCTGGCGACTAATTGGGAGTCTGTGTAGATGTTGACTCGCTCGGCACCTAGGCGCTTTGCCATCCTAGCCCCGAAAATCAGGGCTTCATACTCGGAGGCATTGTTGGAGGCCTGGAAGTTGAAGTTCAGGGCATACTGGAGCTCGACACCTTCTCAGGAGGTGATGTGGATGCCAGCTCCACTGCTGGTTGAGTTGAAAGATCCGTCCACGAAGAGGCTCCAAGTTGGCCCGGCCGTAGGCTATGACGCTTCTCCGGTAGGAACAACGGTCTCTGTGATGAAGTCAGCCAGAGCTTGCCCTTTGATGGCAGTGCAGGGCCGGTAAGAAATATCATAGGCCCCGAGCAATATTCCCCACTTGACGAGCCGACCAGAGGCTTCTGGGTGGGCCAGAATCTTCTTCAGAGGCTCGCTAGTCAGCACCACAATGGAATGTCCCTGGAAGTATGGCCGAAGGTGCTTCGCCGAGGTAACCAACGCTAGCACAAGTTTCTCGATTGTGGGGTACCTTCTTTCGGCGTCCAAGAGGACCTTGATGACGTAATATACAGACCTCTGACGTCCTTGGTCGTCTTGAAGTAGGACCGAGCTTACTGTGGATGGTGTTGCCGAGAGATAAAGATACAGAGTTTCTCCCGATACTCGCTTGGATAACACCGACGGTGATGCCAGAAACTCCTTAAGCTCGGTGAAAGCTTTCTCGCCCTCCTCATCCTAGGCGAATGCGGGTGCCACCAATTTTGGCCCTCTCAGCAATTTGAAGAAGGGCAGGCAGCGCTCCGCCGCTCGAGACAGGAAGCGATTGAGTGCAGCAACACGGCCGATCAGTCGTTGCACGTCTTTGACGCATGTGGGTAGCCGCATATCCAGGATGGCCTGGATCTTCTCGGGGTTGGCCTCGATCGCTCGCTGAGTCACCAGGAAGCCCAGGAATTTCTCGGACTTAACTCCAAAGGTGCATTTAGTAGGATTGAGCTTCATTTGCTACCTCTAGAGGGTGTTGAAGGTTTCGTCTAGGTCGGCGAAATGGTCTTCAGCCTTGGACGACTTCACCAGCATGTCGTCAATATAGGCTTCGACGTTTTGCCCAATATGATGCTCGAAGATCTGTTTGACCAGCCTCTGATAAGTTGCTCCGGCATTTTTTAACCCGAACGACATTCGGGTGTAGCAGTAGACGCCAAAGTCGGTGATGAAGGCGATCTTCTCTGTGTCTTCGGGGTTTAGTTAGATCTGGTGGTATTCGGAGTATGCATCCAGAAAGTTAAGGAGCTCGTTACCCGAGGTTGATCGACGAGTTGGTCGATGCTCGGTAAAACGTAGTAGTCTTTCGAAGTAGCTTTGTTGAGGTCAGTGAAGTCGATACACATCCGCCATTTTCTAGAAGCTTTGGGCACCAGGACGATGTTAGCAAGCCAAGTAGGGTAAAGGACCGGGCCAAATAACTCAATGCTCCTTCCTTTGTTGATATGCTCTTTGATGATCGCCTGTTTCACGGGGGCGTGCTTCCTCTTCCGCTGTTACACTAGTTTTACCGTAGGGTCGAGATTGAGGTGATGCATTACTGTCTTCGAGGGATTACGAGGGAGATCCTCATCAGACCATGCGAAAACATGAACATACTCCAAAAGAAAGTCCTTGTATTCAATATGCAGCTCGGGTGATAAATCAGCCCCGATCTTTACTTCGAGGGCCGGATCGTTTCTGAGGAAGATAGACAGTAGTTCTCCCCCGGGTTTGCTTGTCATTTGATCTTCATTCGTTTCGAGTTTCTTTCTCTTGTCCTTTGCCCTTACGGCTTCCACCGAGATTACGTAGCACCTTCTAGCCATTGCCTGATTGCCTCAGACTTCACCAATGCCGTATTTGGTGGGAAACTTCATTTTTTGGTGGTATGTGGAGGGCACTACCTTGATTCGGCTGAGGACACCTCATCCGAAAATGGCATTATAGGCCGATATCTCCTTGACCACAATGAAGTTCGCCATAAAGGTTACGACTTTGGGTGGGGTACCAAGAGTGACAGGTAGGCTTAGGGTTCCCTCAGGATATGTTACCTGGCCATTGAACCCATAGAGGGGGGTTCTAATCGGACGTAGTTTCGATAGGTTTTCACCCATCTTTAGCATACACTCGTATGATAAAACATCAGGGCACTGCCAATATCCACTAGGATCCAGTTCACATTACAATGGTTTATTGTGGCCGAGATAACAAGGATGTCATCATGCGGGGTGATCACTCCTTCAGGGTCTTGATCTGAGAAGACCAAGGCCTATTGGTCGGTCACTGGGGGTGGAGCTTTGGGCAGCTTAGAGGCTAAGCTAGCTCGCTCGGCATGACACTTCCTTCCTCGGCTACTATCTCCGCCTGAGGATGATCCACCCGAGATAACATTTATGTGGATTCCTTGAGGGAGGTTGTCAATGTCTTCTGGGGGGACTCCGCGGTCCTCCCGTTGCTCAGTCACGTATTAGGAGAGATGGCCTTGGCGGATGAGACTTTCGATCTCGTCCATGAGCTGGTGGCAATCTCCCGTATGGTGGCCATGGTCGTTGTGGAACTGACAGTGTTTCTGATGATCCCGCTGCTTGGACTTCATGGGCTCGGGGCGGCAGAGTAGGCCCGAGTCCTAGATTTCTTGATAAATTTGGTAGACATGGGCAGTCACAGGATTGTAATGCTCAAACTTGCGCGGGGCTTCCTTTCAGTCGCCCTCTTTTCTCCTCCTTCCTGGCCCTGAAGCTTGGTCGGATGACCTCTTCTTCTCCCCCTCTCGCCCCGAGTTTGCAGGATCTCAGCAGGCGTTGAGGACCTCCTCGCACGCTGCGTGATGCAGAGCCAAGGTCATGAGGTCGGCGAGGGAGGAAGGAGGGTGAAGGACCAATTCACGCCGGAGGTTTTCATCGTAGGTGCCTCCGGTCAATGCGGTGATTGCGGAGGCCACATCCAAGCGGGGGATGCGCATGATATGGATCTAGAGGGGGGGTGAATAGATCAACCCTAAATTTAAAGCGAAATTAAGCAGATAAAATACGGAATTAAGGTTGCTTAATAAGAACAGCCAATTCAGATAAAAAACAACTACAGCCACTGAATTAACAAGAGGCTTAGTCAAAGGATATGAATAGAGAGAATAAGTGAAATCAGATAGACAAGAGAAACACAGCAGCAACAGAACTGAATTACAGAGAGATGGAGTGTGAAGAGGTACTTGGCGGAGGTAGAGCTCAATGAGTGTCCTCACGCAAGATAAACCACTTTTCAGATAAGTCTAACTTATCCTTTGAGCAGTACCTTTTGATATACCTTCTCCACTCTCTAGAATAACCAAAATATCAATCAAATGAAACAAGATAACAGCCAGAAATGTAAATGGAGCAATCACAAACCATCAAGAATGAACACATGATTTTTAGGTGGTTCGATCTCTTGCAGAGATCTACGTCCACCCCACACTTAAACCAAGTGTGGCTTCACTGCTGATTCACAGCTTCTAATCCGCTGATCCATAGCTTCGGGGAAAACTTCCCAACACACGCTGAGCCTTATAGCTTAAGCTACCAGAGGAATCCTCCTCTACCGCTGGGGATTACAGCTTACCCACCGCTGACTCACAGCTTGCTATAATAAGAGTATGAAATAGAGAAACAAAAGCAAACAGAAGAACTGAAAACAGCAAAATAATTTGTAGCTCTTACAAAGAGCAGATCGGCTCTGGAATTGCACCAAGAAGCCAGAAACAATGACTTACAGACTCTCTGACTCACACCCTTCAAATAGCTCTAAGCACTCCTCTCAAAGCTCCATAAAACTCTCTCAAGGCTCTCTCTAAATCTTGCTGGGAATTCCTCTTTACTTGGCTGCTGCTATCCTCTCTGGATATGCTTCTGTGTATGCTCGATATTCTCTCTCTTATTTTCTGCTCTCTTCGATAGTGGGTGATCAGCCCCTTTTATAAGGTAGCAGATGATGGGCGCGTGGAAACCACGTTTCCCGCCCAAAAGTTTGTTATGTTCTGGGTTTCAATTGTCCACGTGTCACGATCATAGCTTCTCTACTTTCCACGTGGTGAAATCTCCTCTTATCAAAATGCTCTTGGATCACGAGCCATAATCCTGGTTCACGTGACTTTACGTTCGAACAAGGGCAGTCTTAAGTCACGAACCTTTGTTCTTAACATCACGTGAGGTTTAAGTTCTGTAAGTAGATTAAGGAGCATTTTGTCAAACACTTTGTCTTCATAGCAAAAATAAATATCCATTGACTTTACATAAAAATAAAATATAAAGGGTGAGAGATAATATGTTATTGTGCCATCAAAAAATGTTCAAATTAAGTGAACACAACATGCATGGCATGCTCTTGAAATCAAGTCATGAAGTCAATGTAAGCGCAAACCTGTCATAGGCTTAACAAGAATGATATACAGACTGACGTTGACTTCATACATGAGTCAGAGCAAATAGCTCAGACTTTATTCATGAAACACCAAACTAGCACAGACTACGTGCTGACTAACACAAACAACTAGCATAGACTCTATGCAAGCTAGCACAGACTCTAGTTAACAACCCAAACCAACTAACACGGACCTCGTGTATGAGTGAAAACCAGCTAGAACCGAGCTAGGTGTAGAATCATGCATACTAACACCGACGTTGTTAAGCAGGCATAATGTGCCAACACAGACTTAGATGCATGACACTTCAAGGTAACACAGACCTTAGCTTGCATGTGACTCCTGCTAGCATTGACCTTACATGCAACTTGCACTGACCTTATTACGCATGTATGAAAACATGCACATACCTTAATATGCATGAAGCAGACAGTGCACCGACTCAATGCATGCGAATGCCAGATATATGCACCGACCTATATAGGTGTAAGGCAAAAGGTGCACAGACCTTATGTGGTCAGAGCCAAACATGCATCGACCTCACATACTCCCAGTGAAACCTATACCGACCTTAATATGCTCACAGCACAATCTGCACCGATCCTATATGCTCATAACAAAACTTGCACCGACCTTGTATGTGTTTCTACAATGACATGCACCGACTGTATGCTCAATGTAGATACTACACCGACTATGTACGCTCATGATAATGTGCATCGACCTCACTAAGTGAAGATGATGACTAGCACAGACCTGAGGTGTGCTAGCGGCACTACTTGCACCGACCTTACTTGCTTTTCTTACACAAACATGCACCGACTGAATGCAGGCATAACACAGACATGCACCGACCTTAGATTCAGAATAACAAAGTGTGCAGAAAATGTTTTATGAAATGGTCTGACATATGACTAATTCATCAAAATACACAACATTACCATGATCAATATAAAGGCATCCAAGTCAACTCTACAGTCAATAAAGTCAACTCTTTTGTTGCCAATCATTCAAAACACATCATTCAAAACGCAATCAATGCATAGAAGTCTTCACACTGCTGATCAATTTCAGAGGAAACCCAACATTCTCTCCCTTTTTGATGATGGCAACATCCAAAATTATGATGTATTTTGATGAGACAAGATTAATCAATATCAGATGAATTTAACATAAAGCACAGTCAGACTATGCACCAGACAGACACACAGATGCTGACCTATCATATAGTGAAGATCAGATGCAACCAGCTCTCCCCCTGAATCTGACACAAGTGTCTGTGTGTCTATCTCTCCCCCTGAAGAAACTCTCCCCCAAAAGTCTCCTGACACAGGATACTCTTCCAAAACACATCTTGATGCGAGACGGACAGAGGGACCGACTCTATGTGATGCGGACCTCGGACTCTAAATGTAGATGCGACCAGCAACATACAAACATGAAGACACTTTGGCCCGACACTAAGAGTTCTTATGGGCTATACGTCGCTAACAGAAATGCAAGCTCACTTGTCGTCCCAAGCGAGGGGAAACGTGGATCCGCGCGGTTGAGAAACCGGTAGAGTCAAGGGTGGTCGACTCACTTCCGTGCTCGGATCGAGCCACAGGACGGGTCACTCTCTCACTCACAGCGGTGACATGAACTCACGGGCTATAATCCTAACGCACTCACAGCGGCATATGACCATATACTAAACTAGCAAATGAACGCCAAGAAGTAAGACCATTTTTTTTAATAGAAAAACCTAACCTAGGGGTCAATGGGAGAGTGCACCCCTTACCAGAGGTAAGGAGAAAGCCACTCCACCATCAAGCCACTAGGAGGCAAATTATATTCCATTGATGAATAATAAAGAATTACATCAATCTGATACTAGGCAAGCCTAGTGAGTCCAGCCGAGCAGCACCTTTTATAATAGAAGGGAGCTCACTATAAGAATAAAAAGAATTACATTTAGTGGTGCAAGCTAATGAAGCAAGTAAATCTGCTACTGTATTGCCTTATCTGAATATATGAGATATAGAATCATGCTGAGATAAGAGGCTCCAGATATCCCTAACATAGCTGAGACGAGAAGTAAGATCGTTACCTCCACGCTCTCGGCGTGGGGAAGATAACCCCGGCCAAATCCGTACTCCCGGTTAACAAATATTACAACGGTACAAATGTTTCGACCCACTCCACACAGAGAGGTAACAGGTCACATGTGGGGCCCAAGAGTATCGGGAATTGGGTTGACGGGTGGCATCTTGATGTCGCTCCGACGGTGCCGAAATCCAAGTTTTGGTGCGGTCCAGACGGCGCGATCTGCAGGTTCATGGGGCCCACGTGCTGCTCAGTCCTCCGGACCTGACGGGGTGGGTTGTTGTGTAGTGGACAACGGATCTAGAGGGGAGGGGTGAATAGATCTGCCCCTCTTTTCGCAATGTAACCCTCTATATAGCTAGATGAAATAAATTACAGCAGAATATAACTAGCTAAACAAAGGACACAACGATTTGCTTAGCAAGATGATTACTAATATATCGATTCGAACCTAAGCATGCATTTAGAACGAAACAATCACACAAACAAACCACAACACACGAGATTTTAAGGTGGTTCGGACTGAATCCCCAGTCCTACGTCCACCCCTCACCAAATCCGGTGAGGCTCCACTAGTGCCACGCACTGAACCGCAAATCGGAACACCGATTGCCTTCCTACTAACCACCTGGTAGGGACGTCAACAACGTAGATTAGACAACCTCCGATTGTCCTCCTACTAACCACCGGTAGGGACGATTCTCAGATTCAATTGTTTGTATGAAATGAAAAAGAGAGCAAATATGAAATCACTCAAACAAGATATAGAGTATGCTCAAAGAAAAGAATCTTGTCTGAGTTGCAGAAGCTTGAATCGGATGCTTTGATGGTGTCTTCTTTCTTGCGGGATGATCTTCCTTGAACCTCTTCTAGTTGATGAAGAAGACGATGGATGTAGCTTCAATCTTCCTTTTGATCTTCTTGAGTCGATGAAGAGGATGTAGAAGATGTAGGATGCAGCTTAGATCACCCTTGAGAGCCTTGATTCCTTCTTCTTCCTTGGAGGTTGAGATGGCTTCAGATCTGGACTTGAATGTCTTGGAATGGATGAAGAACTCCTTCCCGAAACACTGTTCATGGAGGTGCTACAGTGCCTCAAAATGAGCTCCCTTGATCTCGCTTGAAGCCTTGAAGCATTTTATTTCTAATCCCTCAAGTGAGAGTTTTATAGACCTTGAATGGTCTATAGACAAGCCTCAGACCAGATCCACAATTTGTGGGTGATTAGGTGACTTTTGGATTAAAGAAATCCATGTTGAATGGCCCTTTTCGAAGTTGGAAACAAAGTCAACATTGAAGGCTCTGGGCTAGCGATCGACCTGCAGCTCCTGGCAGTCGACCGCTACTGTGAAATGCTGTAGACGAATGGCCCCTGGGATTTTTGGTCGACCGCCACTGGCTGGCGGTCGACCGCCATCTGAAAGAACTACAGTCGGGGGGTCCCTGGCTGGGGCGGTCTACTGCCCTGTGCTGGCGATCGATCGCTAGCTGGGTAGAACCCGGCTTATCCCGGGTCGGTCCAATTTCCGTTCTAGCTCTGTCGTTCAACTCCATTAGCAGCCCGTGCATGTCGGTGGCATCTCCCTTGATAGTCTAAAAGATATCAACGGAGTTTATGGCCTTGGATTCTCTTGGCTATGCTTCTTTGTGCATTGACCTTATATGGATGACGAGCCGAATATCGCGTGTCGACTTGTGCTTGTTTTCGCATCCTTGCTTGGGTGCGATCCATGAGCTTTCACTTTGCCGACTCCACTGTCTTTCTTATCCATGTAATGGTGTACCTGTCATGATCGAACCATCACGTATGTCAGTCACATGAGAGTGAGAAATATCAATGACTAATAGTGTTTAGCCATTATCAAAACCAAGAATACCACAGAACTCATATGACCAAAGGATGATGTCGAAAGACCCAAGTGACCATCGAATAACTCAAATGACCACAGGGGCACAACATTCTCCCCCTTTTTGATGATGGCAACACTGTGAGTCATTATGTGGCAGTAATATCCAAGATGGCAAAGTTTATGACATATGCAACAAGTGCAGCTCAAGATCCATGATAGTAATAGCATGTGAATGTAATTATGATACAGATATAAATGCTATGCAATTATGCAAACCCCATCACATACACATATGAGATGCAAAGTGAGCAATGGAGATTCTCCCCCTTTGACTCTCCCCGTATACCATTCACACATCCCCCGCTCTTCCCTCTTTACATAAGACATGGCGCTCTTTACAAAGGAAAGGACTCACACAGAGAATTCTCCCCCTTTGTCAACAGCAAAAAGGAGGGATATGAAACAGCAGGTGATAAATGGTCTAGATATCAGAGTGGAATTATAGTGGAAGAGAAAGCCATTATATAGAAATTGAAATCATGCCGCGAACAATATATATATGTGTTTCAAAGCTAATGAAGTCCGAGTTCATCAACAGAGTTCGAAAAGCAGCTACATTGAAGATTTAATAGAAATGAACCAAAGGCGCATAGCATGGCAGTGTTAAACTTTCCCTTGTCTTATATATCCATATTCAATAACGACAAAGGAAATAACACAAAAACTAGTATTGAAGCTAAACAAGCATGATTAGAGCATGGAAGTTTTATGAGTGCAATAACTTTGAATTTCAATCACTTTTGAATTTGAAGGCATATTACTCATATTTTACGAGCAATCAAGTCTAGTACACGTCTCCTAGTCTTAAGAATATACGTTGTTTAGACGCCAGTATTCCTAAGTATTTGGCAAGACTAACAGTTATGCTTCGGAATGAACAGAGATAGTAAAGTCACGTCATGACATACCCAATCTCATTTCTTTGATGAGAGGATATATTTCTCAGCAATTATGCCATTGCTCTGCCCAGAGTCCAAATGAATTGAGACAGAGATAACAGAGGCACATCATGACATATCATTCGTCACTTGATTGGATGACGTGACATATTTCTCTGTGCAGTAATATCATTGCTCTGTCAAATTTAGTTTCAAGAATTCCAGCTCATCAAGATGTTTAGAAGTAATACTAAGCTCTAGAGTATTACCAAGAATGTCATGAAATTTGGATTGTCAGATGGCAGGATAGTCATTCAAAGCATAATATGTAATCTCTAGTTAAGGTCTATTAAAGCCAAGAACATAGATGAGTTCAGAACAAATATTTCAGAACTACAAGGAAATCATTAAATCTGAACCATTTTTATTGAATAGACAATCATCAGTTCATATAATAGAAAGCTCTCACACTATCTGTTCGTCAGTCTCATGATCTCATATGCAGACTGTAAGCCATGAAAGCACAGATTGTAAGAGATTAAGAAAGGCAGCAAGACTCCCCCTAAGGATATGCAGTGAATGCACGCAAGGAGTTATGTGTGTAAGCAAGTGTAATGAGAAGTGTCAAGAGTAGAATGACCTGAAACATGCAGGGGTTGACATGAATGTGACAGACATGAGATGCATGACCCAACACATGGTTGTACACTTAATTAATGCAACAGAATAAAGATGAAACATATGTATGAATGCTGTAAAAAGACAACTCCCCCTTACTATATGGCCTATATGTGACAGTGATGCATGGTACTTGGCGGAGGTGAAACCTCACGCATATTGAGTGCTTCTAGGCAAGCATAACCTGCCCTTCCATACATCAACATTTGATATACCATGGCCATGCAAGAATGATACTTCTCAACACAAACCATGTAATGTATTATGAACATGAACTCAATTCATGATTATGCATCTATATGCAATGCGACACATGGCAAAATGACTTATTGACATATCAACAATGCATAAAACACCAATCTGTAAAAACACACACTAAATTGAACAAGATCATTATTTCAATTTTTAGTGGCCTGAGGTCGGCAAAGACCAAGCTCCCTTCTGAGTGTTGAAAACCTGTCATTACACAAGGGCTTGGTGAAAATATCAGCAATTTGATTTAGAGTATCAACAAAATGCAGTTCAAAATTTTTCTTACCAACCTCATCTCTAATGAAGTGATGCCTAATCTCAATATGCTTAGTCCTAGAGTGCTGGACTGGATTTTTTGCAAGGTTGATTGTACTAGTGTTATCACACAGAATCGGGACACAACCAAGATCCACCAAGTAGTCTTGGAGTTGGTGTTTAATCCACAACACTTGGGTGCCACAGCTCCCCGCAACAACATATTCTGCCTCCGTGGTTGAGAGGGCAACCGAGTGTTGTTTCTTCGAGGCCCAAGAAATTAAACACCTGCCTAGAAACTGGCAATAGCCACTAGTACTCTTGCGATCCAGCTTACATCCAGCGTAGTCCGCATCAGAATAAGATATAAGAGATAAATCACATGATGACAGATACCACAATCCCAAATCTTGAGTGCCGGCAAGATATCGAAGGATACGTTTGACGGCAGTCAAATGGGATTCTCTAGGACTAGCTTGAAATCTAGCACAAAGACATACACTAAACTGGATATCTGGTCGGGATGCAGTCAAGTAAAGCAATGAGCTGATCATACCTCTATAGATCTTTGCATCCACTAATTTACCATTTTCATCCGAATCCAGTGTTGTTGTGGTGCTCATAGGAGTTGCAATGATTTTGCTGTTTGTCATGTCAAATCTTTTCAGCAGCTCCTTGATGTATTTGGATTGATTTATGAAGCACCCATCTTCTCCTTAGTTGACCTGCAAACCGAGAAAGAATTGAAGTTCTCCCATTAGGCTCATCTCAAATTTGCTAGTCATGAGGTTAGCAAATTCCTCACACATTTCAGATTTTGTAGAACCAAACACAATGTCATCAACATAAATTTGAACAATCAAGATGTTCTTACCTTACTTCTTGGTGAAAAGTGTTTGATCTACCTTACCTCGTGTGTACCCTTTTTCAATGAGGAAAGAGCTTAGTCTCTCATACCAAGCTCTTGGTGCTTGCTTAAGTCCATAAAGCGCCTTGTCTAGCTTGTATACAAAATCTGCATTGTTAGAATTCTCAAAGCTAGGGGGCTGCTCAACATAGACTTCTTCTTTGATCAAGCCATTCAAGAAAGCACTTTTGACATCCATTTGATACAGCTTTATACTAAGGGAGCATGCAAAGGCAAGTAAAATTCTGATGGCTTCGAGTCTAGCAACTGGGGCATAAGATTCATCAAAGTCTACCCCAAACTCTTGATTATACCCTTGAGCCACCAATCTCACCTTATTTCTTATTATCTTGCCATCCTCACTTGCCTATGACAGATTGTGATGAAGGTCTAGGAACAAGATGCCAAACTTTGTTTCTCTCAAACTGGTTTAGCTCTTCTTGCATGGAATTTATCCAGTTTTCATCTTTTAAAGCATCATCAATATTCTTGGGTTCATGCTGCGAGACAAGAGCAAGTTGATCTAATTCTTCCACAATTTTAAAATGTGACCTAGTTCTAGGTGGGTCATTCAAGCTACCAATGACATTCTCCAAGGGATGATCCTTAAGAATTCTAATATTTGTAGAATCGTTACCTTCTCCTGGAGCTTGATCCCTTGCATTGCTTGATTCGGGTAGGTCACCATCTTCTTTTATTTCTTCTTGTGGAGGATCACTCTTGTCCTTTATGCTTAGGAATTCCCCATCTTCATCGTTTTTCCTGCAAGAGTTATCATTGTTAGAATCATGATATTCATCAAAGAAAACATGGGGTGATTCTTTCACAGTTTGACTTTTGATATTATAAATTCTATAAGCCCTTGATCTATCAGAATATCCAAGGAATATACCTTCATCGCTCTTGGACTCGAATTTATCTAAGTCTCTTTTGTCATTGTTGTGAATGAAGCATTTCGATCCAAACACTTTCATATGTGAGAGAGAGGGCTTTTTACCTTTTAGCAGCTCATAAGGAGTCTTTTTGGTGTGTGGCCTTACCATAGAGCGGTTGATAATGTAACATGTCGAGTTTACAGCTTCAGCCAAAACCTCCTTGGAAGTTGCCGTTCGGCAAGCATGGTTCTTGCCATCTCTACATGTGTTCGGTTTTTTCTTTCAACTACACCATTTTGCTCCGGCGTTCTTGGTGAAGAGAATCGGTGTGAAATGCCTTCAGCCCGTCCTGCTTTATCTTCATGTAGAGTGCCTGTTCCAATGATTTTTCCTTTGTTGTTCCCTCCAAATGTGACATGTCCTCCTTCCTTTTCCTCCAAGAGACAAAATTTTGATTTGTCTCTGGTCATGTGTCTTGAACAGCCGCTATCAAGGTACCACCTGTTATGTATGACTGCAAGACACTCCTGCACAATCAATTAAGCAAATGTGTTTGGAACCCAACCAAATTTGGGTCCCATCATAGTCTTCAAATTTCCAAAGCATGAAACCATTTCTTTTGGAATCTAGACTTTTCTAACATTCATGTTTTGTTTGCTTAGAGCAGGGATTTGGTTTTTCTTTTCAACTTTGACATTCATTTTTTGTTTGGAGGTTCTTGGTTGAAATTTTTGAAAGTTTGATGAAGTTGGCTTCTTAACCCATTGTGGCCATTGGTTATTTTTGGGTTGAGAGTGATTGTTCTGCCACCTAGGAGATTGAAAGTTATAGGATTGATGAACACATGAATCATAATTTCTCCAAAAGTATGGTGGTGTTGGCCTATATGAATGTGCAATCCAATTTTGGTGATATCTGGAAGATTGAGCATGCAATGGCCAAGAATGTGTTGACCTATGCTGCGGGGAAGGTCAACCTTTCTTAGGTCTTTAGACAGGCTTTTTGGGAATGTTGGTGACTCCCCCTTCAATCTTTTCTTTTCCTTTCTCCTTTTGTTTTTGCTGGTTTTGTGTGGGAGTTATGTTTGAGGTGGAGGCTTCGGAAGATGAGACAAATGTGACTGTTTTTAGCCCAATTGGCCTTTTGTTTATTGGTTCAAAACCCAACCCTTCCTTGTTGAAATTCATCCTAGTACCTAGCAAAGCATCTAGGTTTTCTTTTCCATCCACAAAATTTTCCAAGGATTGTTGTTTATCCTTCAATTCTTTTTGTAAGTTTTCAATGTTTTGCAAGAGTTGAGTGTTGACATGTTTGACGGCTTCATATTTTTCAATACTCAATTTGTTGTTCTTTTCATAGGTTTACATTTTGAGTTTCATGCTGTCAATCTCATTTCTCAAATTTTCATTTTCAGTTTCCAACTCAGCCATTTCTTTTCTTCCTTCTTTCAATTCCTCAATCATTTTCTTAAGATCTTCAATTTTAGTTTTAAGTAGAGCATTCTTATCATCCTTGTCATGATTATGCACAAAAGAATTGATTTTCTTTTTTAATGATTTATTCTCCTTTTTGTACATTTCATATTTATCCATGAGTTGTATATATGCATCCTCCCAATCATCAATTGTATAATCTTCAAATGGAGAATTTACATCAGTTTCTTCATCACCTTTGGCCATAAGGTAGAAATCTTCTTTTTCTTTGTCCGAGGAGCTAGTTCCGTCATCACTTTCCTCTTCGTCGCTCCATGTGGACACCATGACCTTGTTCTTCTTCTTGCCCTTCCATTTGTCAGATTTTCTGAATCTGTCGGGACAATCATTCTTGAAATGCCCTGGTTTGTTGTAAGAATAGCAAATGATTTTATCAAATTTCTTAGAATTTTTAGAATTAGATCTGAAACCATTTCTTACCTTTGACCTTCCTCTCATGAAGCTCTTACCTTCCTTTCTCAAGAATTTCTTGAACTTACGTGTGAGCACGGCTACATCATCCTCATCACGCTCACTTGCCGAATGCTCACCTTCATCAGAAGAGCCTTGACCGCTGGGTCCTGCTTTAAGAGCTAGGGACTTCTTCTTAGGTGCCTCAGCCTCTTTGTTCTTGAGGTTGATCTCATAGGTCATTAATCACCCAATAAGTTCATCTACCTTGGTGGTTGTGAGATCTCTTGATTCTTCAACAACGGTTGCCTTCGTATGCCATGCTGGAGTTAATGATCTGAGAATTTTTCTTACAAGTTCTTGCTCTGTATATTTCTTTCCCAAATCAGTTAAACTATTAGTAAGCACAGTTAAGCGAGTATACATATCTTGAATTGACTCATCAGGCTTCATGTGGAACATTTCATATTCAGAAACTAAAATATTGGCTTTTGTTTCTCGTACCTGAGAGGTTCCTTCGTAGATTACCTCTAGCTTATCCCACATCAATTTCGCAGTTGCGCAGGTGGCTACTCTTGAGAATTCAACTGGATGGAGTGAGCATTGCATGATATGTTTAGCACTCCAGTTGACGGTGGATTGCCGTATTTGTTCTTTGGTCCACAAGTCCTCATTATCCGTAAGCTCATATGGACCTTTGCTGATCACACGCCAAAGTTCGTAGTCTTGGGCGCGAATGAACACCTGCATGCGATGTTTCCAATAAGGATAATTAGATCCAGTGAAATAAGAAGGTCTGTTCACAGAGTGTCCTTCAGGTAAATAACCCTTAGATGCTGATCCACCATTTCCCTCAAGGTCGTTGGACCCCATAATGAGAGATTAGGCTCTGATACCACTTGTTGTGTAGTGGACAGCGAATCTAGAGGGGAGGGGTGGATCTGCCCCTCTTTTCGCAATGTAACCCTCTATATAGCTAGATGAAATAAATTACAGCGGAATATAACTAGCTAAACGAAGGACACAACAATTTGCTTAGCAAGATGATTACTAATATATCGATTCGAACCTAAGAATGTATTTAGAACGAAACAATCACACAAACAAACCACAACACATGAGATTTTAAGGTGGTTCGGACTGAATCCCCAGTCCTACGTCCACCCCTCACCAAATCCGGTGAGGCTCCACTAGTGCCACGCACTGAACCGCAAATCGGAAAGACCACCGATTGCCTTCCTACTAACAACCTGGTAGGGACGTCAACAACGCAGATCGGACAACCTCCGATTGCCCTCCTACTAACCACCGGTAGGGACGATTCTCAGATTCAATTGTTTGTATGAAATGAAAAAGAGAGCAAATATGAAATCACTCAAACAAGATATAGAGTATGCTCAAAGAAAAGAATCTTGTCTGAGTTGCAGAAGCTTGAATCGGATGCTTTGACGGTGTCTTCTTTCTTGCGGGATGATCTTCCTTGAACCTCTTCTAGTTGATGAAGAAGACAATGGATGTAGCTTCAATCTTCCTTTTGATCTTCTTGAGTCGATGAAGAGGATGTAGAAGATGTAGGATGCAGCTTAGATCACCCTTGAGAGCCTTGATTCCTTCTTCTTCCTTGGAGGTTGAGATGGCTTCAGATCTGGACTTGAATGCCTTGGAATGGATGAAGAACTCCTTCCCGAAACACTGTTCATGGAGGTGCTACAGTGCCTCGAAAATGAGCTCCCTTGATCTCCTTGAAGCCTTGAAGCATTTTGTTTCTAATCCCTCAAGTGAGAGTTTTATAGACCTTGAATGGTCTATAGACAAGCCTCAGACCAGATCCACAATTTGTGGGTGATTAGGTGACTTTTGGATTAAAGAAATCCATGTTGAATGGCCCTTTTCGAAGTTGGAAACAAAGTCAACATTGAAGGCTCGGGGCTGGCGGTCGACCTACAGCTCCTGGCGGTCGACCGCTACTGTGAAATGCTGTAGACGAATGGCCCCTGTGATTTCTGGTCGACCACCACTGGCTGGCGGTCGACCGCCATCTGAAAGAACTGCAGTCGGGGGGTCCCTGGCTAGGGCGGTCGACCGCCCCTGTGCTGGCGGTCGACCGCCAGTTGGCAGAACCCGGCTTATCCTGGGTCGGTCTAATTTCCGTTCTAGCTCCGTCGTTCAACTCCATTAGCAACCCGTGCATGTCGGTGGCATCTCCCTTGATAGTCTAAAAGATATCAATGGAGTTTATGGCCTTGGATTCTCTTGGCTATGCTTCTTTGTGCATTGACCTTATATGAATGACGAGCCGAATATCGCGTGTCGACTTGTGCTTGTTTTCGCATCCTTGCTTGGGTGCGACCCACGAGCTTTCACTTTGCCGACTCCACTGTCTTTCTTGTCCATGTAATGGTGTACCTGTCATGATCGAACCATCACGTATGTTAGTCACATGAGAGTGGGAAATATCAATGACTAATAGTGTTTAGCCATTA
Organism: Amorphophallus konjac; assembly: GCA_022559845.1. Lineage (NCBI taxonomy): Eukaryota > Viridiplantae > Streptophyta > Magnoliopsida > Alismatales > Araceae > Amorphophallus > Amorphophallus konjac. The sequence continues at coordinate 144,554,393 of CM040126.1, forward strand.
TCAAAACCAAGAATACCACAGAACTCATATGACCAAAGGATGATGTCGAAATACCCAAGTGACCATCGAATAACTCAAATGACCACAGGGGCACAACATGGGTCCCCCTATGATGGTGACCTCTGGTGGTGCGCTTCCCTGGATGGCGGCCGGGCTGGAACGCCGGTCGGAAGCCGGGCGGCTCCGATCAGCACTTGTCGGAGTTGCTATCCACGGATCTTCAGCTTCTGTTTTGCAGCACGCGACCCGTCGAGATCTGCTGCTGCGATCGCTCCCGACGTCGGATCTACGCACAAGAGGTACCGTTGGAAAGCTCTTTCGAAATACTTCGATCTAGGGATAGAGAAATAAATTTGAATTTCTCAGATCTGGCCTTGATCGATTTTACAAGTTGCTGTTGGACAGGACCCGAAATCTCAGAACAGTAGTGAATTTTCTTGAGAGTTGGCATTGACCATGAAGTAGACCTCTGATTCAGACGTTGAGCTCTTCATAAAACTTGTAGAGGGGAGAGAGAGAAAGACGACAATAATTTTTATGACAGATGTGGTGGAGGTTTGGATGGGGAAAGATATTTTATACTGCTGGGTGGTCGGATCTGGACTGTGGCAGACAAAACTGAGTTGGGATCTGAAGTGATTTTTTTTGAAAATATAAACGAGATCCTAAATTCACAATAAAATTTTTGAACGAGGTATTGGGTGGACAGAACCTCCAATAAAAATATCAAGTCATTTGGGTAACGAGAAGGTGGGTTCATGAACGACCTATTAGGGTTCTGAAAATCTGGGCAGACTACTGGCAGATCTGAGAGGAGGTGGAGAATGAAAATGAAAAAATGGAAAATAAAAACTAGAAGCTTCACCAATTTTTTTAGGTCGTGGTGATGATCCTTGAAACTCACCCTGAAAGTTTGGGCTCCAGATGAACTCGTGGCTGAGAGCAAGAAATCTGAGATCAAGGGGCTATCATGAGTGGATAGAACTCCGGCGACGATGGCGGTGGTGCGACGGCGATGATCTACACACCTGATAGATGAGGCTTCACACCTCTGAATCACACCTTTCCCAGCTGTAGAAGGGGGGGAGAGGAGAGAGATAGGGGGCGGCCCTTGATTGGTGGAACAAATTCCAATTTTTCTTCTCATTAATTCCAATCAAATGAAAATACATGCTATTTATGTGAAATAGCAAAAGACACTAACTATCCCTAAATCTAGGGTTGGGGAGGGGTAAAAGAGAAAGTCCACAATTTATTTCTCCCATGTGATTTGGAACAAATAAAAAAAGATTTCAAACCTATTAAACTATAATAAGCTAGGGGCGCCCCCTTGACTTCTTGGTTCCTATTTTTGAATTTTGCTACCCTTTGTCCCCCCCTTGGTCTAACCCTTCTAGAAGCCCACATTGGAAGGTTGACTGACCCCACATTGGCCCAAGAGATGAGGTGGATCAATGGGAGAAGGGATGGGGGGCCCGCGGGACCCAGGTGGTCCCATTTTACAAATAAACCTCTGTTACAATCTAAATTACAATCCGAATAAAGCCAAACAAACACACATTACACACAAATAAAGTCCCAGTAAATACTATAAATATCGAGACTCAAAGGGGAGTCTCCAGGCTATCTCCGAGCCAGATGGAAGCCGATGTAGCCCGAGTGGTGCTCTGCATACGGTACCGACGGCTCGCCAGTTTGCGCCTCTCGCTCGCTCTAGTGTCCGCACCACATCTACTCCCTGAAAATGTTCTCCCCCTTAATCAAAATACCACGAAGTGTACTTTTTCTCTCCACCTTTGCCATCAACAAACAAGAAGTAAGGGATATTGTGGAAGAGAAGAAGGGAATAGAGTAACACCCTTTGTAATAGTTCGATAGATAAGTAGATTATAGGAAAAGTCTTCAGATAGAGAATCACAATTATGCATTCGTGACAGATGACTGGTTTAATAGTGATAAAAAGTAGATCAGATTCACTGAATGTCATATATAAGGTTGCAGTTCCAGTTTATAGCAATAAACCTAAATCACATAACCATGATAGACTTGGTCAATACTGTATCCTACTAATTTCAGAACCAATGAATATCTATGGGAGTAACTAGGATATGTATTGAGGTTAAACAATTTGACACTTAGTGAAACTAGAAGTGCAAGGGTGTGGAACGCGGATTTTTTATTTTTAAATTATTTAAATTTATTATTATTTTATTTTATTTGGGGAATTCTCTTATTTGTATTTATTGATTATTAGGTGTGCCAGTCACCGGGGTGACAATTTAATTGTGCGCTCGATCTGACTTTTAATCAGTCGATTATGAAGTCCGAGTCGGGACCCGAAGTCCGTCATACCATAAAGGCTATGACGTTAATTACGCCCTTCCTAAGAAGGACAACCCTTGATTAAACGCCAAAAATAGGAGGAAGACAGCGGCAAAAAATAAGACTCAAACGAGAGCGAGGGTTGGTTCATCAGCAAGGCGTTAAATAGCCTAAGTGAAGCAACGATACATCAAATGCGGAACAAATCCGACGGCATGCCCCCATTACCTTGGACTATGCCAGATGGGGATAGGAAACCACCCATGCAGCGGCAGGGTGGGATCCGTAAAAGATCGGGTATATCTAACCCGGAATCCGGATAAGGACCGGTGCAGCATGACACACCCTGTGCAGGCGCGATGTCTTATTAATATTCCCCTTCGGAAGACCATCGGAGAACATGCAAGGGCAGAACTCCGTGGGCCAATGGGGTTAGGGCGGAATACCATAGCTATCTGATGAGGTATGTACGAATTTCGACAGCATGTCCCCTTAACTTGGACTATGCCAAGAAAAGATAGGCCATCATCCACGGGAAGCCGGGACGACAACCAAAGGAGAACGACACCAGGCCGCGGGGGACATTGCTTGCATTCATATCATCGATTGATGTTCCCTTGGAACCCATCAGAGCACATGTAATGACATGGCTCTTTAGGTTCATAAGGCTGCAGAGAAATCCGGATCGGGACTAAGAGATGTAGGGGAGGTCCTCCCCATTGCTGTATCTCCTCGGGGCGTATGTGATGGTCTCTGAACATCCTCTACACAGATGTGTGGAGAGATTAAAGGGATTGGGGGGTGATGGTGCGAAGGTGGATCTTGGCCTGGGTTTTATTGGCCAAAGAAGGAGCCTCGGCGTGGGTTTTATTGGCCGGGGGGGGGGGGAGCTCTCGGCGTGTCTTTTATTGGCCAAGGGGGGTTCTCGGCGTGGCTTTTATTGGCCAAGGGGGGTTCTCGGCGCAGGGGTTCTCGGCGCGCTCGTCACTGCGCCGAGAACCTGGCGCCGGGAAGCCCCCGGGCCGGGAAGGCTGTATTGCAAAGGGGTCTTCTTGGATAGCGAACAGGATTGAGGGTTTTATCAACATGCTGAAGGGAAAAGGGGGGGAAACCCTCTCGGCAGCATAGCTCTCGGCGTGGCAACGGCCGCGCCGGGAACCATTTACCCGACGCCTGAGCCGGGATTGTGAAAGGGCTCAAGGCCAGAAAGGGTTTATGGCTTGATTACGATACTCTGTTCTAGAGATTTCTGGGATTTTTAGCTTGGATTGAGGCAGGATTTGGAGTGCAGAAGGGGATTAAATGAAGGTTTCTGCTGGAGGGATACTAAGGGAAGTGGAAGGCGAAGTCAGTAGATGAAATAAGACCCTCTCACAACATCCTGTGAAGATTTTTATCTGTTTGCCGCCAGCCATCTGAGGAGATCAAGAGATGACTGTCTCTGATCACCTGGACAAGCCCAATGGCATCGAGGAAACAAACCAGCGATGGAGGAACGACACAACCCTCGGCACTGGAATTCTAGGCCCTAATCATTCAAGAGTCAGAATGGAGGACCCAGGAGTCGAGGTCATCACTTATCAGAACCTCGTGGGGTTGCATTCATCTGCAGATTAAGCACATATCTCATAACCAGCAGTTCAGGGCACCGAGAGATTAATGTATCTGGTTCCTGAACGGCATAAAGGAGGGGCCTCGAAGGAAAACTCGAATGTATGTGGGGGATCTGCCATCGAGACAGGAGGGGAGAAGGAAACAGAACCCAATAACCCATTAGATGGGGGTAGGGGCCCTATCTTCATTCCTCTTCAAAGAACAGACTCATAGAAACGACTCTGAAACCCGAAGCGTCTGGACTATTGGTCATTCAGATAAAGGATATATACATAGAAAGACAGAGGGCAGAGCTTCGGTTGCCTAATATCCGGCACGGCAACTGTGACATTTCATTTCATCTCATTATCACCACTTACATCAACTGCAAGGCTGAAGCCGAGAAACAGGCAGAGGGGAGGAACAGAGGCAGGCAAGAAAAGAATTCTCGATCATCATATGAATAATCAAAGCACGAGGACATAGACTATTACATACGGAGGAAAATAAAAGAAGAAAATAAACATGGGGGGGGGGGGAGGGTGGTGCATTGACTCCACTCCCTCCCCCGAGTAGCCCACCTGGAGCTTTCTTCTTCTTCTTCTCTTCTTCTTTCTTTTCAGTGGGATCTCTTCTGGTTTTTCTATCTCTCTTCTTTTTTTTTCTTCGCTTTGTTCCCCTCTTTATCTCGAGAGGAAGGGGGTTTTTATAACACCACCTTCCCCCCTATCGGCATGGTCATCTCGGCGCACGGTTGATGAGCTCCTGGCGCGCCTTATTCGGAGGCAGTAGGCTTCTCGGCGGTAGCTTCCGCATATGGGTCTTGTTGGGCTCTCGGCGCCACACAGCTGGGCCCATTTAGATCTTTTAGTCTTTTATGCTTCCTCATCAGTAAGCTCGAGCTGTTAAAGTAGCTTAATCTGTCCCTTGATTTGTCGGTCCCTCGAGTCCGTCAGGCTAGGCGAAGGCCCATCAATTGGTGAGTTAGCATAGCTTCATCAGAATATTTCTGGGGATTTTCATCAGTCAGTGGACTGCAGTTCTTCATCAGTACTGCCGTCTGAGCGACGACAATACCGGACATCAGCTTGGCCGGGGGGGACCTCAGCCGGGTGGTAGCTTTAATGACGTATCTTCCATAATCCTGGTTTTGTAGGAATCTCCGGGATCTTCATCTCTCACTTAATCTTCCATTATGTCTCATCTCCATTCTCTATTATATTTTAGGTGTCAACAAATGCCCCCCACTTGCAAGTAGCGGGAGTGCAGAATAAATGACACGGTACTTGCAGGTGTTTATATCATTCAGCATCCGAACCCATTTATCAGCTTGGCATTGCTAGTCATCTTTCATTTTGCAGCTTGGAAGCATTATTACTTTGGCACTTCTTTTGACTTCTCTCACTTTCTTTGCCTTGAACGCCCTTGGCGCGAGCTTCTCGGCGCATGGCCTTTAGGCACAGCCTTCTCGGCGCGTTGCTCTCGGCGCATGTCTTTCGGCGGCACCTTCTCGGCGCGCCTTTTGGCTCTCGGCCTGGGGTTCTTGGCGGCACCTTCTCGGCGCGCATTCCGGCCGAAGGGAACTCTCGGCCTGGGGCTTCTCGGCGCGCTTTTGACCGCGCCGAGAACCTCTTCGCTGGGGCTTCTATTTAAAGCGCCGAAAGCCTCTTTCTTCTCATGTTCTACAGCCTCTTCTCTCTCTTCAGTCTATTTTCCCTTTCTCGGCGGTGGCGGCGAGCTCCTCCCCTCCGGCCGTCCAGCCTTCCCCTGTCCCATTAGACTTTGCCAGGGTAGGACGTTCTTTGGGGATTTAATCCCTTTTGCTTCCGGGATCGCCCCCTCTTGGTTGGCGACTCCCTATTCTCCTTGGGAAGACCCCGAATAAGGGGAGATGCTGCGGAAATTTTCAAGGGCTTCATATATATAATAATCCTTACGAAACTACCTCTTATCTTAGGTCTTTTACTTAACATTTCTTTTTCCTGACTGCAGATATTGCAATGGCTTCCGGCTCTGCTGCTGCATCCTCTGGAGCTGTCGGGGCCAGTTCGTCAGCCCAGCCAGATATATCACGGGCCACAGTAAACTGGCTGAATGTGCACAGTCTAGACTTCGGATACGATAAAATCGCTTCCGTTGATGAATCGTCTGATTCTAAAACCGACACGGTGTCAACATCCCGGGTATACTCCATTGGCATGGAAACATGCTTCAGACGGGGCACTGATTATCGTCCGGATTTCCCGAAGGACAAGCACTTGATGCCGTTTATCCGGACTTTCACCGTGGGTGGAATGCGGGACTATCGAGTAGCTCGTGCAGTTGAAGCCGCAATTCTGGTCGAGAGAGATAGCCTGAAAGATTCAGTGTATCGTGGGAAGGCTATATATCTTCCCGGGGAGAAGCGTGACTGGGATGCAGTCCTTGGCATATCGGAGCTGGAGCCGGAAAAGAAAATGCTGACCAGGGCCCCGGAGTTCACACCTGCTCGGTGGGATAATGCCAGTGGCCGAGTTCATAGGGAGAAGCCCGGCTACGGTCTCTTCCTGGCACCAGTAAAGTGGGGGTACCGCGAAGAGCCTTTTGTGCTGAATTGTTCGGCCGTTCAGTTCAAGTATCATTTGGCCGCTGGTTGGTTTGGGGATACCAAGATCACTGACGCCCACCTATTTCAAGTAGGAGCAGTGGAGTTTACTGAGTTTGTTCTGAAGGAATATGCCCCTCTGCTGATCAGAGCCGGGGTATATCATAGTGTCTTTGCTTCCAGATTTCGATATCCCATATCCCGAGGGTTATGCTGTGGGATGTTTGAAGTCTTCTGCCCCTTATTCAACATATTTTATACAGCAGAGGGTGAGACATCTCTTGACCTCTGGAGTCTATCACAGCTTTTCGGACTGCCTATTGATGGTGAGCCGTATGAAGAAGTCTGCTTGGCAGATTCTGAGAAGGATAGTTCCGATGGTGAAGGCAAGTATTCCCTTGGCTTCTCATACCGGTATCTAATGAAGGCATATCGCTCCATCTGTCTGGCGTACAGTAGAGGGTCCTCCCAAGGCTATCATCCCCGAGAGAAAGGCAGTAAGCTGAGGGTCCGGATAGGGCAGTGGATTCAGTATTTCTTTGACGGCCCCTTGAAATATGCAGACTTCCCTTCCATGGGTCCGACGGCCAGCAAGCAGATAAGGACCCCTCGCTATAAGTCAGAGCTGCCATCTTCATTGCGCCGTGCAGGCAGAGGTGGTCCCAACCCAGCAGGTGTAGACCCCATCACACATTGCGCGGCTTACTTCACATTCTGGCTGTGCACTTTCGCTCTCCCTCAAGGGGACGAGACAATCATCCGGCCAGAAGCTATATACTCGGCCTGTCAGATGGCCTGGGGAATGAGGCTGTCGCTCTGCCCGGTGGCCTTGTGTTTAATCTACAAATCTTTGGGAGATTTGTACAAGCATCGGACTCCCCGTTCTTTGAGGACTGTGGGTCCTTTTCATTTTTTCAATGCCTGGGTCTGCAGTTTATTTTCTGAATTGGCTCCCAGAACTTTGCAGGCAGATACGGTATTGCCCAGAATGATTGAGTTTGCCAGTGCTGAACCTGGTCCTTTCTATGATCAGCTGTTCAAAATAAGGGGCCGACTGATAAAGGTGCCGGTGGATACCCCTGGCAGCATTCATTTCTGGAGCTTGGCGGCAAGTTCAGCACCTTTGATTCATTCTCAGAGAGAGTGCAAGCTGGAAGAGGTAGAGACCTATGTCCATCCTGTCTCAGGGCTTAATACTGCTCGCTCTATTCTGGAGCCGGAGCTGGTCAGATGGGCCATGGCCATTCGGCCTAGTGTCTTAGTTTTCAGAAAGGGTGGTCTGCTTCTTCTGGAACCATACTATCCATTCCGCTTTGGGCGGAACTTTGGTTACGACCAACATATCCCTACATCAGTCGCTCAATTTCCCCTGGATAGCCGGGCTAAGCATGGGTCCGCCATTGTCGGCGATGGCCGGTTGTGGTGGGATTTCTATCATCGCCAGGATGGCGCAGTCTTCAGAGTTCCCACCGTTTCCAACCGTGTACCCCGGGTAACATCAGAATACATCAAATGGTGGAACATTCGAACCAGCTTTTACAGGGATAGTAGAGGTGCATTCTGGGACATGGCCGAGCGTTCCTTTTTGAAACAACAGCCCGAACCAGTGTTTGACATCCCCGAGGCCCACCTGAAGAGGCTTTATTCACAGCACCAGAGGGAGGCGGAGAAATATCTGGCCCAGCGTCGGGCTTTGAAGGAAACGGATTCCGACCCGCCTGCTCCTGTCTTTGCTGCTATCAACGAGGACACTTTCATGCAAAGCTTGAAACATCTGTGCCGTGTGGGGGGCACTCGTTTGGAGGCGCAACAATACCCATTTTCTGTCGAAGAGCCGCTCCCGATAGTAGTCCCTTGGAGGGGTCTGACAGATAGATTTCATCCATATAGGACGTTTGTGCGTAGGGAGGACAGGACTCAGACGTACTACAAGCAAACGTCTTGGCTGTTCATTCTGCTGAACTTACATGGGTTATCTGCGGAAAGCCCGCTAGCCGGCATCTTGAATAAGCCGCTGTTCATCTCCTTTCATTATGTCGACGGTTGGGGCATGGACCACCTTGACTTATTTCGATGCCTTGACTCACGTGGTCATAGTGATCTAGCAGCTTTAGTGGAGAAATGCCAGATATTTGGTGATGTCTGCTGGCTTATCAAGGAGGCTGCTTCCCGCTCTAAGGAGGTAGCTTATCTGTACTGGCCGCTCTCTGTCTTTTATGATGGCCCAGCAGGTATGATCTTTTCTTTTCTGACTGTAGTGCTTTCTGATAAATATTTAAGCTCTGCATTCACTGACCTCATTGCTTCTCTGCCGTCTTCAACAGACAGGCCGGATATAAAGCGCCAGGGGCTATACAGAAAGATCATTGCGCAGGCTGAGAAGCCTACTTATTTTGAAGTCCCTGCAGCAGCACCGACTACCACTCCCCTGCCTCCTGGCAAGAAGAGAAAGGTTTCTGCGGTCAAGGCTGTAGTCGGGAAGGCCAGGAAGGCCAAGAAGGCTCATGCTCAGCAGTCGGCTTCGGTAGCGATGGACATTGGGACCCCTCTCCCTGATATTCCCTCATTTGATGAGTTCGAATCTCAAAGGGAGGCTGCTCAGACATCTGTTCAGGGTAACATCAATAGCCTGTAGTTGCATTCTTCATCCTCTTTTGCTGGATTTCAAAGAAGTCCTTGAATCTGACCCCTCCCTTTTGCACAGCCCAAGAGCCAGTTGTGGCATCTTCTGTGGTGGAGACCAGGCTGCCTTCTCCCACGCCGGCTAGTGAGGCGGAGGGTAAGCATGCCCTTTTCATCTTTTTTTGCATATTTCAATTACTTTTCATTGTCCCTCTCACAAGCTTTTCCCTATAGTGACGGTCGGGGAGGAGATTGAAATCACGGGAGAGGCTGGCGATATCACTCAGCCACAGGAGGGTCATAAGACCCAGACGAAACGGGGCCTCGTCCCTGTGAGGCATATAGTTACCCGATCTTCTTCCAGGCAGACGTTAGAAATGGCGGTCCCACCCGTGGATAGTGTAGAAATCTCTTCTAGTAGCTCCGCGACCGCTTCTGAGGCAGATGGAGAGGAAGCAGGTTTCAGCGAGAGCGAGATGGAGGGTGTTTCCAAATCAGAGGCCCCATCCGCATGCACCGCCATTGTTCCATTATTCACCCCCTCCAAGTTGCCGGTGCCATCTCCTGAGGAGGAATTACAAGAAGAGTTCGCCGGCTTAGATACCGAGGCAGATATAACTCCTCCTTTTGTTGCTTCAGCAGCGGGACTTTCTCCTCCTCTGCACTCCTTTGAGGACATTGACATTATATTAGAAGTGAGTCTCTTTTCTTCTCCTCATTGTTTCCCATTTTTATCTGCTGCTTGATGCTGTATTGATCTGTTCACAGGAATCCCCTGTTGCTAGCCCGGTGATGACTGCAGCCTTTGAAGCCACTCTGTCTGACGCCTTGGCCATTGTTCCTACTTCGACAGTAGCCTGGGAAGGCGTTCCTGAGATAATCCGCCCTGTGCCGGTGAGGGTGCAGTCCTCTACGAACTTAGCATTGTTGGACTTGAGGACTTCGGGGGAAAGCCCGGCTCTCATCAGGGTTCTAGATTTCAGAGCTGAGATGGACCCAATTAGGGGTTCCGCCTTTATACCGGCCGCAGTGCTGACCATTGTGCCTGAATCGGCAATTCCCATAACATCAATCATGGAGAGTGAACCCTTGCCTCTCCGGGCTGTGACCCCTGCAGCCTTGACATTGAAGGAACTGGCTGTTGCAGCGGGGGTGGAAGAAGGAGAGATAACCGTTACAGAAATTGGAGTATTGTCTATAACTGCCCCGGAATCTATCTCCATACTTTCGGAATCTGAGGAGGAGGTACCCTGCGAAGAGGGTGTTGAAGGTGCGGGTATTGCATTAGAGACCCAGGAAGCGACCATTCCGGCACTTACTGGAGTTACCCCCGCGAGCATCCAAATGGTGACCCTCGAGGAGATGGAGGTGGGAGGTCCCTCGGCTTCGTCAGAGGTTGTGGAGAGAGCTCAGTTGGCGCCTTCGGCAGACCTCCCGTCTTCTTCTTCTCAGCCAGATATCACCCTATGGGCAGACATTGACAGTGAAGTAACCTTTGAAGTGGCTCCACTTCCCTTGCCTGGCTTTGCTTCACCTGAGAGTTTTGTCTGGCAACATCTGGACATGTTGCGCCAGCTAGTGGAATCCCAGCCCGGACTAACTTATCCGCAGTTGAAGGAGATAGCCGAGCGTTTCACCGCCGGTTTACAGGCAATGGGTTGTCCTCTAGAGATATGGACCCAGTGGGTTCTGTTGCTGTTAAAATTTGTACATCGCCGGGATTTCTTGGCGCACATTATGTCTAACAGACTGGCGGCTTTGAAGTTGCAAAGGATGGAGTGCAAATCCGAGCTAGAAAAAATGAACTTTATTCTTCAAGAGTGACAGTGCCAACTGCAGTCTCTGGCGCAGCGGGAGCAGTTCGTGCGCGACCGAATAGCCATTCTGGAGGCTGAACTGTCTGGTCTCCGAGCTGAGTTGCCGCAGATAACAACTTCCCGGCCGCAGCTCGAGGAAGAAGTAGCGCTATTGGAGGGGCAGGTGGCATCCTTTCGGGACGAGTCCGTTCGATTGCAGGAGGAGGATGCTCGACTTTATGAACTAGGGGCCGCCCCATATGTGGGTCTTCTGGCCTTTGAAGACATCTTCCGGCGGCCATGAATCATTTCTTTTCTTTTTTCTTTTGTCTTCTATTGCGATACAATGTCTCTTCGGGGACCTTCTATGTACTCCCTTTTTTAATGAAAAGGACTCTTTGGCTCTATATGTATCCATCCCTTTTTTTTTTCTTTTGCATGTGGTTTTATCACTGTGGGAAGTGGGGTAGTGGTTTTAGCAGTCCTTCATGCGAATGACTCGTACTAGGCAGGAGAGCGTCCACCCCTTCATAGAAAGGATGGGGGACTCGCTCCACCGCGTGACGGCATCCGAGGAGGTGCTTAAACCGAATTCTGTTGGTAGCAGCAAACGTCCTTCTTGGCCATATGTGCTGCGGGGGAGACAACTTGCAGGAATATGAATAAAGAAGTTCCATCAGAGTAGACGTAAGGTCTGGACTGGGCAGAGGTTATAGTAGGTGGGACATTTAAAGGGTGTATAGTTTTCATCAGGACAGACGTAGGGTCTGAACTGGATAGGATTTCATCATTGATCGGGCGAGATGCCGGTCGATCAATAGCTGGTTCCATCATCGATATTGGGATCATATCGATGCAAGGGAGCTTCATAGGTTTCATCGGAATAGACGAAAGGTCCAAACTGGCAGGATTTCATCATTGATCGGGCGAGGTGCCGATCGATCAATAGTTGATTTCATCATCGATATTGGGTTTATATCGATGCAAAGAAAGTGTTATAAGTTTCATCAGAATAGACGAAAGGTCTAAACTGGAAGGGTTTCATCATTGATCGGGCGAGGTGCCGGTCGATCAACAGTTGGTTTCATCATCGATATTGGGTTTATATCGATGCAAAGAGTCTCATAGGTCTCATCAGTATAGACGTAAGGTCTAAACCGAACAGAGGATTTCATCATTGATCGGGCGAGGTGCCGGTCGATCAACGGTGGGACGTATGTAAGGGTGTAGGTCTCGTCAGGACAGACGTAAGGTCTATTCCAGCAGGTTTTATGGCGGGTGGGACTTTGCCAAGAAATACGTAGGTTTTATCAGGACAGACGTGAGGTCTGAGCTGGACAGGCTTTATCAGAATGGTGATGGGTTTCATTGTCGGTGGGACATTTGAAAGAGGGTATGTAGATTTCATCAGAGTGAACGTAAGGTCTACCCCGGAAAGGCTTTATCATCGGTGGGGCATATAGCCAGATGACCGACGGAAGGCTTCATCAGTGAAGGGGAGGTGAAGGCAACGTGCCGGTTGGCATGGAACTTCTGAATTACCACATTACTGACCCAAGCGCCCTTTCGGGTTTTCGCCGGGGCCAGCCCCCTCTTGCTTTTGCCCACGCGTCCTTTCAGATTTTCACGTGGCGGGGTACCCGATTTTGCATGTAGTGCCCTTTCGGGTTTTCACCACAGCTGGGTTTTGGGCCATTTTTGCACTTGTCCAGAATGCCTGAACAAATCTGGCGGGGTATCTCTATTTTCAACCCCATTTTTATATATATACTTTTTTGTCGTTTTCTTTCTCTTTTCCTTTTTCATTATCTTTTCTGGGACAAGAACTTTCATCATATGGATCATGGCACCATATGTTTATTGTGGACACACGATCATTGATGTGGGTGTCAACATCAATGCAAAGGGAAGTAGGGTTTCATGATCCATTCAGGCGAAAGGTCTGAATTGATTTAGAGGATATAAATAGCAGCTCGGGCATGGGGCCGTTCGCTGAGAATATGAGTTTCATCGTTAATGTGGGGTTGACATTAACGCAAAGGAATAAAGTTTCATGGTCTATCCAGACAGAAGGTCTGAATTGATTTGAAGGGTTGTGTCATGTTTTGTCAGAGCGGACGGAAAGCCCCCCCTGGATGGATTTTAGCGTCGATCAGGCAACGCACCAGCCGACCAATAGCAGGTTTCATCATTGGTGTTGGGTTCATATCAATGCAAGGATTTCATAGGTTTCATCGGGATAGACGTAAGGTCTAGCCCGGACAGGTTTCATCGCTGATCGGGCAGTGTGCCAGTCGATCGGCAGCGAGTTTCATCATCGGTATTGGGTTTATACCAATGCAAGGATTTCATAAGTTTCATCGGGATAGACGTAGGGTCCAGCCCGGACAGGTTTCATCGCTGATCGGGCAGTGTGCCAGTCGATCGGTAGCGAGCTTCATCATCGGTATTGGGTTTATACCAATGCAAGGATTTCATAGGTTTCATCGGGATAGACGTAGGGTCTAGACCGGACAGGCTTCATCGCTGATCGGGCAGTGTGCCAGTCGATTGGCAGTGAGTTTCATCATCGGTATTGGGTTTATACCAATGCAAGGACTTCATAGGTTTCATCGGGATAGACGTAGGGTCTGGCCCGGACAGGCTTCCTCGCTGATCGGGCAGTGTGCCAGTCGATCGGCAGCGGGTTTCATCACGGCGGGACGTAAAGAGATATGCAGATCTAGTCGGAACAGACGTAAGGTCTAAACCGGACCGGTTTCTTTGCCGATCGGGCGGCGAGCCCGTCGACCAAAGGTGGGTTTCATCATCGGTATTGGGTTTATACCAATGCAAAGGAATTCATGGGTTTCATCAGGATAGACGTAAGGTCTAAACTGGACATGTCTTATCATTGATCGGGCGGGGTGCCGGTCGATCAACGGTGAGTTTCACCATGGTGGTACTTTGGATAGGGTGAATGAGGGTCTCATCAGTATAGACGTAGGGTCTATACTGAGTAGGTTTAATCGTTGATCGGACAAGGTGCCGGCCGATCGACGAGGAGTTTATGGTGGGAGACGAGGCTTTCTTTGGGTTACCACATTACCGACCCAAGTGCCCTTTCGGGTTTTCACTGGAGCCAGCCCCCTCTTGCTTTTGCCCACGCGCCCTTTTGGGTTTTCACGTGGCGGGGTACCTGATTTTACCTGCAGTGCCCTTTCGGGTTTTCACCACAGCTGGGTTTTGGCCATTTTTGCCCTTGTCCAGAATGCCTGAACAAGCCTGGCGGGGTATCTCTATTTTTTAACCCCATTTTATCTCTTCTTTTTCTTCTTCCCTTTTTCTTTTTTCTTTTCTTCTCTCTCTCTTCTTTTTTTTTTTAGAGAGTGACAGGTCAGAATGTTATTATATCACGATAAGGGGTGACTTGGCTAGGGTTGAGTGCCGCTAGATCAAGGAAGGGTAGCTCGGCTAGGGCGGAGTGCCGTTAAACCAAGAAAAAGGTAGCTTGGCCAGGGCGGTGTGCCGCCAGACCAAGAAAAGAGGGTAGCTCGGTTAGGGCGGAGTGCCGCTAAACTAAGGAAGCAGAGCTCGGTTAAGGCGGAGTGCCGTTAAACCAAGAAAAATGTAGCTTGGCCAGGGCGGTGTGCCGCTAGACCAAGGAAGAGTAGCTCGGTTAGGGCAGAGTGCCGCTAAACCAAGGAAGGTAGCTCGGTTAGGGCGGAGTGCCGCTAAACCAAGAAAAATGTAGCTTGGCCAGGGCGGTGTGCCGCTAGACCAAGGAAGAGTAGCTCGATTAGGGCGGAGTGCCGTTAAACCAAGAAAAGGGTAGCTTGGCCAGGGCGGTGTGCCGCTAGACCAAGGAAGAGTAGCTCGGTTAGGGCGGAGTGCCGCTAAACCAAGGAAGGTAGCTCGGTTAGGGCGGAGTGTCGCTAAACCAAGAAAAAGGTAGCTTGGCCAGGGCGGTGTGCCGCTAGACCAAGGAAGAGTAGCTCGGTTAGGGCGGAGTGCCGTTAAACCAAGAAAAGGGTAGCTTGGCCAGGGCGGTGTGCCGCTAGACCAAGGAAGAGTAGCTCGGTTAGGGCGGAGTGCCGCTAAACCAAGAAAAAGGTAGCTTGGCCAGGGCGGCGTGCTGTCAGACCAAGAAACAAGGTAGCTTGGCTAGGGCGGAGTGCCGCTAAACCAAGGAAGAGTAGCTCGGTTAGGGCGGAGTGCCGTTAAACCAAGAAAAAGGTAGCTTGGCCAGGGTGGTGTGCTGCTAGACCAAGGAAGAGGGCAGCTTGGTTAGGGCGGAGTGCTGCTAAACCAAGGAGGAGTAGCTTTTGTCCGATTACTCGGGGAATGTTGGTTGTGCAGCATGATACAGCTTTAGGTGTCTACCGTTGAGTGGCGAGGATCGAATTTCCCCTCGATGGTTAACAACCATGTAGGCCCCTCCTTCGTAGACCCTCTGTATCACATAAGGGCCCTCCCAATTAGCATTTAGCTTTCCTTTTGGGTTGGACGCCATGACTTCTTTTTTCTTGACCATGACGAGGTCACCTTTCTTAAATTCTCGTCCTTTTACGAGTTTGTTGAATGCAGTGGCCATGCGGGCTTGATACATTTGGATATTCTTCTGAGCTTGGAGGCGCTTTCCTTCCAATTCAGCCAATTCTTCTAACCTTCTTTCAGCATTGGTGTGTTCGCCACGGGCCAGGTCATATTGGACTGCCACTCTGAGTGACGGGACTTCCAGCTCTAGTGGAACCACTGCCTCCGAGCCGTATACCAATGAGTATGGTGAGCACCCTGTAGGTGTCTTGAAGACGGTGCGGTATGCCCACAGAGCTTCATACATTTTCTCTTCCCAGTCCTTTTTATTAGAACCAACGACCTTGGCCAGCAAGGTGCAGAGAGTCTTGTTAAAAGCTTCTGCCAATCTGTTTGCCTGCGGATTGTAAGGAGTAGAAGTCCTCCATTCGATCTTATACTTTTCGGCAAGCCGATAGACTTTCTGATTTCTGAAATGACTTCCATTGTCAGATATTATTCGGCTAGGGATCCCGAACCGGAAGATGATGTTCTGCTTGATGAATCTGGCGACCAGTTCACCAGTCACTTCTCTTAATGCTATAGCCTCCGCCCATCTGGAGAAGTAATCTGTTATGGCTAGTATGTACTTATGTCCGGCCGAGGAAGTCGGCAGTGGACCGACTACATCAGTTCCCCATTGCGCAAACGGCCAACTGGGAACTGTAGGATGCAGAGTCGTAGGAGGACTTCGAGGCACAGTAGCATGCTCCTGGCATTTCTGGCATGATTTTGCAAATTTACAGCAGTCTTCGAACATGGTGGGCCAATAGTAGCTCAGCTTCTTGATTTCTATCTTCATCTTAGGACCAGCCTGGTGGGCACCTGCTGTCCCAGCATGTACTTCTTTCATCGCTTGCCAAGCTTCCTCAGTGGACAGGCAGCGGAGTAGAATCTTCTTGCGCGCATCCGCCATTATTCGGAATAGAGTCCCATTTCTGAATTCATAAGAATGTTTGATTCTCAAGAGTTTCATCTTCTCTTCTCTTTTCTGCGGTAGCTGTTGGTGCAGGAACCACTGTAGCAAGTGCTGTCTCCAGTCAGATGCCTGTTCTGTGCTAACAGTAGCGACTTCTTCTTCTTCGGGGCACCCTTCTAGCATACTGGGGACTTGCCGCCGGTTCATAACAACAATATTCAGTGTCTCATTTGGCGGGACTTCTAGTGAGCTGGCTAGCTTTGCCAGTGCATCATCCTGGGCATTATGTCCACGGCCCACATGCCTGAGCTCAATATGATAGAATTTCGCCATGAGGCTCACAGCCTTTTGGTGATAGGGATTCAGTTCTGGCTTTCGCACTTCGAACTCCCCTTGGATTTGCTTTATCACCAACATCGAATCCCGAATACCTGAAGCATTTGGATACCCATGTTGAGGCTGATGTGGAGTCCGATTATCAGAGCTTCATATTCGGCTTCATTATTGGTGCAGGGCTTGTTTATAGAACAGGAAGTATGCACAACCTCCCCTTCCGGTGATCTCAGCATAATACTGGCTCCGGCCCGCATTCTGGTCTTTCCATCGGAGTCTGCCTCTGTTCTGGATGCTCCATCAAAGAATAACTGCCACATAGCTGACTGAGCCTGGCAGGCTTCGAGCATCTCATCATCGGGTAATTCAGTCCCTAGCATATCATTTTCTGGCACTGGATGTTCTGCGAAGAAATCAGCCACGGCCTGTCCTTTTATCACCCTCTGGGGTGTATAAGTGATATCGAATTCCATCAGAATTACTGCCCATTTGCCCAACCGGCCCTTCAGTACTGGCTGAGTCAATATATATTTGAGCGGATCTGCTGCAGATATCAATTTGACTTCATGTGACAACATATAGTGTCGGAGCTTTTTGACAGCAAAGACCAGTGCCAAGCAGGTCTTTTCTATGTAGCTGTAGCTCTCTTCAGTTCTAATCAGCCTCCTACTCAAGTAGTACAAGGCTTGCTCTTTGCCTTCTTCATTTATCTGTGCCAGCATTGCCCCCAGGGAACAGTGTGTGGCCGCGATATACAGTATCAAGGGCCTGCCCTTAATTGGTGCCCCCAGCACTGGAGGGGTCTTGAGATATTCTTTCAGCTTCTCAAAGGCTTCCTGACATCCATCGTCCCAGAGGAACGGTACATCTTTCATCATGAGATTGTGAAAGGGGTGGCATCTTCCCGACAGATTCGATATAAATCGTCGGATATAGGCCAGACGCCCTTGCAGAGATCTAGCTCGTGCAGATTCCTTGGTGGAGGGAGCTCCTGGATAGCTTTAATTTTGGACGGGTCGATTTCAATGCCCCTATGACGGACAATAAACCCGAGAAATTTTCCACTGGACACGCCGAAGGCGCATTTCATAGGGTTCATTTTGAGCTCATATTTGCGCAACCTCTGGAACACCATCCTCAGGTCTTGCAAATGGTCTTCTCTTCTGCTGGTTTTCACTACCAGATCGTCAATGTAGCACTCTACTTTCTTGAAGAGCAAGTCATCAAAGATCTTTGTCATGGCTCTTTGGTAGGTAGCGCCGGCATTCTTGAGACCGAACGGCATCCTTTTGTAGTGGAATATCCCCTTCGGGGTGCGGAATGCAGTGTGCACTCTGTCTTCTTCAGCAATCCAGATCTGGTTGTATCAGGATGACCCATCCATAAATGATAGGGCCTCATGGACAGTAGTTGCATCGATCATCACCTCAGTGATTGGCACCGGGAAATCATCTTTCGGGCAAGCCTTATTAAGGTCCCGGAAATCAACACATATTCTGATCTGCCCATTCTTCTTCTTTACGGGCACTATATTGGCCAGCCATGTAGTATACTGGTTTTCTTCGACAAAGCCTACGTCAATCAGCTTGTCAACCTCTTTGTTAATCTGATTTATCAGTTCAGGACGCATTCTCCTGGAAGGCTGCTTTACAGGGTTAGCCTCTGGGTTTATTGCCAATCGATGCTGCGCCACATCAGAACTCAGTCCCGGCATTTCATCATATGTCCATGCAAAGCAGTCTCAGAATTCTTTCAAAAACTGTATATACTGTTCCCTGGCAGTTGGCTCCAGCAGTGCACTGAGGAATGTTGGCCTTGGCTCATCTGCAGTTCCCAGATTTATTTCTACAAGCTCATCGACGGTGGCCTGACCTCCATCTTCGACCTCGGGCGGGGCTTCTTGCAAGTCAATGAAGCCTCCCGGGATATAATCTTCTTCAGTTTCATGATTTTCTGTTTCATCATACTGGTCATCAGCGGGTGCTGGCTCATCATATACGGCCAATATTGTTGTATTCTGTTCAGTATGCCCCGAGGACGTAACTGGATCAGCAGGAAACTCAAAGACGGAGTCTTCCGCCCTTAGAGGCTCTTCTGATGCAGACTCCCTTGAGAGATCATCATTCTGTAGAGCCCGGACTTCTTCCAGGATGCGCTCAAACTCCAAGCATTCCCTCAGCTCTTTGGCTGCTTGGTCTTCATCCGGGATTCCCGTGTCAAACTTTGCTTCAGCATGGAACAGCTCTTCTTTGCAAGGTAGGTCTTCCCAGCACCAATCTTTCTTTGCTTCATCAGACGTCCCCGTCTCTGGCCGACTGTCTGGGGCTTCATTGTTCATTATGGATTGATAAATGATTTCTTCATCTTCCGAGGGGTATTTGTCATATCCTACCTCGGGAGGGTCTTCATGCTGGTAGGAGACAGACATGACGTCCACCTCAGCTTCATAGTATTCTTGAAGGGTATAACCCAATCCTGGGTGCTGAGTGATCTTCCTCAGTTCTTTATTATCCCGAGGCGGATCCCATAGCTCCTTGAACGCCTTCTTCTGGGCAGCAGGCTGCAATGACGGCATTCGCATCTTAGAGAACATCTGCGAAACCCGTCGGGTAGTATAATCCAAGCCTGTAATTGGCACCATCTGGTTTACGGCCTCTTCAGGGACCATGCAGTC
This sequence comes from Amorphophallus konjac, assembly GCA_022559845.1. NCBI lineage: Eukaryota > Viridiplantae > Streptophyta > Magnoliopsida > Alismatales > Araceae > Amorphophallus > Amorphophallus konjac. The sequence continues at coordinate 144,573,790 of CM040126.1, forward strand.
TTGATCATCTTCCTCGACTGACTCCCCAGTGTAGAATATGGTAGGAGGCTCGTAGAAGCGAGGGACTTCCATAGTCTTCAGTGGTAGCACCGTCTGGTATTCAAGGCTGACGATGGGTTTAAATAAACCCTGCGGCACCTCCACTTGTGTGTACTTTTCTTTCATTTCTTCATTGATAGCATCCGGGTGAATGTTAGGAGGGGTGATCCGAGCAAAGTCACCGGCATAAGAGATGTGAGCTACCCCATGCTTTTTAATATAGCCCTTTGGTGGCGGTGGAGACCAATCTCTTGCCTTCGTCGCCGGCTTTTTCTAGTCTGACTACAGCCTCTTTCTCTTCACCCTTTCGCGACACCTCCGTGTAGTAGGACGCATCGAGCATATGGCACTCGAATACTTCGAAGGGATGCAGATCCGCAAACACCCTCTCTTCTTTTCCTTCATGGCAGTATTTGATGCACTGATGTAGCGTGGATGGCACTATCTGATATTCATGCAGCCACGGTCTCCCCAGCAGGGCCTTATACGTGGTGTTGGAATCGATCACATAAAATCGTACCACGGTAGTGAGGTCGCCCAATGTGAGGTTGAAATCAGCCACCCCAAGAGGTGTTTCACATTTCTGGTTGAACCCTGCAATTTTCATATCTCTGACCCTGGTAAGCTGCAGATCAAAGTAATATTTCTGATAGATGCGGTATGGGAGGATGTTCACAGCAGCCCCGGGATCTATCAGTATCCTGCTCAGCGGCTGACAGTTCAGGGAACCCTTCATATACAGCGGCCTATTATGACCGGAATTCGGGATTAGCATATCATCTTCTGTGAATGTGATCGATGGCCCAGAATTCACTTCTGTTAAGAGTGCTTCATATTGTGCCGGCGACTGCAAGGCATCCACAATTGCTTGGCGGGCTTCTTCACTCAGAGAGAGGATTTCCCAGATGGAGAACCTGGTAGGGAGCTTCTTCAGCATCTTCATGATTCGACTGCCTACCCGGACATTAGACAGTCTCATTTCTTCTGCCCATCGGGGTCTTGGAGGTTCATGTGGTGCCTGTGGCCTTTGCTGCCCAGTCCCAGTTTCATTCTCTTCCCTGTTTCCCGGGAGGCTTCTTCTGTAGCAACAGCCCCTGGCTTTGCTAGAGGGTCACTTCCTTCATTTTCTTCATGCTGCTTCTGCTTCCTAACTGCAGTCTGCTGGCATTTATTGCTTTTAGCTGGAGCAGTGTGAGCCAATTGCTCATTCTCCAAACTGGACAAGAATTCCAGGAACGAAGGAGCTTCTTCTTTCTCTTGGTACAAGCTGGCAGGGGGAGGAACCTGGACACCTCGTACCTCTGGTTCTGGGATCTGGTAGGGTTGCTCCCCTCTGAATATAATGTTATGATTAGCTGGTGGTGGGCGCCCCCATCTTTTCCCAGAACGTGTTGCATGGGCTGAGGTAGAGGCCTCAGCATGGTTGGCTTCTAGCGGGGCATTTGATGCTTCAGCCTCATCATCCTCCCCGGGCAAGGAAAAGAGCACTGACAGGTGTTACATTGTACTGTCGTGACTTTCTTTCCCTTTTTGGACCTGGGCCGTCTCTTCTTCTTCTGGGAATTTGGCTTTGCCAGCTCCTGCCCCCAGAAGGGCTCAGTCTCATCTTTTCTTTGTTCTGCCTCTGGCTGCTCTTCAATTTTCAATTCTTCGAGCTGCTCCCAGAGTATACAGTCTTTTACCAGCAGGTGTTTGGGCTTTTTCTGCTCATATTCATCGAGCTCATTGATATACTGCTGTAGACGCCTGGCTGCAGGACTTACTTCTTTATGTGCGGGTAGGGGAGTTTGTCTCCTCCGGTTGTGAGTAGGGATCCGGATGACTGGCCCGGTCTCAGCTGTGCGCCATACTGGCTTTACTGGAGGCGGTTCAGGCCTTGGTGTGACACCTCGAATAATCACCCCGCTGGCACTGGCTGCGGGAGTTTTCCTTCTATTCTTTATGGGTTTCGTCTGCCATCCCTCCTGATCCTTCAGTGGGGTGAGGAAACAAGCTTCATAGGTATGCCTGGTACATTCCTCAACGGCTTCCTTAGGCAGCTGCTGGTAAACTGAGATCATATTGGCGGCCATTCTCCAGGGCGGAGGCTCATGTGGATGAGGCGGCTTTACCTGATAATCTCCCAGCTGCAGCTCACCCTTTTTAACCATTCCTTCCATGATATCTTTGAAGACATAACAATCCTCAATTGCGTGCCCCAGCGCACGGTGAAATGGACAGAACAGCGGATCATCTTTCTTTGCCGCATCCTCGGGTCTCTTCGGCTCAGGCAATGTTACCTTGTTGAACTTATATGCCCAGTTAAATAGTGCTGCCGTCTTCTCCTTTGGAAAAGAGTAAGCCTTTTCATCTTGTCTCTTAGAGAGACCTTGTCTTTTCTTTCTGCTGCACCCTCAGGCGGGGGAGCTTCATCTGCCCCCTTCTTCCCTTTCTGCTGCTCGAAGGTTCTGAAATCGACGGTGTTGGCCTCAGAATGTGATGGTCGTCGATCATTAGATTTACCTTTCAGCACATTGGGAACATTGGCGGTTGGACGTTTGGACAAGAACGTCTCAACCTCCGCCACTATATTGTTTAATCGGTCAAATGTTCTGACATCTGCACCGATCATCTTTTCTAGCACCTCTCTCCTGAGGCTCTGTTTGCATATCTGCACTGCATCTTCTTGATGAGGGGGTCTTCTGCATCTCATGGCTAAGTTCCTCCATCTTTTGATGTAGTCCAGTGCAGTTTCATCTTGCTTCTGCCTGGTTGCATATAGCTCTGCTATTGTGATTTCTCTTTCAGTGACATGAAATCTGTCGCGGAATTTTCTCTGCATATCAGGCCAATCAACCACCGATCCAGCTGGCAGGCTTGAATACCATTCAAAGGCTAACCCAGTAAGGGATGAGCCAAAGAACTTAAGCAGATAAGCTTCGTCGACTGCCAGGTCGCCCATGATTGTGGTGTAGTAAGCTATGTGCTCTCTGGGGGAGCCCTGGCCATTAAATTTTTCGAACTTAGGCGGCTTACTGACGCCTGGAGGTAGTCTCTTAGCAGCATATTGGGGAGGATATGGCACCTTGTACACATCATAGGTACTAACATCATCGCCAGTCTTCTCAGACAGCTTCATCTCCACAATTCTTTCAATCATCAGCTTGTGGGCTACGGCTGGATCTATGTCTTCTGGGAAGAAGTGAGCTTGTTGCTGACTATGAGGAGTTGTCATCACAGTGGCGCGCAAGGTGGGCGCGGTAGGCTGTGTCTGAGACGCAGAGGGCTGAGCTACTGTTTGCTGTGGAACAGGTTGGCTCGGTGCTTTGCCCTTATCAGCCAGGAGAGGATTAGCTGGAATAGCCGTTTCTGTTGAGCTGGAAGTATGCCCCACAGGCTCGGCTTGCTTGGAGACCGGTGTAGCTTCATGTCTCTCATTGAGCTGTCTTCTGAGAGCATTGATCTCCTGCTGGTATCTTCTGAACATCATCTGGATCATGGGATCCAGGGTGGACGGGATCTGTATATCTTCTGAAGTCCCTTCAGCATCATCAATGAAGGGATTATCTCCCTCTTCCGCTGTCACCACATTAACCGTCATAGTGGTGATCTTGCAGGCTTCACCATTAGTCTTCATTTTATCTTTTGCCGCCTGGCCTCTTCTTGTGACAGGCCCGGGTCTGGTTGCCAGCCTGAGTAGCTCGTCCGGTTGAGTTGGTAGCATGTCTTGCCTCCTGACAAGTCCAGCCATGTTACAGGTGAAGATCTGCATCTTTCCCTTCTGCCTGTAGACTTTTCTTTTTGCCTGGTCGGGATATTTGAGTCGGTCAAAGACCGATATTCTTTCTTCAGGTTCTTCCCCACACAGGTCTTCTTTCCCATATCCGGCCCTGCGGCCTTCCCCATAATCATTGGAATCGGAGGAGGAGACTTCGAGCATCACTTCTTGAAGGGTTTCTTCCTCTTCTTCATCCACGGTGCCCAGGGCACGGGATAATCTTTGCTGACCGAGGGCAGAATTCCCCAGGTAGTGGAAGTAGTCTTGAGCCACTTGCTTCATCTCTCTTGATTGTGCCTTTGTGGCTCTGGTTGGAGCATCAGTCTTTCCTGGCCTCTTTGCTGATGAGCCAGTCTTGCCACCTGAGCATTCAGATGCGCGGCTTTGGAATATCTAAATATATCAGCCTGTCTGGCACAGGCTCTTGGTCTTCTTGGAATGGCAGCAGCGACTGGTTCGCTTGTTCCATTCTTTCTTCTTTCTCAAATCTTCTGTCGCCATCCTGGCAGTAGTTGGCAGCAGCATCATAGTTCTTCCTTTGCCATCTTCTGCCCCCAGCCCTGGGATGGGGGACCGAGAGGTCTTGCTTCTGCTCATATTTTCTGCCCCTCATCCTGGGGCGAACAGTGGTCAGATTTCTTTCTTCATTTTCTTTCTCATCTTTCTTACCCCAAGCCCTGGGGTAAACAGCAGCATCATCTCTTATGTCTTTTCCTTCTCTTCTTCTGCTTCCTGCCCTGAAGCGGGCAACAGCATCCTCGGTAGCTTTCCCCTCATCTCGAGTTGGGGCCCAGCTCTGAATCTTCTTTGGTCGCCAGACCTGTTTATATCTTGCTGGCTTGGGCGCCAGCGGCTTCCTCTCATCAGTTTCCCAGTTGGCCCTCCTGGTGGCCAGAACTTGGAACTTGTTGTCGATCTGGACGGTCGGGACAATCCTGTCCGGCCGGACTTCTCTCGGGCGACCGTTGAGGTTCACCCTAACGTCACCCATCATCATCGTCTCCCAGAATTTGAAGACGACGGTCGGCAGCAGCATACCGGCTCCTCCGGTTAGTTCTTTTCTTCATTTGGGCAGCAGCGGGGACCGTGTCCCTTCTTTGAACATGGTGAACATAGCAGGCGACGGCTGTCGAGGTCGTCCTCTCTGGTAAGCTACCCTTGTTATCAGCAGTCTTCATCGGGGCACTTGCAGCAGTGCCTTGCTCGTTGTTGTCGACCTGCAGAAGGTCGGTGAAGACGAGGCCCAGGCAGTTGGGCAGTCCGACAGCAGGGGGCATTGACCCGAATGACAGCGGTACCGCCAGGTAACCCTCTCGGACATGCACATCGATCGGTTGTTGGTCGAAGCACACGGACATGAGTCCAGTAGTCATTGTAGCTTCCTGGAAATAAGGAAAGCGCACAGAATCAGAAATTTGAGGGGGGCCCGCTGGGCCTCCTGTTTTTGGCGTAGGGATGAAGGGAGACTCGGTCCCACCGGGCGTGCCAGACTTGTGGAACGCGGATTTTTTATTTTTAAATTATTTAAATTTATTATTATTTTATTTTATTTGGGGAATTCTCTTATTTGTATTTATTGATTATTAGGCGTGCCAGTCACCGGGGTGACAATTTAATTGTGCGCTCGATCTGACTTTTAATCAGTCGATTGTGAAGTCCGAGTCGGGACCCGAAGTCCGTCATACCATAAAGGCTATGACGTTAATTACGCCCTTCCTAAGAAGGACAACCCTTGATTAAACGCCAAAAATAGGAGGAAGACAGCGGCAAAAAATAAGACTCAAACGAGAGCGAGGGTTGGTTCATCAGCAAGGCGTTAAATAGCCTGAGTGAAGCAACGATACATCAAATGCGGAACAAATCCGACGGCATGTCCCCATTACCTTGGACTATGCCAGATGGGGATAGGAAACCACCCATGCAGCGGCAGGATGGGATCCGTAAAAGATCGGGTATATCTAACCCGGAATCCGGATAAGGACCGGTGCAGCATGACACACCCTGTGCAGGCGCGATGTCTTATTAATATTCCCCTTCGGAAGACCATCGGAGAACATGCAAGGGCAGAACTCCGTGGGCCAACGGGGTTAGGGCGGAATACCATAGCTATCTGATGAGGTATGTACGAATTTCGACAGCATGTCCCCTTAACTTGGACTATGCCAAGAAAAGATAGGCCATCATCCACGGGAAGCCGGGACGACAACCAAAGGAGAACGGCGCCAGGCCGCGGGGGACATTGCTTGCATTCATATCATCGATTGATGTTCCCTTGGAACCCATCAGAGCACATGTAATGACATGGCTCTTTAGGTTCATAAGGCTGCAGAGAAATCCGGATCGGGACTAAGAGATGTAGGGGAGGTCCTCCCCATTGCTGTATCTCCTCGGGGCGTATGTGATGGTCTCTGAACATCCTCTAGACAGATGTGTGGAGAGATTAAAGGGATTGGGGGGTGATGGTGCGAAGGTGGATCTTGGCCTGGGTTTTATTGGCCAAAGAAGGAGCCTCGGCGTGGGTTTTATTGGCCGGGGGGAGCTCTCGGCGTGGCTTTTATTGGCCAAGGGGGGTTCTCGGCGTGGCTTTTATTGGCCAAGGGGGGTTCTCGGCGCAGGGGTTCTCGGCGCGCTCGTCACCGCGCCGGGAACCTGGCGCCGGGAAGCCCCCGGGCCGGGAAGGCTGTATTGCAAAGGGGTCTTCTTGGACAGTGAACAGGATTGAGGGTTTTATCAACATGCTGAAGGAAAAGGGGGGAAACCCTCTCGGCCGCATAGCTCTCGGCGTGGCAACGGCCGCGCCGGGAACCATTTACCCAACGCCTGCGCCGGGAAGGTGAAAGGGCTCAAGGCCAGAAAGGGTTTATGGCTTGATTACGATACTCTGTTCTAGAGATTTCTGGGATTTTTGGCTTGGATTGAGGCAGGATTTGGAGTGCAGAAGGGGATTACATGAAGGTTTCTGCTGGAGGGATACCAAGGGAATTGGAAGGCGAAGTCAGTAGATGAAATAAGACCCTCTCACAACGTCCTGTGAAGATTTTTATCTGTTTGCCGCCAGCCGTCTGAGGAGATCAAGAGATGACTGTCTCTGATCACCTGGACAAGCCCAATGGCATCGAGGAAACAAACCAGCGATGGAGGAACGACACAACCCTCGGCACTGGAATTCTAGGCCCTAATCATTCAAGAGTCAGAATGGAGGACCCAGGAGTCGAGGTCATCACTTATCAGAACCTCGTGGGGTTGCATTCATCTGCAGATTAAGCACATATCTCATAACCAGCAGTTCAGGGCACCGAGAGATTGATGTATCTGGTTCCTGAACGGCATAAAGGAGGGGCCTCGAAGGAAAACTCGAATGTATGTGGGGGATCTGCCATCGAGACAGGAGGGGAGAAGGAAACAGAACCCAATAACCCATTAGATGGGGGTAGGGGCCCTATCTTCATTCCTCTTCGAAGAACAGACTCATAGAAACGACTCTGAAACCCGAAGCGTCTGGACTATTGGTCATTCAGATAAAAGATATATACATAGAAAGACAGAGGGCAGAGCTTCGGTTGCCTAATATCCGGCACGGCAACTGTGACATTTCATTTCATCTCATTATCACCACTTACATCAACTGCAAGGCTGAAGCCGAGAAACAGGCAGAGGGGAGGAACGGAGGCAGGCAAGAAAAGAATTCTCGGTCATCATATGAATAATCAAAGCACGAGGACATAGACTATTACATACGGAGGAAAATAAAAGAAGAAAATAAACATGGGGGGGGGGGAGGGTGGAGCATTGACTCCACTCCCTCCCCCGAGCAGCCCACCTGGAGCTTTCTTCTTCTCCTTCTCTTCTTCTTTCTTTTCAGCGGGATCTCTCCTGGCTTTTCTATCTCTCTTCTTTTTTCTCTTCGCTTTCTTTTCCTCTTTTTCTTTGGTTCTCTCTGCCGACCCCTTTATCTCGAGAGGAAGGGGGTTTTTATAAGCATAGCACCCCTCCTTCTCGGCAAGGCTCTCTCGGCGCACGGTTGATGAGTTCCCGGCGCGCCTTATTCGGAGGCAGTAGGCTCTCGGCGCCCCTTCCCCATATGGGTCTTGTTGGGCTCTCGGCGCCACACGGCCGGGCCCGTTTAGATCCTTTTGTCTTTTATGCTTGCTCATCAGTAAGCTTGAGCTACTAATGCCGCTTAATCTGTCCCTTCATTTGTCGGTCCCTCGAGTCCATCAGGCTAGGCGAAGGCCCATCAATTGGTGAGTTAGCATAGCTTCATCAGAATATTTCTGGGGATTTTCATCAGTCAGTGGACTGCAGTTCTTCATCAGTACTGCCGTCTGAGCGACGATAATACCGGACATCAGCTTGGCCGGGGGGGACCTCAGCCGGGTGGTAGCTTTAATGACGTATCTTCCGTAATCCTGGTTTTGTAGGAATCTCCGAGATCTTCATCTCTCACTTAATCTTCCATTATGTCTCATCTCCATTCTCTATTATATTTTAGGTGTCAACAAAGGGTTACAACAAAATTTTTCATTTTTGATTTTAAAATTGAGCTTATTGAACAGACAGGTAACCTCTATACCATTGACATTAAGGGTACACGTGGGTTAGATGCTAGTACCCCCAGTTACTAGGCATAGACTACCATATCTGTCTCTGATCAAAAGTAGCAGTCACGATTACACCTTTTTGCATAAGGGTACACGTTTATCAGACGCCAGTACCCCCAGCTCCTCAGTGAAACCAATTCTACATATTTGATCAAGTGAACAGAGTTAACATGAAGCACTTCATGATATGAGTTTGTATCCATTTCATTGATGAAGAACTCAGTTTCTCAGTGTAGTTCAGTCATTGCTCTGCCAATTGAGTTTTTCAATTCTTTTACTAATGATTTTATTTTTGCTGCCCTTTTAATTTTTCAAAGTGACTTGTTTAAAAATAATACACAATATGAGTTTTTCAACCTAGATTTCACTAAGTCTTTCATTTTCAGATACTGTAAAGATCTTATCTGTCACAACATGCGAAGGAGGTTAAGTGCTATAAACAGTTTTCCACCACCCTATTTTCTGAATACAGTCTTTAAACTCTGTAATTTATGAAGATTAAACCAACAGTTCATTCATGAAGCAAACATGATTCTTATAGAAGACATATGATGGTTACTGCTTAAGATAATGAACTGATTGCAAGACTGTCATCTATTCAGAAAGAGGGATTTGAAATTTAAGCACAGAATTAGCTCTTGGGAAATATCAAGGAATGGAAAATACACCAAGTGATGGGAATGGATACCACGTGATACAATTGATGTAATTGAGTCCAAAAGAGACTGAGTGATGAGCGTTTCTGTATCTGGAGAGAGTTTAAATGATAGGGATTTGAAGTTTCAAACACACTAATCTGAACACTGACAGACTATCTTGAACAGCTCACACCTAGACAGACTGTACCATACTCCCCCTTGACAGAACAATGCGGCATGGATGGGTAATCTTGATCTAAGCAAAAACTCCCCCTGTCTATATGCATATTTATTCAAGCATTCAGATATAACTATCCACAAGGCACTAGACCCAACATTTAAGAAATGTAGTGCAGTGCATGAACACTCTTGATTCATGGTACCTGGTGGAGGATAGTCCTCTACACATGGTATGGGCTTTTAGACAGACAAAATCTGTCCTTCCACCACATATCATTTGATATACCTCTGAAATCAAGATGACTCAACTATGACACAGATAAAGATGTTAGCAAGCAGACTTGAACCATTCTCAAGACAGATCAGAAGATTTATTCAAGAATTTTAAAGATAGGCTGCCACACAATTATTCTCAGAATGAATCCAAACATCAGTACAAGAATGAAATCAGAATTAATCATCATGCTGAAATTACATAAACCCAATTCTCTTCTTAAAAATTTAAATCTTGCATTTCCCAAAGGTTTAGTGAATATGTCAGCAATCTGTTTTTCAGTTTCAATAAAATTCAGTTCAATTTCATTCTTGCTTACTTCATCTCTAAGAAAATGGTGTTTAATTTCTATGTGCTTGGTTCTAGAGTGATGAACAGGATTTTTAGTCAAACATATATCACTAGTATTATCGCATAAAATTGGAATGTATCCCAATTTTATCTGATAATCAGTGAGTTGGTGCTTGATCCAGAGTACTTGGGCTACACAATTCCCTATTGTGACATATTCTGCCTCAGCAGTGGATAGAGCAACATTGTGTTGCTTCTTGGATGCCCAAGACACTAGACAACCACCTAAGAACTGGAAGTACCCACTAGTGCTTTTCCTATCAATCCGACACCAAGCATAATCTGCATCAGTGTAAGCTAGTAGGTCTAGCTCACACCTCGCAGGATATCAAAGACCTAGTTCTAGGGTGCCTGTCAGATATCTAAAAATCTTCTTAACAGCACTAAGATGTGACTCTTTAGGACTAGCCTGAAATTCAGCACATAAACACACAACAAATTGTATATCAGGCCTAGATGTAGTAAGGTAAAGAAGGGATCCGATCATACCTCTGTACAACTTGGTGTCAATCAATTTACCTTTTGGGCATCATCAAGACTAGTTGATGTACCCATTGGTGTTGTTATCTCCTTCAGATTTTTTAATTTAAACTTCTTCAGTAGATCCCTTATATACTTGGACTGAGTGATGAAGGTTCCTTCTTTAGTCTGTGTCACCTGCAGTCCAAAAAATAATTTTAGCTCACCCATAGAGCTCATTTCAAATTCATGTGTAATTTGATCAGGAAATTCTTTACACATCGTTGGGTTAGTTGAGCCAAAAATAATATCATCCACATATATTTGAACAATAGAATGTCTGGATGACATACCTTTGTGAACAAGGTTTGGTCAATTTCACCTCTTGTGAACTTTTTATCTGAGAGAAACTTACTGAGTCTGTCATACCAAGCTCTGGGAGCTTGTTTCAGTCCATATAGGGCTTTATTCAATTTATTAACTTGATTAAGAAAGTCTATACATTCAAAACCAGGAGGCTGTCTTACAAAGACATCCTCTTTTATTTCTCCATTCAGAAATGCATATTTCACATCCATCTGCTGAAGGGTAATTCCTAATGAGCATGCATAAGCTAGCATAATTCTAATGGCTTCTATCCTACCTACAGGGGCAAATGACTCTTCAAAGTCAATACCATATTCTTGATTGTACCCCTGAGCTACCAATCTGGCCTTATTCCTAACAACATTGCCCTGCTCATCGGTTTTATTCCTGAAAACCCATTTAGTCCCAATGACAGTCCCATGATTAGGAGGTGGAACTAGGTGCCATACCTTGTTCCTGTCAAATTGATTTAATTCCTCGTGCATGGCATTGATCCAATGCACGTCACTAAGGGCACTGTCTATATTTTTGGGTTATATGTGTGACACTAATGCAAATGAGTTTAACTCATTCTGAGCTCTAAGATAAGATCTGGTTGGAGGGGGTTCATGCAAATTACCAATTATGTTATCTATAGGGTGATCTCTAAGAAATCTGACATTGATAATTTGATTACCTTGAACCTCATTTACCTCCCCCTGAGAACTAGGCTCCTCTGCATCACTATCTTCAGATTGGTCTGTAGGATCTTCATTTTTCAGAATTTCTCCATTATTCTGTTCCCTGCACAAACCATTTTCAATCTTGGTCATTATTTCATCAAAGATCACATGTGGAGATTCTTCTACTGTCTTAGAGTTTAAATTGTATACCCTATAGGCTCTAGATGTTTCTGAATATCCTAGAAAGATTCCGGGATCACTTTTAGGTTCAAATTTATCAAGAACTCTCTTAGCATTGACATACACAAAACACTTACAACCGAATACCTTGAAATAAGCTAGTGAAGGTTTCTTACCCTTGAGAATTTCATAAGGAGTTTTCTAGATAAATGACTGATGGGAATCAACACCGGGCACTAACATTTTTATTTTACATTTGGGTGCTTTTGTTTGTATTTATACCCTTGGCTAATTGGGTTTACAAATTGTAAGGCATTATAAGCCAAAGGGTTAGTCTTTAAAGTCTTTGGGTTTCTATGTAATATGCCAGTGGGTCCAGCTGGGTCCCCTACCCTCTTTTCTGTTAGTCCACCTAGGTCCTAGGGCCCATGTGGGGCTGGTTAAAAGTCCAAGATAGGACTTGGACCAAGGGGGGATAAAAAATGGAAAATTCAAAATTGATGGCTCTTAAGTCAAGGGGGCGCCCCCTTTTATTATTGTTTATTCCATGTTGTAATTTTATTTTATTTGGTCATTTGACCACATGGGTGAAGAAAATGCTATCCCTTATTTACACCTCCCTGACCCTAGATCTAGGGGCAGTTAAGGTCATTTGTACATTTCTATAAATCCCTTGTCTTTACATTTTTGATAGAATTAATGAGAAGAAATTTCAGAAATTGCTCCAAGAGCCCAAGGGCGCCCCTCTCTCTCTCCCAACCCCTTGCAGATGGATTTCTACAAAATTCTTAAGGTTTGAAGCCTCCTCGTCTCCCCCTCTCTGAGTGTGAAGCTCAGCACCACCGCCGCTATCGAGCCGCCGTCGCACCTCCACCGCCGCCGTGTCGGAATTCTATCCACATTAGGATAGAAGGTTGAAGCCTGACTTTTATCTCCACATTAGGAGATTTGATCGAGTTGCAATTTTGAGTGTTTGTTTTTCTTGTTATCCCCAGTCTCCATTTTAAATTTTGTGCCAATCAGAGGTCATTTGGTATTTTTCTCATAATTTTTGTTCCACCCCTAATAGTCTGCCAGTCAACAGATCTACAGGATAGGAGTCTGTGCTTATATTTTTCCCACCCCATTATACATCTCCAGAAAATCCCCAAAAATTCATGCGTGTTCCTCACTTTCCTACCTTCACCCAAAATTGTTCTAGAGTCTAGATCTATCATCTTTCTATCGATAAAAATTCATTTTCAGAAAAAACTCAGTCTGTCCTGTGTGTCTGGCAGTCCGAGCCAGCAGAAACCTTTGAGGGACAGTCGTTTTCATTTTCAATCCATTCACTTGATGGATCTGAAAAAATTATATGTTGTAGACCTCTGAGTCCTCTATCCATCCGTACTAAGTTTGCGTCGATCCGACACCGGATCTGGCCGCAAGCAATCTTTTCGTGAAGACGCGCAGAGCAGATCCGAGCCCAGCCAACAACTCAGTCCAAGAATTAATTCCTCGAAAAATACACCAGCTCACCTTCGGTGACCGCCGCTCCTAGAGATCGATCGGCAACTCATCAGAAGCATCCCAGCCAGTCGCCGTAGCAAGGAGTTGACCGAAAGCCGCCGTCCCAGTTGCTGAGTTCCCTTGCTGTACCGAGTTAGAACAATATCGAGTCAGAACCGAGTCGGACCAGCAGCCCGTCTCCGGCCCAAATTGCTACCCGTCAACCCGAGTTCGCTACTCCCGGGCCCCACATTGTAGCCCTTTACCTCCCTACGTGGAGTGGGCGATAAATTCATTTCTGTAATTATTGTAATATTTATACATCGGGAGTACGAGCTTCGGCCGGGGTCGTCTTCCCCATGCCCGGAGCATGGAGGTAAACTCGCCTCCCTCTTTATCACCTTTGCTTATCTCGTATACTTTTGAATGCCGCTGCTAGAGTGATAGGATTATTAGCTCGATATTTATTTTTATCACCGCTGTGAGAGTGACTGAGTGAACCCGTCCCGTGACTCAATCCGAGTACACGAGGAAAAGTCGATACCCGAGGCTCATTGTCGGTTTCTCAACCACGCACGATCCCGCGTTTCCCTCGCTTAGGGACGCCCGCGAGCTAGAGTCCCAGGTTTGCTGTCATTCCTGCATCAAATTGGTATCATAGCGGAAGGTTGAGTAAGTCGGTCTGAGGTTGCATTTGCATACCTTTATTCGATATATCAAAAGGTGTTGCCCGAACGTTAGGTTACGCCTATCGGGAAGGTGATTCAATTGCGTGAGCGCGATCTTTGGATCAAACCTCCGCCTAGTACCAGATATGGGTTGAGTCTAGGTTTGTAGGCGAGTCTGCATTCCAACTTGCATTGTCGTTTTAGGGTCGTGTCTCGTGTCTTGTCACCAAGTGTCGGTATGTCCATCCTATAGTTCCCCAATTTCCCATGGATTCCCCATCGCCCAGGCGATATGACCGTTGGCACACCCATGGGCTTGGAAACCATCCCATCTCCTTCATTAGCCCCGAGGCCTCGAACTTTCATGGCTCCAAGGTCTCGAGCGACTACCTACATTGGGAAGCCGCTATGGACAAATACTTTGATTATTACCCCATGCCCGAGGCCGTGGAATTCACTTTTGCCAAGAAACGGCTTCTTCATGAAGCCGCCAAAAAATGGTACGACATTGAACGCTTAAGAGAAGTTAGGAGGCAATGGCCCATCGAGTCATGGTGGGACATGAAGAGGGAGCTTAGGGGGTCTACCTTCCCCACCCAATCACCTCCAACCTTCTTCACCCAGTCACCTCCAACCGACCCCACCCAATCTCTTCCAACCAAGTGAGTCTTAGTCGGAGGCAAAGAGCACATGTATACGAGCCTAAGCCCAATCCTAGGCCGAGTGATTATGGGCGAGTCCATCACGATACCCTACTCGAAATCCGACCATTGCCAAACTTTTAAAAACCATTTCGGATCGGTTGGATAGGATGTATACTCAAATTGACCGATTCCTGCCCGAGCCTCCCAACCCGGTGCCACCCCAAGGATCTCTTCCCCTAGAGGAGGACATTCCTTCCCCACCCATGAGAGCCCCATTGCCAGCATCCTTACCTTCCGATCTTTATTCAGAGCCACCTCATTTGGAGCCGCCTCAGCCAGTGCCGCCGATGCTTCTATCGGGGAAGCTAATCATCGATGAGCCACTTTTTGGCTGGCTCAAACAAGGCTTGATCCCTAAGGCCTTTTTCTACCCATCCATGGACCCCACACTACCTTTAGTGTCAGTCAACTCATTCCATACCACATTTCGATCTAGTCACCATGTTGATACATTGGATGACCTTCTTAAGGGATTAGTCTGACAGTTGCAGATGACACACTTATTGGCCCCAGGCTTCAATCGACCCACAGGTCGTAGCTTCACCCATCTCGCTTTGGGGTCCATTACCTCCTTGTGCACCGTGGGTCATGTCACCACAGAGATCCTTTTATTCCTCCCTATGCCGGCTGAGCCATATTTCTTTCCACTTTTCCCAAGGGAGGAACCATATTGTCACATGAGATCACCGTCCCACTCACCACAATGGATGAAGGTGACCATCTACACCTTCAAGAACTTCCGACATGGAACTGTGACCTATGGGAGCCCAGTTCGAGGGGTTACACTTTCTTTGATCCATTCGATCCCTTTCCTAGTGAACCCATTGACCCACCATATCTACTCTCCTTTTTCACCGGAGTCCACTACCACACCCCTTCCCCACGGGCCAATCCACTTACACTCAGCCAGGGGCCCGATCCACGATCATCATATAAGGGTGACGGAGAAGGAGCATTCGGCTCTCCTAGCCCTCCCAAGTCTCCCAAATCCAACATGTAACTTCATGCTAGGGACAGATTAGGATGTCTAGGAGTCCCCCATTCTATCAACCATCGATTGCATCTAGTGTATGCATGGCACACATTCGGATGTCCTGGTCCACCATTGCCTGTGTATGGGTCGGACTAATAGTAGGTTTTGTTTAGGGTCATGTGTGAGTTCGTGTTTTTATTTATTTTTTGTCAAGATTGTCGAGCGCATAGTGAGTCTGGATGCATCGAGTCGAGTCAGTCTCATGTCAGCTCGCGTTGTCAGTCCCTCTCGAGTGTGAGGCAAGTCGGATCTAATGCGCACGTTGTAGACTTGCTGGAATTTGGGATCGGCTCTACCTCAACATATCGGATCTAGTCACATAAAGGGACCCAACAGTGATTCCTAGTGAGTCATTGAGGCGTCTCCTTCCTTTGAGATTGACCCCACCCCGGAGTGTCCACCACTCCTCATTCCCACAGCAGCATGTGCATATCGAATATATACGGGATGAGTAGGTGACGATTACTTGGAGTGGAGCGTACTACGCGCTACCTGGTAGGTGACAAATTCGCCGGAGCCACACGAGCAGCTGCACCCCTTACTCGACGGGGTCGAGTTCTTCCCACTCGGGGAGAATTGATGGGAATCAACACCGGACACTAACATTTTTATTTTACATTTGTGTCCTTTTGTTTGTATTTATACCCTTGGCTAATTGGGTTTACAAATTGTAAGGCATTCTAAGCCAAAGGGTTAGTCTTTAAAGTCTTTGGGTTTCTATGTAATATGTTTCCATTGGTCCACCTAAGTCCTAGGGCCCATGTGGGGTTGGTTCAAAGTTCAAGATTAGACTTGGACCAAGGGGGGACAAAAAAATGGAAAATTCAAAATTGATGGCCCTTAAGTCAAGGGGGCGCCCCCTTTTATTATTGTTTATTCCATGTTGTAATTTTATTTTATTTGGTCATTTGACCACATGGGGGAAGAAAATGTTATCCCTTATTTACCCCTCCCTAACCCTAGATCTAGGGGTAGTTAAGGTCATTTGTACATTTATATAAATCCCTTGTATTTCCATTTTTGATAGAATTAATGAGAAGAAATTTTAGAAATTGCTCCAAGAGCCCAAGGGCGCCCCTCTCTCTCTCCCACCCCCTTGCAGATGGATTTCTACAAAATTCTTGTGGTGTGAAGCCTCCTCCCCTCCCCCTCTCTAAGTGTGAAGCTCAGCACCGCCGTCGCCACCGCCATCGAGCCGCCGTCACACAACCACCGCCGCCGCGTCAGAATTCTGTCCACATCAGGAGATCTGATCAAGCTGCAATTTTAAGTGTTTATTTTTCTTGTTATCCCTAGTCTCCATTTTAAAATTTCGTGCCAATCAGAGGTCATTTGGTATTTTTCCTGTAATTTTTGTTCCACCCCTGACAGTCTGCTAGTCAACAGATCTGCAGGATAGGAGTCTGTTCTTATATTTTTCCTACCCCCTTATACATCTCCAGAAAATCCCCAAAAATTTATGCGTGTTCCTCACTTTCCTACCTTCCACCCATAATTTTTCTAGGGTCTAGATCTATCGTCTTCCTATCGGTCAAAATTCATTTTCAGAGAAAACTCAGTCTGTCCTGTGTGTCTATCAGTCCGAGCCAGTAGAAAACTTTGAGGGACAGTCGTTTTCATTTTCAATCCATTCACTTGATGGATCTGAAAACATTATATGTTTTATCCCTTTGAGTCCTCTATCCATCGGTACCATGTTTGCGTCGATCCGACACCGGATCTGGCCGCAAGAAATCTTTTCGTGAAGGCATGCAGAGTAGATCCGAGCCCAGCCAACAACTCAGTCTTAGAATTAATTCCTCGAAAAATACGCCGGCTCACCTTTGGCGACCGCCGCTCCTGGAGATCGATCGGCAACCCATCAGAAGCGTCCCAGCTAGTCGCCGCAGCAAGGAGTCGACCGGAAGCTACCGTCCCAGTTGCTGAGTTCCCTTGCTGTACCGAGTTGGAACAGTACCGAGTCAGAACCAAGTCGGACCAGCAGCCCGTCTCCGGCCCAAATTGCTGCCCGTCAACCTGAGTTCGCTACTCCCGGGCCCCACATTGTAGCCCTTTACCTCCCTGCGTGGAGTGGGCGATAAATTCATTTCTGTAATTATTGTAATATTTCTACACCGGGAGTACGAGCTTCGGCCGGGGTCGTCCTACCCACGCCCGGAGCATGGAGGTAAACTTGTCTCCCTCTTTATCGCCTTTGCTTATCTCATATACTTTTGAATGCCGCTGCTAGAGTGATAGGATTATTAGCTCGATATTTATTTTTATCACCGCTGCGAGAGTGAGTGAGTGAACTCGTCCCGTGACTCAATCCGAGTACACGCGGAAAAGTCGATACCCGAGGCTCATTGTCGGTTTCTCAACCGCCCACGATCCCGCGTTTCCCTCGCTTAGGGACGCCCGCGAGTTAGAGTCCCAGGTTCGCTGTCCGTCCCACATCAATGACCTTACCATGGCTCCGTTGACTACATGGCATGCAGTGTTGACTGTCTCAGCCCAAAATTTTCTTTGTAGGTTATCTTCTACCAGCAATGTTCGAGCCATCTCCACAAGGGTCCGATTCCTCCTCTCTACTACGCCATTTTGCTCTGGAGTCCTTGGAGAGGAGAACCTGTGAGTTATGCCATTGTTCCTGCAGAAGTCATCAAACTGTGAGTTATCAAACTCACCACCATGGTCAGACAAAATATTCAGAATGGAATTATCATTATTCTATTTTATTTTTAAATAGAACTCCTGAAATTCATTAAATGCTTCATTTTTGTGTGTGAGGAAAAACACCCTAGTCAACCTAGAGAAATCATCAACTAATACAAAACCATATCTTCTATTAGATAAACTAGCTGATCTAGTGGGTCCAAAGAGATCCATGTGAATCAGCGCATATGGTTTAGAAGATAAGTTTTCTGTTCGAGACTTGAAAGATTTCCTAGTCTGTTTGGATTGAGTGCATGCCTCACATACAACATTATCAATTTTGAACGATATTTCATGAAGTCCTCTAACCATGGAATGCTTATTTAATTTGTGTAGCACTGTATAACTAGCATGACCTAGTCTACGATGTCAAAGATAGGCTAGGTCATCCTTGTTAGCAGTAAGGCACTGGTTTGAATGTGCTACATCATCTAGGTCAACTAGGTAAATGTTATTGACTCTTTTACCAGAAAATTTAACATTATCAGAATTAGGCTCATAAATGTTGCAACTAGTAGAGTCAAAAACTACCCTATGACCTTTATCACAAAGCTGGCTAATACTTAACAAGTTATATGCAAGACCTTCTACCAGCATGACTTCATCAATACAACAGGTAGAGCACTTACCTACCTTTCCTGATCCGACAATCTTACCCTTGGTATTGCCTCCAAAGGTGACAAGGCCTCCATTCTTTTCAACCAGCATACAAAATTTAGCCCTGTCCCCCATCATATACCTGGAGCAGCCACTGTCCAAGTACCATAGATTTTGCTTGGCTGCCAGACATACCTGCATCACGGATCAAGTAGAATAGTTTGGAACCCAAAAATGTTTGGGCCCCAAAACAACAGAAGAATCATCAAAGCATGATAACAAACATTTGGGTATCCACATTTGTTTTGGAACTGATTGCTTTGTGGATTTGTTTATTTTCTTTCTATTATTGCTATTTTTGTTTTCATTAATGGTATGGAAAACATTGGGTGAAGTGTACCCTAAATTGGTGCTAGACTGACCATAGGAAGTGTGTTTCCATGGGTTCCATGTCTTGAATTGCCCAACCCAATTTCTAACCTGAGGTCTATACTTCTGAGTGGGATTTGAGTGGTATGTAGACCTTCCATAAGCTCTATCCTTTCCAGACCTACTGAACTGATACGGATGTGCATAGTGGTATGCAAGGTTGGTCTGAGCTCTGGGATAGTTTCTGTTACTCTCAGATCTCCTGACTGTAGTAGGTCCACCTAGAATATGCATGGGAGTGGTTAGTGTTTTCCAGTTACCTTTCTGTGGAGACCTACTTGAATTATTCTAGGGTTTTGATATTATAGAGGGTTTACCCCTATACTGGTGTCTGCTCTGAGGTGTAAACTTGTGTGTGCGTGAACTGCTGGACACCTCCACTTTTTGTTTGCCCTTGCCCTCAGCGTTGGGCTTTTTCTGATTAGCAATTTTTATAAAAAAAAATTTCAACATTGTTTCCACTGTACATTTTAATAAGAGGGGTGTTCTTTCCCTTTTCTGTTACAAATGAACAAGTTTTAAATTCAAAGCTCCTTTTTACAGTGTGATTAAAACCAAGATCTTCTTTTACGAAATTCACTTTTGTTCCCAAAAGAGCATTTAAGTTTTCTGTACCTTGGGTCATGCTCTCAAGGGTTTTCTATTAATCTTCATTTTCTTTCTCAAGATTTTCTATTGATTTCTTCAATTCAACATTAACATTTAGAACAACTTTATACTTTCCATTAACAATTTTCATTTCATTTTCATAATTTTGTAATTTAGCTTTAAGTCATCAATCACATTTTTCAGCATATCATTCTCCTTCCTAGCATCAATCAAAACAGATTTCATCTCATCAAACTCAACAGCAGATTATTTTAGATAGTTATTTTATGTTTCAAGATATGTAATTCTATCAGACATGATAGTATCATTAACAAGTGAATTAACTTTTCTTTTTAACTGTCTATTTTCTTTTCTAATATCATCAACTTTGTCTGACAATTCACCGTAAGCATCTTCCCAATCAGTAAGAGTGTAATTTTCGAAGGGAGATGTTACCTCATCCTTTTCTGCTTCTCTGTCGCAGTCCCTGGCCATCAGGCATACTTGACTCCCTTCTCCTTCACTCTCCGAGGTGCAGCTGAGATTGCCCTCATCCTCATCGCTCCAAGTACTAATCATAGCTTTGCCTTTCGTGTTTCTCTTCTTTCCTGTTTCCTTCAGTTTTTGGAGCTCTGGGCATTCTACCTTCATGTGGCTAGCTTTCCTGCAGTGATAACAAATAGTGGTGTCAGTCTTTTTGGCAGGATTGGTTTTATACCTTGTCTGTCTTCTGTCACGGTGCCGTCTTCTTCCAAAGTTTCTTCCCTCTTTTCTCAGAAACCTTCTGAACTCTCGAGTCAGCATAGCAAGCTGATCACCTTCAATCTCTGACCCTGAAGAGCTGTGGTCGTTGGATGACCCACTTTTACAGGAGTTGGCCTTCAATGCAATGGGTCTCTTCCTCTTCTCCAGCTCATCTACCTTTGGCAAGTTCATCTCATATGTCATGAGTGAACCAATCAACTCATCGACCTTGGTGGTCTTTAAATCCCTGGACTCCTAAATAACGGTAGCCTTTGTGTGCCAGATCAGAGTTAGGGATTGCAGAATCTTTCTCACCACCTCATATTCAGAGTACACTTTACCAAGGCTCCTGAGTCCATTGGTGATAATCATGAG
Source organism: Amorphophallus konjac (assembly GCA_022559845.1). Classification (NCBI taxonomy): domain Eukaryota; kingdom Viridiplantae; phylum Streptophyta; class Magnoliopsida; order Alismatales; family Araceae; genus Amorphophallus; species Amorphophallus konjac. The sequence continues at coordinate 144,594,617 of CM040126.1, forward strand.
GTGAGCATACATCTCTGTGATAGTCTCATTCGGCCCCATCCTAAAAGCCTCATACTCAGAGACAAGCATGTTGGCTTTGGTCTCTCTCACTTGGGATGTCCCTTCGTATATAACTTCTAGTTTCTTCCACATCTCCTTAGCTGATGAACAAGATGAGATCCTGGAGAACTCCGTGGGATGAAGGGCACACTGGATGGCATTGATAGTGCTCCAGTTAAGGGTTGATCTTCGGATCTGCTCTCGTGTCCATAAATCCTCGTCCTCAGACAATTCGAAGGGGCCTTTGCTAACAACTTTCCAGAGTTCAAAATCTTTTGCCCTCAAGAAAACTTGCATACGGTTCTTCCAGTATGCATAGTTTGAACCATCAAAGTATGGAGGCTTGGTTGTTGATTGTCCTTCAGCTGTCATACCTTTAGCATCCATAATGTCTATCTCTTTAGGATGTTAGTCCCTGCAGAAGAGTTAGGCTCTGATACCACGTGATATGGATCTAGAGGGGGGGTGAATAGATAAACCCCAAATTTAAAGCGAAATTAAGCAGATAAAATGCGAAATTAAGGTTGCTTAATAAGAACAGCCAATTCAGACACAAAACAACTAGAGCCACTGAATTAACAAGAGACTTAGTCAAATGACATGAACAGAGAGAATAAGTGAAATCAGATAGACAAGAGAAACACAGTAGCAACAGAACTAAATTCTAGAGAGATGGAGTGTGAAGAGGTACTTGGCGGAGGTAGAGCTCAATGAGTGTCCTTACGCAAGATAAACCACTTTTTAGATAAGTCTAACTTAGCTTTCGAGAAGTACCTTGTGATATACCTTCTCCACTCTCTAGAATAACCAAAATATCAATCAAATGAAACAAGATAATAGCCAGAAATGTAAATGGAGCAATCACAAACCATCAAGAATGAACACCCGATTTTTAGGTGGTTTGATCTCCTGCAGAGATCTACGTCCACCCCACACTTAAACCAAGTGTGGCTTCACTGCTAATTCACAACTTCTAATCCGCTGATCCACAGCTTCGGGGAAAACTTCCCAACACACGTTGAGCCTTACAGCTTAAGCTACTAGAGGAATCTTCCTCTACCGCTGGAGATTACAACTTACCCACCGCTGACTCACAGCTTGCTATAACAAGAGTACGAAATAGAGAAACAAAAGCAAACAGAAGAACTGAAAATAGTAAAACAATCTGTAGCTCTTACAAAGAGCAGATCGGCTCTGGCATTGCACCATGAAGCCGGAAACAATGACTTACAGACTCTCTGACTCACACCCTTCAAACAGGTTTAAGCACTCCTCTCAAAGCTCCATAAAACTCTCTCAAGGCTCTCTCTGAATCTTGCAAGGAATTCCTCTTTACTTGGCTGTTGCTATCCTCTCTGGATATGCTTCTGTGTATGCTCGATATTCTCTCTCTTATTTTCTGTTCTCTTTGACAGTGCGTGATCTGCCCCTTTTATAAGGCAGCAGATGATGGGCGCATGGAAACCACGTTTCCCGCCCAAAAGTTCGTTCAGATCTGGGTTTCAACTGTCCACGTGTCACGATATGAGCTTCTCCACTTTCCACGTGGTGAAATCTCCTCTTATCAAAATGCTCTTGGATCACGAGCCATAATCCTGGTTCACGTGACTTTACGTTCGAACCATGGCAGTCTTAAGTCACGAATGTCTGTTCTCAACATCACGTGAGGTTTAAGTTCCTGTTAGTAGATTAAGGAGCATTTTGTCAAACACTTTGTCTTCATAGCAAAAATCAATATTCATTGACTTTACATAAAAATAAAATGTAAAGTGTGAGAGATAATATGTTATTGTGCCATCAAAGAATGTTCAAATTAAGTGAACACAACATGTAGGGCATGCTCTTGAAATCAAGTCATGAAGTCAATGTAAGCGCAAACCTGTCATAGGCTTAACAAGAATGATATACAGACTGATGTTGACTTCATACATGAGTCAGAGCAAATAGCTCAGACTTTATTCGTGAAACACTAAACTAGCACAGACTACGTGCTGACTAACACAAATAACTAGCACAGACTCTGTGCATCCTAACATAGACTCTATGCAAGCTAGCACAGACTCTAGTTAACAACCCAAACCAACTAACACGGACCTCGTGTATGAGTGAAAACCAGCTAGCACCGACTTAGTTGCAGAATCATGCATACTAACACCGACCTTGTTAAGCAGGCATAATGTGCCAACATAGACTTGGATGCATGACACTTCAAGGTAACACAGACCTTGGCTTGCATGTGACTCCTGCTAGCATTGACCTTACATGCAACTTGCACTAACCTTATTATGGATGTATGAAAACATGCACGGACATTAATATGCATGAAGCAGACAGTGCACCGACTCAATGCATGCGAATGCCAGATATATGCACTGACCTATATAGGTGTAAGGCAAAAGGTGCACAGACCTTATGTGGTCGGAGCCAAACATGCATCGACCTCACATACTCCCAGCGAAACCTACACCGACCTTAATATGCTCACAGCACAATCTGCACCGACCCTATATGCTCATAACAAAACTTGCACCGACCTTATATGTGTTTCTACAATGACATGCACCAACTGTATGCTCAATGCAGATGCTGCACTGACTATGTACGCTCATGATAATGTGCATCGACCTCACTAAGTGAAGACGATGACTAGCACATACCTAAGGTGTGCTAGCGGCACTACTTGCACTGACCTTACTTGCTTTTCTTACACAAACATGCACCGACTGAATGCAGGCATAACACAGACATGCACCGACCTTAGATTCAGAATAACAAAGTGTGCAGAAAATGTTTTATGAGATGGTCTGACATATGACTAATTCATCAAAATACACAATATTACCATGATCAATATAATGTCATCAAACTCAACTCTACAGTCAACAAAGTCAACTCTATTATTGTCAATCATTCAAAACACATCATTCAAAACACAATCAATGCATAGCAGTCTTCACACTGCTGATCAACTCCAGAGGAAACCCAGTGCAGAGCTTTCCCTTTGAAGCGGTTAATGTAAGCCTGTAGCTTTTCCCCCTGTGCCTGCTTGAGGGCTAGCAATCCCGCTATTGACCTTGGAGGGCCGCTACTGGTGAAGCTCTCCTTGAATAGTTGCCCGAATTGCCGGAAGCCGGTGACACTCCTGGGGGTGAGTGCTCGGAACCATGCTTGAGCACCTTGGACCAGGGTGGTCACGAATGCTCGGCACTTGACCGCGTCGGACGCCCCGTGTAGGGTCATCAGGACATCGAAGTTGTCGTAATGATCGGCCGGGTCATCCTGGCCGTTGTAGGACTTGAAGGTTGGTAGAGAGACTCTGGGTGAGATCTCGACCTTCAATATTTGGTCAGAGAACGGGGATCGCTCCTCATTCTCCTTAGTAGTGTTTTGCTGGAGGGCGTGAAGGGTGCACTCCTGCTCGGTGAAACACTGATGGAAGTTCCGCAACTAGAGGGGCAGTTCCCCCTGTCGCCGGGATGGGGCTGGGGGGCTCCGAGTGTTTCCACAGCTTCTTTCCCGGCGTTCTAGGTCTGGAACGTCCTCCTTTGTGTGTTGATGAAGTGACCCAGACTTTCTCTTTCTTGGGCTGGAGGAGGCTTCTTGCTCCGAAGGTGGGGGGTGTGAAAATGCACCCCGCTCACTCCGGACGATGCGTGCTCCTTGAAGGATGAACCGGTCTCCAGCTGTCAGTCGGGAGGCCTCCACACCGGGGTGATTCATCTGGGGAAGTCGTGACCTCTCCTCCTCGGCTACCTGGGTCCTCATCAGATCGACAAGGACATCTAGTTTAGCATTGAGGGCTTGGAGGGTATTTAGGTACCCAGAGGCGAATTGTTCCACCGAGGGTGGTGGAGGCGGGTTGTTGGCTTGATCGTGGTGATAAGCGAGAAAAGGGATGAACTACAAATCTAGAGGGGGGGTGAATAGATCAACCCCAACTTTTTCTGATATCAATAATAGTTAAAAGAAATGCGGAAATAAACGAACTGCTAAGGGCAGAAACGCCAATACAGTATGAAGTAACTCTCAGGAGATTTGATATGAAATGGCAATCAGCAGCTACAAGCACCAAATAGAGAAATCATACAGTTCAGTATAATACCAGGTAGTAACAACAATGTATGAAGAGCTATCATAATTCAAATTCAGAGATCAGTCGGACATCCAAGTTTTGGTACATGGCGAAGGTTTGATCAAGGATCTCCTCACGCAAGAAGTAGCGTTCTAGATAGGCTTCCCTATCCTTCCTGCCACACCTTTTTATATACCTTTTGGATGAAGGACTTAGGCACATATAACAGATGAATGTATTAGCCAAATTAAACGCATGCTAGAGGTAAGCAATCCTATGCATTCATCTAATCGTAGATCAGAAGAGAGATGCAATCACACTGAAGATAATTCAATTTTTAAGTGGTTCGATCTCGAGCTTGAGATCTACATCTACCCCTTACCCAACTGAGTAAGGATTCCACTGCCACATAGCTTGAAACAACTGATCCACAGCTTTGGGGATAAAATCCCTACAACTCGCGGAGCCTTACAGCTTGCTGTTCGAGGATTAAACCTCGCCTGCTGATCTCCACAGCTTGCTCCGCTGATACACAGCTTACCCTGAGTTTAAAGATGAAAAACCAAGAAACAAAGAAAACAATGATAGAATTGAAAAATGTAGCTCCACTGGAGTGATCTGACTCTGGATTTGATCCAGGAGTCAGGATAGACAAGAAACTCTCAATTTCACTTCTCTCACAACCCTTCTATGACACTCTATTTCTCTCTCTCAATAATAATCTCTTTACACTCTATTTTTCTCTCTCAATAATAATCTCTTTCACTCTTCAGATTCTTCTCCCTCTCTTGCTCTTTTTCTTCTTCTTCTTCTAATCTGCTCTGATCTCTTTTCTTCTCTCGGTCTGTGTATCTAATTCGAGCGCCGGGCTTCCTTTTTATAGGGTACAAGACCAGTGGTCTCACGAGCTCCTGATTTGGGTGCGTGGCGGCCATGTTCTAGCACATTTCAAGATTTCACATGTCAGATCTAGTAGTTGGAATGAGACCACGTGGCTGAGTGTTCTTGGAGAGCAAGCCGCCTTAGATAACGTGCTTCATTAACTTGAAACTTGGATCACGTGCCCACATGAGTCTCTGCTACTCTCAGTCCACTTAATATGTAACTGAATCATGTTAATAAAGAGAAAGACATTTCATTAAACAATTATTTCATTAAAATGCATACTTAGATAATATTTAGAGAAATCAGATGCTCAGACCAAAGAATTGTGTGATTATTCAAATGCTTTAAGTATTGACTTGATGCATAGACTTGGTGACCTGAATCTACATGTGCACAGACCTAGATGCTTCATGTGCACTGACCCTAGATGTGCACAGACCTATATGTGCTCAGACTCTAAATGCTGCATGTGCACGGACCCTAGATATGCATAGACCTATATGTGCTCAGACTCTAAATGCTGCATGTGCACGGACCCTAGATATGCACAAACCTGTATATGCTCAGACTCTAAGACTCTACATGTGCACGGACCCTAGATACTTCATGTGCACTGATCTTCTGAATTGATTATATGCACTGACCTCATAGACTAAAATGTGGATGTGCACCGACTTTCTAATGTGTGTACTGGCATGCTAGCATCGACCTTCATATGACGTGTATTGACCTATACTATGCATGTGCACAGACTTCTGACTATGCATATGCACAGACCTCAGAGAACTAGAAGTGAAATGTGCATTGACCTTGTTGAGCGCAAACACAAATGTGCATCGACCTTGATGGGGGCATCTCTCGCCCCATATATTTTCAAAGCCCCAGTTGCCCGCCAGCATGGTTCCATTACATCCGTCACATTTTTCTAAGTCAATTCATGTAACTTTCATATTTTCTTTGAGTCATAATTATGTAATTTTCCTTTTATTTGAGTCTTGTACCTAGGTTAATGAGTCATTTACCTAGGTTAAGTGTCATTATGTTGATAGATTAGTTTATGGGCCCAATTCATTGGGCTTGGCCCAAGGGCACCCCCCCTTCCCTTGGTTATTTGTCATTGTGTTAAGAGTCAAGGTCTTTTGTAGAAATGTGGGTTGCCTATATATAGGACCCCATTTCCTCCATTTGAACTAATGAATCAATGAAGGAAAAACTTGTCATTTTGAGAGTTTACACTTCTTATCTAGTGGAGAGATTCCATTTTTTGGGTGAGAGACCCTAGGGGAGAGATTCCCCACCCATCCCTCTCTTAATCTCTCTTTTTCACTCCCCTTTCTCTCTCCTCCACACCCAATTTCAAAAATTTTCTCTCTCCTCCCTTCCCAACCACCACTCTCCCACCTACCCCCATTAAAGACCACTCCCCTTCCCCACACATCCCATTACTACACCCCCTAGTCCCAAGAGAGCTTCCACCAATCCTAGCTCCACCTCCCAACCCCCAACTACCCCACCCACTTCCCCAAGCACCCTTCCCACTACCCAAAGCATCCCTCCACCTTCCCAAGGCACCTCTTCCCATCCCCAAGACCACCATTGACCACCCCACATTAAAGGAAATTCAAACTCACATGCCCTCCACCCACTTGTGCCCCCCACCTTCCTCCTTCTCCCTCCAAGCCCAAATTCGTAGCTCCTCCTCCCACTACTTGTTAGACCCCCTTCCAGACCCTATTCTTCCCCTCCCACACCTTGGAACACCCCCTCCTAGACCCCCTCATAGTCAGGGTTCTCCCCACACTCATCCACCTCAATTTCCCCTCCCATATACCCCATTCCCCCCCACCATCTTCAACCTCCAGTTTTCAGTTCACTGGCAGCAGAAGAGTAGCAGTTTGCAGAGGCAACCTCGACCACATCCCAGAGAATCTGAAAGCCCAAGAGATATCCACGGAAGCGTCTACCTGTCTTCTTCACAAAGGCGGTGGTCTCGTCCCCTTCCGAGCTCCGAGCTGACCGGGAGATCCGTTCTCCTACAACTGCGTAGAGCTGCCCCTGCTGAGCATCTGAGCCATAGTAGAAGCTTTGCCACGACGAACCTTGGAAGATTCAGGCCACAAGTTCTCCTGAAAAGTTGTTCCTCTTCCTGTCTACTTTCAGAATCAAGAAGTGGAACTTCTATCGATGTCCGTGGGCCATAGTTATCATTTTTCTCCCTCGGGTACGCGGTTCAGCTTCCCACAGCCTGCACCGACCTATCATCAGTGTTCAAAGTCCCCTGGTCTTCTCTGGCATCGTTTGGCTTCCCCGTCAGTTTTTCTGCGAAGAGGACTTGTCCATGATTCCAAAAACTTCAGCGGTGCTTGATTCTGAGTTCGGGAGCTAACGGGGCATCCTCTGCTACCTACTGTTGGCCGCCAGAAGCTGCCAGTTGAAGAATCTGCCTCCCTGCTCGGGCCTCCACCCAGACCAGCGTCGGCGCGAGAAGAAATCAAAAAAATTTGGACAACTTTCCTGGCCTCCTACGAAGATTTTCCAGGTGGTTTCATCCCCAACAAAATTCGGCATCAGTCGCAGCAACCATTTCTTCGATCATCTGTCAGCACCCACAGAACGTGGACAGAACCGGCGACCTCCCATCTTCGGTGTTCCTCTCTCAAGTTCCCCTCCCCGCTTGGCCGGCTGAAGGCCCCTCCCTATGTGGAGGTAGTTTTAGTTGTAATATCATTTAATCCCCACCCCAAGATCCCCCTCCTGCGAGAGGTGTAGTATTGTAATCATTTGGGCAGGTCAAGCTACCCCGACGCGGCGTGTGGGGATCCACCCGCCTCCCCGCTCGCCCTCGTCTCCGAGCGGGACCGGTTTCTTCAAACCGATCGAGTAAGTGCTCCAAACGTTGCTCTAATTTGTGCTTGTTCTTTCAATATTAGTTCATAAACTCCGTTGGCCGTAAATGAGAGCCCAATCCTTAAGCTCATTTGCTATAAGTGATCACCGTGGGAAAAGAGTAGAACCCGTGCCCTCAGCATGACGTCGGCTCCCTTGAATTGGGCTGCCATTACCCTTGGGAATCAACTTAGGCCTTGCTGGCCCTCTACGAGCAAGGGCCCAGCCCACACAACCTCCACTTGGCATTGCCAAGTTACCCCGGGTCTTGGTGAGCATCGGGTGAGCGGTCGCCGACATCGGTCCATTTGATTGCGATTGTGCTTGTTTGTTTAAGTCCTTGGTTGTGTCACATCAATTTGTATCAGAGCAAGTTTTAGACTTGTCTCTACTAAGTCTAGTCCTTGGGTACATTTGCATTCATCAACATGGCTACCTCTCTTTGGTCACATTCATCCCACTCGACCCCCCATAAGGGACCGATCAACCCTCCATTTGACATAATCTCTTTTGAGGATCTCCTCTTCGATGGATCATGCTATAGTGCCTACCTAAAGTGGGAGGTCACCATGGAAAAACACTTTGAGAGAACTATGGTTTATGGACCCGCAAGAGTCCGCGTTGCCATGGGGCAATTTCGGGGTCAAGCCAAGCAAAAATGGTGGAACATAGTGGGCTTAAGGGACGTTAGGAAACAAGAAACCATTTCCTCATGGGATGATATGAAGAAAGAACTTAGAAAAATATACATCCCCAAATATTCCCACCCCTTCTACTCTAACACCCCTAGCCCGAGGTGCACTACCACTCCTCCATCCCCATCCGACCAACTTGATATCACCTTTAGGCCCCCTCTCCCACCACTCCCAACAAATCACTTCTCAACCATCATAACTACACTTCGCGACCAAGTCCTCTCCCTTAAGGCCCAAATAAACCAAGCATCCACCTCTACACCAAATCCCCTAAGGGTCCCCGCACTGCAACCAAAACCCCCTTCCACAATCCCTCACCAAACCCATACCCCACATCTCCCCTTGGTCCCCACCACTACCCCTCCATCATCCCCAAAAAGAGATACCCCCCTCAAAACCCATCAACCCAAATCTCGTCACCCAACCCACCTTCCACTTCCAACCCCAATCCTACCCCAACCTAGGCCTCCACTACTTCCACTCCCAAACCCCACCCTACCAATCCAAGTTTCCCTTTACCCTCCACCCCAGGAGCACCACACACCAACCCTCATCACCCCAAAAGATCCTCTCACCTCCTTGGCAGAAGAACTCATACTCGATTCAATAGTTGAGAACACTCTAAACCCACTCCCCACCTTGGAGGAAACCCAAGTCCAAGTTAAAAAAGAAACATCACACGATGGTCTTCCCCTTACATCACCCTCTCTAGTTGGGACCAAGCTCATCTTAGGAGAACCCCTTGTTAGTTGGCTAAAGGAGAGCCCAATAAGAGAGATCATAGACCACAATTTCCCACCCATGAAGAAAAACCATCCCATAGTGCCCATCTCCTCTTATCACACCATAATCCAAAACTCCTACCAAGTGGAAACCTTAGAGGACCTTCTCAAGGGCATAGCATGGCAATTAGAGATGACTAGCATGTTGACCCCTATGGTCGAACAACCTAGGAGCCTTAGCCTCCTACACCTATGCATAGGGTCTATCACCTCGGTTTGCACCATTGGTTGCTACACTAGCGACCTCCTTCTATTCCTCCCTACACCCGATGAGTCCAACCTTCTCCTCAATTTAGAGCTTCTTATCTCGGGTAGAAAGTCAAGCCCTCCACTCATGACATTGGCCCAACTATCATGGAGAAGGATGACTTAGCACCTTTTGAGGATCTTGAGGACATGGAGTTCCTCCCCCTAGGTAACCCATTTTATATCCATATGATCCATTCCAATGGGAGTCAAGAGACTCGTGTGACCCAAACACTTTATCCACCACCCACCTTTCCCTACACCAACTCACCATGTTTGACCCAATCCACTCCATCCTAGACCTGGGTTACACCTTGGGAGCCATGACCTTGGGCCACATATCCCTAGGTAATGAGGTTGTGCTCCACCCCATGATGACCACATTCTTAGATCCGTTCGATCCTTTCCAATGGGAGTTCAAAGGTTGTCCCACACCTATACACATGGAAGTCACCCTTAGGAAAAACATGCATGTGTCTAGGCTTACCACACCACTTGGCATGAACACCATGAGGGGTCCATTCATTCATACCACCCACATGTCAAGTAGAAAGTATGAGTGGCCCATATTCGGATGTATTGGTCCACCTTCATTTATCATGGGTCTTAAGCATGTCAAAAGCATCTACGGATGTCCGGGTCCCCCTACATTCATCACCACTTTGCATGATAGGTTCACCTACGGGTGCCTCGGCCCACCTAGGCCCACCAAAGTCTACATGACAATATTGCATGATAAGTCCACATATGGTTACCCCGGCCCTCCAAATTCCATCAAAGTCTTCTTGGCATCAAAGTATGATTGGTCTACTTTTGGTTGCCCAGGTCCACCCATCACCCCTAGAATGTCAGCATTCACAAAATTACATGAAAACCTTAACAAGCACATAAGCAAAAAGAATGAGACTCATAAAAGGCAAGCCAACTCTCATCGACGGCACCAAGAATTCCACGTGGGTAACTTTGTGATGGTGAGGACGAGGAGGCTCCCCCCGAGAGCCATCTCTAAGTTGAGGCATCATGGGGCTGGTCCCTTCTAGGTTTTGAGACGCCTTGGCACTAATGCCTATGAGTTAGATCTTCCCGAGGAGTATGGAGTAAGTCCCACATTCAATGTAGCCGACCTAGTGCCATATAAGGGGCCCCCGGTGGTACCCAGTGAGAATATTGAGCCTATTCCTCCTGTTGAGAGAGCACCCACCCGAGAGGAGAGATCACCAGCCAAGAGAGCCCAGCGTGAGCGCATTGAATGAATATTAAGTGAACATGTCACTACCACTAGGAGCAAGGTATACGAGCGCTATCTCGGAAGGTGGATGGATCGGTCTCGTTCGGAAGACTTATGGGCGATACCACTTCTACACCCTCCGAGGAGGGAAGGACTCTTACTCGACAGAGTCGAGTTCTCCGCACCCCGGTAGTATGATGGGGGCATCTCTCGCCCCATATATTTTCAAAGCCCCGATTGCCCGCCAGCATGGTTCCATTACATCCGTCACATTTTTCTAAGTCAATTCATGTAACTTTCATATTTTCTTTGAGTCATAATTATGTAATTTTCCTTTTATTTGAGTCTTGTACCTAGGTTAATGAGTCATTTACCTAGGTTAAGTGTCATTATGTTGATAGATTAGTTTATGGGCCCAAATCATTGGGCTTGGCCCAAGGGCACCCCCCCTTCCCTTGGTTATTTGTCATTGTGTTAAGAGTCAAGGTCTTTTGTAGAAATGTGGGTTGCCTATATATAGGACTCCATTTCCTCCATTTGAACTAATGAATCAATGAAGGAAAAACTTGCCATTTTGAGAGTTTACACTTCTTATCTAGTGGAGAGATTCCATTTTTTGGGTGAGAGACCCTAGGGGAGAGATTCCCCACCCATCCCTCTCTTAATCTCTCTTTTTCACTCCCCTTTCTCTCTCCTCCACACCCAATTTCAAAAATTTTCTCTCTCCTCCCTTCCCAACCACCACTCTCCCACCTACCCCCATTAAAGACCACTCCCCTTCCCCACACATCCCATTACTCCACCCCCTAGTCCCAAGAGAGCTTCCACCAATCCTAGCTCCACCTCCCAACCCCCAACTACCCCACCCACTTCCCCAAGCACCCTTCCCACTACCCAAAGCAGCCCTCCACATTCCCAAGGCACCTCTTCCCATCCCTAAGACCACCATTGACCACCCCACATTAAATGAAATTCAAACTCACATGCCCTCCACCCACTTGTGCCCCCCCACCTTCCTCCTTCTCCCTCCAAGCCCAAATTCGTAGCTCCTCCTCCCACCACCTGTTAGACCCCCTTCCAGACCCTATTCTTCCCCTCCCACACCTTGGAACACCCCCTCCTAGACCCCCTCACAGCCAGGGTTCTCCCCACACTCATCCACCTCAATTTCCCCTCACATATACCCCATTCCCCCCCACCATCTTCAACCTCCAATTTTCAGTTCGCTGCCAGCAGAAGAGTAGCAGTTTGCAGAGGTGACCCCGACCACATCCCAGAGAATCTGAAGGCCCAAGAGGTATCCACGGAAGCGTCTACCTGTCTTCTTCGGAAAGGCGGTGGTCTCGTCCCCTTCCGAGCTCCGAGCTGACCGGGAGATCCGTTCTCCTACAACTGCGCAGAGCTGCCCCTGCTGAGCACCTGAGCCATAGTAGAAGCTCTGCCACGACGAACCTTGGAAGATTCAGGCCACAAGTTCTCCGTAAAGTTGTTCCTCTTCCTGTCTACTTTCAGAATCAAGAAGTGGAACTTCTATCGACGTCCGTGGGCCATAGTTATCATTTTTCTCCCTCGGGTACGCGGTTCAACTTCCCACAGCCTGCACCGACCTGTCATCAGTGTTCAGAGTCCCCTGGTCTTCTCTGGCATCTTTTGGCTTCCCCGTCAGTTTTTCTGCGAAGAGGACTCGTCCACGATTCCAAAAACTCCAGCGGTGCTTGATTCTGGGTTCGAGAGCTGACGAGGCATCCTCTGTAACCTGCCGTTGGCCGCCAGAAGCTGCCAGTCCAAGAATCTGCCTCCCTGCTCGGGCCTCCACCCAGACCAGCGTTGGTGCGAGAAGAAATCAAAAAAATTTGGACAACTTTCCTGGCCTCCTACGAAGATTTTCCAGGTGGTTTCATCCCCAACAAAATTTGGCATCAGTCGCAGCAACCATTTCTTCGATCATCTGTCAACACCCACAGAACGTGGACAGAACCGACGACCTCCCATCTTCGGTGTTCCTCTCTCAAGTTCCCCTCCCCGCTTGGCCGGCTGAAGGCCCCTCCCTATGTGGACATAGTTTTAGTTGTAATATCACTTAACCCCCACCCCAAGATCCCCCTCCTACGAGAGGTGTAGTATTGTAATCATTTGGGCAGGTCAAGCTACCCCGACGCGGCGTGTGGGGATCCACCCGCCTCCCCGCTCGCCCTCGTCTCCGAGCGGGACCGGTTTCTTCAAACCGATCGAGTAAGTGCTCCAAACTTTGCTCTAATTTGTGCTTGTTCTTTCAATATTAGTTCATAAACTCCGCTGGCCGTAAATGAGAGCCCGATCCTTAAGCTCCTTTGCTATAAGTGATCACCGTGGGAAAAGAGTAGAACCTGTGCCCTCGGCACGACGTCGGCTCCCTTGAATTGGGCTGCCATTACCCTTGGGAATCAACTTAGGCCTTGCTGGACCTCTACCAGCAAGGGCCCAGCCCACACAACCTCCACTTGGCATTGCCAAGTTACCCCGGGTCTTGGTGAGCATCGGGTGAGCGGTCGTCGACATCGGTCCATTTGATTGCGATTGTGCTTGTTTGTTTAAGTCCTAGGTTGTGTCACATCAGACCTTCTAGACTTAGCGAAGTATGAGCATCGACCTTCTAGCCTCAGCGAAGTATGAGCATCGACCTTCTTGGTTTGTAACCCATACATGCACCGACCTTCTAGACCAAAATGCCATATGTGCGTTAACCTTAGAGTTTAATGAAGTGGAAGATACATCGACCTTATAAATCACAGATATGCACATGCACTGACCTTATAGACATATGTTGACATGTGCACCGACCTACCTATCTCAATGCATCAAAGCACAAACTGTTTCCAGCATCAAAACACCCATCAACAAAACACATCATCAAATCCAGAAAGAGACACAACATTCTCCCCCTTTTTGATGATGGCAACCCTTCTAAACATTGATGACAACATATGCAGATAGACTTCCTTAAAGTAGACAGATGGACACTTAGACATAAAAAATCTTCTCCCCCATGCTCTATTCCAATTCTCTCCCCCTTTTACTAATTGCCAAACCATCAAGGCATCAAATCTCTCCCCCTTTGCCATCAGCAAAAAAACAGTGAGATCAATTGAATTTATCTTGAAAGGAACAGAGATGACTAAAACAAAGGAAGAGAAGCACAAGAAAGATGATCTGACTGACAACCTGATTTATCTTTCTTTAAACAAGCATACATAGCTCAGAGTCTTTTAGTATAAGAGTTCATATAATGCATCCTTGATTAAAATTTGGTTTAAGGGTGATGAAAGTTAGAGTTTAGCAACTACACTTGTTTGAAGAGGTTCGTATTAGCTGTTAATAGCAATAAACCAAACATACATTGATCATGTCAGATAAAAAATCTAACTGCATCTTACTCATCCAAAATTCATTGAACTTCTTGGGAGTAACTAGACCATGTATTGAGGTTAAACAAATTTTACACAACTATGATATTTTACCTTAGGATTGCAACTGGATTTCTCTTTTATTTACCATCGTTTGAACAGTCAGGTATAATCCATTCTTTTTAACGTAAGGGTACACGTTGTTTAGACGCCAATACCCCTAGTTACTTAGTAGGATTTACCATTCTGTTTCATTAAGACTTGTCAGGTATAGTTTACACCTTTTTGCATACCCCCAGTGACTCAACGAAGCTAACCTTTCAGTTTTAATTTTGAACAGGGGTAATTAAAGCACTTCATGACATGGGTTCACCCTATTTCATTGATAGAGAACCTAGTTTCTCTGTGCATTCAGCCATTGCTCTGCCAGAAACATTTGACTCCTTATTTTAGCCTAGCTGCCCTTTGGTTTTACAGAAGATTTTGTTTAAAAACAATACACAAATCTAAGCTTCACAACAAAGAATTTCTGAGTATGTAGACTTTCAGATTCTGAGAGATTGAATCAGACACAATATGTAAAATATGGTTGAGAGCTATTAATTGTAATGAGAAACCTTTTTCATTAAGGTCAGCCTTTAGACTTTAAAGTTCATTAAGCTTAAACCATCAATTTATTCATGGTTCATTACTAATTCTTATAAGAGAAGATTTCTAATTTTAGTAGCTTAGAGTAATGAACTAATAATCAGTTTGTCATTTATTCAGAAAAAGAATTTCAAGATGTTTCAGGAATGTGATACCAGATATGAGAAGGAATTCTTAGATTTTTAGGTCAGGAATACTGTGAAAGGCAATGTGATACTAAGTGATATGTGACAAGTTGATGCCAAGAGTTGAGTAAGGAATCTGAGTTGACAAAAAAAATGTCAAGAACATCAACTTTTCTTTGATCAGAGACAGAGTAAGAACATTTTATTCTGAACTCCCCTTATCAAAATGCGCAATCGAATAGACTGCCCCTGTCTATATACATTATTGTGAAAGACTGCATTTGACATATGAGATGAAGACTGTAGCAACCCTGGTAAATTAAAGGACTAGAAAGTCTAAATAAATTAAAAATAATAATTAAACAAAGCCCAGACCTTGTACATGACCCTCTTATGTCCTAAAAAGTCTAACAAAAGAACTTATGGACACTACTATTGTATTATAATAAATTTAAGAATGACATGTTATTTTTAGGTAAGCATTTAATGCACAGCGTAATTTTAATTGAATTAAGAATCATTAAATCTCGAAGAAAATGTCAATTTATATTTTATTACTAATTTATAAAATTTGATATTTCACATTTATTACATTATTAGAAGGGAGAAGGATATATATATAAGATTTAATTACATTAAAGATATGTAAAAGATAAAAGAAAGAGCATATATGTAATTTTGATTCTTTAAAGAGCATTAAGAAAAGGCCAAAAACTCAATTGACGCCTCTTCGTACAGGCGTATCCAACGTGAAAGATGACTTAATGCAAGTCGTTATTTACAATTAGTAAAAGTCAAATAAAGTATATAGATAAGAGAGTGATAGAAATAATAGGGATATATATACAATATTAGTCCTTTGGGGGTTAAGGAGAAATGCCAAAATGCAATTGACGCCATTGATTTAGGCGTTGATTTCAAATGTGATGACTTAATAAAAGTCGTTATTTTATTCTAAAATGAATAGTGCTCATTTTTGAATTAAAGAAAATTGGAAAACTAATTATATGGAAAAATAGAGAAAAATGGAAACCTTGTACCCCTAAAATTTCCCTTATAGATCACATCAAGAAAAAAAAGATAAAAATCCAGAAAGATCATTACACCTTAAATTAACAAATATGGAAAGGTGAATGACGCCTCTGAGCAAGTCGTCATTTAATTTTGACGACTATGTATACAAGCGTCATTTATTGAAATAACGCCCCAACCTGTGACGTCATTTATAAACAGAACCGTTGGTGTTTGGTTCGAATAGGGATATTAGCTAGGAAGGTTTCTTGGTTAGGGAAGAATCCATACGTGGATATCTATGTTTAATAGGGATTCTACATAGAAATTTTAATCCTAATCGAACTCCTATAACCCACTAGGATTCCTTCTCCTATAAATACCCACCTTCTGTCGAGCTTCCTATTGACATTATTGATCAAAGACACCCTGCTACTGCGATTCATCTTCCCCTTGCTGCTAGCCTTTCTTCTATCACTAGAAGCAGAAGAACAAGCTACTTCTTCCTCCGAAGGCTACTCCTGCCGTGGTGTACGTGAAGAACGTGAAGTTCTTCATCTTTCCTTCTTCTTCCATGCTGCACGGAGGTTTGAAGGCTGTTGCCTTTCTTCACCATTGCTACTACTACTACTGTTGTCTCCAGCCGCTGAAGCTAGAGGAGCAAGCTGCTGCATCTTCTTCCTCTTCTTCATCCTGCCGTGATACGGGAAGATCGTTGGAGAATTCTTTATCTTTTCCTCTTCGGCTGCTGCAGTTGCTGCCTCTGTTTACACTAAAATAGAGTATCGTATCAAGGGTTACCACCTCCATTTTATTCATCAGTCATCAACCAAATCATCACCCAAGGTAGGTTTTCTCAAGACTTGGCAAAACCCTAAAATTCCTAGGTTAAAAACATGCATATAGGTCTGTAGGAGCTACATATTTCATTTCTGGATTGAGTTTTCTCTGTTTACTGCCTAAATGGAATTAATGACCCAATCTAGGGCGTTATTTTGATATGACGACGTGAAAACAGTCATCAACTAGCTAGTTAATTAATAAATCACACTTGTTCAAAATTTAATAACTATGAACTCCTACATGTAAACTAATGCATGACCATGTCCATAAATTCATGTTATTTTTCCCTCTCTGTTCATGTCATTTGTTTCTTGATCGGACATATTTTATAAAGCCTGTGTCTGTGATTGTACCTATTAGGTACAAATCAGATGACAGGAATTAGCTACCTTGACTAAGTCGTTATTTGAATGGACGCCCCTACACATAGGCGTCAGGTTCGTGATAAATAATGAAAATGGAAACGTACATAAATTCCTGGACTTGATAATTGACGACGTGTATACTGCCCTTAAATTTGATATATGACGCCCCTGACTAGGGCGTTGTTTACGAAATTGAAGCCTTAATGTAAGACGTCATTTATATAATATCTAAAATTTTAGAATGTTTATAGATTTTAATATTAACAAGACCTGGATATAACGATTGCGTGAACAGTCGTCATTTACTGAACTGACGACCCTGCCAAGGGCGCCAATTCATAAAATGAAGACTTAAGCCCAGACGCCAATTGACTGATTTCCTGATTTCGTGGCTTTTGTAACCCTTTTTACGGTGGGTTACTTATTAGGCACCATATTCCATTCGTGAATATAGTCCCATGTTTCACGTTGATTTATCGATTACCCACTATTTCTCGGTGATAGACGAACTCTCCATAGGACATTCCGTTCCTTTGGACAAGTGACTTTATCATAGAGACCTCTGTAAGACTCCGCTAGCCTTGGATTCCCTCGAGGCAGCCGAGCTGGTTGTACCCTTAAAACTTATGTCACTATTTGATTACCATGTCACTCTAAAGAAACTTGGTATACCGGCCCTCATGACTTACTTAGAGGATGTCATGAGAATACTCTAAATTAATGGAATGAGAAACCATGCCATTAGTGTTCTTATGAATTAGGTGCCATACTTGTGGACCTCAATTCTATCTAGCTTATCATGTCCAAGAACGAGCGACCATCGCTATATGAGCGCTTATTCTTATTATCATGGCACCCAATTAGGGAGTCGATTCCACCTAGTTTTATCGTTAATTATGATTGTACCGTTATTGTTCATGTTCAATCCTTGAAATTCTATTCCACAAGATCTACCTTAAAGTCCCTACAAGCTTATTCCATTGAAACTCTATATTGGCTATAACCATAGTGGATGTCGAAAAATACACGATCAATGCCTGCGCATATAAGGGCCCGATCTGGTCCTGGGAGGAGCACCCGAAAGTACTAGTGCCCATGGGAGTTGTAATGATCATGGTGTGGCATTGCACCGAAGTGTATGACTAGCTTGATTAGACATTCCACAATCTCACACTCGACTTGACACGACATGACTTGCGTGACCCGGAAAGGGTCTTTATATACTTGCTTGAAACGTGATAGCCAATTCCCGACGTGACATGATGAATATACTTACTTGAATTTCTTGACATTTATTGATATAATTTCTTGAAAGACATGCTAGTTCACTCAATTATCTCTTGTTATACTCTCTCTCTCTCTCTTGTCGTTTTACGCAAACATGCATAGCTTTATTGCATTCATGTACCATGTAATTTACTTAAAGCAAGCTAGCTCTTGAGATATAATTCCTATTGAACGTTCGCTCATTCAGTGTTTTCCCCTATTTTTTAGGTAAGTCCGATGACGAGACTCAATCGGATGGGGAAGGTCAAGAGTGAAGAGATTAGAGCTACTCCATCCATCCAAGCGTCACTAGTCTTATCTTTCTAATTTTTTTTGAGTCAATCATTGTACTTTTTCCTTTTATTGAGTCTTAGCATTTTCATTTGTAATAGAAGTACTTTGAGGTTGTGATTGAATAAAGGATTGGGTTATCTTTACTTTTGTGCACTAAATCTTTGTGTTGAATACACTAACGCTCTGATTGACATGATCGATATAAACTCGTCACGCATCTCCGGGTTCCTTCCACGCTCGGGGCGTGACAGTTTTTGTGGTATCAGAGCCTAGGATATTCAATTCCTAGGAAACCTAAGTCCAAGGATAGGTTTAAAACCTTTAACCGGTGAGATTGGGTAGAACCAAGGGTTAAGTTAACTTAGAATCAAAACGTTTGAACATAATCACATATTAATATAGTTATTGTAATTGTAGGACAATGGCTGCCGAACGTGCCCAATGGCGCAACATGCAACGCACTCTGCAAGGCATGACCCAGGCACTTAAACAGGTGGCACAAGGAGGTGCACATCGTGGAGCAGGAAATCTCCACCAAAGTTTCAAGAACATGAACCCTCCTAAGTTCATGGGATCCACTGATCCGGATGACGCCGAGCACTGGATCCGGGAGACCGAACGTATCTTTCGAGTTATGCAATGCACGGACCAAGAGAGGGTCTTGTTAGCAACGTTTCAATTGGAAAGGAATGCTCGCTGCTGGTGGGAGTCGGTAGTAGCCACATTAGATCAAGGACAAGTTACTTGGGAGGAGTTTGTTGAACATTTCAACAATAAATATTTTTCAGATCGAGTCCAGGAGAAGAAGGCCGCCGAGTTCGCCGCACTTAAACAACGATCTTTGTCCGTGGCTGAGTATGAGACATAATTTTCCAGGTTATCTCGATATGCTAAACATCTAATTAGTACCGAGAAGATGAAAGCTAGGAGATTCCTAAATGGGCTCAGACCCCAATATATCACACAACTGGCGCCGATGGACATACAGGTCTATTCGGAGATGGTACGCCAAGCTCAGTTACTAGAAGATGCCACAGAGCTATCTGATAGGATCCGTGGGAAGGATAAGAAGGAACATGTCACTAGTTCGGGTTCCTTGAAACCCAATTTCAAGAAGAGGCCGAGTAGTGGAGGTACTCCCTCCCAAGAGCAAAAGTTCAAGAAGACCAAACCTTTCTCCATCACCACTACACCTACTAAGGTGGGTATGTAAGCATTGTGATAAGGCCGGGCACAAGGCCGAAAAATGTTGGAGAAAACTAGGAGCTTGTCTCCGTTGTGGGAGCCGTGATCATCAGATTTCTGACTGTCCCCTACTCAATGATCAAGTTGGTGACGGAAAGCGCCCGGTGACAAAGAATGCACGTCTCTAAGCTATTAAGGAGATAGAACAAGATGAAGGCGGACTAGTGGAAGGTACATTGAAAGTTTGTTCCAAGTCTGCATATGTCTTATTTGATACTGGTGCCTCGCATTCTTTTATTTCTAAGAAGTTTGCTAATCCATTACTCATGGAACCGGAATGGATGAAATTAGTTCTTTCAACTCCTCTCGGAAGCGAAGTTGACCTTACTCACCATTATCAAAACTGTGAAGTCTTGGTAAAGGGAAGAAATCTTCCTATCGACCTCATATGTTTAGACCTAACGGAATATGATGTCATATTGGGAGCGGATTGGTTATCCAAGTATCAGGCAACTGTGGATTGCCATAATAGCAAAGTTACTTTCAAAGACTTTTCGGAACTGGTCTATACTAGCCCTAAGAGTCGGAGCAAGTCGTCTCTTATTTCGGCTCTCCGAGCTAGCAAGCTAATAAGGAAAGGATGTGTATCCTTCCTTGCGTTTGTCACTATTAAGGAGACTAAGATAGAAGACATCCCTGTTGTGCAAGAATTTCTGGATGTGTTTCCGGAAGATTTGCCTGGATTACCTCCACAAAGAGAAGTGGCCTTCACCATCGATTTGGTCCCTGGTGCTGGTCCAGTTTCTAAGGCACCTTATAGGATGTCCCCTACCGAACTCAAGGAGCTGAAGGAGCAATTGATGGAACTTCTTAAGAAGGGTTTTATCAGACTAAGCACTTCCCCGTGGGGAGCACCTGTGCTATTTGTAAAGAAGAAGGATGGATCCATGAGGTTATGCATCGACTATCGACAGTTGAATCATCTCATTATCAAGAACAAGTATCCACTGTCGAGAATCGATGAGTTATTTGATCAAATATCTGGATCCAAGTATTTCTCAAAGATCGATCTAAGGTCGGGATATCACCAACTAAGGATCAAGGATGAGGACATTTATAAGACCGCGTTCAGAAGCAGGTATGGGCACTATGAGTTTGTTGTTATGCCTTTTGGACTAACAAATGTCCCTGCTGCCTTTATGTAGTTAATGAATAGTATATTCAGGCCTCATCTAGATCAGTTCGTGGTGGTTTTCATTGATGATATATTGATCTATTCAAGGACTAAGGAAGAGCATGAAGAGTATTTGAGGATTGCATTGCAGATATTGAGGATGAATCAGTTATATGCAAAGCTCAGTAAATGTGAATTCTGGTTAGAAGAAGTATCTTTCTTGGGTCATGTTATATCGAAGGACGGTTTATCCGTAGATCCATCAAAGGTTGAAGCTGTATAGAATTGGGAAAGACCGACCAACGTTAGCGAGATCTGAAGTTTTCTGGGTCTTGCAGGTTATTATCGGCGATTCATTAAGGATTTCTCCAAGATAGCCGTACCACTCACAAGGCTAACTCGCATGGAGATCCGTTATGAATGGAGCGAGGAATGTGAAAGAAGCTTTCAAGCTCTTAAAGATCACCTAACTATTGCCCCGATCTTAGCTTTACCAATTGAAGGCATGAAATTTGAAGTATACACCGATGCATCTGGCATTGGCCTCGGATGTATTTTAATGCAACAAGGGAAAGTTATAGCCTACTCTTCTCGCCAATTGAAGAAGCACGAGGAGAACTACCCAGTCCATGACTTAGAATTGGCAGCGGTAGTGTTTGCACTGAAGATATGGAGACATTACCTATACGGAGTGCAGTTTACTATATACTCTGACCATAAAAGTCTTAAGTATCTCTTCTCACAGAAGGAATTGAATATGAGGCAAAGACGTTGGCTAGAATATCTCATGGACTTCGACTTCACTATACAATATCATCCTGGAAAGGGTAATCCTGTAGCCGATGCCCTCAATCGAAAGCCGAGAGCACTATTAGCCAATTGTATGATTCAGGAGTGGAAGTTGCTAGAATAATTCTCTAAACTTAATATAAGCATAGACAAGGACAGTAGGTGTGTCACATTATCTCATATGAGTATACAGCCAGACTTGCTATCCGAAATACAAGGACTTCAAGATAGTGACCCCGTACTAGTGAAAATCAAAGGCAAGATTGGAGAGCAATCAGGATTCAAGATAGCTTTGGATGAAGGATTATTGTTCAGAGATAGAACTTGTATACCAGATTATCAGAACTAAAGAAGAAGATTTTAGATGAAGCTCACAGATCAAGGTACACAATTCATCCAGGGTCAACTAAGATGTACCAAGATTTGAAAAGGACCTTCTGGTGGCCCAATATGAAAAGAGAAGTAGCAGACTTTGTGTCTCGCTGTCTCACATGCCAACAAGTCAAGGCAGAACACCAAAAGCCTACCAGTAAGTTACATCCTCTAGATATTCCCAAATGGAAGTGGGAGGATATCGGTATGGACTTCATTATGGGTCTGTCTAAATCAAAAGGTGGACATGATGGAATATGGGTTATCATCGACCGATTGACCAAATTGGCACACTTCTTGCCAATCAAAAGTCGATGGTCAGTTGATGTTATTGCTACTTTGTACATCAAGGAGATAGTCAGACAACATGGCGTTCCTGTCTCAATCGTGTCTGACAGAGACCCTCATTTTACTTCTCACTTTTGGAAGGGTCTACAACATTCGCTGGGGATGAGACTTAACTTTAGTACAACTTTTCATCCTCAAACGGATGGTCAGACCGAGAGAACCAATCAGGTAGTTGAAGATATGCTCAGAGCTTGCATCATTGATTTTGGTGGAAGCTGGCATGATCACTTGCCTTTGGTTGAATTTGCATACAATAACAGCTACCAGGCAAGTATACAAATGGCACCTTTCGAAGCTTTATACGGAAGGAGTTGCCGATCGCCTTTGTGCTGGGACGAAGTTGGCGAAAAATAACTATTAGGTCTAGACATGGTAAGGGATACCACTGAAAAGATTCAGTTGATTAGAGAAAGACTTCAAGTTGCTCAGTCTAGACAAAAGGCTTATGCTGACACAAGAAGAAGAGATCTCGAATTCCAAGTCGGAGATCACGTATTTCTCAAGATATCACCTGGACGTGGAATAAGCAGATTTGGTGTTAAGGGCAAGCTTACACCAAGGTTTATGGGACCTTTCGAGATACTAGAAAGAGTTGGCGAGGTTGCTTACCGTGTCGCCTTGCCCCCTCAATTGTCCGAAGTTCATAATGTATTCCACATATCTATGTTGAAGAAGTATGTGCACGATCCGTCACATATCATTGATCATGGAGACCTGGTGATTCAAAGGGATCTCACTTATGAACAAAAGCCCATGAAGATCCTCGATCGCGAGGTACGACATTAAGGAGCGAAGTTATTCCCATGGTCAAGGTGCAATGGAGTAAAAGTTCAGAACATGAAGCCACATGGGAGACCGAGGAGTCTATGAGGAAACGATTCCCAGAATTATTCTAAAAAGGCATGTACTCTACACTCTCCACGTCTATATACGATTGAATTTGGGGACCAAATTCTTTTAAGTGGGGGAGGGTGTAGCAACCCTGGTAAATTAAAGGACTAGAAAGTCTAAATAAATTAAAAACAATAATTAAACAAGGCCCAGACCTTGTACATGACCCTCTTACGTCCTAAAAAGTCTAACAAAAGAACTTATGGACACTACTATTGTATTATAATAAATTTAAGAATGACATGTTATTTTTAGGTAAGCATTTAATGTACAACGTAATTTTAATTGAATTAAGAATCATTAAATCTCGAAGAAAATGTCAATTTATATTTTATTACTAATTTAGAAAATTTGATATTCCACCTTTATTACATTATTAGAAGGGAGAAGGATATATATATATATATATATATAAGATTTAATTACATTAAAGATATGTAAAAGATAAAAGAATGAGCATATATGCAATTTTGGTTCTCTCAAGAGCATTAAGAAAAGGCCAAAAACTCAATTGACGCCTCTTTGTATAGGCGTATCCAACGTGAAAGATGACTTAATGCAAGTCGTTATTTACAATTAACAAAAGTCAAATAAAGTATATAGATAAGAGAGTGATAGAAATAATAGGGATATATACAATATTAGTCCTTTGGAGGTTAAGGAGAAATGCCAAAATGCAATTGACGCAATTGATTTAGGCGTTGATTTCAAATGTGACGACTTAATAAAAGTCGTTATTTTATTCTAAAATGAATAGTGCCCATTTTTGAATTAAAAAATTTAGAAAACTAATTATATGGAAAAATAGAGAAAAATGGAAAACTTGTACCCCTAAAATTTCCCATATAGATCACATCAAGAAAAATAAGATAAAAATTCAGAAAGATCGTTACACCTTAAATTAACAAATAGGGAAAGGTGAATGACGCCTCTGAGCAAGTCGTCATTTAATTTTGACGACTGTGTATACAAACGTCATTTATTGAAATAACTCCCCAACCTGTGGCGATTCTACATAGGAAATTTTAATCCTAATCGAACTCCTATAACCCACTAGGATTCCTTCTCTTATAAATACCCACCTTCCGTCGAGCTTCCTGTTGACATTATTGATCAAAGACACCCTGCTACTGCGATTCATCTTCCCCTTGCTGCTAGCCTTTCTTCTATCACCAGAAGCAGAAGAACAAGCTGCTTCTTCCTTCGAAGGCTGCTCCTGCCGTGGTGTACGTGAAGAACATGAAGTTCTTCATCTTTCCTTCTTATTCCTTGCTGCACGGAGGTTTGAAGGCCGTTGCCTTTCTTCACCGTTGCTGCTACTGCTGCTGTTGCCTCCAACTGCTGAAGCTAGAGGAGCAAGCTGTTGCATCTTCTTCCTCTTCTTCATCCTGCCGTGATACGGGAAGATCGTGGGAGAATTCTTTATCTTTTCCTCTTCGGCTGCTGCAGTTACTGCCTCTATTTACACTAAAACAGAGTATCATATCAAGGGTTACCACCTCCATTTTATTCATCAGTCATCAACCAAATCATCACCCAAGGTAGGTTTTCTCAAGACTTGGCAAAACCCTGAAATTCCTAGGTTAAAAACATGCATATAGGTCTGTAGGAGCTACATATTTTGTTTCTGGATTGAGTTTTCTCTGTTTACTGCCTAAATGGAATTAACGACCCAATCTAGGGCGTTATTTTGATATGACGACGTGAAAATAGTCGTCAACTAGCTAGTTAATTAATAAATCACACTTGTTCAAAATTTAATAACTATGAACTCCTACATGTAAACTAATGCATGACCATTTCCATAAATTCCTGCTATTTTTCCCTCTCTGTTCATGTCATTTGTTTCTTGAACGGACATATTTATAAAGCCCGTGTCTGTGATTGTACCTGTTAGGTACAAATCAGATGACAGGAATTAGCGACCCTGACTAAGTCGTTATTTGAATGGACGCCCCTACACATCGGCGTCAGATTCGTGATAAATAATGAAAATGGAAACGTACATAAATTCTTGGACTTGATAATTGACGACATGTATACTGCCCTTAAATTTGATATATGACGCCCCTGACTATGGCGTTGTTTACGAAATTGAAGCCTTAATGTAAGGCGTCATTTATATAATATATGAAAATTTAGAATATTTATAGATTTTAATATTAACAAGACCTGGATATAATGACTGCGTGAACAGTCGTCATTTACGGAACTGACGACCCTGCCAAGGGCGCCAATTCATAAAATGAAGACTTAAGCCAAGACACCAATTGACTGATTTCCTGATTTCGTGGCTTTTGTAACCCTTTTTACGGTGGGTTACTTATTAGGCACTATATTCCATTCCATGAATATAGTCCCATGTTTCACGTTGATTTATCGATTATCCACTATTTCTCGGTGATAGACGAACTCTCCATAGGACATTCCGTTCCTTTGGATCAGTGACTTTATCATAGAGACCTCCGTAAGGCTTCGCTAGCCTTGGATTCCCTCGAGGCAGCCGAGCTGGTTGTACCCTTAAAACCTATGTCACTATTTGATTACCGTGTAGCTCTAAAGAAACATGGTATACGGGCCCTCATGACTTACTAAGAGGATGTCATGAGAATACTCTAAATTAATGGAATGAGAAACCATGCCATTAGTGTTCTTATGAATTAGGTGCCATACTTGTGGACCTCAATTCTGTCTAGCTTATCATGTCCAAGAACGAGCGACCATCGCTATATGAGTGCTTATTGTTATTATCATGGCACCCAATTAGGGAGCCGATTCCACCTAGTTTTATCGTTAATCGTGATTGTACCGCTATTGTTCATGTTCAATCCTTGAAATTCTATTCCACAAGATCTACCTTAAAGTCCCTACAAGCTTATTCCATTGAAACTCTATATTGGCTATAACCATAGTGGATGTCGAAAAATACACGATCAATGCCTGCGCATATAAGGGCCCGATCTGGTCCTGGGAGGAGCACCCGAAAGTACTAGTGCCCATGGGAGTTGTAATGATCACGGTGTGGCATTGCACCGAAGTGCATGACTAGCTTGATTAGACATTCCACAATCTCACACTCGACTTGACATGACATGACTTGCGTGAACCGGAAAGGATATTTATATACTTGCTTGAAACGTGATAGCCAATTCCCGACGTGACATGATGAATATACTTGCTTGAATTTCTTGACATTTATTGATATAATTTCTTGAAAGACATGCTAGTTCACTCAATTATCTCTTGTTATTCTCTCTCTCTCTCTTGTCGTTTTACGCAAACATGCATAGCTTTATTGCATTCATGTAACATGTAATTTACTTAAAGCAAGCTAGCTCTTGAGATATAATTCCTACTCAGCGTTCGCTCATTCAGTGTTTTTCCCTATTTTTCAGGTAAGTCCGATGACGAGACTCAATCGGATGGGGAAGGTCAAGAGTGAAGAGATTAGAGCTACTCCATCCATCCAAGCGTCACTAGTCTTATCTTTCTATTTTTTTTGAGTCAATCATTGTACTTTTTCCTTTTATTGAGTCTTAGCATTTTCATTTGTAATAGAAGTACTTTGAGGTTGTGATTGAATAAAGGATTGTGTTATCTTTACTTTTGCACACTCTATCTTTGTGTTGAATACACTAACGCTCTGATTGACATGATCGATATAAACTCGTCTCGCATCTCCGGGTTCCTTCCACGCTCGGGGCGTGACAAAGACACAATCAAATGTTCTTGACTCAGGGTACCTGGCGAAGGACTAGCCTCTACGCATAGCATGGGTTTCTAGATAGAAGAGATCTGTCCTTCTCCCAACTTTCTATTTGATATACCTCTGAGATCAAGATGTACAGAATGCAATGTATGCAATGACACAACATACATACAAAATCTAGTGACATTCTGAATCATGTGTGTATGGCAAAATAGCAAGGAGGGCATTTATTTAAAGCAAGAAAAAAAATGAAAAGTCAAACATCATGCAGATATTTACATAAGCCTAGTTCTATTCTCAAAATTTTAAATCTTTCATTTCCAAGGGGCTTAGTAAATATATCAGCAATTTGTTTTTTAGATTCAACAAAATTATGCACATTTCATATCAATCAAAAGTCGATGGTCTGTGGATATTCTAGCAGTATTATACATAAAAGAAATTGTCAAATTACATGGTGTCCCTGTCACTATTATATCTGATAGAGATCCTTGATTCACATCACAGTTTTGGAAGGGTCTACAATACTCAATAGGGACCAGACTGAACTTTAGCACGGCATTCCATCCACAAATGGATGGTCAAAATAAAAGAATAAATCAAGTGGCAGAAGATATGCTCAGGGCTTGTGCTATTGACTTTGGAGGGAGTTGGCATGATCACTTGTCTCTGGTAGAATTTGCATATAACAACAGTTATCAAGGCAGCATACAGATGGCACTTTTTGAAGCTTTATATGGAAAAAGCTGTAGATCACTGATATGCTGGAATGAAATAGGGGAAAGGCAAATTCTAGGCCCCGACATTATCGGGGATTCTTCAGAGAAAATTAAGCTTATTCGAGAAAGATTGCAGATTGCACAAGATAGGTAAAAATGTTATGCTGATAATCGAAGGCGCGACTTGGAGTTTCAAGTAGGAGATCATGTGTATCTGAAGGTTTCTCCAAGTCGAGGTATTCGAAGATTTGGTATTAAGGGAAAACTTACTCCAAAATTTATTGGTCCTTTTGAAATTCTTGAAAGAGTTGGTGAAGTAGCTTATCGGATTGCTTTATCTCCACAATTATCTGAAATTCATAATGTATTTCACGTCTCGATGCTCAAGAAGTATGTACCTGATCCTTTCCATGTCATCACTTACGATAATCTGGAGATTCAGAAGGATATGCCATACGAGCAGACACCAATAAAGATTCTGGAACGAGAAGTGCGTCAACTAAGGAATAAAACTATTCCTATGGTCAAAATTCAATGGAAGAAATCATGGCCGTCCAAAACAACTTGGGAAACGGAAGAAGCCATGCGGAAAAGATTCCCAAAATTATTCAATTGTAAGTACACTCTCCATCTAATCCATGTATTAATTTTGGGGATCAAATTCTTTTAAGTGGGGGAGGGTGTAATGACCCAGAATATTTATATTATTTCAGAAATTATTTTTTGGAATTTATTAGAAATTCATTAAGGCCCAATTATGGTAAACGATTAATCTAGCCTCTTTAATTGAAGCCCAAAAGGCTTAAGGACCAAGTCCATTAAGTTTGGCCCATATTCTAGAAGGTTATTTAGCATATTCATGAATTTTAAGGATAAATATCCTTTTATAGATAATTATGTGGATAAAACAAATAAAAAGAATTTGAATTAAGTGGAATTCTGCGCACAGTGGCTGTAGCGGTCTATCGTGCGACAACCACAGGAATGTAACCCACCAAGAGTCGACTGTCACGCTCTGTCAGTTCTGTGAATGGAAGAAAGAGAAAAAAGATTAGATTTTTACTAGTCTATCTCTTAGGGATCGAGATGGGAGGACTAGTAAATATGTTAAGGACTCTCAGAAGTCTATATAAGCTTTAACAAGAACACTAGAATCGATCTAATCCATAAAACCCTAGTTAGAACCAATAAATAGACCATAGTTTTGACCTGCACGACCCCTACATTGGCTCGTGTGGAACTAAGGTAAGGAGATAGTATTTCGGGTAAGTTCTTTAGAACTTTTTATTCCTTATACATAGGACTAATTTTCCTCAAAATTTTGTGCTAGGAGGTCGACTACACAAGGAGCTAGAACCTTGCAAAGTTGCTGGTTCGACCATACCGACCCAGGAATCTGAGCGAAAGTCTGCTGAAGATCAGGAGATTAGAACGCCTAAATGAGGTATTTAGAGTCTGATTCTTTAGAACTTTTGATTCCCCATAGCTTCATCTTATTACCCTCCAAATTTCAAGTCTTTAGGTCAAGAGATTTAGGAGTTAGAGCGACGTGAAGTTGCTGAAAACTCATAGGAAGGGAAGAACTAGGGCATGTCTTGCAGTCCCAAATTGGAAGTTGAAAGCCCAGGAAAGAGGTAGGTTATCTCATGAATGGCAAGAATATCATTATAAGAGTAAAAACCCTCTTGTTTTGCTCGATTTTATGCTTTATATGTGAAGAATTTCATGTTTTAATAGGACTTATGCACTTGTATATTGCATATTCTTAGCCCTAACTAAGTTAAAAAGGAACCTTCTTGTCAATTCACAGAAAACCCATGCATACTGTTAGTTTAACCTTCGTTCTATCATGTGGAAGTTTATATATGATTTTCAAACATGATGTGAGTTAAAACCTTAGAATCTTCCTATTCTATTTACTATTTGCAGTGCTCTGACGAATTATAGATCGACCGCCATAGTCGTCTAGCGGTCTTACGATAAGCCGTCACATGCTTTGTAAGACTTACATTTTCATATGAACTTTGACGGACCACGAGCAGAGCATCACAACATTCTGACGACTCCACGATAAACCGTCACATCACTATGATGCACCAGACTTAGACCGTCAGAGTCTGTGTTCTGTCAACCTGAGACAGGATTGACATCTGTCCAAATAACTTATGTATGTAAGCCTAGTTAGCAATATTTTAACCTGTTTTCATGACTCAGAGTTTGTTTACTGTTTCATGATCCTAAATGTGTGGTTGTGAGTACTTAAACCTATTTTTAAGCATATGCTAGTTTCAAGCCAAGATCTTATATTTTGTATTAAATCCATGATTTCAAAGTTATATTGGTGAGATTTTAAACGTTGATTTATCACTGTTTCACTCTTTTCTCATCATTATAGAGTCAATTTCTCTAAGTATATGGCATATATTCCGGTATATGACCATTAGTTCACACTGTTTACACAAAAGGAACATATTCTTGAACTTGAGGACCTCTATATTGGATATTCCTTCCAATGGACTAAGAAATCTTGTTTCAAGGCCTCCGTAATTCTCCACGAGCTTGGGATTCTCTCTAGGACGCCGAGTTGGTTGTACCATTAAAGCCTAATTGTTTAGAAAGCACTATCAAAGTTTTCTGGTTCTGGTTATGTAACGGATCACTACTAGACCGTTAAGGCACAGTAACGGTCCAATATCCGACTGTCACATTATCTGAGTCCATACCGATTTCTTCTGGATTCAGCTGTTCTAACGGCCCAATACTAGACCGTTATATACGTGTAACGGCCTAGAAATAGACCGTCACATCCAGTTAACCCAAGGTTGTAACCCAAGGGTTGATATTCCAAAGTTCCTAGATGGATTATTGATGATCTAAGACTCGTCATAATTGCTCAAGATACTTAATTTTAATTTATGGAAGATACAGAATATACTGTTATGCTGTCAAAATTGTTCCCTGAGCATAACATTGTTTTAAGTCATTCTTGATCTCTCATATTCTTAATTGAAGCATTCGTTCTCTTGAATTATTATGAACTTATTGAACTTGTTAGATTATTGGCCATATTTTATTGCTTGAAACGTGAAAGTAGCTTGATTTATACTTGAAGATGCGGATCAAGCACTGATTGTGTTCAAGGCTCTATGCTAGTCCCCTCGGCTGATTGCTGGAAATATACTATTGTAAATCATGGGGTATAATACTACTGGCGTCGTATTATGCTGGGAGTATTTTTTCTATAAATAAGTGAAGATCCATGGCTCGTGAAGTGAAAATCCACGACACAATATATACACGTACATGTCTTTCTAGCTTGTTACATGATATTCCACAGAAATTCATGAAGTACTTACTACTATGTGAAGAGTACATTCTTGATTGTTACATGACTTTCTAGTACATTCTTGTTCATGAAAGGTCATATCATGTTCTTGATACATTCTTGCTAATTCATACTTGTTCATTCTATCTTACGTGATCGTCTTGTTACTTTGGTTATTTACATATGATTGATCGCATTCGCATGATTCTACCTTATTCTTTAGAGATAAAGTGACAATCACTTTAATAGTGCCTTCACGTTGATGGGAAGATACCTACTGGGCAAGTGTGCTCATTACCTATTTTCTAATCTTTTCAGGAGATGGAAGTGATTCGAATTCGGATTCGAGTTATACCAGTAGCGGGTCCGAGAGCGAATGAAAGTCGTATCAAAATGAGAGTGAAGACATAGGAAAGTCAATCTTGTTTAGATCGAGTCTTTGTAATTTTACTTTTTTTTGAGTCTAATGGATTGGAAAAGGTTGAAAAGTTATTGTATTCGGATTGTTTTGATTATTAATGAAATAAAGTTGGTGTTTGAGTAAATTATTGTGCAATTATATTTTTATGTGTGATTATCTTGCGCTCTGATTGTTCTTGCTTACAAAAGGCTTACCATGCCGGCTGTTCACGATTCCCCGAGTTAGTCTTCCGCTGTAATAAAGGCTCGGGACGTGACAGTTAAGTTGGTATGATGGCCTTAGTCTCAGGACTTAGGGAAAAGAGGTACGTCATAGGATAAGTCCAAGGCTTAAGGACCCATACATATGAACGAAGGAAGAAATTTCCTCACCCATGCGAGAATTTGGTAGAGCCCGGGATAAGATAGTTAATTAGTTTTAATATTTATCTCTTTTTAATTCCATGAGAATTAACAAATTGTTATTTCTCTAAGGTACCCTTCAAATTTGTTCCTGTCCCGCATTTGTGCTATTTAATACTAGTGCCTCTCATTCTTTTATCTCCACTACTTTTGTAAAAATAATACCAATTGCATCAGTTCCCCTACCTTCAGATCTTGCTATTACCACCCCCTTAGGTTCTGGAACAAAGCTTACCGAGTATTATCTGATAGTGAGGTAATAATAGAAGGTCACAATCTCCCCGCAAACTTAGTATGCCTTGACATGAAAGGTTATGATGCCATCTTAGGGGTAGATTGTCTTATAGATCGTGATGCTGATATTAACTGCCGAAATAGGATTATATCCTTTCGAAAACCCGGTCTTCCTTTCTTTCCTTGGCATCAAGTATAGGAAACACCCCACTATCATATCCTCTCTTCATGCTTGCAAACTTATCTCGCAAGGATGTGAAGCTTTTCTTGCTTCTGTCATTGTTGCCGAGTCCAAGGAAATTATCATAGCAGACATCCCTATTGTAAATGAGTTCCCTGATGTGTTCCTATCCGAATTACTCAGTTTACCACCCAAGAGGGAAGTAAACTTTACTATTGAACTCATTCTAGGAGCAACACCTGTTTCTATAACCCCTTACAGGATGTCCCCCATGGAGCTTAAGGAATTAAAAAGGTAGTTGCAGGAACTACTAGACAAGGGTTTCATCAGACCTAGCACATCCCCCTGGGGTGCGCCAGTTCTTTTTGTCAAGAAGAAGGATGGCTCTCTCAGGCTATGCATAGACTACCGGCGACTGAATCAACTTACAATCAAAAACAAGTATCCGTTGTCGTGTATTGATGAGCTCTTTGATCAGCTTTCAGGAGCAGAGTATTTCTCCAAGATTGAGCTCAGATCAGGTTATCATCAGCTTAGAATTAAAGAAGAAGACATTTATAAATCAGCTTTTCGAAGTCGTTATGACCACTATGAATTCGTGGTGATGCCGTTCGGGTTAACAAATGCCCCAGCAGCATTTATGCAACTTATGAACAATGTTTTCCAACCATATCTGGACCAGTTCATCGTCATCTTCATCGATGACATCCTGGTATATTCCAAGATAAAAGAGGAACATGAAGAACATCTGAGGATAGCTTTGCAAACACTTAGAGAACATAAATTTTATGCCAAGCTTAACAAGTGTGAGTTCTGGCTCAAGGAAGTTTCATTCCTAGGCCACATTATTTCAAAAGAAGGTATCACTGTAGATCCTTCTAAAGTAGAAGCTGTCAGAAACTGGAGCCGGCCAACGACTGTATCAGAAGTAAGGAGCTTTCTGGGCCTAGCTGGTTATTATAGGAGATTCATTAAAGACTTCTCAAAAATTACTGTTCCTTTAACTAGACTCACAAGAAAAGAAAATCCTTTTGTCTGGTCAGAGGAATGTGAAGAGAGTTTTCAAACTCTTAAGAACCATCTTACTACAGCTCCTACTCTATCACTATCGATGGAAGGTGGTGGATTTGAAGTATATATGGATGCGTCTGGCATTGGCTTAGGGTGCGTCCTCATGCAAAATGGAAAAATAATATGTTATTCTTTAAGACAATTGAAACGTCATGAAGAGAATTACCCTGCACATGATTTGGAATTGGCTGCTGTCATTTTCGCCTTAAAAATTTGGCGTCATTATCTCTATGGAGAAAAGTTCACGGTCTACTCGGACCACAAAAGCTTGAAATACTTATTCTCTCAAAAGGAACTAAATATGAGGCAGAGGAGATGGTTAGAATATCTCAAGGACTTTGATTTTGCTATTCAATATCATCCTAGCAAGGCTAATGCTGTAGTCGATGCACTCAGCAGAAAACCAATGGGAAAGCTATCAAGTCTTATGATTAGTATGACTAATCTTATTCCTTAATTTGCTCAGTTGAACTTAGATATTGACATGAAGGAAGAAGATTGTTTTATAGCCAATATCCGAGCTCAACCTACATCAATGGAAAATCTAGTCAGGCTACAAGACAATGATCCCCTATTATTGGAAGTCAAAGCCAACATAGAACAGAGGCTAGATTTTTCTATCTCCAATGACGGAAGATTGCTATTTGAGGGCCGTGTGTGTGTCCCAGATCATGAGGATACGAAGAAACTGATCCTAGATGAAGCACATAAATCTAAGTACACCATTCATCTAGGTGGTACAAAAATGTATCAAGATATCAAAAGAAATTTCTGGCGGCCCAATATGAAAGGGGAAATAGCTGATTTCGTGTCTCGCTGTCTCACTTGTCAACAAGTAAAGGCAGAGCATTTTCGACCCGCAGGTAAATTACATCCCTTAGATATTCCAACATAGAAATGAGAAAGTATAGGAATGGATTTCATCATGGGGTTACCTAAGACCAGAGGAGGATACGCTGGTATCTGAGTAATCATAGACCGATTGACTAAATCTGTACATTTCATACCAATCAAAAGTCGATGGTCTGTGGATATTCTAGTAGCATTATACATAAAAGAAATTATCAAATTACATGGTGTCCCTGTCACTATTATATATGATAGAGATCATTGATTCACATCACATTTTTGGAAGGGTCTACAACACTCACTAGGGACCGGACTGAACTTTAGCACGACATTCCATCCACAAACGGATGGTCAGACTGAAAGAACAAATCAAGTGACAGAAGATATGCTCAGGGCTTGTGCTATTGACTTTGGAGGGAATTGGCATGATCACTTGTCTCTGGTAGAATTTGCATATAACAATAGTTATCAGGCCAGCATATAGATGGCACCTTTTGAAGCTTTATATGGAAAAAGCTGTAGATCACCGATATGTTGGAATGAAATAAGGGAAAGGCAAATTCTAGGCCCCAACATTATCGGGGATTCTTTAGAGAAAATTAAGCTCATTCGAGAAAGATTACAGATTGCACAAGATAGATAAAAATCTTATGCTGATAATCGAAGGCGCGACTTGGAGTTTCAAGTAGGAGATCACGTGTATCTGAAGGTTTCTCCAAGTCGAGGTATTCAAAGATTTGGTATTAAGGGAAAACTTACTCCAAGATTTATTGATCCTTTTGAAATTCTGGAAAGAGTTGGTGAAGTAGCTTATCAGATTGCTTTACCTCCACAATTATCCAAAATTTATAATGTATTTCACGTCTCGATGCTCAAGAAGTATGTACCTGATCCTTTCCATGTCATCACTTACGACAATCTGGAGATTCAGAAGGATATGACATACGAGCAGACACCAATAAAGATTCTGGAATAGGAAGTGCGTCAACTAAGGAATAAAGCTATTCCTATGGTCAAAATTCAATGGAAGAAATCATGGCCGTCCGAAGCAACTTGGGAAACGGAAGAAGCCATGCGGAAAAGATTCCCAAAATTATTCAATTGTAAGTACACTCTCTATCTAATCCATGTATTGAATTTGGGGACCAAATTCTTTTAAGTGGGGGAGGGTGTAATGACCCAGAATATTTATATTATTTCAAGAATTCATTTTTAGATTTTTTTAGAAATTCATTAAGGCCCAATTATGGTAAACGATTAATCTAGCCTATTTAATTGAAGCCCAAAAGGTTTAAGGACCAAGCCCACTAAGTTTGGCCCATATTCTAGAAAGTTATTTAGCATATTCATGAATTTTAAGGATAAATATCCTTTTATAGATAATTATGTGAATAAAATAAATAAAAAGAGTTTGAATTAAGTGGAATTCTACGCACAGTGGCTGTAGCGGTCTATCGTGCGACCGCCACAGGAATGTAACGCACCAAGAGTCGACCGTCACGCTCTGTCAGTTACGTGAATGGAAGAAAGAGCAAAAAGATTGGATTTTTGCTAGTCTATCTCTTAGGGATCAAGATGGGAAGACTAGTAAACATGTTAAGGACTCTCAGAAGTCGATCTAAGCTTTAACAAGGACTCTAGAATCGATCTAATCCACAAAACCCTAACTAGAACCAATAAATAGACCATAGTTTTGACCTGCACGACCCCTACATTGGCTCGCGTGGAACTAAGGTAAGGAGATAGTATTTCAGGTAAGTTCTTTAGAACTTTTTATTCCTTATACATAAGACTAATCTTCCTCAAAATTTCGTGCTAGGAGGTTGACTACACAAGGAGCTAGAACCTTGAAAAGTTGTTGGTTCGACCATAGCGACCCAAGAATCTGAGCGAAAGTCTGCTGAAGATCAGGACATTAGAACGCCTAAACGAGATATTTAGAGTCTGATTCTTTAGAACTTTTGATTCCCCTTAGTTTCATCTTCTTACCCTCCAAATTTCACGTCTTTAGGTTAAGAGATTGAGGAGTTAGAGCGACGTGAAGTTGTTGAAAACTCACAGGAAGGGAAGAACTAGGGCGTGTCTTGCAGTCCCAAATTGGAAGTTGAAAGCCCAGGAAGGAGGTAGGTTATCTTATGAATGGCAAGAATATCATGATAGGAGTAAAAGCCCTCTTGTTTTGCTCGATTTCATGCTTTATATGTGAAGAATTTCATGTTTTAATAGGACTCATGCACTTATATATTGCATATTCTTAGCCCTAACTAAGTTAAAAAAGAACCTTCTTGTCAATTCACAGAAAACCCATGCATACTGTTAGTTTAACCTTCGTTCTATTATGTGAAAGTTTATATATGATTTTCAGACATGATGTGAGTTAAAACCTTAGAATCTTCCTATTCTATTTACTATTAGCAGTGCCCTGACGGATTATAGATCGACCGCCACAGTTGTCTAGCGGTCTTATGATAAGCCGTCACATGCTCTGTGAGACTTGCGTTTTCATATGAACTCTGACGGACCACGAGCATAGCTTTACAACATTCTGACGGCTCCACGATAAACCGTCACATCACTATGATGCACCAGACTTAGACCGTCAGAGTCTGTGTTCTGTCAACTTGAGACAGGATCGACATCAGTCCAAATAACTTATGTATGTAAGCCTAGTTAGCAAGATTTTAACCTGTTTTCATGACTCGGTGTTTGTTTACTGTTTCATGATCCTAAATGCGTGGTTGTGAGTACTTAAACCTATTTTTAAGCATATGCTAGTTTCAAGCCAAGATCTTATATTTTGTATTAAATCCATGATTTTAAAGTTATATTGGTGAGATTTTAAACGTTGATTTATCACTGTTTCCCTCTTTTCTCATCACTATAGAGTCAATTTCTCTAAGTATATGGCATATATTCCGGTATATGACCATTAGTTCACACTTTTTACACAAAAGGAACATATTCTTGAACTTGAGGACCTCTCTATTGGATATTCATTCCAATGGACTAGGAAATCTTGTTTCAAGGCCTCCATAATTCTCCGCGAGCCTGGGATTCCCATTAGGATGCCGAGTTGGTTGTACCAGTAAAGCCTAATTGTTTAGAAAGCACTATCGAAGTTTTCTAGTTCTAGTTTTGTAACGGATCACTACTAGACCGTTAAGGCACAGTAATAGTCCAGTATCCGACCGTCACATTATCTGAGTCCATACCGATTTCTTCTGTATTCAGCTGTTCTAACGGCCCAATACTAGAGCGTTATACACGTGTAACGGCCCAGTTATAGACCGTCACACCCAGTTAACCTAAGGGTTGATATTCCAAAGTTCCTAGATGGATTATTGATGGTCTCAGACTCGTCATAATTGCTCAAGATACTTAATTTTAATTTATAAAAGATAAGGAATATACTATTATGCTGTCAAAATTATTCCATGAGCATAACATTATTTTAAGTCATTCTTGATCTCTCATATTCTTAATTGAAGCATTCGTTCACTTAAATTATTATGGACTTATTGAACTTGTTACATTATTGGCCATATTTTATTGCTTGAAACGTGGAAGTAGCTTGATTTATACTTGAAGATGCGGATCGAGCACTGATTGTGTTCAAGGGCTCTATGCTAGTCCCCTCAGCTGATTGCCGGAAACATACTATTGTAAACCATGGGGTATGATGCTACTGGCGTCGCATTGTACTGGGAGTACTTTCTCTTTAAATAAGTGAAGATCCACGGCTCGTGAAGTGAAAATCCACGACACGATATATACACGTACATGACTTTCTAGCTTGTTACATGATATTCCACAGAAATTCATGAAGTACTTGCTACTAAGTGAAGAGTACATTCTTGATTGTTACATGACTTTCTAGTACATTCTTATTCATGAAAGGCCATATCATGTTCTTGATACATTCTTGCTAATTCATACTTGTTCATTCTATCTTACGTGATCGTCTTGTTACTTTGGTTATTTACATATGATTGATCACATTCGCATGATTCTACCTTATTCTTTAGAGCTAAAATGATTATCACTTTAATAGTGCCTTCATGTTGATGCGAAGATACCTACTGGGCAAGTGTGCTTATTACCCTATTTTCCAATCTTTTCAGGAGATGGAAGTGATTCGAATTCGGATTCGAGTTATACCAGTAGCGGGTCCGAGAGCGAATGAAAGTCGTATCAAAATGAGAGTGAAGACTTAGGAAAGTCAATCTTGTTTAGATCGAGTCTTTGTAATTTTCCTTTTTCGTGAGTCTAATGGATTGGAAAAGGTTGAAAAGTTATTGTATTCGGATAGTTTTGATTATTAATGAAATAAAGTTGGTGTTTGAGTAAATTATTGTGCAATTACATTTTTATGTGTGATTGTCTTGCACTCTGATCGTTCTTGCTTGCAAGAGGCTTACCATGCCGGCTGTTCACGATTCTCCGAGTTAGTCTTCCGTTGTAATAAAGGCTCGGGGCGTGACAACATGCAAATGTAAAAAGAATCCTAATAGCTTCAAGCCTGGCCACAGGGGCAAAAGACTCTTCAAAGTCTACCCCAAATTTCTGATTATATCCTTGTGCCACTAGCCTACCCTTATTTCTGACTATGTTTCCCTGATCATCAGTTTTATTTCTAAAAACCCATCTAGTGCCTATTACTGAGCCATGAGAAGGTTTAGGAACTAGGTGCCGTACCTTGTTCCTTTCAAATTGATTTAGTTCATCGTGCATGGCATTAATCCA
Source organism: Amorphophallus konjac (assembly GCA_022559845.1). Classification (NCBI taxonomy): domain Eukaryota; kingdom Viridiplantae; phylum Streptophyta; class Magnoliopsida; order Alismatales; family Araceae; genus Amorphophallus; species Amorphophallus konjac. The sequence continues at coordinate 144,633,797 of CM040126.1, forward strand.
ATGCACATCTTTTAAGGCACTATCTATGTTTTTGGGTTCTATCTGTGAGACTAGAGCAAATGAGTTCAGCTCATTTTCTGTCCTAAAATGTGATCTAGTCCTAGGAGGTTCATTCAGGTTATCAATCACATTCTCTAAAGGATGGTCTCTAAGATTTCTGATGTTGGTAAACTGATTACCTGTATCTGCATTTACCTCCCCTTGAGCTCTAGACCCATCAGATTCACCTTCATCTACAGGTTCAGCATTCTGCTATTCTTTATTCTCTAGAAATTCACCATCTACTTTGTCCCTGCAGAAGTCTGTTTCAGATTTATTAGAATGTTCATCAAATACAATGTGTGGTGATTCCTCAACAGTTTGAGAATTAATATTATAGATTCTATAGGCTCTAGACTTTTCAGAATAACCTAGAAAAAATTCAAGTTCACTTTTAGGTTCAAATTTATCAAGGTCTCTTTTGGAATTAACATGAATAAAGCATTTGAAACCAAAAACCTTGAAATGTGCTAGTGAAGGTTTCTTACCTTTAAGTATCTCATAAGGAGTCTTTTGGGTAGAAGGTCTTACCAAGGCTCTGTTAATGATATAACAGGAAGTGTTCACTGCCTCAGCCAAGAACCTTCTAGGTAGATTCCCTTCAACTAGCATTGTCCGAGCCATCTCCACCAAGGTTCTATTTCTCCTCTCAATTACTCTGAAGGGGCGTGATCTCGCGCTTGTCCTGAGCTGGGAGGATGATCACTGAATAGTGAATTGCAGAGAAAGGGAAACAGATCAGGGGGCCCAGGGATGGTTCTCTGGGGAAAACCCTCCGATGCCTAAGTCAGTAGAGCAATGGTGGAAGGTACTGAGGGAGGTAGAAAGAGGTGCACGAGATCCCCCAACACCAAGGTGGTGAAGTGATTCCTACTCAGGGGATTTTAGGCATGTATTGCCTTTACCTTCCACTGGAGGGAGTCCCTAGTTTATATAGTGTGCTCACCTTATGAGTCCCGTAAACTGAGGAGTTTCAGGCGGGAGTTACATCCTCATCATGGGATATTTACGTCCTCATCGTGGGATCATGGGTCCCTTATCCTCATAAACTCTTGCTCATAAAGGGCTCTCAACGGCAACGTGGATAAGCAGTCGTCAGTCGGTCCGAGTATAAAAGGTGCCAACCCTGTCCGGGCGATAGGCATAGCTCGGATGGAGTCAGGTCGGAGTGGGCGCAGAGCGCTTGCCTCTATCCCGATGAAGGGATAACTCGGGCATGGGTCTTCCTCCATCCTGACGCTCGGGCCTTCCGAGCCTGAGGGCCGCCGAGGAAGGATGGGATCTCGAGTAACCTTTATTGGGCTTTTTAGCCTAAGTGGGCCCTATGGGGCTGTCACTTGGATGAGCCGAGCCTCGTTTGGTCCTGATGGACGTAGTTCGGCTGCTCTTAGATGGGCTATAGAAATCCCCCTCTCCACTTGTCCCCCTCCTACTCCCGAGCTTTAGTAAGCTCGGAAGAGTAGCTGTTTGGGGTTTTGGACCAGCGTGGCTCAGGTGGGGGGAGATCTGGCGGTGTTAGGAAGCCACATGTCGTGGTCACCTGGGCCCATGTTAATGATGATCCTGACGGATTTGAACTGAAGGGGCCCCCTTTTCTCGGAGGTCGGAACGACGTGTCACCTCCTGCGTGGGGATATAGGCGTTGGGCGCTTGTTGTCATTCCAGACTCCCTCCGTCTTTAGGGTTTTGGCTTTCCTCCGTTCTTGCTTTTGGGGCTATTTGATGCGTCGTGAAGACGCGACAGAAGAGTAGAGGCTTGCAGCGGCGTTCGAGGAGTTGGCGGAGATAACCGCGGAGGTAGTCCCGTGGCTTCCTCCTCCCCCAAAATCTTCAGGGTCTCAAGATCGCCTCTCCTCAGATTCTTCTCCGGATTCCATGGCGGACCAGCGCTCGGAGGCTGAGGAGTGGGAGGACGAGCCAATGGCGAGGGCGCCGGTTCCAAACTGTAGCGAACTAGGGGAGGCGGATGTGAGAAGGCTGGAGCACCAGTATCGCCTGCCCCACAAGTTCTGCTTTGCTGCGGCTTCTTCATACGAGATGAGCCTGGACTCTTGTACAGGCCACATCTGTACTTTTCTTCTGTCGTGGAAGGGTGGATTCTGCCTCCCTTTTAAACCTTTCGTTCTTCAGCTTCTCAATTTTTTCCTGTTGGCACCCATTCAGTTGGTAGCCAACTCTTATCTCATTCTTTTCGCCTTCCGCATTCTCTGCCGCCAGTGCGGAGTTCCTCCTTCCTTGGACCTCTTTCACTATTTTTTTGAGTTGAAAGCACATCCTTCGGTTGGGAAGGGCTTCTATTTCATCCAGGCGAGGCAGAATAGGAGTTGCATCTCCTTGGCGGCGAAGGATTCTTCGCATAAGGGGTGGAAGACTCAATTCTTCTGGGTGGGGATTTGTTTAGTGGAGGAAACCTAGAGGTGTCCAGTAATCCCCAATTTCCACCTGAATATCCCTCCGAGGCAGGATGAGTTCCCTCCTCATGTGGAGGAATACACAGCCATCTTGCTGAAGCACCGCCAATCCACCGAAGAGCTGGTTACTCCAGAGAATATCGAGCGGTGTCTTCTTACGCGGCTGCATCTGTCGGGCTCAGGTGCCACAAACTAGATTCTCCTTTGGATGTGGGGGTCATTCTTCTTTTCCTGAACATGTCTTCCTCTTCGTGCAGACACCAGGCGGGAGGCTCTGAAGGAGGCCGTAGAGGTGATCGAGCTTGGTGATGACTCGGCTGCTGACGAATCGGCTGCTCCCGTGGGTCGCTCCCGAACTAGAGATAAGGGCAAGGGAGCGGCCCAGGGTGAATCTTCTCGACCGCGGGGATCCAAGCGTAAGGATCTCATGGAGGGTATGATCCAGGCTGCCGCGAGGGTCAAGAAGCGGGCCAAGAAGGCCGGAGTCGTACCCGCGGTTGAAGGCGACCTTACCGCGGCTCGCCCCTGCGCCGAGCCTGATGGGGCTGACCCTACCAGGCGAGCTCTCCCACCCGCCGAGCTAGAGGGGGTCGAGGAGGTTGGGGCTGCCCCTGCGGGCGGTGACGATGTGGGCTCGGCTCTTCCTTCGGCCTGGACCGAGGGGGCGGAGGGTGCTCCTGTGACTGGCAGGCCGAAGCGGGGGATGCTGGGACCGTGGCCAAGGCTGGCACTTCAGGCGGTGGTGCAGGTGCCGAGCCGGTCCAGGTTGAGGGGCCGCAAGAGAATCCGACAGAGGCGCGAGAGGCGACCGAGGTTGGGGCTCGGTCCGAGCCACTCGGTGGGGCGCCGGGCGATGGGGTGTTCTCTGTTCCGGCAGCCTTGGAGAGGCTTGGTATCTCGGGCCCTCTGCACCAGGTATATTTTCGAGGAGAGAAATCCCTTTGGTGTGTTTTCGAGGAGAGAATCATTTAAGGCAAATAGCCTCCCTTTGCCTATAAAAGGTCTGAAGGGCGTCTCTTCCTCTCCACCGCTTAGGGGTTTCCCTGATAGTCTTTTCTCATTCCTTATTCACGTAGCATTGTGCCATTGTATTTAGAGCATGGAAGACACTCTGGAAGATGAGACTGCCGATGACGGGGGGCAGAGAGTTCTTGCTGCTTCGTATTTGAAGAGGGTTCGACGACCAGCGAACAAACATGAAGAGGGTTCGACGTGTGGAGGCACGTCATCTTCTCTTTATCAGTTCTGGCGGCACTTGCAAGGGGGCGAGATGGTGGACGGATGGGGGCATCAGACATCCTAGCCGCCCGTCCCTTCCTGCTCGCTTCACGGAGGGGAGGAGGAAACAAACTAAGCTCCCTCCCTTCCGGGCCTTCCCCTGCCTCTTCATCCAGCTCTGCTGGTTTCTTTTTCTTTCTCGCAGCCTCTTTTTCCCTCTTCTGCTCTACTCCTCCTTTCTTTCACTCTTCGGAGGGTGCCTGCACTCTCTTTCTTCCATAGAGTTGGCAGTTTGGCGGGGAGGATGATTTCATATGCCTTCCCTCTCCCCCTTCTCTTCTAAGTTCAACTTGGAAGGTAGCCTTCTCCTTCCTAATCCCTCTGTCACCTTTGTCCCAAGCTGCCCGAGCCAACGGGGTTGACTATCCTTTATCCGAGCCAGTTTCTATACGAGGCAGAGTCAGTTGCTGGACGCAGGAAGGTCATCCGAGTCAGCCAAGCGATGGGCTCATACGACGGCGCCAGATGGATTTGTTACTTTTTTGACATGTAATTTCTTGGCTTTGGCCTTCCTGATGTACAAGCGGGTTGTTTGAATAAAAGAAAAGAGCCTTTTGTTTTATCTCATGTCATTTGCACAATGTTCAGTATTCAGAAGTAGAACTTGCGTAACGTAGTTGCGTTCCGGGTCTGAGGGATGAGCTCTCCTTCCATCGTGGACAGACGGTATGCTCCTTTTCCAAGCGTCTCGACCACTCGGTAGGGGCCTTCCCAATTAGGGGATAACTTGCCCACCACCTCAAGTGGTCGAGAGGCTTCAGCTTTCCTGAGGATGATGTCTCCCGGTTGAAAGTGTCTGTCTCAGACTTTGGCGTTGTAGTATCGAGTGAGGCGGCGTCGGTATTCCGTTGCTCTGATGCTGGCAATCTCTCGAACTTCATCTGCTAGGTCGAGGTTTTCAAGCAGTTTATGGTCGTTTGCCTTGGACGAGAAGCAGATGACTCGGAGGGAGGTGTTGCCAATCTCCAATGGGATCACGGCCTCGGTACCGTATACCAGCTGAAAGGGACTTTCACCGGTTGCCGTTCTGGGAGTCGTTCTGTGTGACCAAAGTACGTTCGGCAATTCCTCAAGCCAACTGCCCTTGGCGTTACCGAGTCTAGTCTTGATGCCTTTTAAGATAGTCTTATTGGCATTTTTGACCAGCCCGTCAGTCTGAGGGGGGGCGACCGAAGTGAAGTGATTGCGAATGTTAAGGTTGGCGCATCTGTCTCAGAAATAAATAGAATCAAATTGCTGACCATTATCGCTAACTATCACCCGGGGGATGCCGAAACGACAAATGATCGACTTTCAGATGAAATTCCAGACGATTGTCTCGGTGATCCTTGCTGTGGCTTCGGCCTTGATCCACTTAGTGAAGTAATCGATGGCGACGATAATGAACTTCTTCTGGGCCTGGGCCGTGGGGAACGGCCTGAGGATGTCGATTCCCTAGTGAGCGAAAGGATAAGGCTCGGCTAGGGTGACGAGCTCCGTTGCTGGCTGATGGACCAAGTCGTCAAATCGCTGGCAGCGGTCACAGTGTTGTGTGTAGGCCGAGCAGTCGCGCTGCAAGGTGGGCCACCAATAACCTTGCCGTAGCAAGATCCTGGTGAGCGACCCTTCCCCCTAAATGCGCTCTGCACAGACCTTCATGAACTTCTTCAATCGCTCAGTTGGCTTCGTCGGTGCTGAGGTACTTCAAGAGAGGGTCGGAAAAGGATCTCCGGTAGAGAGCGCCATCTAGAGTGACGAATCGCCGAGCTTGGTACTTCAATCTTCGGGCTTCCTGGGGGTCGAGAGGCTCTTGAGAGTCTTGAAGCCACGACATATAGGGGGTACGCCAATCGCTTGGGGAGGCCGAGTCAATAGCTAGGAGCTCTGAATCGATCCTCGGTCGCTCTATCCCTTCGAGAAGAACCGATCGAGTACCCTCAGGGTCAAGAGAGGAGGCCAGCCGAGAGAGGGCGTCCGCTCGGGAGTTTTCCTCCCGAGCTATTCAGACTACCTCAAAACTCTCGAATTGTTGTGCCACGGTCTTGACCAGTTGGAGGTATTTGATCATCGGTGCTTCTAGAGCTTGATAATCGCCGTTGACATGGCTAGCGACCAGTTGGGAGTCAGTGTGAATCCTAACTCGCTCAGTGATGCGCTCGACAATCGTCGTTTAAAAATACCGTGCCACACAAATTTCAAAATTTATACAACCGCACTCACTCACTTAAATGATTTTGAAAATACGAGTAAAGTGGTAAATACGGGTCGATCCCACGGGGAGGAAATTTGAATGTAAGTTGGAAAATACCCTTATGTTTTGGAAAACCAATTACTTTTGTTTGATTTGAGTGCGATTACAACTAACAGAAATGAAATTACAATTTGAAAGAACAAGAGATAAGTTAAAGAAATATTTAGCCAATGAATTGAAGAATGCCGTCGTTTCCTCGCCGAGCCTTTGATGAAGATCGCTCCGCCTTGGAAGTCGACGCCATGAGATGATTTAAAGAAGACCACCGCTTTGGGTGTGAGTGAAACACTTATGAAGAAATAGGTTGGATAGAACAAGTTTGAAACACTAAGTTGAAAACATAACAGAATTTCATTGAAAATAGGGTTTTGAAGAAATAGAATAACTTAAAATATAGATGGAATTAGAAGAAGTGGACTAAATGAAAGTTGTAGAGAATGAAAATAAGCAATATGGAATTCAAATCATTTAAGGAGCGGCTGATTATATCTAAAAGCTATGCTACTGCAGATGCTCAAGGCATTCCAAATTTCCGAAGGAAGCTTGTGTAGCTTGCATATTTGATATTTTTTACACTTTGTTGCCCGCCCCTTATCCCTTTGTACTCCAAGGCTTTGCCTCTTTTGTACATGATCATTACATGATATATCAATAAAATTCAGCATCTAGTGTTTGATTTGGTGGAGTGGGAACATCTCCTTCCTCTGGAATGGGGGTGCACTCTCCCTTATCTACATTTGATGATTTAGTTTTAAAAAAAAAGATGAAGAACTTTGATGAAGAACACAGAAACAGAAAACGAAAGGAAGACAATGAAAAACTTAAAAAAGTAAGATCTATTACTGTTGGTGAACAGTAACTGACAGAAAAATAGAACAGTAAAGAATTAATTCTAGAGCTCAAATTAAGAAGAATTTGAAGAAGTGGAAGAAGAACAAAAGTTAGATCTACAAGAGAGTAACAACGTTCATGAAGAACTCAGAATAAAATTATGATTGTAAAGGTTTCCCAATGACAAATGGGTGGAGACTATCACTTCGGATGAACAGTACATGCACAGGACCGCACCTAAAAACACAGAGAATAACTTTTAAAATAGAAGGAATTGGACGAAATGATAAAACGAGAAGTTGAAGAACACTTACAGATAGACAACTTTGTAGAAGATAATAAATTGAAATAAAGATCACACAAGCTTTTAAATTGATTATGAAAAGCCGAAATGGCTAAGAGTACAATGAAATCCTTCAATACAAACTTAACACAAACTTCAAAACGTGAATACAAAAGCTTTCAAAATCTATCCCTACCAAAGCCACAAAGTAAAAACTTGAAGAACACTTACAAACTTGATCAATCCATAGTTTACTACTCCTACCTATCCTCTCTTCCTAACCTCCTAACAACTCCCATTACAATGAAAGCCCCCCCTTTTATAGGGTGTTCAAACAACAACCCTATTCCATATGAACACTTTACCAATGTAAGCAACCAATTACTGCATTTGTTGACTCCAAATTATGTGCCAACATGTGTTGCACACTTGGCTATTTTCTTCTGATTTTTCTGATTTTTTTCATTTTTTTCTAGCCCTTTTTCCTTCTCTTTCTCTCTCTTTCTCTCTACTCCAGCCGCGTGCGCCGCCCGTGCGCCGGCCGCCGCCCCTCTCCCTCTTTCTTCGCGTGCGCCGCGCGCGTCAACGCGGTGCGCCGCCCACGCTTCTGCCGCGGTGAGCCGCCCGTGTGCCCTGCACGTGGGTGCACTACACCGGCCGCCTTCTTGTCTGCCGCGTGGGCACATTGCACCGCCTTTCTGCACATACACACATATATTAATTGTAATATATATATTGCTATAAGAAAAATCCTAAAAAATATATAATAAATGTTATTATTATTATTATTTTATTTTTGATCAAGTCCAAAATTATTATTATTTTTTATTTTCATAATATCTATATAGATATATATATATATATGTATGTATTTATTATGTATATAGCTTATTAAGGCCTTAAAAAATATCAAAGAAATTTATTTTATTTATTTTATTATTTTTTATTCTTATTGAACAAATTCTTAGGCTTTTTGGCCCATTTCAACGTACATTATATTTTCTTGTTTTTCTTATTTTTATTATTTTGAATGCTTGTTAAATAAGAAAATATCTTTATTAAAATCATTTAATTACAGAAAATTAATTATTTTACTATAAATTAAAAGTAAGTGTGATAAGTGCATATTTATTATTATTAAAGCCCATAAATAATATAAATAATATGAATTAAGATGGAAAATACACACTTATCACACCCCCCCAACTTACTCATTGCTAGTCCCTTAGCAATGTAAATAATCTCAAAATGTAAGGACTAACAAGAGTTTACAAAGTTCATGCCTCATTTCTAGATCATCGTTCATAGAATCTGCTAAAGATTAGGAATCTGAAATCATTATCTCATACGAGCCTTGTGTAGGAAATTCAGGTACATGATCAAGAATTCTAATCAAAATTCAGTAGCACTTGTGCATGTGAAATGCTAAGTCTACAGTGAAGACAATTGCGTCCCCCATTTGCTATTACAAGCAAGTGTCCTTCAATTCTGCACTTCTTAATCAGAGCATTCAACATACTAGCTTTTTGTCTGCCTTAGTGCTATGTCTCGGTTGGGATCTATATATATATATATATATATATATATATATTTCTTTCTTTTCTTTTTTTTCTTTACACACATGATGCTGCACTAACCTTCACTGTTTTACGCGAAGCTCAACACGTCTTAAGTGAAGTAGGCCCGGTTACACAGATCAAGGTTCCCTTTTCCTTTTGACACGAATCTCAACATGTCTTAGGTGAAGTAGGCCCGGTTACTCAGAATCAGAGTATTTTTCATGGTGTTTGTTTTTTTTTCTCAATTTTTTCAATTATACTTTTGCACTAATTTTGATAGATAACTTGGCAGAAAGTTAAAGATCTCTTCTTTAAGAAGTGCTGAATATCAGACAACATACCCAAAATAGCAGAAGGCTTGTCCCCTACTTGTTTCATTAGCGTGCAACGTGATTGTATTTTTCTAAAGTGCACATGAACTTTAAAGAGATTCTTAAATCAATTTTCCATGGCTAGATTAATAAATTATCCATCATCCTTTTCCCTAGTCTTTTCTATTCCAGAATTACTTTTCCTGAGACATGAATCAAGAAACTCCAAATGGGGAAAATTGTGGTTGAGCGTGACAATACAAGATAGCAAGAAAAATTTTTACTCCCCCCCCAACTTAAATGGCATTATCCTCAATGGCATAAACAATAGAGAATAACTGAACAATGTAGATGAGAAGCGTATGAAGGAACGTGACAACCTGATAGAGGTGGGCTTCGAACATTGTGGCTTTTGAGGAAAAGGTGGTACTTGACATGTGACGGCTTGGCGTAGCGGAGCAGTAGAGTAAGTAATCTTCTCTCTCCCCTTAACTGATCGGTTATTCACACCTGCAAAATAAAAACACATGAAAAACCTGGGTGGCCTCCCAAGAAGCGCTAAATTTTATGTCGTCAGCCAGACACAAGGTAGATCACTAACCAACGCGTGGCATTCAGAATGAGCCACCACGTGATCTTATCTTCCTTCAAATTCTAGCCCTTATGCCATTGGAAGACAAGAGAAAACATGTACGGACCGGGGCTAGAAAGAGGCAGGACTCGCACATTATGGATTTTAACGTTAACCCTGTGTGTGAGCCAGTTTTCAGTTTTAGGGATCCAGAAATGATCAATGGGCAATTTGTCAAGATCGAAGTGGAACCCTTGCACCATATCAATCCCTTGGTCCCCTTGTCCTGTATCATCTCTCCCGACGAGCCCTTTAGGAACGACTTCCTCCGTGGTAACTTGTTCAGGACCTGGTAGCCTAGGAATAAGATTGTCATCCTTAGCCACTTTCCTCTCAGTAACAGCCTCTTGAGCTTTAAGAGCGTTGATCAACTTGTCTGCCTGAGAGGGAGTCAAATCAAAGGTGAATGTGGTTGGCACATCCCCCTCAGGTCCTAGAATCTCAAATTGGAGAGGCTTGACTGACAGGGGAATCAAAGTAGAAGGAAGCACTAACTCATCCACAGATTCAGACGTCATTGGAGAGGCTTTAAGGGTTAGATCAAATAGAAAAGTTTTGAATGAAACCCCTTCATCACACTCCTCACTCATCTGAGGATTATTAACCAAATTTCCCAATAATAGGGTGGATAGAGGAAATGTAAATGATTCCAACCCAACCCTTTCATCATAGATCAGATCAAATGTGAATTTCTCTAAGGCGGGCCCATCATCACACTCCTCACTAATCCCAAAATTATCAATCAAATTTTCCAGAGATGGGGTCGGTAGATGAAATGTAAACTTTTCTAATAAGGCCCCATCATCATGTTCTTCTAGGGAAGGAGGATATTCAGGATATTGTTTCAGTAAATCAACAAGATTATTACTAATAAAGTAATCCTCCTCATTATTGATTTCCTCAATTGAGTTGTTTGGGCCATTATCTTTTACAGTACTATTCTCAATCTCAAAACATTCGTAGAATGGGGTGATATGATCATGATTATCCTTGAAGTCACCCCCTTCTTCCTTTCCTTCCTGCATCATGGTATTACGTGCGCACTCCCCCTCATTCTCAATAGTGATATCGTGAGCCAAAATGACCGGCAGAAGACTGTCATCATCATCATCATTCACATATTGAGGGGGTTGGTGTAATGTTGAAGGAGAGGGTTGATAAGTAGACTGAGAGTACATGTTTTGAGGGTCAAAGCAGTGGCCCGGTGAATCACTCCTAGTATCCATGTTGAATCCGAAATCTGGGTGAGATGAGTTGAGCTGAAGTTGAGGACACAGGGGCCGCCCGTGGCCTTCTTGGGGTGAAAGTGTAGACAAATGGGTTTGGATTGTTTGGTCCATCCAAGAAAATTTAGGTGATTGCTCTAGCCAGACGTAGAATTATCGGAAAGGGTATCACACTGGCATGGAGAGAATCCTAGGCCATTTTGGACCTGTGCTCGGATGACTGGAGAGAGTCGGGCAATAGTAGGACATTCACTCACATGGTGAGTGAGACTGGCACAGAATTCACAAGCTTTCATGAAAGTATGGATTGGGTTTTCAGCCTGTTTGACATGTCCTACGGATTGTTGATGAGATGAGATGGAGGCACGGTTTATCGAATTTTCACTCAAAATTTCAAACAAATCATACGCCTCATCTTCACCTTTGCTCAAAAATGCCCCTCCACAATATATGTCCACCATTTGGCTATCATAATCGGATAACCCCTCATAAAATACAAATATAATTTGCCATTTGGGCAACCCATGGTGTGGACATTGACTTACTAAATCCTTAAGTCTCTCCCAAGATTCATGAATTTACTCTCCCGGACGTTGAGTAAATCCTGCAATCGCCCTTCTCATCATGTTGGTTCGGCCTATGGGGTAATTTTTTTCAAAAAATCTAACTATATAGCTTCCCAAGTCCTGATAATCTTTCCAAAACTCCTTAACCAACATTTTGCTTTATCTTTCAATGAGAATGGAAATAAGATCAACTTAAGGGCATCATCATTAAAATTCTGAATTTTGATCATGGAGCAAACTTCTAGAAAATCATCTAGATGCCTATAAGGATTTTCATTGAGATTCCATAAAAAGATGGGAGCATCTGGATGAGACTAGGGCGAATTTCATATTGATCAACAAGAATGTCAGGGAGTTGAATACAGGTTGAGGGATTGTAAGTAGAAGGAATAAAGTGCTTCAGCATAGGCGCGGGTTTGTTATTTTATTTTTTTGAATTTTTTTTTATGCAAACACAAACAAATTAACATAAATTATCTAATGACCTAGATGTGACTCAGACCTACAAATAGGGTTTCACAAAGTAACTAAAGTGCAACTGAAGTTCACCCTCAATATTTCCACCGGCCAGGTAAGGGGTGGGGTAGTGGGAGGCTCCCCCTACTTTCGTAGGGACCTAATTATGTCAAACCACTAGCCCGCTTAAGGCGTTTGCCGTCCGACCGTCTTGCCTTAGGCACCGGTTTTCACAAGAGGGTAAACTCAAATCGTACTAAAATCACAGTGTGATCCTAGGGCCAATGTTTACTGACATTAATTTAAGGCGTAAGTCATGTAAAGATGCAAGGGAAATGTGGTTTGTGGGCTAAGGAAGGGTGATGAAATCCCCACCTTATGTTATTTAAAGGTAGTGCCCTTAGAATATTTTGAAATGAAATGCTCACCACAATTTCAAAGAAGGGGTTCTTATGCAATATACATGCCATAATCGGATAAGTAGAACGTACCTTGCCCCTCGCAATCTTCAAAATGCAATGACAGTAATTAAACAAAGAAAAATTCTATGCTAAATGATGCATGACCTAGAACATGTTGTGTGGTTTCTATTCTTGGAATGCAATTTTTTTGTATTTTGGTGCAAGTATTTTTTTTTTATTTAATGAACCTATCTAGCTAGCACAAGAATTTCTTTTGTTTTGATGTTTTTTGATTTTTATAGAGTTTTCAAGAATTCTGCAGATTTTTGTTAAAGATTTTTCAGAATGTGGAAAAACAGAACCTGTTCCTACGTTTATGCCCTTTAGCTTCAGGTATGAGTTTCCTCTTTCCTTGATTTTTTTTGATTTATTTTCTTTTTCCTGCAAAATAAAAATAACAAAATCAATATACAGATATACACATCAAACACAAGAATATCCCAACATGCGAAAATTCCATCCCCGGCAACGGCGCCAAAAATTTGATGCGCTCGACAGTCGTCGTTTAAAAATGCCGTGCCACACAAATTTTAAAATTTATACAACCGCACTCACTCACTTAAATGATTTTGAAAATACGAGTAAAGTGGTAAATACGGGTCGATCCCACGGGGAGGAAATTTGAATGTAAGTTGGAAAATACCCTTATGTTTTGGAAAATCAATTGCTTTTGTTTGATTTGAGTGTGATTATAACTAACGGAAATGAAATTGTAATTTGAAAGAACAAGAGATAAGTTAAAGAAATATTTAGCCAATGAATTGAAGAATGCCGTCGTTTCCTCGCCGAGCCTTTGATGAAGATCGCTCCGCCTTGGAAGTCGACGCCGTGAGATGATTTGAAGAAGACCACCGCTTTGGGTGTGAGTGAAACACTTATGAAGAAAAAGGTTGGATAGAACAAGTTTGAAACACTAAGTTGAAAACATAACAGAATTTCATTGAAAATAGGGTTTTGAAGAAATAGAATAACTTAAAATTTGGATGGAATTAGAAGAAGTGGACTAAATGAAAGTTGTAGAGAATGAAAAGATGAAGAACTTTGATGAAGAACACAGAAACAGAAAATGAAAGGAAGATAATGAAAAATTTGAAAAAGCAAGATCTATTGCTGCTGGTGAATAGTAACTGATAGAAAAATAGAACAGTAAAGAATTAATTCTAGAGCTCAAACTAAGAAGAATTTGAAGAAGTGGAAGAAGAACAAAAGTTAGATCTACAAGAGAGGAATAACTTTCATGAAGAACGTAGAGTAAAATTATGATTTTAAAGGCTTCTTAATGACAAATTGATGGAGACTATCACTTCGGATGAACAGTACATGCACAGGACATCACTTAAAAACATAGAGAATAACTTTTAAAATAGAAGGAGTTGGATGAAATGATAAAAAGAGAAGTTGAAGAACACTTACAGATAGACAACTTTGTAGAAGAGGATAAATTGAAATAAAGATCACACAAGCTTTTAAATTGATTATGAAAAGTCGAAATGGCTAAGAGTACAATGAAATCCTTCAATACAAACTCAACACAAACTTCAAAACGTGAATACAAAAGCTTTCAAAATTTATCCCTACCAAAGCCACAAAGTAAAAACTTGAAGAACACTTACAAACTTGATCAATCCATAGCTTACTACTCCTAGCTATCCTCTCTTCCTAACCTCCTAACAACTCCCATTACAATGAAAGCCCCCCCCTTTTATAGGGTGTTCAAACAACAACCCTATTCCATATGAACACTTTGCCAATGTGAACAACCAATTACTGCTTTTGTTGACTCCAAATTGTTTGCCAACATGTGTTGCACACTTGGCTATTTTCTTCTGATTTTTCTGCAATTTTTTTCATTTTTTTCCTAGCCCTTTTTCCTTCTCTTTCTCTCTCCTCCAGCCGCGTGCGCTGCCCGTGCGCCGGCCGCCGCCCCTCTCCCTCTTTCTCTGCGTGCGCCGCGCGCGTCAACGCGGTGCACCTCCCACGCTTCTACCGCGGTGAGCCGCCCGTGTGCCCTGCGCGTGGGTGCACTGCACCAGCCGCCTTCTTGTCTACCGCGTGGGCACATTGCACCGCCTTTCTGCACATACACACATATATTAATTGTAATATATATATTACTATAAGACAAATCCTAAAAAATATCTAATAAATGTTATTATTATTATTATTATTATTTTCTTTTTGATCAAGTCCAAAATTATTATTATTTTTTATTTTCATAATATCTATATAGATATATATATATATGTATGTATTTATTATGTATATAGCTTATTAAGGCCTTAAAAATATCAAATAAATTTATTTTATTTATTTTATTATTTTTTATTCTTATTGAACAAATCCTTGGGCTTTTTGGCCCATTTCAACGTACATTATATTTTCTTGTTTTTCTTATTTTTCTTATTTTGAATGCTTGTTAAATAAGGAAATATCTTTATTAAAATTATTTAATTACAGAAAATTAATCATTTTACTATAAATTAAAAGTAAGTGTGATAAGTGCATATTTATTATTATTAAAGTCCATAAATAATATAAATAACATGAATTAAGATGGGAAAATACACACTTATCACTCAACCCCTAATCGCCGAGCCATGCGGGCTCCCGATATAAGGGCCTCATACTCGGAAGCGTTGTTGGATGCTTGGAAGTTGAACTTGAGGGCGTACCGTAGCTCTGCTCCTTCGGGGGACTTCAGGAGAATCCCGGCGCCGCTTCCGGCTGAGTTGGAAGATCCATCGACGAACAGTTCCCAGGTCGGCCCGGGCGCAGACGAAGATCTTTCTTCAGTCGGGATGGTGCTCTCGACGATGAAGTCAGCAAGCGCCTGGCCTTTGATAGCCGAGCGAGGCCGATACGATATATCCTAGGCCCCGAGCATGATGGCCCACTTGACGAGGCATCCCGAGGCTTCAGGGTGAGCGAGGATCCTCTTAAACAGTTCACCTGTCAGCACGGTGATGGAGTGCCCTTGGAAATAGGGTCAGAGGCGCTTGGCCGAGGTAACCAATACTAGCACGAGTTTCTCGATTGCGGGGTACCTTTTCTCAGCCTCATTGAGCACCTTGCTGGTGTAGTAGACCGGTCTCTCGACTCCCAAGTCATTTCTGACTAGGACCGAGCTAACTGTATATGGAGTCACCGAGAGGTAGAGATGCAAGGCTTCACCTGGGACATGCTTGGAAAGCACCGGGGGCGAAGCCAGAAACTTCTTAAGCTCGGCGAATGCTTTTTTGGCATTCCTCATCCCACGCGAATATAGCAGACGGCATTTTAGGTCCCCTCAACAGTTTGAAGAAGGGTAGGCATCGTTCAACCGCGCGGGACAAGAATCTACTGAGCGCAGCAATGCGCTCGGTAAGGAGTTGAACATCTTTGATGCAGGTGGGTGGGCGCATGTCCAGGATGGCCTAGACCTTGTCAGGGTTGGCCTCGATCCACACTGGGTGACTAAGAAGCCCAAGAACTTCCCGGACCTTACCCCGAAGGTACACTTGGCAAGATTGAGCTTCATGTTATACTTCAGGAGGGTGTCGAAGGTTTCGCTAGGTCGGTGAAGTGGTCCTCAGCCTTGGAGGTTTTCACGAGCATGTCGTCAATATAGGCCTCGACGTTCCAACCGAGCTGTCCCTCGAACATATGATTGACCAGCCTCTGGTACATGGCTCCAGCATTCTTCAACCCGAAAGGCATCTGGGTGTAGCAGTGTACGCCGAAGTTAGTGATAAAGGCGATCTTCTCGATATCTTCGGGGTGCATTCTGATCTGATGGTAACCTGAATAGGCATCCAGGAAGCTGAGTATCTCGTTGCCCGAGGTTGAGTCAACCAGTTGGTCGATGCTCGGTAATGGATAGCAGTCCTTTGGAGTAGCCTTGTTCAAGTCGGTGAAGTCCACGCACATTCGCCACTTTCCCGAAGCTTTTGGCACTAGGATGACGTTAGCCAGCCACGTCGGGTACAGGACTGATCTAAAGAGACCAGTCTCTTGCCCCTTGGTTACTTCCTCCTTGATAATCACCTGCTTCTCTGGTGCGTGCTTCCTTCTGCGTTGTTGCACGGGCTTCATGGCTGGGTCGAGGTTGAGCTTATGCATCACCATTTCCTCCGGTATCCTAGGGAGTTGATTATCAGACCATGCGAAGACCCGGATGTACATGGAAAGAAACTCTTTATATTGCTGTTGAACCTCAAATGTTAGGTCGACTCTGATCTTTACTCCTAGAGTTGGTCGTCATTTAGGAAAACCGCTAGCAATTCGCCTCCAGGCTCGACGGTTGCGGATTTTTCCTAGACTTCTCGGGGGCCCTTGCTCTTCTCGTCCGGCCTTGTGGCTTCAACCGAGATATTGTAGCACCTTCTGGCCATGGCCTGGTTGCCTCGGACTTCCTCGAACCCATTTTTGGTGGGGAACTTCATCTTTTGGTGATATGTACAAGGCACCGCTTTCGTTCGGCTGAGGATTCCCCGGCCGAAGATTGCGTTGTATGCTATCATACCTTTGATCACTATGAAGTCCACCATGACCGTAACAGTTTTGGATGGGGTGCCAAGAGTAACCGACAGGCTTAGGGCTCCCTCGGGATAGGTGGCTTTTCCATTGAACCTGCACAAGGGCATTCGGATCGGGCGGAGTTTAGACGGATCCTCCCCCATCTTAAGGAAACATTCATTGGATAATACATCAGGGGCGCTTCCATTGTAAACTAGAATCATGTCTACGTTACAATGGTTTATTGTGGCTGATATGACTAGGGCGTCATCATGCGGGTGCTTAGCCCTTCCAGGTCTTGGTCGGAGAAGACTATGACCTGGGGCTCACTCGGTGGGGCCCTGGGAGGCTCGATGGCTCGGCTCACCCGCTCAGCATGACGCTTCCTTCCTCGGCCACTGTCTCCTCCTGATGCAACTCCTCCAACGATGACGTTGATGTGGACCCCTCGGGGGGCGTTGTTGATTTCCTCTGGGGCGCCTCGGCCTTCCTGGTGCCCGGCCACGAACCGGGAGAGGTGCCCCTGACGAACGAGACGCTCGATCTCGTCCTGGAGCTGATGGCAGTCACCGGTGTGATGCCCGTGGTCGCTGTGGAACAAGCAATGCTTGCTGCGACTGCAGTTCTTCGACGTCATTGGCTCGGGTTGGCAGAGGAGGCCCGAGCCTTTGATGTCTTCATATATTTCGTACACTGGAGCGGTTAGGGGAGTGTACCACTCGTACTTCCGTGACGGTTCTTTATGCTCCCCGTCTCGATTCCGCCTCTTTCCTTGGCCCGAACTTGGCTCGGGTGCCCGCTTCTTGTCCCCCTCCCGACCCTAGCCGATTGCGTCTCGGCATGCGCTGAGCACTTCTTCGCACTCAGCATGGCACAATGCCAGAGTCACTAGCGCAGCAAGGGTCGATGGAGGGTGGAGGATAAGTTCGCGGTGGAGGTTCTCGTCGCAGGTGCCCCCGGTCAGTGCGGTTATGGCCGAGGCAACGTCCAGGCGGGGGATCCTCAGGGCTTCCAATTTGAATCGGATAATGTAGGCGCAAAGCTTCTCCCCTTGCGCCTGTTTGATGGCCAAAAGTCCGCTACCGACCTTGGGGGACCACTGTCGGTGAAACTCTCATTGAATACTCGCCCGAATTGCTTGAAATCCCAGATGGATCCGGGGGCGAGGGCCCGGAACCATGCTTGAGCGCCTTGGACCAAGGTGGTCGTAAAGGCTCGACACTTGATGGCGTCGGACGCTCCATGAAGAGTCATCAGGGCGTCAAAGCTGTCGAAGTGGTCGACCGGGTCACCCTGGCCGTCGTAGGGCTTGAAGGTCGGGATGGAGGCTCTGGGAGATACCTCTGCCTTCAAGATATGGTCGGAGAATGGGGATCTCTCCTCATCCTCTGGTGGGGAGGTCTTCCGCAGGGCTCGTAGGGCGCGCTCCTGCTCTGCGAAGCGCCTCTCGAATTCTCACAGTCGGAGGGATAGCTCCGGCTACCGCTGCGCCATAGGGCTGAGGGGGCGTGATGCCAGGCTGTCCTGGCGCTCCCTGGGGACTTCGGTCTCCGGGAGGGGATGACGTGCCCCATGCCTACCCCATTTCAGCGTGGAGGAAGCCTCTTGCTCCGGAGGGGGGGCTTGTGAGGGTCCTCCTACTTTGTTGCGGATAAGCTGCTGCCCTCGGAGGGTGAAGCGGCCTCCGACGGTGTGCTGGGACGTGTTCTTGCGGGGAGGGCTCTCCGGAGGGGCGCGTGACCTTCCATCCATGGCCACCTTGGTCCTCATGAGTTCCACGAGGACGTCCAGTTTCACGTTGAGGGCTTGGAAGGCGTTAGCACCGCCGTTAAGCGGCAGCCCTACCGCCGCGGGGTGAGGGGGCGACAGCTCTACCGCGGGGGGAGGGGGCGGTCCGTCGGCGGGAGTGCTGGCACCGGAGAGGGGGTTTTGGGAGGCTTGAGAGGGGCCTCCCCCCGCCGCCACTATGGCCTTTCCCCTGTCACCGATGGACCTCCTGCCTGCACTTCTTCACACCATACTGTCTCTTTGGTCATTTCTCACAGACGGTGCCAGATGAAGGGGCGTGATCTCCCGCTTGTCCTGAGCTGGGAGGATGATCACCGAATAGTGAACTGTAGAGAAAGGAAAATGGATCAGGGGGCCCAGGGATGGTTCCCTGGGGAAAACCCTCCGATGCCTAAGTCAGTAGAGCATTGGTGGAAGGTACTGAGGGAGGTAGAAAGAGGTGCACGAGATCCCCCAACACCAAGGTGGTGAAATGGTTCCCGCTCAGGGGATTTTAGGCGTGTATTTCCTTACCTTCTGTAGATCGTGATAAATCCACACATGAGGAAGAAGAGTTTAAATATGAGAAAGCATAATAAAAATAAGGGGAGATAATGATATAATAAGGAAAAGAAGCACGTGGTGCTACTAAGGAGGGTGATCGCCAGAGGGGTTACCTCAAGAAGAAACAAAGAAGATCGCGAATACCTGGTGAAAAATAGAACGCGGGATGGATTGTGAATTCCTCCTCCTCCTTCAATCGGCCGGCCGATGAAGGGGGTTTTCCTTTATTGATTACCTTGCAAAAATAAGACAAAACAAACAAACAGTGGATCAGCCAAGTGCACGTAGTATCAATCCCAAAGATGGTATGATGATGAAATAAGAACAAAACATGCGCACCTTTCTTTTGTTTTAAAACGCCTAAAGAAATAGGGAAGGAGGAGATATGATGCTAATGCAAACGTAAAAGAAGAAGAACACAGTGATGATGAAGCTAATGTAAAAAAGAAGAAAAACAACACAGTGGACGTGATGAACGATTGATGAAGACGAAGCAACACAAACAGAACAAAAGAAAAACCCTGCTGTCCCTGACGACAGTAAAGGGAAACCAAGGTGGACGCGGTTGACCGGAAGCAGAGGAAGCAGAGGAAGCAGAGCCCTTTCTAAACGATCGCACAGGAGGAAGATGGAGCTCTATAACTCTGATCTCGTAACCCGTAAACCTCTGATCGTAACATCGTCATAAACTCTGTAACCTCTCTAACTCTATCTAACCTGTGAACTCTCTGACCCGTCAACCCTTGTCTAGATCGACCAGAGCATCCTTTTATAGGATTTCAATCGAAGATAAGCTCAAATTTGGGAAGATAAGGATAGGCAATGATCAAAGAAGGCAGGACTCTAACTCCAATTCGAGCAAGGAGACCATTGGAGGTAGGGAACTACTCAGGAAAGGCATACTCAAACACGACACCGAAGGATAAAACACGACCTTCAGAAGGGCGTCAAATCACAAATTGACGACCTACATCAAGACGCTACTCAAAACACGACCACGATCAAGGGCGTCACTTCTTGGATTTAATTTTGGCAATAAAACTTACTTCATTTGAAAATTATGAGAACACGCCTGAGATGAAGGCGTTAATTGAAACCACGCCCTGAGGAAGGACGTTAATCAATAATTTAAATTTATTTTGAAATCGGATAATACCAGGAATTGACGCCCTGACATTTGGTCGTGCTTTCTTTTGAACATGCCCTAGATAAGGTCGCTATTTAAAACACGCCCCTCCTCAGGTCGCGAATCACAAAAATGCAAGAATAAATCAAACACACACAAAAATAGAAAAACTTCATATTATGAATATATATTGAAGTTCACTTTGGGGCGTCAACATAGTGACATGAGATTTGATCAACATAGCGTCAATTTTGGCGTGTCTACAGCTGCCCCGCCATGGCGTCTGCTTTGCAAGGGAGTGAGACGAAATGGAGGTGAAAGTGCAACAAACTGAATGAAGTGGAGCGAACTGATAAGTAGATGCCAAGGTGTGATGTGATACGCCTCAGACACTAAGCATTGGAAATCTTTCCAAGATTCTAGGCGAAACAACTCCGAGTGATTCCAAGAAAGCATCGATTTGCTGGATAAAGGAGACATGATAAGGAGACACCATTGGAGAGCGGTTACCAGCCAACGTGGACGTGCTACAACCAAGGTGGATTTGCAGGGGAAAAAAAAGGGAATTGAGATGGAGACCCAGCAAAGGGACATTTTCAAGTAATCAGCCTAAGCGGCTTCAAAGAGAATAAAGTACTTAATTTGGAATGGAATATCTCATGTCAACTCAATCAAGAGCGAGTGACCTTCATTACTACCATAATATGAAGATTTTCAGCATGAAGCTCAAAGTCCTACATGATGCATGCTGGGCTAAAAGGAAAATATAAGACAAACTAAAAGATAGAAAATAATCAAGGATAATATTGTTAAGCCATCTAGATTTGGTCAAGAATCCAGATCTCTGAGCTAACACTAAGCCGAGGCCCGTTTGTCCGCGCATCAACTCAAAAAGTGGAACCATCGTCCCAGACCTTTAATGACTCAACGGCCTATCCGTGTGATCAAGACTCTCCTGGAACTATCACTATTTTTGATGAAGGGGAACTCAAATTCCAGGTTCATCAGAACCACAAGGTCCTTGATATGCTATAATAGCGTAGAATACCATATAGTAATAATGCTCACAATAAGATGATGTTACCTCCACATTAATCCGGACATCTCGAAACCTGCAATCTTCTGCACTCAAGAGTTCATTAGTTCTCTCAAAATTTCAATATCAATAATCTTCAATTCAAAGTATGACATGATCATAAGTGCTAAATTAAATAGAATTCCAACGAAATAATAGCACTTAAGTTCATCAAAGCACACAGGGAAGCAAATTCATAAGCTCACAAATGCACGCCTGGATTGAACGTCGTCAAAACATGGAAGACGCCTTATAAAGAGGGCGTCAAAACGATAAACACGTCCTTCACTGAGGCGTTAAATGCACCAAGGGTTCAAGAAGAAAACGACCCTGGAAAGGGCGTTAAACAAAACACGACCTCGGTCAGGTCGTCAATTCAACAATTGACGCCCTAACAGAAGGCGTTAATTAAGCACGAACTTCCGTTTCCGATTCGCAAACTAAACCCAGTCCTAATAGCAATCAACTTCTAACTCCGAACGGCCTCGAGACTTCCCGAACTTCTATAAAGGGAAGGCAATTCCAATCAATCAAAGCAATCCTTCGAGCTCTGTTCCACTGCCTGTTCTTCTGTCTGTTCTTCTGCAGGCATCGCAATCATCAGAACTTCCTCCTGCAACATAAGATGGAGAGGGCGATTAAGAGATCCAAATCCTCAACTCCCAGGCTAACCGAGATTAATGGGTACATCAGCAGTAGAATCTCCATGAACCAGGTAAAGATAAAATCCTTCTGTTCTTTTCCACTTGTCTTAAATGTTCTTCTCTTCTGCATGCTCATTTATTCTTCTTTCTGTATTATTCTTCCTTTCTTCCTTCCACAGGATTACCCGAATGTCCCAGGAGCAAGGAGATTCACAAAAATCAAGTGGCTCCCTCTTATACTCTCCAAATTTTCTTCAGATATGAGAGTGTACTTAACAAGATGGCACCTTCTGGGTCTAGTCACCCACGCCAAACATTATGATCAAGTTCATCTTGACTGGGCAGCTATAGGGGCTCTTGTAGAGATATGGCATCCTTCCACCTATACCTTCCTTTTCTCAACTTTCGAAGCCACAATCCTACTAGAAGAATTGGAGATAATCTTAGGCTTAAAGAGAATGAAGCAAGGGGATGAGGAAAAAGTGGCCATTATGCCAAAACCAATTGCCTCTCATGAGCTATTAACGAGCTTGATATCTAGCCCCAACCTAGTGAATCAAATCAAAGCCACTAAAGGAATCAATCTTCTAAAGCTCGCCTCATGGGTGTACAAGAGAGCGGATCAAGCTAAAGAAGATGAAGAGATAGAACGGGTAGCAAAAGCTTTCGTGGTGTGCTTGACAGGAGCACTCCTATTCCCATCCACGGAGGACTTTCTAGAAGAGGTATAGTTAAGCGCCGTAGTGAGCCTATGGGAAGGAGATAGAGTGGGACCGGCTATTCTAGCCTATCTCTATAGCGGGCTTACCTCGGCAGCGATGGGAAGGCCCATCTACGGATGCATGCTAGCACTCTCTAGTTGGGTAGATCTCCACTTCAAGTTCGATCCATGTGATGAAGCCCAATAATCCTTGAGAATCTTCTCAAAAAGCCCACTCTCTTATATGACCGGTTCACTTGGGATAAGCAATAGAGTGACGAATCGGATTCCTCAAATCAAGAAGAGAGCGGAATGGAGAGAGCACCTCAAAGTAATGCCAAAGAATCTCTTCACTTGCGCCCCGGGAATACTTAAGACTCAAGAACTCCGTGCAAGATTTTCTCCCGGGACGGACCTTCGACTCATAGGCGCTTCAGAATTCGTCTTGTACAATTCATACCGATGCCTCCTTCAACTCGGGCTTCCATGGTGAGTATTCGAGGACCCATCACACCTTCCTCCAATCAAGACACGGGACCTTGGTAGTAATGAAGATGGAGAAGAATGCACAACTATTCAAGCTTTGTGGAAAATCAACAAGGCTCATCAACCCGTGGAGAGCTTGGAAGAAGACAGAGATGAATGGAAATCTTATGTAATAGCCCTGAGAAAAATGAGGCCCAAAATGACTCATTAAAGCAATGCAATCTTTTTCTTCCAATAAATCAATGATAATTTATGATTGAGCCAATAACACAGTGATTCTGATCAACTCTTCCAACGTTCTGTGATTCTGTTGCAAATAACGGCTCAAGCAATGTCGTTAATTCTATAAACGACGCCCCATAACAAGTCATCTTCCCTGATTGATCGCTCATAACTGACGCCTTCACAAATGGGCGTTAACTGAAAAACGTCCTAGGGCAAGGCATTAATTCGATTCATATTCCAAAATATATTCGTTGAGATTCCAAAAGTAACGCCTTTAGGACAGCCACGTTTCATATAAATAACGCCTCCATCGTAGTCATTACTCAAAAACAGTAATGATTATTCCCATCAAATCAATCAATTGCCATTAAATGCGTCTGACGACGGTTATCATTCCCCATGCAAACAAAAATAACGCCTTAAGAAATGTCGTCAATTATTAAGAAACGCCTTGATGTCCGTCGTTGATTCCACAAGACGCGGCCTTCCTTAAGTCGTTAATTCTTTTTGACCGTTCGACTTAACTTTCCCTCCTTTCTTCTTCTTCCTCCGTTCTCTTTCCCTCTTTCTCTCTTTCTTCTGCAACCCTAACCGACCTCCCCCATCTCCCATTCTCTCTCTCTATCTCTCTCCCTTCTACACCCTAGCCCTAAGCTATGGCCGGCGGAGGCTTGAAGAGGCAGAGGGTGGCGGCTCCTGAAGTGGTGGACTTGGGCGAGGATGCCCATGCCGAGGAGGAAGCTCCTCCGGTGATGGCTGAAGGGGATCCACCGGCGGTGGAGCATGGTGACGAAGTCGGAGGAGAACACGAAGGCGACGGTGAAGACAGAGAAGACGGAGAAGACGAGGAAGAAGGTGAAGGAAATGAAGAGGGAGGAGAGGAAGGTGAGGAAGAAGAAGAGGACGGAGGTGATGATGAACCACCGCACACGGCGGCGGCCCTCCCCCGTGCCGGCCAACTCCGGCGACCCAGGCAGCCACGTACGCCCCCAACCGGCAGAGCCAAAGCACAAGAAGGTAGGCCCCCAAACCCTATTCCCATTTTTTTTATTTTTATTTTTATCCTGTAATTTCCATAGCTCTCGGGGTATAAACCCTGCAACCCAGAAAGAAGACGCCCTCAGGGGCGTCACGTTTTAGAAATGAAACGCCCAACCCAAGGGCGTTAATTAAATTATTTTCCTGAAAAATAATTAACCCCATGAGAACACGCCCTAAAGCATGTCGCCCATTTAAATTCATATCATGCTGTTAATTTCCATTAATTCCATGCTTTAAATTATTTTCCATGAATTATTCGCATGCTGTTATTTTTATTTTATTTTTTTCTGAAAAACTTGAAAACAACGCCCCCCATCGGGGCGTTAATTCAACAACAGACGACCAAACCAGAGGTCGTCCATTCATTAATTCCTGATTAATTAACGGACCCATTTTGGAAAACGCCCCACCCAAGGGCGTGACTTGAAATATTTTTTTAGGAATTTCAGAAATTAATCCATAGAATCACGCCCAACATAGAGGCGTTTCTTAGATAACAACGACCTAGGATAGGTCGCAAATTCAAAACACACTCAAGAACCACGCCCCCCTTAGGGGCGCTAATTCAACAAACCACGACCTGAGGATGGTCGTTAATTAGAATCAAACACCAATATAACCCAAGGTAATCAAAATGAGATTCAGCATGAATAATCAAAATAATTAAGTGAAAATTCTTTTCTTTACATGCAGGGACTGATGAGGACACGGATCTCCTGGGTTATGGTCCGGGCAGCATACTACGGCCTCCCCGAGTTCCAGAGAGCGAGGGTAGATGCTATGGGGTTTGGGGCCTTCCTTAGCATAGAGCCAGTTAGGCCAGACCTACCACTTATCTAGGTTCTACGGGAGAGATGGGACAGGTCCAGCCGGGCATTCTTGATGCCATGGGGGCATATGGTTCCCACCCTAGAGGATGTGGCTAGGATCACGGGGTTGAGGGTAGACGGTGAGGCTGTGAGTGGGATCACCTACCCTGACTACACTGAGTTCGCCCAGAGGTTGCTAGGGCTAGAGATGGTCTACGAGACACCCAGCGAGTGTAGGACTATCTTCCGCACCGACCTTACTACAGTGATGGGTTTAGAGAATGCTAGGCACAGGTCCGGGGAGACCCTAGAGCAGTTCTCGTAGAGGTTGATAGACGGGGCTCGGGCGGTCTACTGCCAGGACCCAGCTGACAGGGAGAGAGCGGACCGAGACCTGAGGAGGTTTCTACTGCTACTACTGGGGAGGCTATTGCTCGGGGCGAAGGGCGACGTCATTAATTGCCGATTCTTGTGGATACTCGAGGACCTGGAGGCAGTTGGCAACTACGCCTGGGGAGCGGCACTGCTGGCGCACATGATGGCCGACTTGTCCACCGGGACAGGTCGAGAGACGACCGTCAGTGGCTTCTCACCTTTTCTTCAGGTATGCATTTTTCATTTTTCATTTTTTTTCATTTTTCTTTTATTTTTATCATGCTTGTGAATGCTTCACTAATATGATGCATGGATGCAGGTTTGGAGCCATCTATACATGCCGATGGGGCACGCTGACCCACGGCATGGAGGTGAGGGAGCTTTCCCTCTAGCGCGGCGCTGGCTGCCAATTGTGTTTGGAGCCCACTCGGCTACGAGTTGTGGGTACTGCGGAGAGAGTTCCGCGACTTCCCTCCCTCGCTGGTATGCATGAATGTTATGCATTTTTCTTTTTTGCATTTATTTTGAATTTATTATGATGATGATGAAATGATGACATATATGTTTATGAATGCAGGTTCAGTGGAGACCCTATGAGGGGATGACGAACGAGGGCCAGCTGTGGGTCGTAGCGGACTGACCTCGTTTTGGGCATGAGCTCTAGGTTCATTGCCTGAGCGAGATCGAGCCGTTACGGCTTAGGTTGGTGATGAGGACACTGGGCCTCCACCAGGAGTGGGTAGAGGTAGGCGAGCCGCGGGGCATCGGGAAGAAGACGCGCGGTCGTACGAAGGTGACCGACTGGAGGGTGCGGTTCGAGGAGCAGTACGCCGACTGGCAGCGAGGCGGGACCAGAGTCACCTCTCGCGCGACTGACAGCTCCGAGTACCTCCAACACTACTGGGAGGTCTACGTCGGCCGACCCCAGATGAGGGTCTTAGGGGTATGTATGAATGCAATTATTTCTAAATTAAATGCAAATGCTTATGTTTCTATCATGTGACTAATATGTAATGAATGCAGGATGCGCGGGACATAGCGGCGATGGATGCCCAGGCCCACCTACACAGCCTGGAGGACCAGCTGGCCGCCACACGGGCTGACCTAGAGACCCTGGTGAGTGTTTAAATTATTTCTATATGCACATGTATATCTTTTTTGTTGAGTTATTGATGATTAGCCACTGACGATCTCAATGAATGCAGCGTGCCTAGCAGGGAGCAGTGATGAGAGACCCAGGAGAGGCCTCCAGCTCGAGAGGGCCCAGTGCAGAGGTGACTGTACTGGCAGAGCAGTTAGCCGGAGCGATCGCACGAGCTGAGGCAGCAGAGCGCGATCTCGCTTCATGGGTAAATTCCAAAACACAAATCCATTCAAATATTGATTATATAATTGTGCACTGATGAAATTCATTTTACAGACTGAGGAGCTTCGAGCCGCTCTTACCTGCGTTGATGAGGGCTTCCGTGCGACGAGCACACAGGTGAGTGGTTCAATCATGTATTGCTTGTATTGCTAGATTACTGAATCATTGCATTTAATTGTGGAATTGATGATTTGTTTACCTGTTTGCAGACGACTCAGCTTCAGGCGGTACGTACCGAGTTGGCGATCCGCGATCAGCGAATCTTGGAGCTAGAGAGGTCCCTGAGGCGATGAGAGGAGCTACCTCAGGACGTGGCCGAGCTGCGGGTGGCTCTTGAGCTGGAGCGACGGGAGCGTGCCCGGGAGCGCGAGGAGCGTGCTCGTGAGCGAGAGGAGTACCAGGTCGAGCGTGCTCGATACCAGGAGCAGGTAGCAGCACGCAAGCGAGAGCTGGCAGATTCGAGGACCCAGTTGATCCTTTCTCAGGAGCGGCTACGAGTGTCTGAGGAGCGTCTCCAGCAAGGGCGCGAGCGAGCACGGGCTGCGGGATACTCCTTCACCAGCTCTACTTTTGTGGCGGGCTCTTCCCTCCGAGAGAGGAGCGAGGCAGGGGGTCAGGTTCGGGTTCCAGCTTCTTCACGGGGGCCCATGCCTCCTCCACCAGCGCCAGCTCGGGACGGCGAGGAGGAGGTTGAGAGTAGGAGAGAGGAGGGTGGAGGCGAGAGCTAAGCGACTTACTTGTACTCCTCCACCCTCACACCTGTACTCAGATATTCATGATGTATATATATATATAAGATTGAGATTTCTTTGTTACCTGAGCACTTTGTGTGGTTGTGGCCTTGTGTTTGTGTACTTTCCTCTTTCCACGTTCTTCGTGTTTGCTTTACTATGCCCTGTACCTGCAACTGTAATCCATACTTTGAACAAACAGGTTAATTCATCTGTTCGACTTGGCCCCTTGCCCAATAAGCAAGGGGTAGCAATATTTTGACCTTAATGATGGGTCAAGGGGCCAAGCCTTTAATCAAATAAGGTAAATAAAATAACTGATAGCGGGAGATGCATCATGCAAAGCATGCATATGCAAACCATAAATAAAAGATGCCCATGCAAAAGAATGCAAGCATACATCGTGAAGAAATGCATTTTTTTCACACATTTATATATATATTTTTGGTTATTTTTCCTGAAAAATGCACCTTAGAGTAGGTCGTGGTTCGCATAAAGACGCCCTAGAAGACGGCGTGAATTTGAAAAGGAATCTGATTTTTGAAAAAGAAACGACCTGCTCAGAGACGTTATTTTGAAAGAGACGACCTAACATAGGACGTTAATTCTATAAAAAGCGCCTTATCCGAAGGCGTTAATTGAATTATTCTGCAAAAAAGGTTGTCAAGGCTATCAAGACCACGGGTCCTACACGGTCACCATCTAAAATCCATTAACCTTTCTTGAGTAATTAAAAGGGAGTGGACGTGATCATAGTTGACTTGTATTCGAGATTTCGCACAGTGCAGTTTCCCTGGTCGGTCTTGACCATCCTGCCAGTTCGTGACTTGCCACATAGAAAGGATGGAAGAAAATATAAGGGAAGCCCATAAGGGATTCTGAGATGCTCAAGGTAAAGTTACCTCCCCTACCCTATGCCTGTTGGGGTTCGATCTTTGGCGTAGGGAAATTTGTTACCTTTTTGCCTCTTTTATATTGCACGCATACGCCCAAGGTTTTCCTTGCGGGGACTTTGCCCTCTTGACATGCTTTTCTTTTCATAACTTGACTTTCACTTGGGAATTGATTTGCATTGATGAATAAAAACCTAATTGTACTTGGGCTTTCGTGGCATTTGCTCCCTTTTGGGCCCTGACTTCCACCTACTAGGGCGGCGGATAGGCTTGGCGTGTCTACCCTGAGGTCTCCCTTCCTCCCTTATGGGCCGAAGAAGAAAAGAACGGGTATTGTCTTTCACTTTTAGTCAGGTTTTTGACTTTCCATCGGATTTTGCACTGCTTGAGTTCAAGAATAAAGCGTGTAGTGTGTGCGGGAGTCAACCCCCTTTTAAGTTAGCAAGACTGATGAATGAATTATGAATTTTGACCTTTCGGACCTTGAACCTTCGTGTGCCATGGCACCAATTTTGACCTCTTTTTGATTTTGAAGAATTTCTATTTTTTTTGGTTTTTGGAAATATTCCACTTTGTTTTGGATTTTCTGAATCAATTTCCATCATTTTTTTTAGATTTTGAATCAAGGGTAGTATTTCTTAAGATACAAACCATTCCAAGGGTGAGTTAACTCTTCTCCTTCAGTATTAATCAATTTATAAGCATTGCCTGGAAAAACATCTTTTATAACAAACGGTCCTTCCCAATTGGGTTGGAGTTTTGAGCGGGGGCCACCCGGCTTTACGAAAATTCTCTTAATTACCATCTCACCGATTTTGAATTTTCTCTCAATTACCTTTTTTTGATAAAAACGCGAGAGCCTATTTTGATAAACGCGCGCATGCTCAGCAGCGACCAGAGGCTTCTCGTCTAGGAGTTCCAACTGGGCAAGGAGTGAATCACGACGCTCATCAATAGAAAATTCCTTATCCAATTGTACTCGCAGAGAGGGAACGAGAATCTCATAAGGGACTACCGCCTCCATTCCATAAGTAAGGGCAAAAGGGGTTTGCCCAGTAGGGGTACGAATGGAAGTTCGATAGGCCCAGAGAGTTTCAACTAGCTTGTCTGGCCAGTCCGAAAATTTATTAGCCTCACACGTCTTTTTAACAATTTTGATCAAAGTTTTGTTAGTTGCCTCTGCTTGGCCATTGCCCTGCGGATAATAGGGAGAAGAGTGATGCAATGCAATGTTATACCTGTTGCAGAGATCCTTGATTTCTTGAGAGATAAATTGAGGTCCATTGTCGGTGATGATGGTGCTCGGGATGTCGAACCTTGTGATGATGTTCTTCATTATAAACTTGCAGACGGTTGACGCTTTAATCTCCACGTAAGCTTCTGCTTCCACCCACTTGGTGAAGTACTCCGTTGCCGTGAGGATGAATGATTTTTGCTTGGTCAGGAGGTTCGAATCACCAAGAGGTCCAATGATATCAAAAGCCCACATGGAGAAAGTGTTAGGGTGCTAGGCCCAGATACAGAGGGGGGTGAATGTCTCCCTCTAAAAATTATGGCCTAAATTAAAAACTCTAAAGCTCGGATATGCGGAATAGGGACAATGAGCTTTCCGAGATAAGATAATAATCAACCAATTGATCAACCAGTTGGACTGCAACAATACAGCCACCTGATCAAACTAGAAATGCAGACTGAACAGTACAACCCAAACACACCTAGCAAAGTGCAATGCTCAAGGTAACTGCTGATAGGAACAATATAAACAATCCAAGATAACACAGCTAACCAGCATGCATAACCTGTGAATGGGAGGTAGGAGGCAGGGAACGAACGCACAAAACAAACCACTGCACAGTAGATTTTTAAGTGGTTCGGTCCAGAAGACCTACATCCACCCCACACTCAACCCGAGTGTGGCTTTCACTAGCTCACGCTAGAAACAGCAGACTCAGTCTGCAACAGGTGCTGCCACACAGCTTGACCAGGGGAACAACCTCCCCTCTTCCTCCCAACCGGAGGGAACCACTAGTGACACCAGTCACTAGCAAACCAGAGACACACGGTCTCTCTTCCTCCAGACCCGGAGGGAACCCCTGGACTTGAATCCACAAGCCCAGAATCGGAGACAAGTCTCCCTTCCTCCAAACCGGAGGGAACCCACAAGTAGCTCCCAGCT
Source organism: Amorphophallus konjac (assembly GCA_022559845.1). NCBI lineage: Eukaryota > Viridiplantae > Streptophyta > Magnoliopsida > Alismatales > Araceae > Amorphophallus > Amorphophallus konjac. The sequence continues at coordinate 144,664,551 of CM040126.1, forward strand.
ACTTGCAACTGGAGATCAGATCTCCCTTTCTCCAAACCGGAGGGAACCCGACCTCAGACCAGAGGATCAGAAGTACAGCAGACCAGAAGACAAAGGAAAACAATAAACGAAAATAACTTCAGCAAACAGAAAGCTGAAAACGAAATGCACAATGTGGCTCTCAATGGAGCTGACTGGCCTGGATTTGATCCACGGTCCAGTGAAGACAGATCTTCAAGCAACTTCTTCCTTCTTCTTCACGAGCTCTCTCGCTCTCTCTCTATCTCTCTTTCTTTCTCTTATGCTCTCCTAATCTTTTTACTCTCTCAATCTCTGCTCCTCTAATCTCTTCGGTTCATACTTCTATCTCTCTCTTTCTCTTCTTCTCCTTCTGCTCTTCTTCTCTTTTTCTCCTTTTTCTTTTTCCGGATCGAAAGGATTTCTGCTCTTCAGGCTTCTTCTACGATCGCCTTCATCTGAGGACGAAGGGTTCCATTTATAGCAGCAACAGCAGGTGGATAGGGCACAGAACGCGTGTGCCTCCTACGCTCGATCCAGAATCTTCCTGCCACGTGCCCTTATCAGATTGGTTTCTCTTATCTCGGATCACATGCAGCCCAGGAGTGTGGAATGTTCTTCCTCGGACCTGTAATGAGATTAAAACCATTAACACGCTGTATGGCCATAAGAACTGGAACTGCATGAGGTATGTGGACACGACAAGAGGTGCACTAAACAGAGAACGACACGAGATACAGTGGTGACAAAACAAACACGAAGTAGAAAGAAAATAACACGAAGTAGACAAGATTACTACAGTACGAGACAGAGAGAGCATGACACGAGGTCAGAAGAAAAAATAGCACGAAGTAAAACGAGAACAACACGAAGTGTCACTGTAACAAAACGGAGACACGAATGCAAAATCAACACGAGGACACGAAGTTAAAAACAATACGAAGACACGAAGACAAAAACAACACGAAGACACGAAGATAAAAACAACACGAAGACAAGGAAAACGACACGAAGTCAGTGAGAATAGCACGAGGTGAAACGACACGGGCTGACAACAACTCAAGGATGAAAACTAGAGATCGACACGAAGTGTGGTTACAAAAATAAAAAGGACACGAGGTCTAGAAAGAGCAACACGAACACGGAAATAACAAAGAATTGACACGGAGTGTGGTCAAGGTGAAAAAGACACGAAGTCTAAAGCGAAAAACCAACACGAAGATAGAATACAAAGAAACGACTCGAAGTGAGATGAGAACAGTATGAAACAAAGAAAACGACACGAAGTACATAAACACAACACGAAGACATAACTACTGAAATAATACGAAAGACACGGACACAACACGAAGACCAAACACAGAGTAACGTGAAGACACACGCGTAAAGCTAATACAAGGTGACAATCAACAAGGAGAACGACACGAAGTGAAACGACACTTGAACCTAGACCGACTTAAAGACCCAGCGAAAAATGACTCGAAGACAGAAATACAAACGCACGACATGAACTAAGGATGACGTGGAGACAACACAGTCACAAGGGCTGCACGAAGTGAAAGACAACACGAAGACAGACGACAACACGGCTATCTCGACACGAGATGAAATGGTGGAAGTAGAAGAACAACTCGAAGACAAAAATGACACGAGCTGAATTAAACACAAAGGTGAAGACAGACACTGACACGAGGTGTGGACACGAAGCAAGAATGACATGAGGTTCAAGGAAACCAACACGAAGATAGAAACAGTACGGACACACGAAGTATTACCTCTTAGCAGCTTTTTTTCTTGTAAAGCATGGAAGTCAACACGAAGTGTTGTAAGCTCAGACGACACGCGATCTTTTCGTGTTAGTGAGGGGAAACAACACGAAAACTCAAGTACAGAAACAGCACGAAGAAGATGTACAGTCTGATGTACAGACTTGGAAGAACAGTCCAATGTATAGACTTGCACGAGCGAGCTACAGTGCCAAAGTGTAGACTTCACGCTGTACAGACTTTGTCAGGAAGGACCAATGTATGGACTTGGTGACGAGAAGGCGGTGTGCACACTTATAGCGTTGATGCTACATGAGACACAGGCTGTATAGACTTGGAGTTTAACATGAAAGAAAGCCAGTGTACAGACTTGTTGTCCTCACGGCTGACGACTCCAGTGTATAGACTTGGAGGCCTGAAGGCGATGCGAGTAACAATCCAATGTATGGACTTTGACTCTAAATGAGACTGACAGTGTATACACTTAGCCAATGCAATGCACTGTATGGACTTCCATGAGACGCTCAATGTGCAGACTTACTTCCAATCAATGTATAGACTCTGTAAATGCATATGAAAGCTTTATGCAGTCAGATAACATGTAGCATGACTGAACATCAAATATGTTAATCTAAACTGAGCAGCAAGATGACTGAACATTTGATTAATTCACATCAACAATCAATCATCAAAACCATCATCAAAACCACAGGGGCACAACAATCTCCCCCTTTTTGATGGTGGCAACACTTTCAATATATTGAGTCATTCTGATGATGTGAGGCATTCTGAAGACTCAAATTATTCTCCCCCTTTGACTTCATCAAAAAGAAAATAATTTAAGAAATTAAAGCATGTGTAAAAGTTCAGTCAAATTCTCCCCCTTGCAAGAACATGATTCTCCCCCTTTAATAGTTTCAGCAAAAGCATGAGTTAGAGAAATGCAATACTCCCCCCTGAGTATATGAATGCAAGGTCACAAATGATATGAACATGATTCAGCACGACAAGGAATGCTCCCCCTGAAGAGATGTCAATTTATATGCAAGTGATGCATGACATGGAAGCTCCCCCTCAATAAGTGGACTCTTATGAGATAAATGAGAAAGAGACCACAGGGGCAAACAAGGAGAAGTTCAGGTCATTGAGCCAAGGACATGAGCAGAAGAAATTCAGTTAACAGATTTTTTTTTCAAGGATGCTCCAAACATAAGAAATTTAGCCAGATTTTCAAAGAGATATCAATCTCATAAATCTAAAGCATAAGTTTTCAAAGTCTTCTATCATAAGGGCTTATGAATGACATTTATTGAATAGCATGGTTTAAACATGATGTATGCAGAGTTTATCAATAAAATTCTATATTGATATCTAAAATCATGGTTTAATAAAAGTGAACCAAGCCCTCATATTTATCTTGATAAATCTCCCTTTCTCTTACACAATCAAAGTTATTGACTTCTTTCGCAATTACATGCATCTCTATTGAAATCAAGCAATTATGAAGTCATATGAATTTGTCTAGGGTTGTAGCAATTTGATTTGAGCATCAATATTCAGATATATCAATTTGTTCAACAATTTTCCATGCTACAAATTTTACAAGCACTCTAGTTCAGTGCACACATTGGAACTAGAGGATATACCTTGATTAGAGGCCACTATCCCTAAGCCCTTAGTGTGACTAACTGTCATGCTATATGTGAACAGAGATAGCATTTACACATCATGATGCACTCCAAATCATTTCTTGATGAGTGAGTTGTATTTCTCAGTGTGCATGCCATTGCTCTGCCTGAATTTTCAATAAAATTTATTCTGCAGAGTTGACTAAGACACCTCATGACATAGTCCTTTGGACATAGTTTCTCAGTGATCAAAGTCATTGCTCTGACAAACAATTACCCTTTAGATAATTCAGACAAATTCCTTTGCTTCAAGTCAATAATAATTTCATGTACTTAACCAATTGAAGCCATGAATTCAATAATGCAGATTTCAGAATTTTCCACAAGACATAGCATGAAACATATGGTTAAGGTTTATTAAACATGCTTCAGATATTTTTGAGAGATTTTAAAGTCAAACTTCATGAACATTAAACTTAAACCACATGAGTTATTTCAGTCATTCTTAAGAATGTATAATAGAAGATTCCTAGTTCAAGAGTTTTCAGATTTATGATCGAGATAGCCCAATGAAATCTTCATGAAAGATTGATAGAATTCTGAAGCCAAATGATACCAATTGATAGGAGAATTACCAATTGTTAAGAGATATTTTTGAAGCACAAAGTTTTCAGAATATGATCAAGGTTTGTCAACAAAATCAATAAGAAAGGATATGCTATGAATTCTGACAAATGTATGCATTTGACAACCTATATGCAATGCATTGACTCCCCCTTACAATATGCATTCAAACTCTCTTTTTGGCATTTTCAATATAAGGGGATTTGCAGTAGAATCATGCATGTTTATGCATTTCTCCCCCTGACTAAATATGGAATGTGCACAGAGAATTCAATACATGGTTTCATGACGAATGCTCATGATAATCCAACCTGACCTATTTGCATGATGACTCATGGAACCTTAGTAACATACCTAGATCCCTCTTGATAACTATTTAGTTCTCAACCACATGAAGCATGAAGCAATATAATGCATCAATCAGTTGCAAGTGCAAGTCTTCATGCATGAGGATTTAATTGACAGCTCAGATGTTTAATTTAAAACAATTTCAGATTTTCAAGAGCAGACCTAACATCAGGTTGATTAGGACTGAGCAGATCAATTCAGTACTAACAGTTCCAAGATCTTCAGACAGTTTGTTCAGCCTCCCCTTAACCAGTTCCATGTACACTTGGCAAATTAATCCATGGTGATCGTGCATGACAGTGTAGCACCCATACAATTTCAGCAATTGAACTTTTATGAGTGAGCAGGAGAATGCAATTGATATTCATTATGGCAGTGTGTGCATGAGCAGCTCATAAGACAGGTTTAACAGTGCAAGTGACAGAATCTGATACAAGCTCCTAATTGATCAGATTTAAACATGATATCCAATCATAATAGCAGTGCAAATTATAGAGCAGACTCTAATTACAATTTTTAGAACTGACCTTCAAAGTAGTAACCCGGGGTCTTCTCACTTGAGTGCCTTGGTTTATTTACCCCTTCTTGTTTATTTCTTTCCAAGGCACACCTGCATTAACTGGGTTATTTTGATCCAGCAGGAACCCAAGCGGCCTCGGGTCCTGTATTACCCCCAACATGTGTTCTAGACAAATTTTGTGCATGAAGGTCATCAGATGTCATCAATTTACAGTTGGACATGGAATGTCCATACTGACCACAATAATAGCAAAAGATAACAGAGTTTTTGTTCCTTTGAGCATGCATGTTAGTATGATCATGAAATCTATTCACATGAAGGTTTTTGTTATCCATATGAACATTTTGTTTTTTATTTCCAGCAAACCATCCTTGATTAGCTTTATGACCTGGCGTTCCATAGTTAAGACATGGAAGTGTTTTTCTTTTAAAGCCATAGTCATTTCTAGCAGCAACATGGGGAGCAGGGAATTTTACAGATTTGGAATGAAAAACCTTTCCCTTTACATGCCAACAGTTTCCTTCTATATGGCCATGCCTCAAGCAGTGAGAGCAGACAATTGAATTTCTTATTTTAGCATTCAAATTAACATGATAAGACTGTGATGTTTTCTTACTTCTAGCACACCAGCATTGTGCAGCAGCATGACCTACTTTTCCACATTCAAGGCAATTAGTTCTTTTATTCAGATGAGCATGATTGTTAGCATGAGAATTTTTGGCTTTTATGTCATCTTGTCTCATTAAATCACATTTATGCATGACATGACCAATTCTATGACAGTAAAAGCATTTAACACTTTTCCTTTTATCAGAAAAACTCTTGACTTGAGAATTTTTAGCAAGCAATCCTTTAAAGATATGTGCATGTGAAGATGAATGAAGGCTATGATTGTCATGCACAGTTTCAGCAGAGATATTCATGGATGAAGTTGAGCATGAACACACATAATTCTGATTTGATTCTTTATCCTTCAGGGTGACAATCTTTTTCTCTTTCCCTTTCACAGTTTTTGATAGAGAGACAATTTCAGATTGCATGGAGGATATTTTCAATTCAGATTTTGTTAACTCTTCCTCACAGATGACAATCTATTTTTGCAGGACATCGTTCAAATTTTTCAATGACTCATTCGTTTCTCTTAAGGATCTGATTGTATTCTTTTGAAAATTATTAATAAATTTGATTTCCTTAACTAGATCCTCTAAAACTGTACATTGATTGCATGAGTCTTCCTTCTGAATACCTTTTTCTTTTTCAATGGTTAACCATTGTTGTCCCATCACTGTGTTCAAGACCATCAGTTTTTTATTTTCATCTTTTAATCTTTCATTTTCTTTTTGACATTCAGCACTGTCACATTTCAGATTATCCATCATGGATTTAAGCACAGTTACATCTTGCATGCTCTTAAGGAGATCAATATCTTTCTCATTCAGACTGTCTTTTAATTCAATAATCTTGTTTAGACAGTTTTGATTCTCAGCTTTTAAAGCAACATTTTGTTCTTTAACATTGTTAACGTCTATCATGCAGACATCATACAAATCTGATAGCTCATCATAAGATAAATCTTCAGGTTCGGGGCTTACCTGAGATGATGAGTCATCCCTTTGATCTTCACTGTGATTGCTTCGATGGGCCAACAAACACTGATCATCTTGCTCTTCATGAACGGCAGCCACTTTATTAAAAATTTCCTCTCCAGATGTGCACTCGAAGACAAATGGAAAAAGGTCAGTATTGACTGCCGCTGACAAAATATTAAGAGCCATGAGATTCTCACGGTTCTTAGTCTGTCCTCCTTGGACCATTTAGTCTGATCGTAAGACAATTTATGTGGGACTCTAGACACAAGATTCCATAGATTTGGATCAACGGAATTTAAGTAGACAACAAGGCCGCCTAGCTAATCACAGAAATTAGAACCATCAAATATCACGGATGGAGCCATTTGATCAAGCGATCAGTAAGCGTTCGATTAAGAATCCAAGCAACAGTCGAGCAGAAAAAACACCTCACAAGATGGCAGGATCCCCTTCAGATCGTTGGATCTGTTGACCTAGGGAACCTGCTCTGATACCAACTGTTAGGGTGCTAGGCCCGGATACAGAGGGGGGTGAATGTATCCCTCTAAAAATTATGGCCTAAATTAAAAACTCTAAAGCTCGGATATGCAGAATAGGGACAATGAGCTTTCCGAGATAAGATAATAATCAACCAATTGATCAACCAGTTGGACTGCAACAATGCAGCCACCTGATCAAACTAGAAATGCAGACTGAACAGTACAACCCAAACACACCTAGCAAAGTGCAATGCTCAAGGTAACTGCTGATAGGAACAATATAAACAATCCAAGATAACACAGCTAACCAGCATGCATAACCTGTGAATGGGAGGTAGGAGGCAGGGAACGAACGCACAAAACAAACCACTGCACAGTAGATTTTTAGGTGGTTCGGTCCAAAAGACCTACATCCACCCCACACTCAACCCGAGTGTGGCTTTCACTAGCTCACGCTAGAAACAGCAGACTCAGTCTGCAACAGGTGCGGCCACACAGCTTGACCAGGGGAACAACCTCCCCTCTTCCTCCCAACCGGAGGGAACCACTAGTGACACCAGTCACTAGCAAACCAGAGACACACGGTCTCTCTTCCTCCAGACCCGGAGGGAACCCCTGGACTTGAATCCACAAGCCCAGAATCGGAGACAAGTCTCCCTTCCTCCAAACCGGAGGGAACCCACAAGTAGCTCCCAGCTACTTGCAATTGGAGATCATATCTCCCTTTCTCCAAACCGGAGGGAACCCGACCTCAGACCAGAGGATCGGAAGTACAGCAGACCAGAAGACAAAGGAAAATAATAAACGAAAATAACTTCAGCAAACAGAAAGCTGAAAACGAAATGCACAATGTGGCTCTCAACGGAGCTGACTGGCCTGGATTTGATCCACGGTCCAGTGAAGACAGATCTTCAAGCAACTTCTTCCTTCTTCTTCACGAGCTCTCTCGCTCTCTCTCTATCTCTCTTTCTTTCTCTTATGCTCTCCTAATCTTTTTACTCTCTCAATCTCTGCTCCTCTATTCTCTTCGGTTCACACTTCTATCTCTCTCTTTCTCTTCTTCTCCTTCTGCTCTTCTTCTCTTTTTCTCCTTTTTCTTTTTTCAGATCGAAAGGATTTCTGCTCTTCAGGCTTCTTCTACGATCGCCTTCATCTGAGGACGAAGGGTTCCATTTATAGCAGCAACAGCAGGTGGATAGGGCACAGAACGCGTGTGCCTCCCACGCTCGATCCAGAATCTTCCTGCCACGTGCCCTTATCAGATTGGTTTCTCTTATCTCGGATCACGTGCAGCCCAGGAGTGTGGAATGTTCTTCCTCGGACCTATAATGAGATTAAAACCATTAACACGCTGTATGGCCATAAGAACTGGAACTGCATGAGGTATGTGGACACGACAAGAGGTGCACTAAACAGAGAACGACACGAGATACAGTGGTGACAAAACAAACACGAAGTAGAAAGAAAATAACACGAAGTAGACAAGATTACTACAGTACGAGACAGGGAGAGCATGACACGAGGTCAGATGAAAAAATAGCACGAAGTAAAACGAGAACAACACGAAGTGTCACTGTAACAACACGGAGACACGAATGCAAAATCAACACGAGGACACGAAGACAAAAACAATACGAAGACACGAAGACAAAAACAACACGAAGACATGAAGACAAAAACAACACGAAGACACGAAGACAAGGAAAATGACACGAAGTCAGTGAGAATAGCACGAGGTGAAACGACACGGGCTGACAACAACTCAAGGATGAAAACTAGAGATCGACACGAAGTGTGGTTACAAAAATAAAAAGGACACGAGGTCTAGAAAGAGCAACACGAACACGGAAATAACAAAGAATTGACACGGAGTGTGGTCAAGGTGAAAAAGACACGAAGTCTAAAGCGAAAAACCAACACGAAGGTAGAATACAAAGAAACGACTCGAAGTGAGATGAGAACAGTATGAAACAAAGAAAACGACACGAAGTACATAAACACAACACGAAGACATAACTACTGAAATAATACGAAAGACACGGACACAACACGAAGACCAAACACAGAGTAACGTGAAGACACACGTGTAAAGCTAATACAAGGTGACAATCAACAAGGAGAACGACACGAAGTGAAACGACACTTGAACCTAGACCGACTTAAAGACCCAGCGAAAAATGACTCGAAGATAGAAATACAAATGCACGACATGAACTAAGGATGACATGGAGACAACACAGTCACAAGGGCTGCACGAAGTGAAAGACAACACGAAGACAGACGACAACACGGCTATCTCGACACGAGATGAAATGGTGGAAGTAGAAGAACAACTCGAAGACAAAAATGACACGAGCTGAGTTAAACACAAAGGTGAAGACAGACACTGACACGAGGTGTGGACACGAAGCAAGAATGACATGAGGTTCAAGGAAACCAACACGAAGATAGAAACAGTACGGACACACGAAGTATTACCTCTTAGCAGCTTTTTTTCTTGTAAAGCATGGAAGTCAACACGAAGTGTTGTAAGCTCAGACGACACGCGATCTTTTCGTGTTAGTGAGGGGAAACAACACGAAAACTCAAGTACAGAAACAGCACGAAGAAGATGTACAGTCTGATGTACAGACGTGGAAGAACAGTCCAATGTATAGACTTGCACGAGCGAGCTACAGTGCCAAAGTGTAGACTTCACGCTGTACAGACTTTGTCAGGAAGGACCAATGTATGGACTTGGTGACGAGAAGGCGGTGTGCACACTTATAGCGTTGATGCTACATGAGACACAGGCTGTATAGACTTGGAGTTTAACATGAAAGAAAGCCAGTGTACAGACTTGTTGTCCTCACGGCTGACGACTCCAGTGTATAGACTTGGAGGCCTGAAGGCGATGCGAGTAACAATCCAATGTATGGACTTTGACTCTAAATGAGACTGACAGTGTATACACTTAGCCAATGCAATGCACTGTATGGACTTCCATGAGACGCTCAATGTGCAGACTTACTTCCAATCAATGTATAGACTCTGTAAATGCATATGAAAGCTTTATGCAGTCAGATAACATGTAGCATGACTGAACATCAAATATGTTAATCTAAACTGAGCAGCAAGATGACTGAACATTTGATTAACTCACATCAACAATCAATCATCAAAACCACAGGGGCACAATAGAAAGGCCATGGGGAGGATGTAGGATGGAGTGAAGAAGCAGGAGAATGAATCTTGTCGGCGTGCAGTTGGCACTTAACACACCTTCGAACATAGATGGAACAATCTTCTTCTAGAGTTGGCCAATAGAAACCTAGCCTGAGGATCTTCTTAGCTAGCATCTAGCTATTCACATGACCACCACACACTCCAGAATGCGCCTCTTCCACAACTTTCCAAGATTCATCATCGTCGAGGCATCTTAGTAAAACACCGGTGAGCCCTCTCCTATAGAGCACACCTCCAACCAAAACATAACGCTGAGCTACTCTTCTAATTACTTTCTTTTCTTCTACAGTGGCTTCCTCGGGATAGAACTGATCATTACAATATCTGGCAATCTCATAATACCAAGGCTTCTCTTCGTCAGCCAATTCTTCTTCCCAGTCTAAAAGCATGACCTCTTTGCCTTTAAGAGATTCCTTCTGCTTGTCCTTCTTAAGCACCTTATCCCTAATATCGAGGAATGCACGATCCTTAATAGCTGGCGTGTCACGCTGATGAATTAGAGGAACATGAAAATCACACTCAGGAGGGAAGACTAAAGCAGAGGCCAAAGAGGCAAGAGTGTCAGCTAGGATGTTTTGGCTACGAGGAACATGGACGAAGATCAATTTGGTGAAGAGTTTGGCATAAGCTGAAGCAAGTTCCTGGTAGGGTTTGAGCTTAGGATTGATAGTGCGGCATTTGACCAACACCTGGCGCAGAATGAGCTGACTATCACCCACAATCCTCAAATGGGTGACACCATATCGATGAGCGGTTTGAAGACCGGCCAAAAGAGCTTCATACTCAGCTATATTATTGGTGGCGGGAAAAGTGAGCCGAGCAGCAAATGGGATGGTGACCCCTTCTGGTGTTAAAAGAACCATGCCGATCCCTCTTCCTTGGGAATTTAGAGCTCCATCAAAATGCAATGTCCACATAGGATCGTGGGGTTGATTAATGGACATTAGTTCTTCATCTGGAAACTCTGAATTGACAGGATCAAAACGAGGTAGAGGGTGATGAGCAAGGTGTTCGGCAATGGCGTAACCTTTGATAGCTTTCTGCTGAATGTAAGTGATATCAAACTGAGAGAGGAAGCTTTGCCAGCGTGCTAATCGATCAGTGAGGACAGATTTTTCAAGGAGGAATTTAATCAGATTCATGCGAGCAATGAGGTGAACCTCGTGAGCTAGGAAATAGTGCTTTAACTTCTGAACTACCCAGACTAAAGCAGTGCAAGTTTTCTCCATGGCTGAATACCTCTGCTCACAGGGGTTAAGAAGTTTAGACAAGTAGTATGCTGCCCTCTCCTTACCTTCTTCATCTACCTGAGCCAAGACAGCACCTACAGAGTCATCCAGGACTGAGACATAGAGAACGAGTGGTTTGCCTGGAATCGGCGGCCCCAGGACAGGAGGATTGGCCAAATAATCCTTCAATCCGTCAAAGGCTGCCTGACACTTGTCATCCCAATTAAACTTGACTCCCGGCTTAGTAAGCTCGTAAAACGGCCTACATCTTTGTGAATGCTGGGAGACGAAGCGGCGAATGAATTGCAACCTCCCGATTAATCCTCGAACTTCCTTCAAATTCTTGGGAGGAGGCATATCTCTAATGGCCTTTGCCTTGTTGGGATCAACTTCAATTCCCCTCTTGCTAACAATGAAACCAAGCAACTTCCCTGATGAAACGCCAAATACGCACTTCTTGGGGTTCATCTTCAATTGATACTCTCGCGATCTTTGCAAGACCTTAGCTAGAACCCCAAGATGTTCAATCCTTGTCCTTGATTTCATAACCAGGTCATCCACATACACCTCAATATAAATATGAATCATATCATGAAAAATCACCATCATAGCCCTCTGATAGGTGGCTCCAGCATTCTTAAGTCCAAAAGGCATGACCACATAACAATAAGTACCCCATGGGGTATTGAATGATGTCTTCTCTTGATCTTCTTCAGCCAGACGGATTTGATTGTAACCTGAGAAGCCATCCATGAACGAGAGAGTCTCAAATCCTGCCGTATTATCGATCAAAACATCAATATGAGGGAGGGGGAAGTCATCCTTAGGACACGCGCGGTTGAGATCCCGGAAGTCTATACAAATCTGAACTTTTCCATCTTTCTTCATAACCGGGACGATGTTAGCCACCGAATTGGGGTAGAGGACAACTCTAACAAATCTAGTCTTATGGAGCTTGTCGACCTCTTCTTTCATCTTTAAAGCCATATTAGGGTGGAAACGCCTCAACCGTTGCTTGACCGGCACAGACCCTGGCTTAAGTGTAAGGCGGTGTTCAACGAGTGCAGGGTCTAATCCAGGCATATCTTCATAACTCCATGCGAACGTGTCTTTGTATTCTTGCAGGACCAAAATGAGTGCCTCCTCTTCGGAGGGCGATAAATTCTTGCTTATGAGGACAATCCTAGGGTCTTCCTCGGTACCCAAATTAATTTCTTTGGTAGGCTCTTCTACGGAGGCTGATGGTTCGTCAAATCGTCTTATGCCACTAGCAAAAGCATCAGCCTCGTCCTCATATTCTTCGTAACTTTCATCCCCCTCTTCAATAGGGTCTTCATCATTCATGATTTCATAGACACCCAAACCCTCATAAGAAACAACAACAACCTCATATTCTGACTCTGGCAGGATGATTGGATTCTCTATAAATTTAGGAAGAGCTAAACAAGCCTGGCACCTGATAGCTAACTCTAACAGAAACCTATGGGGAATCTGCTTACCCTTGGACTTCTTATGAGAATCTACCCCATGAATTTTATTAGAAGAAGAAGAACAACTAGCTTGACTAGAAGAAGAAGAAGGAGGAGGTGAAAAAGTGGATACAGGAGGTAATACAGAGGAAGTCCCCTCATCAGAGGGGGGGAAAAGATTTAGTAATGAATCTTGAAGGAGCGGCCCCTGGGTCGGGACGCACTCAGAAGAGAAATAGGAGGTCTCCTCAACAGAAATAGAGGATTGGAAATTTGGGAATTTGGCGTTTTTTTTTTCGTTTTTGTCTTTTTCTTCATTTTTATTTTCTGTTTCAAGAAGAAAGCAGTGTGAAGGGAGAATAGCAGGAGGAGTGGAAATTGCCAGATCAGAGAAAGATTGAATCAGTGATGGCCCGTGCGGGGGCGTGATAGAGAGTTTAGAAAATCGCTCGAGGAGCGAAGAAGAATTGGGAGAGAAACTTGGATTGAATCTGGAGATAAATTGATTATAATCGGAGGCGGTCTTGGCACGCGACCAAACCGATGAAAATATAGAGAAGCAAGCACCGATGGATGCATGGAAGTGAGAGAAAAGAGGCCGGCCCATAGCTTGTCCACAGTGAATCCTTCTTCAAACGAAACATCTGGCTCTCCAGTATCAGTGTAGTCACTCAGTAGCTGCCTCTTATCTGTGATTGCAGCTGGCATCTCAATCAATTCATGAATAAGTGGCGGCCATTCCGGGTCAGTCGGCATGAAGAGGCGGCTCAAAGAAATAGTAATATCCTGCATATCGAACCACCTGTACCAGTCACATTCTGGATCATCCATTTTTCTTCTTTTGTCAGGCCTTAAGGACTCCAGGGCTTTGTATGTGGCCAACGGGGCAATATGACGAGCAAACTGTCTAGCATGAACATCCTGACAGTCTAATATGGAAGTAATTATGGTAGTTTGTTCATTATTTTGAAAGCCACCCGTGACAAAATGTGTTTTCAATGTCCAAGTGAGCGGTTGGCGATCTATTTTTAATGTGGATGTCATAAATGCCCATGGTTCATCTTTGTTTTTGCCTGGCCCTTTGTAACCTAGGCCACCTCGTGTAATCAGCTTCTGAGATTTAACAGGCCTAATCCTGCCTTGATAGTTGGCACCCAGACCTTTGCCATTTTGATACCCCATTTTCATTAAGATGTTCCAGCCCGAGGTTTTCATCATGCTTTTCTTCTTTTTCCACTTGGGAGGCAGGGGTGTCATAGCAACTGTTGTGACATTTTCTGGCATTGGCCGTGGACAAGGGACATCCAGCACAGATAATAGTGGCTTGTTGGCCGGCCACATGGATGGAACTGATGAAGCCACATGAATATCCTCCTCTGGCAAAATCGGCATATTGGTAACTTTAATAATGCGGCCCTTGTGTGGGAATTTAAGGCATTGGTGATTTGTGGAGGGCACCGCATCGAGTTGCTGAATGTAGGGGCGTCCCAGAATGCCATTAAATGTCGGATCCATATCCAGAATATGGAAATCTTCTATGATGGCGGCAGGACCCAAACTTACTTTTAACGTAATCATGCCTATAGGAGGTTTCTTCGTGTTATCATATGCAGTGACTGTGATAGTAGACGGCCGAATTTGGCTTTCTGGAATGCCACACAACTTCAAGGTGCTAGGTGGCAAGACATTGATGGATGCCCCAGTGTCCACCAGACATTGCTTAACAGCCACCTTATTAATGTCAACTGTGATGCATAGAGTGTACTTTCTTGCTGGGAGTGGCGCCAGTTCATGTTCATGGAAAGTAATTGCCGGCTGACTGCTAGCGGGCGTTAAAACCGTGACTATCTGCTCAACTGGAATGTCCTCATTGACCATGACCTTCTGCAGATATTCTTTCAAAGCTAGCTGATGAGTGGTGGACCTTTTAATTAGTTCTAGGATTGAAATCCTTGCTGGTGTTCGGTCCAAGTGCTTTAGCAAATCATACTGAGTCCCTGGCACTGACTCTTGTTCTTGTTCTTGCTCTTGCGGCCCCTGTATGGGCTCTAGCTCTCTCTGTGGAAAAATACGGTGGAACATCCATCCACTGCGGAGCGGCGCCACGCCTTGACGTGCCTCTGTCGGGGCAAGTGTGGGAGGAGGATTAGAAGAAGAAGAAGGTGTGTTGGTGTTATGAAGTGGTGGAGTGGGAGTTTCCGTAGAGGGAATCCCCGTAGGGTGTGTTGGTGCCCCGGTAGGAGGCGTAGGAGTAGAAAGGGATACCCGTATGCGGGGGTAATTGGTGGGGGGTGGAATGAGAAGAGTTATAGGTACAAAAGGTGGCGGAACCGATGGTGGGGGGATCCTTGCCGGTGAAGGAGTAGTGGTGGCGGGTGCAGTGGGCGTTGGCGATGGGCGGATGAGGAGTGGCCTAGATGGCAATGGCGAAGGGTTGGTGGTGGATGGGTTTCGTTGTGGCGTAGGCTGCGGAGGTGGTAAGCGTGTAAGAAGGGGGCGAACCGGCGAGGTTGGAGAATTGGTGATAGGAGGTGGATTAACGGGGCGCAGAAGGGATCGGCCCAATTGGGGAGTAGAAGAAGAAGAAAGGGTGCGTAAGAGGCGCGGGGGTTGATTTTGATTGTGATGAAGTGCCCCGACAGAGGCGTTTTCTTCATGCCATCCCTGCCCTCTCTCCACCTCATAGAGAGACGAGACAGGGTTTACGTGCTGGTTTGGAGGGTGCTCCGGCAATGGATTGTGGACAATCCGCATATCGTGCTGAGGCGCTGGAGCTTGTTGTTGCTGCTGTGGAGCTGGTTGCTGTGGCTGGTGAGCTTGTTGCTGCCGAGGAGACCTTCTTTCTTTCATGGTGGTGATGAATTGTCTCATCTCATCCCAATTGATGTCACCTTGGTCATTTAGGTCATAAATGTAATCTCTGAAGTGGAAGCAACGATCAAGGTTATGACCAGGTGCACGATGGAAAGCGCAGTAACGGGATGTGTCAACATTAGCGGGCCACGCTGTTCTTTCCCTTGGTAATATGAGCAAATTGGCGGCCATTAAGGCATTGAAAATATCCGGGAGACTTTCTGGCAGTGGAGGGTAGTGGTCCCTTTTGGGGCCAAGTGGTGGTCTCCGTTGTTGTTGGCCATAGTTGGTAGGTGGTGGTACCTGGTGGTACTGTTGCGGAGCTGGAGGGTTAGCGTGGGGCGCTTGGTTTGGCGGTGAAGCAAAGGAATGTTGGGGTGCGAATTGGCGTTGTGGAGTGGAGTTGAAATGGGGGTTTTGTGGTGGAGGTGGGTTAGGACGTGGGTTAGCTTGGTGGGGGTGGCCAACTACACCAACCTGCTCATTTGCAATAGTGCCCTCCGTCGTGGGCCCGCTGTTGTTGACATTTGTACTTTTCTTAAATAGCCGTGGCTTCGGCTCAAACATGCCCGTAATGGGCGAATCCTTCATCTATGTCTGGATATATCGAGCCCTTTCATAGAGCTCCTCCATGGTTGTGAATCTGTTCATGGCCAAGATATGCCGGAACTGAGGAGTTGCATTGGAAATTATCATCTTGACTTGTTCTTGTTCCGACAGTGTATCTTTCAACTTCTCGGCCATCAACCGCCATCTATCAGCAAACATTATGAAGTCTTCCTCGGGCTTCATTTTTTCCGCAACCAGGTCCGTGAGTGAGAGGGAGGGTCCGACCAGGTCTCTGTACTTCTGTAAGAACTTCCTCTGAACGATGTCAAAGTCACCGGCATCAGCAGGATCCAATGAATAGAACCATTCAAGGGCTGGCCCCTCTAGAGATCTCCTGAATAAGTAAGCCAAAGAGGCCTTGTTGTCTTGCCAAAAGGAGGTCTCGTACATGAAATCGTTCAAATGAATAAAAGGGTTACCAGTCCCATTATATCGCCGGAAGTTTGGCATCTCAGATGGTGGTAAGTGGAAGACTGGCAATGTAGGGAGCGAGATCTCCGGGGCATTCTTAGCCATAGTGACCTTCTTCAGTTGCTCTTCCATGCTTGCCAACTTCTGAAGCAGTAGGACATTAGTGTCGGACTCGACTGGGGTTGGATTTTGAATAAAAGAATGCGGTATAGGCGTCCGTAGAATTCGGGGAGGTTGGAGAAATTGGTGCCTAACCGCAGAGTGGCTCGCCTGTTGGGCCGGCATGGCCGTACCGGGCGTTGGTGGACAGGAAGGAGGTTTATGTAGGACCGCTTGGTCATTAACGGGGTGATGGCCACTCTCGGCCGGAGGGGGATTGGAGGACGAAGAAGGAACAGACTTTCCTTTCAAGGCGGCCTGAACTGCCTGCCGCTGGGAATCATCCAACTGAGATAGTGCATTAATTAAATCCGTGACATTGAAGGATGGGGAAGGGTTCCCCGAAGTGTTGGAGGGTAAAGTCTGAGAAGAGGGCACAACCTCTTGAGGAGTGGTATCAACCACATGGACTTGAGGGTAATGAGACTGAGGAGGAGGGTAATTTCCCTCATGATAGATGGAATCTTGGAGGGGAGATTCATATTGACCAAAAACATTCTCATCCTCATCATCATAAGAATATCCATAGCCTGCCATGTTGATGATTTTACCTGAACGGAGTTACATGTTTAAGAGGAGAGACGGCTTTATAAAGGAACTATCAAATAAAACCCACTCAATCCAAGCAAGCCAAATCAACCCAAACGAGTTTATGCAACCAAGTTGAGATGAACACAAGATTTTAGTGTTCCGCTTGAGATTAGAGTGGATTAAATTGCAGAATTTCTCTCTTTTGCAAAGTGAAACCTAGTTTATCCAAGTGTGATCTCCGGGTTAATTAGATTCTTTCTCTCTCTTTACCAACGATAGGTTCTCTATACTCCGGGTACTTCAAGGGTACAACCAGCCCGGCGTCCGTGAGGGAATCCACTGGTGCGGGGACTTACAGAGGTCTTGGAAAAGGGATTTCCGGTCCAAAGAGACGGAGTGCTCAATGGAGGGTTGTCCCGATTCCAAGAGAGGTGTGTGGAATCCTAGTGTAGAGAGAGGAGGTCTCTCAACCAAATGCCGCAAGATGTAAAATAATATGATCAGATCACAGCAATATAGGCAAGCAATGCAATAATCAATCAACAATCATAGACAGCAACAAGAAGCAGGTTTCTGTAAAAACGCAGGAAAGAGACGACCTGGGGCAGGTCGCTATAAACCAAAGAGACGATAGGGTCGC
Organism: Amorphophallus konjac; assembly: GCA_022559845.1. Lineage (NCBI taxonomy): Eukaryota > Viridiplantae > Streptophyta > Magnoliopsida > Alismatales > Araceae > Amorphophallus > Amorphophallus konjac. Next base: position 144,682,628 of record CM040126.1, read on the forward strand.
TGTCGTGAATCACTGTGGTGGCCCACAGGTAGTGCAAAACACGCGCCTTGGTGTGAGGCGCGTAATATGAAAGGACACCTCTACGAAAGGGCGTCAAATATCAGTGGTGCACACGGTCGAGGAAACACGCGCCTTGGTGTGAGGCGCTGTCAAATAAAAGACGCCCAAAGTGTAGGGCGTGAATTATCAAACAGAACAAGAAGACAGCAGATATGATAAAAGACGCCTTATGGGAAGACGTAACCCAGAAAATAGACGCCCTAGACGAAGGCGTGAAAAGAAAAAGCGCCTCTGGGTGAGGCGTTAATTCAGGAAAATAATCAAACAATCACAAACTGGCTGATCCCGGGAGTGTGCAGCGTGCACGATGGAGGGTGCCTGTGGGCACAAAAGGAGGGGTACCGAGGGTACCGAGGGGAAAGGGCACACGTGGGTGCCGAAGGGGAAAGGGCACACGTGGGTGCCAATAGGAAAGGGCACACGTGGGTGCCAATAGGAGATGGTAATCAAAAGAAAAACAGTGGAGGTCCCACCGTGATCGCCAATTTGTAGATCGTGATAAATCCACACATGAGGAAGAAGAGTTTAAATATGAGAAAGCATAATAAAAATAAGGGGAGATGATGATATAATAAGGAAAAGAAGCACGTGGTGCTACTAAGGAAGGTGATCGCCAGAGGGGTTACCTCAAGAAGAAACAAAGAAGATCGCGAATACCTGGTGGAAAATAGAACGCGGGATGGATTGTGAATTCCTCCTCCTCCTTCAATCGGCCGGCCGATGAAGGGGGTTTTCCTTTATTGATTACCTTGCAAAAATAAGACAAAACAAACAAACAGTGGATCAGCCAAGTGCACGTAGTATCAATCCCAAAGATGATATGATGATGAAATAAGAACAAAACATGCGCACCTTTCTTTTGTTTTAAAACCCCTAAAGAAATAGGGAAGGAGGAGATATGATGCTAATGCAAACGTAAAAGAAGAAGAACATAGTGATGATGAAGCTAATGTAAAAAAGAAGAAAAACAACACAGTGGACGTGATGAACGATTGATGAAGATGAAGCAACACAAATAGAACAAAAGAAAAACCCTGCTGTCCCTGACGACAGTAAAGGGAAACCAAGGTGGACGCGGTTGACCGGAAGCAGAGGAAGCAGAGGAAGCAGAGCCCTTTCTAAACGATCGCACAGGAGGAAGATGGAGCTCTATAACTCTGATCTCGTAACCCGTAAACCTCTGATCGTAACCTCGTCGTAAACTCTGTAACCTCTCTAACTCTGTCTAACCTGTGAACTCTCTGACCCGTCAACCCTTGTCTAGATCGACCAGAGCATCCTTTTATAGGATTTTAATCGAAGATAAGCTCAAATTTGGGAAGATAAGGATAGGCAATGATCAAAGAAGGCAGGACTCTAACTCTAATTCGAGCAAGGAGACCATTGGAGGCAGGGAACTACTCAGGAAAGGCATACTCAAACACGACACCGAAGGATAAAACACGACCTTCAGAAGGGCGTCAAATCACAAATTGACGACCTACATCAAGACGCTACTCAAAACACGACCACGATCAAGGGCGTCACTTCTTGGATTTAATTTTGGCAATAAAACTTACTTCATTTAAAAATTATGAGAACACGCCTGAGATGAAGGCGTTAATTGAAACCACGCCCTGAGGAAGGACGTTAATCAATAATTTGAATTTATTTTGAAACCGGATAATACCAGGAATTGATGCCCTGACATTTGGTCGTCCTTTCTTTTGAACACGCCCTAGATAAGGTCGCTATTTAAAACACGTCCCTCCTCAGGTCGCGAATCACAAAAATGCAAGAATAAATCAAACACACACAAAAATAGAAAAACTTCATATTATGAATATATATTGAAGTTCACTTTGGGGCGTCAACATAGTGACATGAGATTTGATCAACATAGCGTCAATTTTGGCGTGTCTACACCTTCCACTGGAGGGAGTCCCTGGTTTATATAGTGTGCTCACCTTATGAGTCCCGTAAGCTGAGGAGTTTCAGGCGGGAGTTACGTCCTCATCGTGGGATCTTTACGTCCTCATCGTGGGATCATGGGTCCCTTATCCTCATAAACTCCTGCTCATAAAGGGCTCTCAACGGCAGCGTGAATAAACAATCGTCAGTCAGTCCGAGCATAAAAGGTGCCAACCCTGTCCGGGCGATAGGCATAGCTCGGATGGAGTCAGGTCGGAGTGGGCGCAGAGCGCTTGCCTCTATCCCGATGAAGGGATAACTCGGGCATGGGTCTTCCTCTGTCCTGGCGCTCGGGCCTTCCGAGCCTGAGGGCCGCCGAGGAAGGATGGGATCCCGAGTAACCTTTATTGGGCTTTTTACCCTAAGTGGGCCCTATGGGGCTGTCACTTGGATGAACCGAGCCTTGTTTGGTCCTGATGGACCTAGTTCGGCTGCTCTTAGATGGGCTACAGAAATCCCCCTCTCCATACTCTATTCTGCTCTAGAGTCCTTGGTGAAGAGAATCTATGGTTGATCCCATTTTTCCTGCAAAATTCATCAAACCGCGAGTTTTCAAACTCACCACCATGGTCAGACAGAATATTCAAAACAGAATGCTCACTAGTCTGTTTTATTTTATGATAAAATTCTTGAAATTTCTCAAATGCATCATTTTTGTGAGTTAAGAAAAATACCCAAGTAAATCTAGAGAAGTCATCTACTAAAACATAACCATATCTTCTACCACATAAGCTGACTGATCTTGTTGGTCCAAACAAATCCATGTGTATTAGCTTAAAGGGTTTAGAAGATATATTTTCTATTCTGGACTTAAAAAACTTTCTAGTTTGCTTGCATTGGGGACAAGCCTCACATATTTTATTATTCTTTTTGAAGGAGATTTCAGGAAGACCTCTTACCATGCTGTGTTTATTCAATTTATGCAGTACATTATAGTTGGCATGACCTAACCTACGATGTCAAAGACAGGTTAAGTCATCCTTATTAACTATGAGACACAAATTAGTGTGTGCTGCATCATCTAAATCTACCATATAGATGTTGTTGACTCTTTTACTAGTGAATTTCACATTTTCAGAATTAGGTTCAAAGATGGTACATGCAAGAGAGTGAAAAATGACCTTATGGCCTTTATCACACAGCTGACTAATGCTAAGCAAGTTATAGGCAAGTCCTTCAACTAGTTAAACTTCCTCAATACAGCAGGAAGAGCACTTACCTACTTTACCTGTTCCAATTATTTTACCTTTAGTATTACCTCTGAAGGTAACATGACCAGCATCCGTTTCAACCAGCATGCATAATTATATTTATCTCCGGTCATGTGCCTGGAACAGCCACTATCAAGGTACCATCTGTTGTGATTGGCTGCCAGGCATATCTGTAAGCAAAATCAAGTGGAAAATTTTGGAACCCAAAGCTATTTGGGCCCCATAAAAGTTTTTATCTCATGCAGACAAGATAGTAAGTGTTTTGGTATCCACAATTATTTTTGTGTTTCACTTGTTCTGTGGATTCCTTAACTCTTTGCTCAGTCTGCCTTTTCTTGCCACTTGGAATTTTTGATGATTATTTTTGTGTTTTGGCATATTTATTCTTAGAGTTATTGTGAAGATTTCTGTGCCAGTGATTGGTCCAGTGGGCATTGGGAAATAAGTGTGCACTATAGACCCTAGGATGATCAGACATAAAATGGTCAAGGTAATATGAGTTCTGATTTCTGAACTTAGGTTACACAAGGGGATTCTAGGGGTAAGGTCGATGCATCTGACTAGACTATGGGTTCTGAATATTATGCTGTGTTGATCTCACATAGGGGCTGCCTCGACCTTTCCTATCAGAGTTGTAGAGATAGGAATGATGGAATGAAGAGTAGGTCGGTGCAGGTGGGTGGTTGCCCCGACCTTTTTGTTGAAACGGGGTTATTTTGGCTTTGGGGTTTCTTTGGACTTTAGCTTTAACTGTTTTACCCCTAGCCTGTCCCTTACCCCAATGTGTAGTAGTGTGTGAGCATGACTCCCTAGACACCTCCACCTTCCCTTTGCCCTTGTCCTTGGCACTGGGCTTTATTTTCTTAATATTTCTCAAAGGTTTTTTGCTTTGATTTCCTCCAGAATTCATTTTTATTAAAGGTTTTGATGTTCCTTTTTCAGCCACAAAAGAGATAGTCTTCACATCAAATCTTTTCTTGTTTGTTGGGTTAAAACCCAATCCTTCTCTTTTGAAGTTTGTTTTTATTCCCAAGATGGCATTCAGATTTTCAGTTCCCTATGTCATGCCCTCGAGGGAATGTTGTTTATCTTTATTCCCTTTTTCTAAATTTTTAATTGATCTTTTCAATTCTTCATTTACACCATTAACAGCATCATATTTTTCGTTTGCAATTCTGGTTTCTTCCTCAAATTTTTGTATTCTTATTTTTAGTTCATCAATGGTGTTTTTCAAGTTTTCATTTTCCATTCTCAAATCATTCAAAATAGTTTTAGCATTTTCAGTTTCAGCAAGAGAATTTTTTAAACTATGGTTTTCTATTTCAAGGCATGCAAGCTTGTCATTCAAGAATGTATCATTAACTAAAGCATTTATTTTTCTCTTCAGATGCCTGTTTTCTCTATGCATGTCATCATATTTATCTAGAATTTCTGCATAGGCTTCTTCCCAATCACTATGTGTAAAATTCTCAAAAGGAGAAGTTACCTCATCATCGTCTTCCTTTTCTTCATCTCTATTGGCCATCAGACATAGCCGGTCTTCTTTTTCACTGTCAGAGGAGCTGCTCTGACTTCCTTCCTCTTCATCTCTCCAGGTGCTCACCATGGCTTTTCCTTTCTTGTTTTTCCACCTGGGTTGTTTTTCCTTCAGCAGCTCAGGGCATTTAGCTTTCAAATGTCCTGCTTTCCTGCAATTATAACATACAATAGCATCAGATTTCTTGACAGTATAAGATTTATGTTTTGACTATCCTTTTCTTGAGAAATATTTTCTTCTGAACCCTTTTCCTTCCTTCCTGAGGAATTTCTTAAACTTCCTAGTGATCATGGCGAATTCATCTTGGTGCTCATCTGAACTACCAGAACTATGCTCACTTGATGACCCTTTGCTACTGGAGGTTACTTTAAGAGCTAGGCGTTTCATCTTCTTCTCAGGCTCATCGACCCTCTTGAGGTGCAACTCATATGTCATGAGAGAACCGATGAGTTCATCTACTGATGTGGTAGCTAGGTTCCTGGACTCCTCCATAACCGTAGCCTTGGTGTGCCAAATAGGTGTCCGGGACCTAAGAATTTTTATAACCAGTTCATACTCACTATAAATTTTACCTAGACTTCTCAAGCTGTTAGTTAGTAGCATCAGACGAGCGTACATCTCAGCAATGGAATCATCATATTTTATCTTGAAGGCTTCATACTCAGAGACTAACATGTTTTATCACGTCCCGACGTAGAATATCGGGACGTACAGTTAGAAACTAGCTAGAAATAACACTAAATGTTCTAAACTAAACAATTACACATGTGCTAAGAGAGAAACAAATCTATTGATCAAGATGATTCCAATTTATTACAATAACCAACACTGCTAATACACGATCAAACATGACTTCCAATCTGAATTCTAATACAATAACAGACTGACTCAAAAAGTAACTAAGTGCTAACACGACTCTAAGGAAATAACTAGAGGTAAAAAAACCATGCCAACACGGCATCTACTAACAGGTACACTCAAAAGATATCACTCTTGCCCTTCCCCATCGGTATGCGCATCATCACCTGAATAGCCTGAAAAGGGGGGAAATAACAACTATGAGTTGATGCTCAGTAGGAAATAACTGGCAAGTTTACGTGATTAACAAGTTAATTACATCTTTCATATGCCATGCTAAATAAAGGAAATAAAAGACGATACAATAAAACATCGTAGTACAAAGATCTTGCAAGGTCAAGAATATAATGATGACAATAGATAACAAGATAACAAGTACAAGAATTTACAACAGGAGATAGTAATAGAGAATTGTGAATTGGCCAAACAAGCAAGTATTTAAACATCATTCCAAGCACGATCATGTAACAAGTAACAAGAGATTTTTATGTCATAGACGTTACACTAGTCAAGTACTCGGTGCAATGCCCCACCATGTCATTAACATCCCATGGGCTCACTAACTTTCGGGCGCTCTCCCCAGGACCAGACCGGGCCCTTATGATGCGTTGGCATTGATTTATTGGATCCAAGATCCCACGTTGTCTAGACATTCAGTCAAGTTAAATGGCCAATTAATCAGAGGAATTACTGCCACAAGCATGAGATTTAAGGACTAACTTGTCCTTGGATTCACTAAAATAAAACTCGGTTATACGGTCACTTCGGGCCGCATTACAAGAATTGGACCAAAACTTAGTCCACGAGGTCAACAAAGAACGACTGACAGTGTACCGTTCAGGTGTGTAAGCAATCCATTCTACTGGGGTAATAATGACTATTTAGCAACTTAACAATCAATTTAATCCTAATTACCAAGTTAATATACCAAAGATTATCTATTATCATTTGCATTAAGACAATTTGCCAAAAAGCTGATTCAAGATGATAAGGTAAAGAACAAGTTCGCACAAGAGTGAAATAGCATTCATTAATAGAAATTTAGTTACACAATTAACCACTAATTATGTGGGTTTCTATTTAACCATTGTATGCGTTGCAATGGAGATGATAAACGGCATGTTTTTACACTATAGTTGAATGCAAGGACCAATGTAAATTGAGATCATAAGGTTACATGTATGGGTCAATGGTTCCTCAAAAATATAGTTTTCAATTGGACTAGGTTAAATGGGTCGATCCCCGAATGATCCGGATCGATCCTCGGGTCAAAAAATGACAAAAACAGGTTTACTAGCACATGGGTCGACCCATTGGGTCGACCCCTGGAAAAATTCCAGGCATGGGTTGACCCATTGGATCGACCCATGGAATTCCAGGAGTCTGCCTGGTGATGGGTCGACCCATTGGGTCGACCCCTGAAGCTATGGGTTGACCCCATGGGTTGACCCTTGCCAGGCAGAAGCCTTCTGCTTGCTGGGGTGCATGGGTCAACCCCTGGGTTCCCAGACGCGAACGGGCTTCCGGAAAACACAAGAAACTCAACGATTTGGAGTCTAAATGGGTTGCGATCTTAACCACATGCTCTAGGGTTCTTAATATACATACTAGGGTCATAAAACAAGAGTTTTGAAACACGAATTTCAATAGAAATCAATTGAATCACAACCTATATATGATGAACACATGAAGACCTAGTTCTTGACATGCTTCTACTAAATCGTAAGGTTCTCTCAATATATACAACGAAATTTGGGGCTTCTTACGTCAAAAGAAAGCTACTTCGATGTTGATTATATGGGGATCAAGTTATACAACTCAAAATGAGCCCGAAATCATGCTTTGACTCACAAGAACATACCATAAATCAAGCCTAGATATGCTCTTACTTCGATCCAAAATTCTCAAAACATGCTCAATGAAATATGGGGCTTTTCACACCAAATGAAAGCTAACAAGATGATGCTTACATCCGTGTATATTAATTAGAGTTTGGCTGTTAGATCCTACCTCAATCGAAGAGAGAACTTAAAGCCTTAGAATGAAGAACGAACTTCATAGCACCTTCACTAATCCACGATATCTCACTCCACACCTAATAAAATTTTGGGCTTTTACAATCACTGGAAAGATCTCGTCGAGAGGAACAATTTGATGTACTCAAGTGTAGATTTTGGTTAAGGAAACCTACCTCAATCGATGGAACAAAGAGGAGAGGAAGGAGGACGACGACTGCCGACCCACCTCTACTACACGATCAAGAACTTCCTGGATCAAACTCCAATGCGAACACCACAGCCACCAAATGAAAATAGACTCGTAGAGCTTTATTTTGATAGCTCATAGAGCTTCTGGAGACTTCGGAGTTGGGAGAAATCGACCACGCAAGGTGGTGTTTGAAAACAGCACCCCCAAGGTTGACTTCAACAAAACTCGGCCGCCACCATGTGCTAGGGTTAGGTTTGGGTTCGATTGATAGAGGGCTATTGATCCTTAGATCGTGGCCTTTAATTTGCCACCGATTTGAGCTCATTTGGTTGAGTATTAAGCTCTAATTTGGTGTTTTAAGATGAGGTTAGGTAAAGGTTAACTAAGTGTGCACTTTTAGGCTTAATCCACTCATTAGACCCAATTACAGATTTTTGCTGGGTCGAGCACAGAAGACAAAGTTGCTAACTACATGGTCCTTGACCCAATTACAATTTTTCCAGATTTTTATAAGGTAGTCGAATTTCCACTATTTTATTTTCTAAGGAATTAAATATTATAAGTCCGAAATTCAAGCATTAATTCACTAACAATTCAATTTTAAGTTAATAAAAGCTAAAAAAATATATTGGGTTCAATAAAAATTATCGGGGTATTACACCCTCCCCTACTTAAGGAATTTGGTCCTCCAAATTCACTGCACTATAACTGAGAGTAGGGAAAGAGATCGCTCACCTAGAATAAGTCGGGATATCGCTTCCGCATAATATCTTCAGACTCCCAAGTAGCTTCTTCGGTCCCACGCCGACTCCACTGAATCTTGACCATTGGTATAGAATGATTCTGGAGTTGCTACTGTTTTCGGTCCAGAATCTTGATAGGTCTTTCTTCATAGGTCAAATCTTCCTTCAATTCAAAATCCACATGCTAAATGATGTGAGTGGGTCATACACATATTTCTGTAACATAGACACATGGAAAATATTGTGTACGCCAGACAACTGCGGCGGTAAAGCCACTCTGTAAGTAACTTATCCCACTCTGTCTAGGATCTCGAATGGACCAATATATCTCGGACTAAGCTTGCCATGAATGCCAAATCTTTGAATCCCTCTCGAAGGAGAGACCTTCAAGAATACATGCTCGCCAACTTGAAATTCTAATGCTCTTCTCCTTGTGTCGGCATAACTCTTCTGTCTTGATTGGGCTACTTGTAACCGGTCTCGGATAACACAGATGTTCTGTGCCGATTCTGAAATAAGATCCGGTCCAAGCCATTACTTCTCACCTATCTCATCCCAACATAATGGGGAACGACAGCTTCGCCCGTACAATGCTTCAAAAGGAGCCATCTGGATGCTGGATTGATAACTGTTGTTGTAGGCAAATTCAATCAAAGCTAAATGGTCACTCCAACTGCCTCCGAAATCAATCATGCATGCTCTAAGCATATCTTCCACTGTCTGATTGGTTCTTTCAGTCTGTCCATCGGTCTACGGATGAAAAGCAGTACTGAAATTCAGACGAGTTCCCAAAGACTCTTGTAGTCCCTTCCAGAAATGTGAAGTAAATATGGGGTCTCGATCAAACACAATGCTGACTGGTATGCCATGGAGCCTTACCACTTCCTTCAAATACAAAGCAGCCAATACATCAACTGTCCACTTGGATTTAATGGGTATGAAATGAGCTGACTTTGTCAATCGGTCAACAATCACCCATATCGCATCAAATCCACCACGAGTCCTAGGTAGACCCATAATGAAATCCATGCCAATGCTCTCCCACTTCCATTGGGGTATGTCAAGTGGTTTCAACTTTCCTGCCGGTCTAAAATGTTCAACCTTAACTTGCTGACAAACCAAGCATCTACTCATGAAGTCTGCAACTTCCCTTTTCATATTCGGCCACCAAAAAGATCTCTTCAAATCCTTGAGCATTTTAGTGCCTCCAGGATGAATGGTATATCGGGATCTATGTGCTTCCTCCAGAATCTTGTTCTTTATTCCAGCTTCATTAGGTACACAAGTTCTACCCTGGAATAATAATCTTCCATCGTCAGCCATCATGAAGTCAGGTCTGCTGCTCAAGCTTCCCTTGATCTCTACTAGCTCGGGATCATTATCTTGTAGAGATTTGATTTCCATCAACAATTCGGGCTTAAGTTGAATATGTGCAATCATAACCCGATCATTATCAACATTCAGATCCAGGCTGGCTAATTGTTCTAATAGCTTCCACTCTTGTAACATGAGACTGGACAATCTTGCCATAGGCTTCCTGCTTAATGCATCTGCCACAACATTGCCTTTGCCAGGATGATACTCGATCGAGAAGTCGAAGTCTTTCAAGTACTCCAACCATCTTCTCTGCCTCATATTGAGTTCCTTCTGAGAAAATAAATATTTCAGACTCTTATGATCTGAAAACACTGTGAATGTTTCTCCATACAAGTAGTGCCTCCATATCTTCAATGCGAACACCACTGCTGCTAGTTCCAAATCATGAACATGATAATTCTCTTCATGCTTCCTCAACTGCCTAGAAGAATAGGCAATCACCTTCCCATGCTGCATGAGTACACGACCTAAACCAATACCTGACGCATCAGTGTATACCACAAAACCTCCTTCACCAGAAGGTAAAGCCAATACAGGTGCAGTAGTTAAACAATCTTTCAAAGTCTGAAAGCTTCGCTGACAATCATATGACCAATCAAGCTTGTTCTCCTTGCGGGTTAATCTTGTAAGAGGTACCGTAATCTTGGAGAAATCTTGAATGAATCTGCGATAATAGCCTGCCAGGCCTAAGAAGCTTCTGATTTCAGTCACACTAGTAGGCTGCTCCCAATTCTTCACTGCCTCTACCTTCGAAGGATCAACAGAAATACCATCTTTGGTGATGATATGTCCGAGAAAGGACACCTCTTGCAGCTAGAATTCACACTTAATGAACTTGACATATAGCTGATGATCTCTCAATAGTTGCAATGCCATCCTCAGATGCTCAGCATGCTCCTCTTCATTCTTGGAATAAATCAAGATGTCATCAATGAATACCACGACCCATCGATCAAGATAGGGCCGAAATACATTGTTCATCAACTACATGAAAGCTGCCGGTGCATTCGTTAGACTAAAAGGTATAACGACAAATTCAAAATGACCATACCTGCTGCAGAAAGCTGTTTTATAGATATCCTCTTCCTTAATCCGCAACTGGTGATATCCAAATCGAAGATCGATCTTAGAAAAATACTGAGCTCCCGCTATCTGGTCAAATAATTCATCAATCCTTGGCAATGGATATTTGTTCTTGACAGTCTGCTGGTTCAATTGCCGATAATCGATGCACAACCTCATCGAACCATCTTTCTTCCTGACGAATAATACAGGAGCTCCCCAAGGAGAAGTACTTGGACGAATGAAACCCTTCTCGAGCAATTCCATCAACTGTTTCTTTAACTCCCTCAGTTCCGCAGGAGACATACGATAAGGAGCCTTGGAAATAGGAGATGTGCCAGGAAAGAGATCAATAGAAAAGATAACTTCCCGCTCAGGCGGAAGTCCTGGTAGTTCCTCTGGAAAGACATCAGGAAAATCTCGGACGATAGAAATATCCTTAATCTCAATCTGCTGCTCAGGGGTTGCACAAACAAAGGCCAGAAAAGCCTCACATCCTCGTCTCATCAGCTTATCCGCTCGAAGATCCGAGATAAGTGATACGGAGTTATGGTGCTTAACTCTCACAAAAGAAAGTCTCGGGTGCCTAGTAAAAGACACGGAGCTAGAACTGCAGTGAACATTAGCCTCATATCGAGCCAACCAATCTGCTCCTAGGATTACATCATAATCCATCATGTCCATGCAAACTAAATCAGCTGGTAAATTCTGTTCACCAATCATAACCGTACTAGAAGGATAGAAGTATTGTATTGCCGATCTAGTACCAATAGGGTTTGATATTTCTAACGGAGAATTCATCAAAACAGGTTCCACAACTAAAGACTTAGCAAATCTCCGAGAAATAAAGGAATGTGTGGCACCAGTATCAAAAAGAACAAATGCTGGCATGTCGAGTATAATAAGAGTACCTTCGATGAGTCCACCGTCCTCCGCGGTTCCTGCTTCATCTGCATGCAAGGCTTGAAGCTTGCCTTGCGGTTTCTTGATGCCTTGAGGTTTTGCCGATGTAGATTGCTCCGATATAAGAGGACAATTAGGGATACGGTGCTCTTTACTCCCACATCGCAGACAGGCGCCGAGCTTGCGCCAGCACTCCTCCATCTTGTGACCAGGACAATCACAAAACTTGCATACGCCCTTGAATGGAACTATAGGGCCAGGCTTCTTATATTCATGCCTCGACATCTTGCCCTTCCATGATCCAGATCCAGTCCACGAACTAGATCCACTAACGGGCCTCTTCTTGCTATACCCGGGTTTGATATTCCCGGAACCCGTAGGTAGTTCCTTCTTGGTGCCTTTTCCACGGATTCTCTCCGTCATCTCAAGAGTATCTTCTAGAACTTGAGATTTCCTCACCATCTCAGAATATGTGGAGATTTCCATCGGTGCCAATTGATTGATATAGTGCAGCTTCAGCCCATTAAGAAAGCGCTTAGCCTTCATCTTCTCGGTAGATATCAAGTGGGTAGCATATCGAGATAGCCGAGAAAATTGCGCTTCATACTCCGCCACGGACAGACCTCGCTATTTCAGGGTCGCAAACTCTGCTGCCTTCTTCTCTTGCACTCTATCAGAAAAATACTTACTGTTAAAGAATTCCTCGTACTCTTCCCATGTAACTTGCTAATCACCAAGAGTCACCTTGATAGAATCCCACCAAGTACGTGCATCACGTTCCAGTTGGAAGGTTGAGAGAAGGACACGTTCTTGATTGCTGCATTACATCACTTCGAATATCCTTCCCATCTCATCCAGCCAGTGCTTGTCTTCATCGAGGTCAGTCGAGCCTCCAAATCTCGGCGGATTCATTCCCCGAAAGTTCCGATACAAGTCACCAGTGCCATGGTGTGCCGCTCTTGCTTGAGCCACTTGCTGTAAAGCATGCGTAAGGCCTTGAACCGTACGTTGCAAGTTCCTCCATTCCACACAGTCAGCTGCCATTGCAATGGCCTACACGAGGAATAGATTACTAAGGTTCAGTAAGATAGATAATAACACGATTAAGATACGAACTTAACCCAAGTTTCTACCCAATCTCACCAGGACGGGTTCTTAGACTAAACAAGGTTAGGGGTTATCATAGGACCCTAAAACATAGAAAACCTAGAACTTAGGAAAACCTAGGAATGTGAAACCTAGGGCTCTGATACCAACTAAACTGTCACGCCCCGACGCGGAATATCAGGACGTATAGTTAGAAACTAGCTAGAAATAACACTAAATGTTCTAAACTAAACAATTACACATGTGCTAAGAGAGAAACAAATATATTGATCAAGATGATTCCAATTTATTACAATAACCAACACTGCTAATACACGATCAAACATGACTTCCAATCTGAATTCTAATACAATAACTGACTGACTATAAAAGTAACTAAGTGCTAACACGACTCTAAGGAAATAACTAGAGGTAAACAACCATGCCAACACGGCATCTACTAACAGGTACACTCAAAAGATATCACTCTTGCCCTTCCCCATCGGTATGCACATCATCACCTGAATAGCCTGAAAAGGGGGGAAACAACAACTATGAGCTGACGCTCAGTAGAAAATAACTGGCAAGTTTACGTGATTAACAAGTTAATTACATCTTTCATATGCCATGCTAAATAAAGGAAATAAAAGACGATACAATAAAACAGCGTAGTACAAAGATCTTGCAAGGTCAAGAATATAATGATGACAAGAGATAACAAGATAACAAGTACAAGAATTTACAACATGAGATAGTAATAGAGAATTGAGAATTGGCCAAACAAGCAAGTATTTAAACATCATTCCAAGCACGATCAAGTAACAAGTAACAAGAGATTTTTATGTCATAGACGTTACACTAGTCAAGTACTCGGTGCAATGCCCCACCATGTCATTAACATCCCATGGGCTCACTAACTTTCGGGCGCTCTCCCCAGGACCAGACCGGGCCCTTATGATGCGTTGGCATTGATTTATTGGATCCAAGATCCCACGTTGTCTAGACATTCAGTCAAGTTAAATGGCCAATTAATCAGAGGAATTACTGCCACAAGCATGAGATTTAAGGACTAACTTGTCCTTGGATTCACTAAAACAAAACTCGGTTATACGGTCACTTCCGGCCGCATTACAAGAATTGGACCAAAACTTAGTCCACGAGGTCAACAAAGAACGGCTGATAGTGTACCGTTCAGGTGTGTAAGCAATCCATTCTACTAGGGTAATAATGACTATTCAGCAACTTAACAATCAATTTAATCATAATTACCAAGTTAATATACCAAATATTATCTATTATCATTTGCATTAAGACAATTTACCAAAAAGCTGATTCAAGATGATAAGGTAAAGAACAAGTTTGCACAAGAGTGAAATAGCATTCATTAATAGAAATTTGGTTACACAATTAACCACTAATTATGTGGGTTTCTATTTAACCATTGTATGCGTTGCAATGGAGATGATAAACGGCATGTTTTTACACTATGGTTGAATGCAAGGACCAATGTAAATTGAGATCATAAGGTTACATGTATGGGTCAATGGTTCCTCAAAAATATAGTTTTCAATTGGACTAGGTTAAATGGGTTGATCCCCGAATGATCCGGATCGATCCTTGGGTCGAAAAACGACAAAAATAGGTTTACTGGCACATGGGTCGACCCATTAGGTCAACCCCTGGAAAAATTCCAGGCATGGGTCGAGCCATTGGGTCGATCCTTGGAATTCCAGGAGTCTGCCTGGTGATGGGTCGACCCATTGGGATGACCCCTGGAATTCCAGGAGTCTGCCTGGTGATGGGTCGACCCCTGCAGCTGTGGGTCGACCCCATGGGTCGACCCCTGCCAGGCAGAAGCCTTCTGCTTGCTGGGGTGCATGGGTCGACCCATGGGTCGACCCCTGGGTTCCCAGACGCAAACGGGCTTCCGGAAAACACAAGAAACTCAACGATTTGGGGGTCTAAATGGGTTGGGATCTTAACCACATGCTCTAGGGTTCTTAATATACATACTAGGGTCATAAAACAAGAGTTTTGAAACACGAATTTCAACAGAAATCAATTGAATCACAACCTATCTATGATGAACACATGAAGACCTAGTTCTTGACATGCTTCTACTAAATCGTAACGTTCTCTCAATATATACAACGAAATTTGGGGCTTCTTACATCAAAAGAAAGCTACTTCGATGCTGATTCCATTCATGTATGATAAGCTATATGGGGATCAAGTTATATAACTCAAAATCAGCCCGAAATCATGCTTTGACTCACAAGAACATACCATAATTCAAGCCTAGACATGCTCTTACATCGATCCAAAATTCTCAAAACATGCTCAATGAAATATGGGGCTTTTCACGCCAAATGAAAGCTAACAAGATGATGCTTACATCCATGTATATTAATTAGAGTTTGGCTGTTAGATCCTACCTCAATCGAAGAGAGAACTTAAAGCCCTAGAATGAAGAACGAACTTCACGACACCTTCACTAATCCCACGATATCTCACTCCACACCTAATAAAATTTGGGGATTTTACAATCACTGGAAAGATCTCGTCGAGAGGAAAAATTTGATGTACTCAAGTGTAGATTTTGGTTAAGGAAACCTACCTCAATCGATGGAACAAAGAGGAGAGGAAGGACGACTGCCGACCCACCTCCACTACACGACCAAGAACTTCCTGGATCGAACTCCAATGCGAACACCACAGCCACCAAATGAAAATAGACTCGTAGAGCTTTATTTTGATAGCTCATAGAGCTTTTGGAGACTTTGGAGTTGGGAGAAAGCGACCACACAAGGTGGTGTTTGAAAACGGCGCCGCCAAGGTTGACTTCAACAAAACTCGGCCGCCACCAAGTGCTAGGGTTAGGTTTGGGTTCGATTGATAGAGGGATATTGATCCTTAGATCGTGGCCTTTCATTTACCATCGTTTTGAGCTCATTTGGTTGAGTATTAAGCTCTAATTTGGTATTTTAAGATGAGGTTAGGTAAAGGTTAACTAAGTGTGGACTTTTAGGCTTAATCCACTCATTAGACCCAATTACAGATTTTTGCTGGGTCGAGCACAAAAGACAAAGTTGCTAACTACATGGTCCTTGACCCAATTAACATTTTTTCAGATTTTTGTAAGGTAGTCGAATTTCCACTATTTTATTTTCTAAGGAATTAAATATTATAAGTCCGAAATTCAAGCATTAATTCACTAAAAATTCAATTTTAAGTTAATAAAAGCTAAAAAAAATACATTGGGCTCAATAAAAATTATCGGGGTATTACATGTTTGCCTTAGTCTCCCTAACTTGCGACGTCCCTTCATATATCACCTCCAGCTTGTCCCACATCTCCTTGGCTGTGGAACATGAGGAAACTCTAGAGAACTTGGTAGGGTGAAGAGCACACTACATGGCATTTACAACGCTCCAGTTTAAAGTGGACTTACGGATTTGCTCTCTAGTCCAGACCTCCTCATCCTCTGGTAGCTCAAAGGGGCCTTTATTGACAACTTTCCAGATCTCGTAGTCCTTCGCCCGAAGGAAGACTTGTATACAGCTCTTCCAGTAAGCATAATTTGATCCATCAAAGAAAGGTGGGTTACTGGTGGAATGGCCCTCAGCGGTTAGGCCTCTAGCATCCATTTTCTAAAACTCTCCGGGATGTAAAGCCCTAAGGGAGAGTTAGACTCTGATACCAAGTGATAAGCGAGAAAAGGGATGAACTACAGATCTAGAGGGAGGGGTGAATAGATCAACCCTAACTTTTTCTGATATTAATAACAGTTAAAAGAAATGTAGAAATAAACGAACTGCTAAGGGTAGAAACGCCAATACAATATGAAGTAACCCTTAGGAGATTTGATATGAAATGGCAATCAGCAGCTACGAGCACCAAATAGAGAAATCAGACAGTTCAATATAATACCAAGTAGTAACAACAATGTATAAAGAGCTATCACAATTCAAATTCAGAGATCAGTCAGACATCCAAGTTTTGGTACTTGGCGAAGGTTTGATCAAGGATCTCCTCACGCAAGAAGTAGCGTTCCAGATAGGCTTCCCTATCCTTCCAGCCACACCTTTTTACATACCTTCTGGATGAAGGACTTACCTTCTGGATGAAGGACTTAGGCATATATAACAAATGAATGTATTAGCTAAATTAAACGCAAGCTAGAGGTAAGCAATCCTATGCATTCATCTAATCGTAGATCAGAAGAGAGATTTTTTTTTGTGGTAAGTAATGAAGTATATATTAAAAGAAGAGATGTTGTACATCAGGGTTGAAAACATGCTAAGGACCACACAAGTTATGGACTCATAGCTATGTCATCAAAACTAACTAAAGATCTGAAAACCAAACTTAAGGACCACACAAGTTGTGGACTCAAAGCTGTGTCTTCAAAGCTAATAAAGTATCTAAAACCAGAACGAATATGATATGGCTTCAAAGCAAACTAAGTATTAAGAATGAATCTAGTGAAAATGTTTTCTTCTCTTGTAGTCAATCTTTTGCGCCCATGTGCCTCCATAACTACTCTAGCGTCTTGTATAATGTCGATTAAGAGGTTAGATTGTAAAGTAGAAGTGCTATCAAAAAATCTTTTGCAGCGCTCCCTCCAAATTCTCCAAATAGTAGTGCGAAGTAAAATTCTTGCAAATCTAACCAATTGGCCCTTTTTCGGGAACTCTGATTAGAGCTGCAATCACATAGAAGACAATTCAATTTTTATGTGGTTCGATCTCGAGCTTGAGATCTACATCCACCCCTTACCCAACTGAGTAAGGATTCCGCTGCCACACAGCTTGAAACAGCTGATCCACAGCTTTGGGGATAAAATCCCTACAACTTGCTGAGCCTTACAGCTTGCTGTCCGAGGATTAAACCTCACCTGCTGAGCCCCACATCTTTCTCCACTGATACACATCTTACCCTGAGTTTAATGATGAAAAACCAAGAAACAAAGAAAACAATGACAGAATTGAAAAATGTAGCTCCACTTGAGCGATCTGACTCTGGATTTGATCTAGGAGTCAGGACAGACAAGAAACTCTCAATTTCACTTCTCTCACAACCCTTCTATGACACTCTATTTTTCTCTCTCAGCAATAATCTCTTTCACTCTTCAGATTCTTCTCCCTCTCTTGCTCTTTTTCCTCTTCTTCTTCTAATCTGCTCTGATCTCTTTTCTTCTCTCTGTCTGTGTCTCGAATTCTAGCGCTGGGCTTCCTTTTTATAGGGTACAAGACCAGTGGTCTCACGAGCTCCTAATTTGGGCACGTAGCAGCCACGTTCTTGCACATTTTAAGATTCCACATGTCAGATCTGGTAGTTGGAATGAGACCACGTGGCTGAGTGTTCTTAGAGAGCAAGCCACCTTGGATCATGTGCTTCATTAATTTGAAACTTGGATCACGTGCCCACATGAGTCTCTGCTACTCTCAGTCCACTTAATATGTAACTGAATCCTATTAATAAAGAGAAAGATATTTCATCAAACACTTGTTTCATTAAAATTCGTACTTAGATAATATTTAGAGAAATCATATGCTCGGACCAAAGAATTGTGTGATTATTCAAATGCTTTAAGTATTGACTTGATGCACAGACTTGGTGACCTGAATCTACATGTGCACAGACCTAGATTCTTCATGTGCACTTACCCTAGATGTGCACAGACCTATATGTGCTCAGACTCTAAATGCTGCATGTGCACAGACCCTAGATATGCACAGACCTATATGTGCTCAAACTCTATATGCGAACCCTAGATATGCACAAACCTATATGTTCTCAGACTCTAAATGCTGCATGTGCACAGACCCTAGATATGCACAGACCTATATATGCTCAGACTCTTAATGCTGCTTATGCACAGACCCTAGATATCCACAGACCTATATATGCTCAGACTCTAAGACTCTACATGTTCACGGACCCTAGATACTTCATGTGCACTGATCTTCTGAATTTATTATATGCACAAACCTCACAGACTAAAATGTGGATCTGCACCGACTTTCTAATGTGTGTACTGGCATGCTAGCTTCGACCTTCATATGAAGTGTATTAACCTATACTATGCATGTGCACAGACTTCTGGCTATGCATATGCACAGACCTCAGAGAACAAGAAGTGAAATGTGCATTGACCTTGCTGAGCGCAAACACAAATGTGCATCGACCTTCTAGACTCAGCGAAATATGAGCATCGACCTTCTAGCCTCAGAGAAATATGAGCATCGACCTTCTAGTCTCAATGAAATATGAGCATCAACCTTCTTGGTTTGTAACCCATACATGCACCGACCTTCTAGACCAAATGCCATATGTGCGTTGACCTTAGAGTTTAATGAAGTGGCAGATACATCGACCTTATAAATCACAGATATGCACTGACCTTATAGACATATGTTGACATGTGCACCGACCTTCCTATCTCAATGCACGAAAGCACAAACTATTGCCAGCATCAAAACACCCATCAACAAAACACATCATCAAATCCAGAAGGAGACACAACACGTGGGAGGGGGGCTCCGTCGAAGAATGCGAGGGTGCCTACTCCCCCTCCACGACGGCTGGTGCCTTCCCCTTTTTGCCGACGTTTCTTCTACTAGAACTCCTTTGCACCATGTTGGCTCTTTGTTCGTTTCCCACAGACGGCGCCAGATGAAGAGGGGCGATCTCGTGCTGTGCTCTGAGCCGCAGGAGGCTTGGTTTCCGCCACTAAGAGTAAGGTATCTACAAGGTAGGAAACTGGTCAGAGGTGCCCAGGGTTGTGGCCCTGGGGAAAACCCCCCGATGCTTAAGTCAGCAACAAGGTAGAGCGTAGTGCGATGATGAGGGGAGTAGGAGTATGGAGCATGAGATCTCTCTCCACCAGTATGAGTGGCAAAGAGGGCCCAGTTGGACTTACCTTTGTAGAGGGTTTCCCTGGGTTTATATAGAGATTCATAGTACTGTAAGCTTTGGGGAAGATGGCGGACCTCGGGGGCGTTACTCGGCCGATTAAAGACTAGGTGATCCACCTCCCGGTCTGCCGGCTCCCGACCTTCTCTCGATCGGTTACATTCGGGCGCCGCTTGGCTTCTTCCGAAAGTTAAGCTCGGGTGCCTCGTGGGCTCTCCCGATCGACCGTTACGCTCGGGTGCCTCGTGGGCTCTCCCGATCGACCGTTACGCTTGGGTGCCCTTTAGGGCTTTCTCGATCGACGGTTGCTCCGACTTCCGGGCCTGGAGGCTACCTAGGAAGCATTGGTCCGAGCAATTTGGGAGGGCTAGACTGGATGGTAGGGACTGACGCTGGCTGGCACCTAAGGGAGGCCGGACGCGGCTCGGGATGAGCGGTCGTATATTGGTCCCAAAAGGTAGGTGTCTTTGTGCTGGGGAAGCGAGGCCGGTCCTGGGAATGTTACTTCCGGGCCAGGGTCCGGCTAACTCAGGTCAAGCGTCGAGACTGTCGGTGGCTAGCTTATGGCGAGCGGCGGTCACGCGGTCCCGTGGCGGCGGTGAATTCGGCATCATGGCACATGCATTGTATCATAACGCCTTACATGCATGTGGACCTGAGGTGCAGGTGTGTTCGCCATTATCACAACGCCTTATACGCAGGGGATGGATTTGAGTGAGACGACTTAGACGCCATGTGAGGGGAGTACATGCGACATACCCTCGGCATAAGCGAGCCGATCAACAAGCCACCCAACACGCGTTTCGCTCCTCATGTTCTTGTCAGAAGCCTTGGGGCTCGAGTCCTTGCTGGGGTGACTACGGATGTCCAAGTGCTTGTTCTTGTTAGCCTCTATGCCCCTTGAACTTCTAAGGGGGGTTTTATAGGGGAATATGAAGGGTCAGGGGGGGTTTACGCGGATCGGGATGGGGGGTGCAATCTAGTCTGCGTAAACCCCTTAAAAATATATATATTTTTGTTTCTGAGTGGGAAAGGGGGGTTTATGCAGACCAGGCTGAGGAGGTTAGCCTAGTCCACGTAAACCCCTCCCCCTAAGGGGGTTAACACGGACTGGGTTGGGCTAGGGTTTTTTGATTAAAAAAACTTTTTTTTTGGTTCAGAGGCGTTTACGCGGACCAGGCTGAGGGGGTCAACGTGGTCCGCGTAAACCCCCCCTGGGGGGGGTTTACGCAGACTGGAACGGGGGTTTGTTCCCCAAGGTATTTTTTTTTGTTTTGATGGGGGTTGACGCGGACTAGGCTGAGGGGGTCAGCCTGGTCCCCGCAAACTCCCCCTGGGGGGTTTACGCGGGGTGAATTAGGGGTTTTTGCCCCAAGGGTCTATAAAAATCCCATTTTGTCTATTTTGGGCCCACGTTGACTCTGGGTGACGCTGAGAAGATAAAAAAGGATACGGTGGCTGGAACTGGTCCTATGCACGTAGAACGAGCATGTTGTCCTGGACTTCGCACGATCTCTAATCTCCTTATCTGCATGCACTCCTGAGCTGGTATGCGAGCCACTTTTGCACTGGACTGGTGTTGGGACGGGATGGTGGCGGGCCCACGAGGTAGGGTAGAGGGCGCGGCCTCCAAGTGGAGTTCGCCCCCATGGGGCGTGACCGCGCCCGGGGTGAACTACCCTGGGTGGGGTGGCCGCCGCGTGGGGTTGGCCCGGGTGACCTCCCGTGGTCATTTGGCAATGTCCTTTGAAGGACTCGGGCTGAAGGAGTGCTGGGATTGACCCATGGGGGCAATCATTTGGTGTTGTCGCAGCCGCTTGCAAGGTGTTCAGGAATATTCCGAACACACCTTGGGTCGTCAAACGGCTCAGGTAGCTGACCGACGGGCCTTAGATTTGGCCTCTGGCTGAGGGTGGGAGCTTGCAGGGGTTGAGAGAGGGCGTCTTGGGCGCGTGGGCCTGACCTTGTGATATATGCCGCTTTGTAAGGTGGATTGACAGGGCAGCCCCGGGTCTGCCCGAGAGCTGAAAGTAAACGGCTCGTCGCTGTTGAGTGGTGATAGGCAGATCTAGAGGGGAGGGGTGAATAGATCAGCCCCTTTTTGCCCTTCTTTGCGAAAATAAAACTAGATTTAACACAACTGATTATGAGACAAATATTAGTTAACAGCTAAGAAGCTAGATACACACATGATGTCTGGAATCGGTCCTATCAAGCTTCTACCATAGGAACAAGTGAGAAATCAACCCACAAGACAAGATCTTTAAGGTGGTTCGGTCTCAACCTAGAGACCTACGTCCACCCCTCACACAATACGGTGATGCTTCACTGGTGTCAACACACACCCGCTGATTCACAGCTTCTACTGAGAGAAACACTCTCACACACCGCTGCCACACAGCTTGAGGTATTACAACCCAAAACACAGACCCGTGTCAACACCGTCTGTCTTCCTAAACGCAGGTAGGGATCAAGAGCAATGGAGTTTGTTTTGAAGAGAAGCAAACTGAAAATGGAACTGCCAGACAGAGTATCGTGGTAAAACACAATGAAAGGAAAATCTCCTGTCTGAGAAAGAGCTTGAGGGGTCCTTGGCTTTCTTCTTCTTCTTCCTGGATCTTCACCACCACCCTTGAGGAAGAAGGTTGATTAAGCTTCAAGCTTTTTCAGAGATCTGGATAGAGCTTCACGAAACCCTTCTGCTTGTGAGAAGATCTCCCATCGTAAGGAAGAGGATCGTCTTCTTCTTCAAGTGCTCACACCAGCAGCATCAGGAAGGAGGCTAGCTTCCTCAGCAAGTCTTCCAGCTTTTCATTTTTCCTCTTGCTTGCTTGCCCTCTGAACTGGAGCTCATGCTCCTCATATATTGGTGTCCAAGGGCGACACCAACGTTGTCCGCTTTTCAAGCAACACCCAGAATGTCACATCCACATTATTTGATATGCTTCCATTTGAATAGTTGACTTCTATTCTATCAAGTCCGCAGGAATGTGGGTAGGTAGGAGACCATAGCAGCCAAGGTACGATCTTCTTCAGAGGATGTCTCTACCAAATCACAGTCTTCTGACACAGAAGCACCTTGACGGCTTTTTCCAGAGCAAACGGATCCTCTGGATTAAGTTCCAGATCTTGAAGACAGCTTCCGTCAGATTCAGATCCATTCTGGTCGAACCAAGTGTGTCGACACTTTCCTGTTAGTGTGTCGAGGCATTCATTTAAAAGCCTTGAAGAATCGTTCTTGTTGAACGTGGATGTGTCGATACTTCCCTGTCAGTGTGTCGAGACATCCCTTTGAAAGCCTTGAAGATAGCTTCTACCGGTTTCAAACACATTCAGGTTGAACGTTGATGAGTCAATGCTTTACACTCAGTGTGTCAGGACATTTAGTGAGTGTCTTGAAGATCCATGGCTGATGTGTCGAGACAACCCCAAAAGGTGTCGGGACATATGAGCCATGTGCAGAGTTCTCGCATGAGGGTGTCGAGACAGAAGCGCCAAGTGCAGAGATTTTCACACGAGTGTGTCGACACTTTTCACTCAGTGTGTTGAGATATTAGTGAGTCGAGAGTCTTAGATAGAACGGCTTCGGCTTGATTTCTTCTGGATATGTCGAGACATGGGTTAGATGTGTCGACACATTCTTTTATGCCGGAGCTCAAGCATTGGAAATCTAACACAATCTCTTCTAGATGTGTCGGGACATCATTAGGCCGTGTCGAGACATCACTTAGAGAGATTCTTCTGCACTTGATTAGTCAATTCATCAAACCAAAATATGTTAGATATTTCTCAAATATCTACTAATGATTTATGATCTGTTATCATCAAAACCAGGGGACACAACATTCTCCCCCTTTTTGATGATGACAACCATGAATAATTATATCCAATCATTTATATAGCAATACAATCAAATTAGTTTGAGGGGCCGTCAACCAAGAGAGATTGATCCATTCACACAACAACTGAATGTTAGCATTTTTTCAACATATAGCATTTTCAACAACAACAACAAAAAGCTTGATTCATTGATTAACCAAGTGTTTGATGGGATTTTTTTTATCATCAGGGGTCAATCAACCAGTTAATTAATAACAACCAAATGGTTAATTGATCGCGCAGGCGTGCCAGTCACGTGCGTGATGAGTTTATTATGTGCTCATTCTGACCCTTGCAAGGCGAGAGTGAGATTCGGGTCGGGACCAGTAGTCCGCCATACCATAAAGGTTATGTCATTAATTACATCCCCCATAAGGGAGAAAACCTTTGATTAATTGCCGAGATAGCGAGCCGTTCAAGGCCGAAACAATATGCAAAAAGATAGACGTGACAAGGTCACATGAAATAATTTTATGTCTCATGCAAGAGAGGCATGGTTCATTAAGTTGGAGACCCTCGATACGTGGCGGAGGACACAGGTCCGAAGACCACTGTCGCGCATAGCAAAGATTTCCGATCGGGCATAACCCGGTCTTCCGTCAATGCCATTTGATATACCCGAGGGTCTATGCGAGCGTACATGCATGATATTTATGGCTATGCTAAGCATGGCAATAGAGTCATGAAAGTCAACAGTGATCAATCAACTTTATTAATCTCCGCCAAGGGAGACGAAGGTGGTGACATAAACATGATAACGATAGCAAGACCCTAATAAACATGATAGTAAAAGCATATTAAGAGGACGATTCGGACTTGAATAGCCCTTTTCTCATTTAGTTTATTATTGATTAGGGTTAGTAATCTCGACCGTGAAGGACGAAGATCGCTCCGAGGATGAGTGAGTGATTAGAGCAGCATGATGGTTTAAAACCGACACGACCAAGCGCAGGGATAGGTTTCCTCGACGTGGCCAAATGTAGGTAAAGGAGTTTAACCCGGCACGGCCTTGACAAACGTTAATCTGGCACGGTAGGCTTGGGGCACGCCGGTTCAGGCCGCGCCGGGAACGAGTCGTTTGAAAATGAAATTTTATGAGTGTAAAGCTATTCTGGCGCGGGGGGGGGGGGGGGTACCGCACCGTATTAAGGCACGCCGGATTATGACCGCACCGTTTT
The DNA here is from genome assembly GCA_022559845.1 of Amorphophallus konjac. NCBI lineage: Eukaryota > Viridiplantae > Streptophyta > Magnoliopsida > Alismatales > Araceae > Amorphophallus > Amorphophallus konjac. Next base: position 144,707,598 of record CM040126.1, read on the forward strand.
AACTGATTTTTGATGATTTTTGAAGCCATTTAGATTTATTAAAATGTTATTGAGGGTTTGGAAGTTAATTGAGCTGATTGCTTGTTCAATTGGAGTCTCGAGCTCTCCGGGAGTAAAGTTATGAGCTAGTGCGAGGTTTATACTCGAGCACTAGGGTTTATTACTTGATAACATGTGTTTTATTGAGGCCAATTTACATAAGTGATCTTATTAGTTAAAAGAGTTCTACCAAAAATTGGGCAGCATCTCCCCCGTCTCTGAAGGATTGCAGTGGAGAAACGGGGTCATACTAACTTGTGGAGTAAGCCCCTAATCATCCGGTCTGCATGGTGGCAGCCAGCAAATCCCAATCGGACAGGATACCCCGAAGACAAGCCTACAAGGGGCACCTTAGCTCCGTGGGTCGAAACAGGTGGACAAGGCAGCTAATGATGGAAGCCACAACCCCGAGGGCTGGCCTACGAGGGGTGAGTAACTTACAGTCTGCACTGTATCCAAGAGAGAGAGACCATTAGGGAGAGAAGCCCCGAGGACTAGCCTACTAGGGGCATGCATCCCTTGGTCACCACGGGGTCCAGAAGGGCTGTGGGTTTGGTTTGTTGGGCTGAAGCCCCTGTTAATGTTCACCCTATGGCCCGCTGGGAGCATCCATCACTTGCAGGTGGAGCCCCCCCCATTGACCAATGGGCAGGTTTATGAAACAGTGGGGAATGTCCCCCTCCCCGGATTAATGGGACAAAGACAACAGAGCCGGGATAGTTCGGAGGCTGCAGACCACAGACGAAAGGAAAGAAAACATTTGGCATTGACCGATTACCACCCACAGAGTTAAAGTATTGATGCTCACGAGACTGGACTACCATTCACAAATAAGAAGGCAAGTAGCAGTCACAAAGAGAGGTAGCTGATATGTAGATAGGATGATTTAGCTACATACGCATATGCTCGAGTGGCTGGAATGCAGTAATCACATGATGGGTCTTACTGTTCTGGAGGTGACTTCCAACTCCTCTGTAGCACCCCTGAAAATTTTAAAAGAATAAGATAGATTTTTAAATAAATAAAATATATTTGTGCAAATTTGGTCGGGAATTAAATAAAATAAAAATTTGATAAAAAGAAAATAACCCAAACTGATAATGGGCCTTGCGCTTAAAAGATAAATGGGCCAAAATGAAATAACGCCTTTCATTAAGACATTAATTATAGTAAAGACGCCTTTAGTATGGGCGCTAATTCATACGAAGAAATTTGGAAATAAAGCGGCAAAATATAGAAATAATAAGAGACGACCTAGGTTAAGGCACTAATTAATGAAAAGACGCCCTCTTTTAAGGCGCCACTTAATGTGAAAACGCCCTTGTCTCAGACGTCTTTTTCCTGAGGGAAAAACCATGCTCGGTCGAATGCATGGCTAGGGTTTTCTATGCAAATGGAAGCAGACGGCTGTTTAACTGGAAGGGAGCCGACCATGCATGGTAGGTTTTAAACCATGCCAATCCCACACGTAAAGTTTTCTAATATCGAGCATTAGAACCCTCCAGAATCTTGCCATCACTAGTTTTATCACCCCGTTAAGGCCTTTCCTCCTCTATAAAAGCACTTCCCGATCGAACAGGCCTGGCCTGTTGATGCTGTTGCACTTCGTTGACGACCGTGAAGGGGCGTGAGGCTTCATCTTGTTGCCGTGTTCGTGAAGAACGTGGAAGTTCTTCAACCTCTGCATTCTTCTTCCTGTTGCTGTGGAAGCGGTGGGAGCCATTCATCCACTTCTTCCATCTGCTTCCGTTTTGCAGTTGCATGAAGGGGTTTCCTCCATCCCCTGTTCCTGCGTAAAGAAACAGAGCATCGTATTTATTGGGTTCTTCTTCTTATTCAACATTCAATCTTCAACAAAAGGTAGGTTTTCTCAAGGATTGTAGCCCAAACTAGCATAAAAATTTATGATAATATCATATGTAATTCATGCATATAGTTTTACTGCGATTTAGAAGTTTTTCTGGAAATTTTGGAAAGAGGAGACCCTCTCTAGGGCGCTAATTCATGTTCTGACGCCCGACCCAAGAGTCGTTAATTTTAAGAAATTGATAAATACTCATGTTTATCCTGGAAAGGAATGAATTAACGACAGCCAGTAGGTCGTCTTTTATGAAAGTGACGCCCCACCCAACGGCGCTATTTTAAATTAATGGCTTAGGATAAGTTGTTACTTTCCTGAAATTTCTAAAAGTTATTAAAGTCTGGAAAATGGTAATTAACGACACCGTGCAAGTCGCTTCTTTGTGAAATAACGCCCCTGCCTAAGGCGCGTTTTCTTGAAATATAGAATTGGGTAAATTGCAGCAATAATAGAAATTACAGATGAGGCGACTGTTCCAGCAGTCGTCAATTAGTAAAGAAACAGCCCAGAGAAGGTCGTGAATTTATTAAATAGTGACTTGGCGTAAGTCGCGAATTTCCTGCATATTTATTTTCCACGGCTTTCTGTGAACCGAGGGTTATATATATATATATATATATATATGTATATATGTATATCGGCACTATATTCCATTCCGTGAGTATAGTCCCTTGTTTCACGATGATTTGTCGCATTACCCACTAATTCTCGGTGACATACAAGCCCTCCATTGGACATTCCGTTCCTTTGGACTGGCGAGTTAGTCATTGGGACCTCCGTAAGACTCCTCGTAGCCTTGGATTCCCTCAAGGCCGACTGAGCTGGTTGTACCTTAAACACCTTGTACCTTTTTGATTGCCACGACTTGTGGTAAATCGGCCCTCTCATGTCGCCATCTTGGTCCGTGAGAGAAAAATCCTAGCCAGTGGAATGATGATATCCCACTAGGCGATGTCTTGGATTGAGTCCCTTATAGATGGGGTCAATCTCTCAGCTTGATTCATGTCCCTTGATTGGTGACAGGTTTAGTCATCCACTCAAGTTATCTCGGCTACCTAGTTAAGGTACCGATTCTACCCAGGTTATCAACATGTCATGGTTCTCGTTGGTTTTATCATTGACTATCTAATGTTCTTCCTTGAATTCCGTGGAACCTATCCACGAATCTACCTTGACATCCTACATGGGTTTGTTCTTGGAACTCCATGGCTATCACTAAAGTGGTTGTTTAGATATTACATGTAACAATGTCCGCACATATAGGGCCCGATCTGGTCCTGGGAGGAGCACCTGAAAGTACTTGTGCCCATGGGAGTTATATTGATCGCGGTGTGGCATTGCACCGAAGTGTTTGCTTGAATCTACGACACTCGACAATCTCTCTCTCTCTCTCTCTCTCGCGTGCTTGACTTGATTGACTTGACTTGCGTGGCCCGGAATGGGCAAAGTACTTGCTTGTTAATAGCCATTATCTCATGACATGAAAACTTTATTGATATACTCGGTACTTGTTCAAATACTTGAAATCTTGAATACTTGAAATTCCCTATCTTGGATCAACCGCACATGTTATTTCCTCGCGTTATTATGTTCAAACCTGTATCGTCCTATTTTACATGTTTTACATGCTAGACTTGCATTTTCATTTGGAAGAAGTAATTACTTAAACCAATTGCTGGTTCTTGAGATATAATTCCTACTGAGTGTTCGCTCATCAAGTTCTTTTCCCCAACTTTTCAGGTAATGCAGACCCTGACTCGGACTCGGATGGGCAGGAGTAAGAGGGACGAGCGTAGAACCTACAAGCGTCATGCTATTGCACTCTATCGTGTCATGTCGTCCCTAGTTTATTCTTGGAGTCTTGTTATTGGAACTTATGTCATTGCAAGAAGTGTAATAATTAAGGCTTGTGGGCCTATTTTAAGTCCTGGAGTTGTGACATGGTTTAATGGATTAGGTGGTTATCAATGGTATCAATATTTGGTTATGTTTTAAGTTCTTGTCTTATTGCGCACTCTATGTTGATGTCGAAATTCTATTTGCTGTGATTGACATGATTGACATAAACTCGTCACGCTCTCCCGGATTCCTTTCGCGCTCGAGGCGTGACAGTTTTTGTGGTATCAGAGCCTAGGATTTCAAATATCTAGGAAACCCAAGTCCAAGGATATGTCTATTCCTAAACCGTGAGGATGGGTAGTACCGTGGGTACAAGTCCTTGTAGGGCATCCGACTACAAATTTCAACATGAAACTAATTAAGGTTCACTCCTTGTAGGACTATGGCTGCTGAACGTGCACAATGGCGTGAGATGCAACGAACTGTTCAAGGCCTAACCCAGGCCTTGCAACAGGTGGCTCAGGTTGGGGCACACCATGGTGTTGGCGACCTCCATCGGAGCTTTAGAAATCTCAACCCTCCGATATTCTCAGGTTCATCAAATCCCGAGGATGCGGAGAATTGGATAAAAGAGATCGAGCGAATCTTCCGCGTCATGCAATGTGCGGATGGTGAGAAGGTGCTCTTAGCCACGTTCCAACTAGAACGGGACGACCGTGCTTGGTGGGAGTCCGTCGGGGCCACCCTGCTTGAAGATCATGTTTCATGGGCCGAATTTGTTGAGCACTTCAATAGCAAATACTTCTCAGACCGTGTTCAGGAGAAAAAGGCCGCAGAATTTGATGCCTTGAAGCAACGATCCCTGTCGGTAGCTGACTATGAAGCCCAGTTCTCTAGGTTATCGAGATATGCACCACATTTAGTATGCACTGAAAAGATGAAGGCTAGAAGGTTCTTGAATGGGTTACGACCCCAGTACATCACCCAGCTCGCTCCCTTGGATATTCAAGTGTACTCAGAGATAGTGCGGCGTACCCAGCTGTTAGAAGACGCCACGAAATTGTCTGACAAAATCCGTGGTAAGGATAAAAGGGAGAATGTCATAAGCCCCAACACTTTTAAACCGTCTTTCAAAAAGTGGACCAATAATGGAGGCGAACCCTCCAAGGTGAAGAAATTCAAGAAGGGCAACAACAAACCTTTCTCCATCACGGCACCGCCAAAGGAGAATTGTAAATATTGCGATAAGCCGGGTCATCAAGCTGCGGAATGCTAGAGAAGGCTCGGAGCATGCCTTCATTGTGGGAGTAAAGAACACCGTATTCCCGACTATCCAATGATGAACGAGCAGAGTGAGCCGGAGACAAAGGAAGAGAAGCGTCCGACAAAGAAGCAAGGACGTTTACAAGCTCTCCAAGTGATGGAATCAACCGAGGGTGGGTTGGTGGAAGGTATTTTGACTGTCTGCTCTAAATCTGCTCAAGTACTGTTTGATACTGGCGCCACACATTCTTTTGTTTCAAAGAAATTTACTGCTTCATTCTCTATGGAACCTGAATGGATAGACTTGGTAATTTCTACCCCATTAGGGAATGAGTCTGATGTCACTTTCCATTACCCAAACTACAAGATTATAGTTAAAGGTCACAACTTACCTGCAGATTTAATATGCCTAGACTTGAAAGAGTACGATGTAATTTTAGGGGCCGATTGGCTATCCACCCATCGGGCAACTGTAGACTGTCGAAATAGAAAAGTAACTTTTGTGGATTTCCCGGAGTTAACTTACATTACTCCCCGGAAGAGATCACCAGTTATCTCCGCTCTTCGAGCCCATAAACTTATCAACAAAGGATGCGAGGCATTCTTAGCATTTGTAACTGCCACAGAGGCTAAGGTAGCTAGACGGGAAGGCATTCAAGTGGTTCGGGAGTTTCCCGATATTTTCCCTGAGGACTTACCTTGTCTACCACCAGAGAGAGAAGTCTCATTCACTATAGACCTTGTTCCGGGGGCCGGACCTATTTCCAAAGCACCCTACAGGATGTCCCCCGCAGAATTGAAGGAGTTGAAGGAGCAGCTTATGGAGCTATTGAAGAAAGGATTTATCAGACCAAGTACTTCCCCATGGGGAGCACCAGTGCTGTTCGTCAAGAAGAAGGATGGATCATTGAGGTTGTGCATCGATTATCGGCAGCTGAACCACCTCACTATCAAAAATAAATACCCACTACCGAGGATTGATGAACTCTTCGATCAGATTTCGGGAGCAAAGTATTTCTCAAAAATTGATCTTCGATCGGGTTATCACCAATTGAGGATCAAGAACGAGGATATTCACAAAAGTGCATTTCGAAGTAGGTACGTGCATTATGAATTTACTGTTATGCCTTTTGGACTAACAAACGCCCCTGCAGCTTTTATGCAGCTTATGAATAGCATCTTTAGACCGCATCTGGACAAATTTATTGTGGTTTTTATCGATGATATCCTGATATATTCAAAGTCTGAAGAGGAGCAAGAAGTGCATTTGAGGATAGCATTGCAGATATTGAGGGATAATCAATTATATGCCAAGTTTAGCAAATGTGAGTTTTGGTTGGAAGAAGTGTCCTTCTTAGGACACGTAATTTCAAAAGATGGAATCTCAGTGGACCCCGCAAAGGTCGAAGCAGTAAAGAACTGGGAACAACCGACAAATACAACAGAAATCAGGAGTTTCCTTGGTCTTGCTGGTTATTACCGGTGTTTTATTAAAAACTTCTCGAAGATTGCAGTACCACTCACCAGGCTGACTCGCAAGGAAGTACCATATGAGTGGAATGAGGAATGTGAACAAAGTTTCCAAACGTTGAAGGACCATTTGACCACTGCTCCAGTCTTGGCCCTTCCTATTGAAGGAAAGAAGTATGAGGTGTATACCGATGCTTCTGGTATTGGCCTCGGTTGTGTATTAATGCAACAGGGAAGAGTTATTGCATACTCTTCTAGGCAGTTAAAGAAACATGAGGAAAACTACTCGGTGCATGACTTGGAGTTGGCCGCGGTGGTATTTGCCCTAAAGATCTGGAGACACTGTCTCTACGGAGAACAATTCACAGTATTCTCCGATCATAAAAGCCTCAAATACCTATTCTCTCAGAAGGAACTTAATATGAGGCAACGTCGATGGCTGGAATATTTAAAAGATTTTGATTTCGCTATTCAGTATCACCCCGGAAAAGGGAATTCGGTAGCCGATGCCTTGAGTCGAAAGCCGAGAGCCCTCATGGCCAGCTATATGATACGGGAATGGAAATTATTGGAAGAATTCTCTAGATTAAATATAAGCACGGACCAGAAAGACGGGTACATTACTCTCTCTCACATGAGTGTGCATCCGGACTTGCTATCCGAAATCAAGAAGTTACAAGATGAAGATCCTGGAATGATTGAAATCAGGGAGAAACTAGAGCAAAGAACCGGGTTCAAGCTAACAGTTGATGGAAGACTAATGTTTCAGGAAAGGACATGTGTCCCGGACTGTCCTGAGTTAAAAAGGAAAATTCTAGATGAAGCTCACCGCTCTAGGTATACCATTCATCCTAGAGCAACTAAGATGTACAAAGATCTAAAAAGAACTTTCTGGTGGCCGAACATGAAGAGGGAGGTAGCGGACTTTGTATCTCGCTGTCTCACGTGCCAACAAGTGAAAGCGGAACATCAAAGACCCGCCGGAAAGTTACACCCCCTGGATATTCCTAAATGGAAATGGGAAGGAATTGGTATGGATTTCATCATGGGACTGCCTAAGTCTAGAGGCGGACATGATGGTATTTGGGCAGTCATCGACCGACTGACCAAGTAAGCGCATTTCTTGCCAATTAAAAGTCGATGGTCGGTTGATGTTTTGGCCGCATTGTATATTAAGGAGATCGTGAGATTGCATGGAGTCCCAACATCAATCGTGTCTGACCGAGACCCTCGCTTCACTTCTCATTTCTGGAAGGGTCTACAACACTCTTTGGGGACGAAGCTCAACTTCAGTACTGCTTTCCATCCCCAAACCGATGGTCAGACTGAGAGAATGAATCAAATAGTTGAAGACATGTTACGGGCTTGCATTATTGACTTTGGCAGAGGTTGGCATGATCATTTGCCCCTAGCCGAATTTGCATACAACAATAGCTATCACGCCAGTATACAGATGGCTCCATTTGAAGCCTTGTACGGCAGGAGTTGCCGATCTCCTATATGTTGGGATGAAGTTGGCGAGAAGCAACTACTAGGACCAGATATGGTAAGAAACACAACAGAAAAGGTTGAACTTATCCGAGAAAGACTCAAAGTAGCACAATCCAGACAGAAATCTTATGCAGACAATAGAAGAAGGGAATTAGAATTCCAAGTTGGAGACCATGTTTACCTCAAGGTCTCACCCGGTCGAGGAATAAGAAGGTTCGGAGTTAAAGGCAAGCTTACACCGAGATTCATTGGTCCATTTGAAATATTGGAAAGAGTTGGCGAGGTAGCCTATCGTCTTGCTTTGCCTCCACAACTATCGGAAGTGCACAATGTGTTCCACATTTCCATGCTGAAGAAATATGTGCACGACCCTTTCCACGTTATTGATCATAGTAACTTAGTGATTCAAAAGGACCTCACTTATGAACAGAAGCCAATGAAGATTCTTGATCGAGAGGTCCGAGTCTTAAGAAACAAGACCATTCCCATGGTAAAAGTGCAATGGAACAAATGCTTGGAGCAAGAAGCCACATGGGAAACTGAAGAATCTATGCGAAGGAGATATCCGGAATTATTCTAAACCGTAAGTACTCTATACCCTTCATGTCTCCATTCACGCAATTGAATTTGGGGACCAAATTCTTTTAAGTGGGGGAGGGTGTAGCACCCCTGAAAATTTTAAAAGAATAAAATAGATTTTTAAATAAATAAAATCTATTTGTGCAAATTTGGTCGGGAATTAAATAAAATAAAAATTCGATAAAAAGAAAATAACCCAAACTGATAATGGGCCTTGCGCTTAAAAGATAAATGGGCCAAAATGAAATAACGCCTTTCATTAAGACGTTAATTATAGTAAAGACGCCTTTAGCATGGGCGCTAATTCATACGAAGAAATTTGGAAATAAAGCGGCAAAATATAGAAATAATAAGAGACGACCTAGGTTAAGGCACTAATTAATGAAAAGACGCCCTCTTTTAAGGCGCGACTTAATGTGAAAACGCCCTTGTCTCAGACGTCTTTTTCCTGAGGGAAAAACGTGCTCGGTCGAATGCATGGCTAGGGTTTTCTATGCAAATGGAAGCAGGCGGCTGTTTAACTGGAAGGGAGCCGACCATGCATGGTAGGTTTTAAACCCTGCCAATCCCACACGTAAAGTTTTCTAATATCGAGCATTAGAACCCTCCAGAATCTTGCCATCACTAGTTCTATCACCCCGTTAAGGCCTTTCCTCCTCTATAAAAGCACTTCCCGATCGAACAGGCCTGGCCTGTTGATGCTGCTGCACTTTGTTGACGACCGTGAAGGGACGTGAGGCTTCATCTTGTTGCCGTGTTCATGAAGAATGTGGAAGTTCTTCAACCTCTGCATTCTTCTTCCTGTTGCTGTGGAAGCGGTGGGAGCCATTCATCCACTTCTTCCATCTGCTTCCGTTTTGCAGTTGCATGAAGGGGTTTCCTCCATCCCCTGTTCCTGCATAAAGAAACAGAGCATCGTATTTATTGGGTTCTTCTTCTTATTCAGCATTCAATCTTCAACAAAAGGTAGGTTTTCTCAAGGATTGTAGCCCAAACTAGCATAAAAATTTATGATAATATCATATGTAATTCATGCATATAGTTTTACTGCGATTTAGAAGTTTTTCTGGAAATTTTGGAAAGAGGAGACCCTCTCTAGGGCGCTAATTCATGTTCTGACGCCCGACCCAAGAGTCGTTAATTTTAAGAAATTGATAAATACTCATGTTTATCCTGGAAAGGAATGAATTAATGATAGCCAGTAGGTCGTCTTTTATGAAAGTGACGCCCCACCCAACGGCGCTATTTTAAATTAATGGCTTAGGATAAGTCGTTACTTTCTTGAAATTTCTAAAAGTTATTAAATTCTGGAAAATGGTAATTAACGACACCGTGCAAGTCGCTTCTTTGTGAAATAACGCCCCTACCTAAGGCGCGTTTTCTTGAAATACAGAATTGGGTAAATTGCAGCAATAATAGAAATTACAGATGGGACGACTGTTCCAGCAGTCGTCAATTAGTAAAGAAACGGCCCAGAGAAGGTCGTGAATTTATTAAATAGTGACTTGGCGTAAGTCGCGAATTTCCTGCATATTTATTTTCCATGGCTTTCTGTGAACCGAGGGTTTTATATATATATATGTATATATGTATATTGGCACTATATTCCATTCCGTGACTATAGTCCCATGTTTCACGATGATTTTTCGCATTACCCACTAATTCTCGGTGACATACAAGCCCTCCATTGGACATTCCGTTCCTTTGGACTGGCGAGTTAGTCATTGGGACCTCCGTAAGACTTCTCGTAGCCTTAGATTCTCTCAAGGCCGACTGAGCTGGTTGTACCTTAAACACCTTGTACCTTTTTGATTACCACGACTTGTGGTAAACCGGCCCTCTCATGTCGCCATCTTGGTCCGTGAGAAAAAAATCCTAGCCAGTGGAATGATGATATCCCACTAGGCGATGTCTTGGATTGAGTCCCTTATAGATGGGGTCAATCTCTCAGCTTGATTCATGTCCCTTGATTGGTGACAGGTTTAGTCATCCACTCAAGTTATCTCGGCTACCTAGTTAAGGTACCGATTCTACCCAGGTTATCAACATGTCATGGTTCTCGTTGGTTTTATCATTGACTATCTAATGTTCTTCCTTGAATTCCGTGGAACCTATCCACGAATCTACCTTGACATCCTACATGGATTTGTTATTGGAACTCCATGGCTATCACTAAAGTGGTTGTCTAGATATTACATGTAACAATGTCCGCGCATATAGGGCCCGATCTGGTCCTGGGAGGAGCACCCGAAAGTACTTGTGCCCATGGGAGTTATATTGATCACGGTGTGGCATTGCACCGAAGTGCTTGCTTGAATCTACGACACTCCACAATCTCTCTCTCTCTCTCTCTCTCTCTCTCTCGCGTGCTTGACTTGATTGACTTGACTTGCGTGGCCCGGAATGGGCAAAGTATTTGCTTGTTAATAGCCATTATCTCATGACATGAAAACTTTATTGATATACTCGGTACTTGTTCAAATACTTGAAATCTTGAATACTTGAAATTCCCTATCTTGGATCAACCGCACATGTTATTTCCTCGCGTTATTATGTTCAAACCTGTATCGTCTTATTTTACATGTTTTACATGCCAGACTTGCATTTTCATTTGGAAGAAGTAATTACTTAAACCAATTGCTAGTTCTTGAGATATAATTCCTACTGAGTGTTCGCTCATCAAGTTCTTTTCCCCAACTTTTCAGGTAATGCAGACCCTGAATCGGACTCGGATGGGCAAGAGTAAGAGTGGCGAGCGTAGAACCTACAAGCGTCATGCTATTGCACTCTATCGTGTCATGTCGTCCCTAGTTTATTCTTGGAGTCTTGTTATTGGAACTTATGTCATTGCAAGAATTGTAATAATTAAGGCTTGTGGGCCTATTTTAAGTCCTGGAGTTGTGACATGGTTTAATGGATTAGGTGGTTATCAATGGTATCAGTATTTGGTTATGTTTTAAGTTCTTGTCTTATTGCGCACTCTATGTTGATGTTAAAATTCTATTTGCTCTGATTGACATGATTGATATAAACTCGTCACGCTCTCCCCGGGTTCCTTCCGCGCTTGGGGCGTGACATCCTCTGAGCAATAGAGTAGTGCAAAGAGAAGAGGGAATGGAGATCGGACCTCATATCAAAGCAGGAAGAGACATGTGCACAGACATGACTCTATCAACAAAGGATGCATAGACCATCGAGTGAGACACGGCCATGGCGTAAACATGAAGGACCCGGGGAGGGGTCATCTCTATAGCCCATGGTGTCTCAGGGCATATTCCGTGTCAGAGAAACCAGAATCGAAAACCGTGTGTGGGAGGAAACCGACATATACACCGACTGAGATAGAAGTGGGAAAAGGGACAAGGCGTCGAACATTTAGTCCACCATCACATCCATATATACATACCATCATCCCATAAACGGGGGAGGCTAACACATATATTACAGATCCGGCGCCGGCATCGTGGTACAACCACCGTTTTATAATTATATAGAGGTTCGCAGAAGAAGAAGAACTCAAAGAGATGGCGAGGAGGGGGGGATTGGCTCATATCATCACCATCCCCCCCTCCCGCTTACATTCGATCAAGAGGAAACAAATTGGAGGACGGCCTGGAAAACGTAGATCACCCACCTGTGCTCGGAATAGAGTATCTGGCTCCCCTTTTCTTCTCCGGCTCTAGAGGGCTTCAGGCAGAGAAAAGAAGACGACGGCGGAGGATGCTCGGTGAGAACCCTATTCTCGCCAAGGAAACCCTCTCTCACTGGAGTCTGATTGGCTCTTAGGCTCTCTCTCTCTCTCTTTTTGATTGTTCTTCTTAATTCGCCTTTTCGAACCCCCCTCCTTTTTTTTCTTTTAGTCGAGCAGCCCCACATATATAGGAGCAGGTTAGAAGCTTAATCTGGCCTGGAGAATGGCGCGCCGGGGAGGGGCACTCCGCAACCTTTAGCGCACTGGAATAGGAGGGCACCGGATAAGGGGGGTGCGTCGGATAAGGGCACGCCGTATTAACATTTCCCGCTCATCGCGGGTTAGCCGGGGAGTTCGGGGATGGTTTCGAGAGTCACCGTGACCATTCATCTTGTCGTCGTTCTTCAAAATCTTGACGGGAAGCCTTGTCGAAGCTCTCAGGATGACATATGACCCTTCTCGGAACCTTGAGTGTCTTTGGTTTGAACACGCGGGTTTTCCACTGACACGACTTTCGGCACTATGGTCTGTGCTGCTAGCTTAGCATGGCTTGTGTTCAAAGCTTCTTGGAGGGTGGAATGACACCTGGGATAGTTTCGCCCTGACTGTGTGATCATTCGGCCACTACCGGATCCAACTTGGCGAGAATCCGTACCCGTGCCGGGTAACCGGGGTCTTCTGCCGACAGAGCCTTCGGTCTTCCATTCTGAAGAGCCGAGGGAGTCCTTCCATCTCATGAGAGTCTTTCATGGGGCGGCGGGCCGCCGGGTAGACCGTTGTCCTTGGTCGGACAACGGGTGTAGTGTATGCGGCACGATGGAGTCGATGCCGATTCATTGGGTAGGTTTGGTCGCACTACTGGTTGGTTGTGAATTCATCTCGATTCTCCTGAGGTGAAGTCCCTGGTGTTCATACAGGGTGACCTAAGGCTCTGGCAGCTTGAGAGGGCTTCAATATGTTGATATCTACCATCTTCTGTGCTTCAGTGGGCCGTGTCATTCGTCTTTGAGGCTTGATCACCGTGAATCATATTTTGAGTGCCAACAAATGCCCCCCAGTCGTGGGTGTTGCGAGTGAGGCACGAGTGCATCAAGACCGACAGATGAGCTTCACCCGAATTGATCTCCTCTTCGATTGACGGAAGCTCGGAACGGCCCTTAATCCGGTGTGGATGCTAATCGGCGCGATTTGAATGTTAATATGGCGCGGGGTTAATCCGGCATGCCTTTGGACATTGCATGTTAATACGGAGCGGCTCCCGGGCATCTGGACGCTAATCCGGTGCGGCCTGGTGCTTGGAAGTAAGTTAGCCCGGCGCGCCTTAAAACGACGCGCCTTTTGGCTTGGAGGGGCGTTAATTTTGCGCGCTAAATAGCACGCCAGATTAACATCCGAAACCCCCCCCCCTTATATAAGGCTTTTGCCTCTCATTCTTCCTTCATCATTGTTCATTTGCGAAATTTCTTTCTCTCTCCTCCCTTTCTTCTCTTCTCGCGACACCGAGTGAGTTGAGGGTGAGGGCGAGTTCTTCTTCGGGGTGAGCGGAGTGTTGCTTATTTGGGCTTTAAAACCCATTCTTTGGGCCCCGGGAGGCTTCTAGTAGGGCTTGCCCTCGGAGCTATTCCCCTGGGTGTCCTGTTTGGCCTTGGTGTAATGCCGATGGCTACTTTTAGCGGTCGTTCCCTTAGTGGACGTGTTCCCGCTTTTCTTTGGCAATCTTCCATGCTGGGGAGACTCTGCCGAACATTTGTGAAAAGTTTATCTTGATCAATTGTTTTCTGACCTTGTTTGTTCTTTGATGCACCTTCTTGACAGATAGAGATGGCATCTGGCTGTTCCTCTTCTGCTTCTCGTGCCGTGGTGACGTGGGAGAACGTCCATTCCCTTGATCGGGGGCACGATCAGCTTGCTGTAGTCGCAGAGTCCTCGGATTCGGAGACCGACACTGTGGACACCGGCCGTCTCCTCATCCTCAGTGGCGACTCTTTTCATTATGACCGGGAAGGCGCCATCAGGAGGGATCACCCCAAGGATAAGCATCTGATGTCCTTCCTTAGGTGCTTCAACCTTCAGGGGAAGAGGGACCTGTTCCTTGTCCGCAAAGCCGAGAAAGCCTTGCTAGTGGAGAGGGATAGTTTGACAGATTGTGTTGTGCGAGGAAGGCCTATTTATCTTCCCGGATAGGTCAGGAGATAGAGCGTCGTGCTTGGACTGTAAGATCTGGCTCTAGAAAATGGGTTGCTGACTAGGGCCCCTGAATTTGTGCCTGCTCGGTGGAACGACTCTGCAGGCCGGGTAGACCGGGAGAAGCCGATCTTTGGCTTATTTCTTGCCCCGTTGAAATGGGGGTATAGAGAAGAGTTTTTTCTGTTGGACTGCCTGGCGGTTCGTTTCAAGCATCAGATATCTGTGGGGTGGTTTACCGAACTGAGGGCCACCGTCGTCCATGCATTTAGACCCGGAGCAGTGGAATTCACAGATTATGTACTGCAACACTACGCTCCCATCTTGACAAAGGCCGGCATATATCACAGCGTGTACGCCTCAAGGTACCGCTACCCCATCTCCCGAGGCCTATGCTGCGGCATGATCAAAGTCTTCTGTCCCGAGTACAACACTTTCTATACTTCGGAGGGAGAGACTTCTTTAGATTTATGGAGCCTCTGGCAACTCAGTGGCCTACCCATTGATGGAGAGCAGTACGAGGAGGTTTTTTGGCCAGACTGGCTAAAGGGTCAGACCAATGGAGAAGGCTGGTACTTGGCAGGTTACACCTATCGTTATCTGATGAAGGCGTATCGCACACTTTGCCGCTCGTCGTATGACATGAGGGATGCTCGAAAGCCCGGTGAGAAGTGGCGAGTGTGAATGGGCACCTGGCTTCAACATTTCTTCGGCGGGAAGAAGAA
The DNA here is from genome assembly GCA_022559845.1 of Amorphophallus konjac. NCBI lineage: Eukaryota > Viridiplantae > Streptophyta > Magnoliopsida > Alismatales > Araceae > Amorphophallus > Amorphophallus konjac. Next base: position 144,722,740 of record CM040126.1, read on the forward strand.
GTATGAGGACTTCCCTGCAGTAGCGCCGATGCCTCTGAAGAGGAAGAAGAGGGTCCGTCGATAGGCCGCCGCATCATCGTCTTCGAGGAGAGGGCAATGGGAGGACCCGAACCCCACCGGTGTTGACGCAGTCACCCACTGTGCCGCGTATTTGACCAATTAGATTTGTTTTTTCGCTCTCCCGCAAGGCGACGAGAGCGTGATCAGAGCGGAAGCCATCTATCCCGCTTGTCTCATGGCTTGGGGCACGAAGATGTCCCTTTGCCCGATGGCTCTGTGTCTCATCTTCAAGATGCTGGGAGATCTGAACAAGACGCGTCTCCCCAGGAGCTTGCGGACGGTTGGTCCGTTACATTTCATCAATGCTTGGGTCTGCACCATGTTCTCGGAGGCTACTCCTCGTGCGTTGCAATCGGCTCATCTTATCCCACGGATGATAGAGTTCGCGAGTTCTAAACCGGCGTTGGTAGTGGAATAGCTCTTCGCCATTCGGGGCAAGCTAGTCCGGGTTCCCATGGATTCACCCGGGGTTCTTTACTTCTAGAGTTTAGCTACTCATTCCAGTCCATTGGTGAACAGGACAAGGCCGTGCAAGCTCTTTGAGACAGAGGAATATGTCCATCCGATCTCCGGGGCCAAGTGCACAAGGCCTATTCTGGAGCAAGAGCTGGTTGATTGGGCGCTGGCTATGAGACCAAGTGTCCTTGTATTCTGGAAGAGTGGCATTCTGTGGCTGGAGCAGTATTACCCATTCCGCTTCAGTCGGAACTTTGGCTACGACCAGCACATTCCTCATTCCTCTTCACAATTTGCATTGCCAAACAGGCACAGAGCCGGGCAAGTTTCAAATGATGATGCTCGGATATGGTGGGACTTCTTCCACCGCCAAGAAGATGTTTCTTTCAGGGTGCCGACCCCTGATCGCTTCCCCCGCGTCACCCCTGAATATATCGAGTGGTGGAATGCGCAGACAAGATTTTACAGGAGCTCCCGTCGAGAGTTCTGGGCCGTTGCGGAGCACAGATTTTTGGATTCCCAGCCGGAGCCAGCCCTTGACATTGAGCCCTCCTACTTGACGAAGCTGAAGTCCTGGACCAACACAGAGGTGAGGGCTTATCTGGAAGCCCGGAAAGCTATGAAGAGCCGTTCGTCCAAAGTCGATCCGAAACTGCCTACAATCGGAAGGGATGACTTTGTAAAGACGCTTCGGGGATTATGCCGCGTAAGCAGTGAGAGCGTGGTTCTTCAGCAACTCCCTCTGCCGGTGGAAGAGCCCATCTCGGTCGTAGCCGACTGGCGTCCCGAGGTTGATAGATTGCATCCTTATCAAACTTTCATCCGTAGGGGGGATTGGCGGGATGCTTTATATGACAACACCCCTCGGTTGTTCGCGCTTCTTCGCTCGCACGGGCTTTCAATGGGTGGTCCCAGCGAAGCCATTCTGGACTAGCCCCTTCATATCTCATTCAAATATGCTAACGGATGGGGGCTGGACCATCTGAGCTTGTATTATCACCTGTCTTCTCATGGCCACACGGACTTGGCGTTGCTGGTCGATCAGTGTGAGAAGATAGGAGACTTGTGTTCGCTTATTCGCGAGGCAGCTTCGAGAGACAAAGTGCCATCGCTGTTTTATTGGCCTCTTTTCCCTTTTTATACAGGACCAACAAGTATGTTCTATTTCTTTATTCCGGCCCGTCGGCCAGCTTCTTTTCTTCGTTGGCATATATCATTCTGACCTTCATGCGTATGTAGTCTGACCCACTTTGGAGAAGACTCGACACTTTAGGAAGCTAATAATAAAAGCTCAGAAGCTGACATATTTCGATGCTCCCAAGTCTGACCTGACCATGACACCACTGCCTCCTGGTGACTCGCGGAAGCGAACCAGATCCCAATTAAGGGAGGCTATTGGGAAGGCCAAAGCGGCAATGCCCCGAGTGACACGGGCATGCCGGAGGAAGGCTACAGAAAAGGAACCAGCAACCGTCCTTCCTTCAGTTGTATCTTTTGAAGAGTTCGAGTCTTCTTGTACGCAGGAGCCTGAAGCTGAAGGTAAGCTCTTCATTCTTTTGTAGTTCATTACTTATTCTGGCCACTTCGGCTAATCCTTCTTTAGCAGTTGCCAACACAGTTGCTGCGGTCGTCGGGCTAGAGGCAGCAGTAGGTGCCGCGACTAGAGAAGGGGTAGAGGAAGTCCTCATAGCTTCCGTGGAGAGGGATCTACCCTCTCTGACGCCCAGGCAGGAGATGGAAAGTAATTTGTAATCTATTCACGAGGACTCTGCGAACCACCATGTCTTCAGTTGGCTTGACTGCTTCTTGCCTTTAAATTTCAGTTGGGATGCAACCGACATTACTCCCCGAACCGAGGGCTGTGGAGGAAACTGCCGCTGGGGAGCAAGGTGAGCTTGTCCCCGAGATTCATTCAACTGACGCTCCCAATGTGGAGCCGATGAAGGAAGTCCCCACTGAGGGTGATATCCCTTCCAACAAGGTGTCCGCTCCGATGGTGGAGCGCCAGGGACGAGCAGAGGACTCTTCTTCCTCTGAGCAAGTTGATTACGGTGGCGGCTCCAGTGACGAGGAGTTCCCACCGATGGATACAGAGACCGAGGATGCCGGGGCGTCTTCAGCTTACGAAAGTGATCATATAACCTTCAGCCCACCCCGGTTGGCATGTAGTGGTCCTGGGTCGTCAGGGTCACTTGTAAGTGAAGGGGCTGGAGCCACAGAGGCCACCCTTGGAGGCTTGAGCTTAGTGCCAGCTGAGGTGATAAATCTCCTACTATTTGCATGTTGTTGCTCTTCCCCCCTTTTCATATCAGCTGTTTGACATATATATGTTTCCGGTGCAGACTGGGGTGGTGCTACCGACCATAACGGTGCAGATACCTCTCCCGGCTCTAGGTGCGGATCACCCAACTTTTTTGCCAGTCTTGAGGCCTATTACCCTGCGATACCCCAAAGACTATGTGGCAATAGTGGGTCCAGAAGGACCTGGAGCACTTATGAGGACTGACGAGTCGGCGACAGTCGTGGAACCTCAGCCACTTGAAGCCGCACGACAGTTGGCCCTGGAAAAGTGTGGCCCTCCCGAGGTCGATGCGGGAGAAATTGTTGAAGAAGAAGATGAGACTTCAGGGGCCTTGGCTCTTATTACTGAAACTGGCCATACGGAGGTCGGCCAGGCCAGGGCGAGGAGTAGGTATCCTCGGCTATTGATGCTCCCATTGCAGCTCCCTCTCAAGAGATTGGCAAGGAGGTTGCTGTCATTGAGACTCCGGCTATGGCATCAGCTACTGCAGTCAGTTCCAGTGTGAGCGCCTTGCAGATCATGCCATCATCATCTTCTGAGGCGATCTACAATATCTGGGCTGCCGTGGATAGCAGAGTAGACTTTGAGCTTCTCGAGACGTCACCACTAGGTCTTCGGTCATCCAGCGACCTAGTTTGGCAATTCTTGGGGACCCTTCGGCAGACTATAGCGGCCAGTAGAGATTTGACTTATGTTCAACTGCGGGGCTTGGTAGAGCACCTATCCCGCTCACTGTTAGCTTTTGGCTGCCCCATGGACGACTGGACGTCACGGGTACTACTGTTGTTGAAGTATGTGAACAGAAGGGAATTTCTAGGCCGAGAGGTAGCTGATGAACTGGCGGCCATAACATTGGAACGGGCTGAATGCCGGATTGCTCTGACCTCTTTGAGAGGGACTGTGGTGCAGATGAGAGATGTCGCCAATACTTCTTCACAGCGCCAAACTTTCCTTGTAGCCCGGATGGCAGAGCTGCAAGCTGAGCTTTCCAGGGCCGAGGCTGATCTTCAGGAGACCGGGCATCTGGAAGCCCAGAGTATAGAGGAAGCGGAGATGTCTGAAGGACGAGCCGCTTCTCTCGAAGAGAAGCTATCCCAGCTGGAGGCCTTCGAGTCTCAGCTGTAAGAGCTGACCCTCCACCCTTCCTTGGGTATTTTAGAGCTAGAGGATATCTTCTGACGCCCGCTGCAGTAGTCTCTTCCATTTGCCTTTTTGTCTAGTGGACTTCATGTACCCCGGGGTATGCCCCGCGTAACATGTATCTTGTTGCTTTACAGGAATGAAATATCTTCACTTGCTGCCAAATGATGACTTCATCATTTTTTTACTCTTTCTTTTTTATTTGCCAGTTAACTTAGTCCGAGTATGTAAGTCACTAAGGCATGATAGCGCTCACGCCTTCAACGAAAGGGTGAGGTGTCCGCTCCACCGCGTCGTAACTACTCTCGGGGCCAAGCAATGGCAAAAGTAGGCCAAAAAGCTCGAAGGATGAAAGTGTAGAGGGCTCCTAGGACCGGGAAATAAGGTTAGACGGCTTGTCAGCTAGACTCGCCGATGGTGACGAAAACTGAGGGTAGGGTTTATTCATCGACATAGGCTACATGTCGAAGCAAAGGGGCTTATTGGTCAACGAGGATGAAAAGTCCAGGCTAAGGGGAGTGTTGACCGGTCTTGCCGATGATGACAAGGGTCGCAAATAGGTTGACCGATATTGCCGATGGTGGCAAGGGTCGTAAGGAGGCTGACCGATCTTGCCGATGATGACAAGGGTCGCAAGGAGGTTGACCGATCTTACCGATGGTGACAAGGGTCGCAAGGAGGTTGACCGATCCTGCCGATGATGACAAGGGTCACAAGGGGGTCGACCGATCTTGCCGATGATGACAAGGGTTGCAAGGAGGCTGACCGATCTCGCCGATGGTGACAAGGGTCAGAAGGAGGCTGAACGATCTTGCCGATGGTGACAAGGGTCAGAAGGAGTAGGTTGACCGATCTTACCGATGGTGACAAGGTCACAAAAAGGCTGATCGATCTTGCCGATGATGACAAGGGTCAGGAGTAGGTTGACCGATCTTGCCGATGGTGACAAGGGTCATAAGGAGGCTGACCGATCTTGCTGATGGTGACAAGGGTCAGGAGTAGGTTGACCGATCTTGCCGATGGTGACAAGGGTCACAAGGATGCTGACCGATCTTGCCGATGATGACAAGGGTCAGGAGTAGGTTGACCAATCTTGCCGATGGTGACAAGGGTCGCAAGGAGGCTGACCGATCTTGCCGATGGTGACAAGGGTCAGGAGTAGGTTGACCGATCTTGCCGATGATGACAAGGGTCAGGAGTAGGCTGACCGATCTTGCCGATGGTGACAAGGGTCACAAGGAGGCTGACCGATCTTACCGATGGTGACAAGGGTTAAGAGTAGGTTGACCGATCTTGCCGATGGTGACAAGGGTTACAAGGAGGCTGACCGATCTTGCCGATGGTGACAAGGGTCAGGAGTTGGTTGACCGATCTTGCTGATGGTGACAAGGGTCGCAAGGAGGCTGACCGATCTTGCCGATGATGACAAGGGTCAGGAGTAGGTTCACCGATCTTGCCGATGGTGACAAGGGTCGCAAAGAGGCTGACCGATCCTGTCGATGATGACAAGGGTCACAAGGATATTGACCGATCTTACCGATGGTGACATGGGTCAGAAGGAAGTTGACCAATCCTGCCGATGATGACAAGGGTCGCAAGGAGGCTGACCGATCCTGCCGATGGTGACAAGGGTCAGAAGGAAGTTTACCGATATTGCCGATGATGACAAGGGTCCGAAGGAAGTTGACCGATCCTGTCGATGATGGCAAGGGTCAGAAGCAGGTTGGGAACTTTAAAAAACGTCACTTTACTAACTTAAGCACCCTTTCGGGTTTTCACCGAAGCCAGCCCCCTCTTGCTTTTGCCCACACGCCCTTTCGGGTTTTCACGTGACGGGGTACCCGATTTTACCTGCAGCGCCCTTTCGGGTTTTCGCCACAGCCGGGTTATAGGCATTTTTGCGCTTGTCCTGATATAGGAACAAGGCCGACGGGGCACCTCTATTTTAAGCCCCATTTTTCTCTTTTCTTTCTCTTTATTTTTTGGTTTACGGAACGAATCCGGGATGAGCACGCGCTCGCTTGTTGACAACGGATGAGGGCTCCGTGTTAGTGAGATGTCGACTAGCCTTGCTGATGGTGGCAAGGGCCGATTGCAGGTTTGTTCATCGACACTGGTTTGAATGTCAAAGCAAAAGTAGATTCATTAACAAGGACGGAAGGTCCAGGTTAAGGAAATACTGACCGATCGTGCCAATGGCGGCAAGGGCCGAGTGGGACTCATTCATTGGTATTGAATGAATGCCGTAGCAAAGGATAGGTTTGCTAACGTGGACGTAAGGTCCAAGTTAAGGGAAGACGTTGACTGATCCTGTCAGCGATGACAAGAGCGGGCCGCAGGCTTATTCATCGACATTGGTTAAATGTTGAAGTAAAAAATAGGTTTATTAACGAGGACGTAAGGTCCAAGTTACGGGAAAAAGGTCGACCGGCCTTGCCGATGATGGTGAGGGTCGGCAGTGGGTTTGTCTATTGACATCGGTTAAGTGTTCGAAGCAAGGGATTGTTTTATTCATTAACGAGGACGGAAGGTCCGGGTTACGGGAAAGAGTTGACTGGTCTTGCCGATGATGGCAAGGGTCGGAAGGGCATTGATGAAAAGACCTGCAATAGGGTCTAGGGTGATCACCTTCTCGGAGCTTCATTGGGATGGGGGTGGAATGAAATTTCAAGTTACCACATTACTGACTTAAGCGCCCTTTCGGGTTTTCACCGAGGCAAGCCCCCTCTTACTTTTTCCCACGCGCCCTTTCAGCTTTTCACGTGGCGGGGTACCCGATTTTGCATGCGGCGCCCTTTCGGGTTTTTGCCACAGCCGGGTTATAGCCATTTTTGCCCTTGTCCTGATATAGAAACAAGGCCGGCGGGGCACCTCTATTTTAAGCCCCATTTTTCTTTTCTTTTTTTTTCTTTTGTATATATACAACAGGAGGGTGTTGAGAGGGTCGGCTAGGACACGAAGTCTTACGCCGAGAGGGAGGGTTTATTCGTTATCAAGGAGGCAATGCTAACGCAAAGGACAGATTTGAGCCGATTCGGGCGTAAGGCCCGCAATGGCAATGCTGTAAAAGAGTCGGCTAGGACATGAAGTCTTGCGTCGAGAAAGAGGGTTTATTCGTTAGTAAGAAGGTAATGCTAACGCAAAGGATGGATATGTGCCGATTCAGGCGTAAGGCCCATAATGTCAATGCTATATTATATTATATATATATATTTTTAGAGCTCGACCAGGGCAGAGTACCACTAGGACAAGGTAGGTAGAGCTCAGTCTGGGCGGCGTGCCACTAGACTAAGGTAGGTAGAGCTCAGCCAGGGCAGAATGCCACTAGACTAAGGTAGGTAGAACTTAGCTAGGGCAGAGTGCCACTAGACTAAGGCAGGTAGAACTTAGCTAGGGCGGGGTGCCACTAGACTAAGGTGGGTAGAACTTAGCTAGGGCGAAGTGCCACTAGACTAAGGTAGGTAGAACTTAGCTAGGGCAGAGCACCAATAGACTAAGGCAGATAGAGCTCGACCCAAGCGGAATGCCACTAGACCAAGGTAGGTAGAACCTAGCTGGGGCGGAGCGCCACTAGACTAAGGCAGGCAGAGCTCGGCCAGGGCAGAATGCCACTAGACCAAGGTAGATATAACTTAGCTAGGGCGGAGTGCCACTAGACTAAGGAAGAAAGGGCTTAGCTAGGGTGGGGTGCCACTAGACTAAGGTGGGTGGAACTTAGCTAAGGCGGACTGCCACTAGACTATGGTAGGAAGAGCTCGGATAGGGCGGAATGCCACTAGACCAAGGTAGGAAGAGCTCGGCCTGGGTGGAATGCCACTGGACCAAGGTAGGAAGAGAACTTGGCTAGGGTGGAATACCACTAGACCAAGGTAGGTCTTGGTCATTCTAAGAATGCCGGTTGAGCTACGTGATACAGCTTCAAGTTTTTCTTTTAAGGGGAGAGAACTGGATGACTCCTTTGTGATCTATAAGGACGTACGCACCCCCTTCATATACTCGACGGACGACGTATGGTCCAACCCAGTTTTCCACCAATTTTCCTTAGGGGTTGGAGGCCATCACTTCTCTTCTTTTGACTATCACTAGGTCACCCTTCTTGAACTCTCGACCCTTGACCAGCTTGTCAAAAGCACGGGCCATGCGAGCTTGGTAGAGCTAAATATTTTGTTGCGTGCGAAGACGCTTTCCTTCGAGCTTGGCAAGCTCCTCCAGTCTTCTTTCTATATTGGTTTGTTCGCCGCTAACCAAACTTGCTAGATGGCAACTCGCAGCGAGGGGACCTCCAATTCAATTGGCACTGTCACACCCCGAGCCTTTAATTACAATGGAAGACTCGCTCGGGGAGCGTAAACAGCCGGCATGGTAAGCCTCTTGCAAGCAAGAATCAATCAGAGCTCAAGACAATCACACAAATAAATGCAATTGCACAATAATATTCAAACTCTAACATTATTTCATAAATGATCAATCTTCAAGATACAATCACTAATTTGATTTCCATTCTACTAGACTCAAGAAATAAGAAAATTACATTGACTCAATCTATAAAATTTAGACTTCCTATGTCTTCACTCTTGTCATAATAACAATTAATCGCTCTCGGACCCGCTACTTGAATCACCCGAATCCGAATTCGAACTATTTCCACCTCCTGAAAAACATTGAAAAGTAGGTCATGAGCACACTTTCCCAGTAGGTATCTTCGCATCAACATGAAGGCATTATTAAAGTGATTAACATTTTTGCTCTAAATAAATAAGGTAAAATCATACAATGTGACGATCCTGCGATTAAATCAAAGTAACAAGATAACCATGTAAGATAGAATGATCAAGAATGAGCTAGAAAGAATATAACAAGAATATGATATTGGCCTTCCATGAACAAGAATGTAACGAGATTGTACTAGCAAGACACATATTCATCACACTAGTCTCTTTTGAGTACATAGTTCATGAATTTCTGTAGAATATCAAGCAAGAATGTCATGTCGTGCCGTGGATCTTCACTTATTTATAGAAATAGTACTCCCAGCGCAATGCGACGCCAGTAGCATCATACCCCATGGTTTATAAAATAGTATGTTTCCGGCAATCAACCGAGGGGACTAGCATAGAGCCCTTAAACACAATCAGTGCTCGATCGCATCTTCAATTATAAATTAAGCTACTTCCACACAATATAACAGTAAAGTATGGCTAAGAATATAGCACTTCCAATAATTCCATGATAACGAAAATCAATGAATGAATGCTTCAACGTAAGAATGTAGGAGTTAAGAAATAGACTTTAAACAATGTCATGCTCATAGAAATAAATCGACAGCATAACGGTATTTTCTTTAACTTCCATTTCATTTAGATCAATTTAAGCAATATGACAAGTTCTAGATCATCAAGGTTTGTCTAGAATCATTGGAATATCAACCCTTGGTCAAACCTTGGGTTAACATAAACAAGCTATGTAACGGTCATTGGCTGGGCCGTTACATTATGTAACGCGCCAGTAATGGGCCGTTACAGTGATCCGAGTCCAGAAGGATAAAAATAGACCCAGAGGAATGTGACGGTCTGGCACTGGGCCGTTACGTGATCCTGACGGTCCAGTTCAAGGTCGTTACATTTCAAGAATCAAAATCATGATAGAGTGTTCTAATTAAGGGGCTTTCATTGGTACAACCAACTCGGCGTCCTAGTGGGAATCCCAGGCTCGCGGAGAATTACGGAGGCCTTGAAACAATGATTTCCTAGTCCATTGGAAGGATTATCCAATAGAGAGGTCCTCATGTCCAAGATTGTGTTCCTATAGTGCAAAGTGTGAACTAATGACAATATACCGGAATATGTGCCATGTACTTATAGAATTGACTCTTTTGACAGAGAGAGATATGTATAATCAATGTGAAAATCATGATAAAACTCCATCAATACAATGTTAAAAAGTCATGCTTTATAGTACAAAACTATAGAATTTGGTTTAACATAACTTAAGTAGAAGTGATGACAAAACATGCAATACCTATCATGAATAATCAAATATCCTTAAAATCACATGATTAGGTTTAAAACTTAGGTAACTAGGTTTTAACCATAATAAGATTGGCAGGTTGTATTCTGTCATAGGGTTGACAGAACACAGGATATAACGGTCTGGAGATGGGGCGTCACAGTGAAAGTGACGGTCAGGACCCAGCCGTTACATGAATGTAATGCGTTTGTCCAAGCGCGTTAGAATCAACAGTGCAATTCAAATACCACAGAATGTGTAACGGTCTGTCGTAGGGCCGTTACTTGAAAGTGACGGTCCTATGCTAGTGCGTTATAGTAGCTGCTAACAGAAAACGGTATAAGCATAAAGAGATCGATTCATATCATGTCTATAATCAAAATATCATGAGTTTCTAGACATGATAACGAAGTATAGGTTATCTATATGCGTGGGTATTGATGAATAGATGGATAGTCAAGTCTTTAATCTTTAGTTAGGGCTAAGAGAAACATGATATGCATAGAGCCAATAAAACATGAAATTGATGATGAATCATGCATGAAATCCAATCAAAATAGAGGCTCTTAGTCCTATCACGTTGTTTTTGCCGTTCATGAGATAACCTACCTCTTACTTAGACTATAGTTTCTGAATTTGGTTGAGAACCTTGCCCTATATCCCTTCCTTCTCTTGTGACTTTTTTAGCAACTTCCTTGGGCTCTAACTCCACGACCTCTTGACCTAAAGATGAGAAATTCAGAGGGGAGTTAGTCTAAAGTATTGTAATCAAATACTTCTAAAGAACTTACCTGAGATAGTGACTCCTTACCTTGCTTCTTTACGTCCCAAAAGTAGGGGTCGCACAGTTCAGAACTATGCCCTATTTATAAGGTTTAGACTAGGGTTTGAGGATTAGATCGAGTTTAGAGTCCTTATTTCATCAAATCCTAATCTCTAAGAGTCCTTAGAGTTTTTACAATCCTTCCCAAGTCGATCCATAGTGGATAGGAACATCAAGTTCTAATCTTTTCATGAGTCCCTTCACTTACGGAACTAACATGATGTAACGGTCAAGTGCCCATGCGTTACATGGATGTGGCGGTCTTACGATAGACCGTTACAGTCATCGTAGCTTAGAGTTTCAATTTATAACAACTCTTTTGTTATTTATCTAAATAATTATCTTATATTATTAGTATTTATCCTTAAAAAATCAGTGGATAGGCTTAAATACCTTCTGGAATGTGGGCCAACTTAATGGGCCTGAGTTAAAAACCTTTTAGACTTTAATTAAGTGGGTTGGGTTAATTCATCAACATCATTTGACCTTTTAATGACTTATTTAATCAAATAGACTATTTATAAATTTATTTAGGCCTTTATAATTTCTAGAAAATTATTTAAAATTTCTAGGGAACTACACCCTCCCCCACTTAGAAAGAATTTGGTCCCCAAATTCAAAACATGGATTGTGGAGAGTGTACTTACAGTCAAACAATTCCGGGAATCTTTTCTGCATGGCTGATTCGGTTTCCCATGTTGCTTCATAAGGCCATGCTTTCTTCCATTGAATCTTAACCATAGGAATGACCTTATTTCTGAGTTGACGCACTTCCTGATCCAGAATCTTTATCGGTGTTTGTTCGTATGTCAAGTCTTTCTGAATCTCTATATTGTCATAAGTGATAATGTGATCTAGATCATACACATATTTCTTCAGCATAGAGATGTGAAATACGTCATGAACTCTGCTAATTGTGGTGGTAAAGCCAATCTATAAGCCACTTCACCGATCCTCTCGAGGATCTCAAATGGACCGATAAATCTTGGAGTTAGCTTTCCCTTAATGCCAAATCTTCGAATACCATGACCCGGAGAAACCTTTAAATATACATGTTCTCCTACTTGAAATTCCAAGTCGCGTCTTCGATTGTCAGCATAAGATTTCTGCCTATCTTGTGCCATTTTCATCCTTTCCCGAATGAACTTGATTTTCTCTGTAGAATCCCTGATCAAATCGGGGCCTAGAAATTGCCTTTCCCCTATTTCATTCCAACATATTGGTGATCGACAACTTTTTCCATATAGGGCTTCAAAAGGTGTCATTTGTATGTTTGCTTGATAGCTGTTGTTATATGGAAATTCTACCAAAGGCAAGTGATCATGCTAACTTCCTCTAAAATCAATGACACAAGCCCTGAGCATATCTTCTACCACTTGATTTGTTCTTTCTGTTTGTCCATTAGTTTGTGGATGGAAAGCTGTGCTAAAATTCAATCTAGTCCCAAGTGAGTGTTGTAAACCTTTCCAGAATTGTGATGTGAATCAAGGATCTCTATCTGATATAATAGAGACAGGGACACCATGTAGTTTAACAATTTCTTTTATGTATAAGGCTGCTAGAATATCCACAGACCATCGACTCTTAATTGGTATGAAATGTGCAGATTTAGTCAATCGGTCTATGATTACCCATATTCCATCGTGTCCACCTCTTGTCTTAGGTAGTCCCATAATGAAATCCATTTCTATGCTCTCCCATTTCCATTCCGGAATACTTAAGGGATGTAATTTTCCTGCGGGTCTAAAATGTTCCGCCTTCACTTGTTGACATGTGAGACACCGAGATACGAAGTCTGCTACTTTCCTCTTCATATTGGGCCACCATAAGTTTCTTTTAAGATCCTGATATATTTTTGTACCTCCTGGATGAATGGTGTACTTTGATTTATGTGCTTCTTCTAAGATCAATTTCTTTGTGTCTTCATGATCCGGTATACACATTCGGCCCTTGAATAACAAGCTTTCATCTTCGGAAATAGAAAAATCCTGTCTCTGTTCAATATTGGCCTTAATTTCCAGTAAAATTGGGTCATCCTCTTGTAACTTGGCCAAATCCTCAATCAATGTAGGTTGAGCTCGGATGTTTGCTATAAATCAATCTTCTTCCTTAATGTCAACATCTAGATTTAACTGAGCAAATTGAGGAATAAGGTTAGTCATACTAATTATGAGACTTGATAACATACCAATTGGTTTTCTGCTAAGTGCATCTGCTACAGCATTCGCCTTGCCAGGATAATATTGAATAGCGAAATCGAAGTCTTTAAGATATTCCAACCATCTCCTCTGCCTCATGTTAAGCTCTTTTTGAGAAAATAAATATTTCAAACTCTTGTGGTCTGTGTAGATCGTGAACTTTTCTCCATAAAGATAATGACGCCAAATCTTCAAGGCGAATATAACTACTGCTAATTCCAAATCATGTACTGGATAATTCTCTTCGTCACGTTTCAATTGTCTTAAAGAATAGCAAATCACCTTTTCATCTTGCATAAGGACACATCCTAAGCCAATTCCAGATGCATCCGTATATACTTCAAATCCAGCACCCTCTATTGGTAGCGTCAAAACATGGGCTGTTGTAAGATGATTCTTAAGACTTTGAAAACTCTTTTCACAGTCCTTCAACCAGACAAAAGGATTTTCTTTTCTGGTAAGTCTAGTTAAAGGAACCGCGATCTTTGAAAAGTCCTTTATGAATCTTCTATAGTAACCTGCTAGACCCAAAAAGTTTCTGACTTCTGATACAGTCGTTGGTCGACTCCAATCTCTAACAGATTCTACTTTAGAAGGATCCACAGCAATACCTTCTTTTGAAATAATGTGGCCTAGGAATGAGACTTCCTTGAGCCAGAATTCACACTTATTGAGTTTGGCATATAGCTTGTGTTCTTTAAGTGTTTGCAAAGCTATCCTTAGATGTTCTTCATGTTCTTCTTTAGTCTTGGAGTATATCAGGATATCATCGATGAAGACGACAATGAATTGCTCTAAATATGGCTGGAAGACACTGTTCATAAGTTGCATGAATGCTGCTGGGGCATTAGTTAACCTGATGCAGGACGGACACGGGAGACGACACTATTAGGTGCCACCCTCGGACTCTAGATGAAGACGCGACCAGCAGCACACACCAGGGAGACACTAAGCCCGACACTACGAGCTCTTAGTGGCAAAACGTCGCTAACAGAAGTGGAAGCTCACTCGTCGTCCCAAGCGAGGGAAAGCGCGGACCGTGCGCGGTTAAGGAACCGGCGGAGGTCAAGGGTAGTCCGACTCAACTTCCGGACTCGGATCGAGTCACGGGACGGGTCACACTCACTCTCACAGCGGTGACATGGACACACGGGCTAGTACCTACGCTCTCGGCAGCGGCAAAAGACCGTATACTAGCTAAGCAAATGAACGCCAAGAGGTTTGGACCATTACCTCCACGCACTCGGCGTGGCGAAGACAACCCCGGCCAATCACAGACCCCCGGTTAACATAATTTTACAGCAGTACAATAATTTGACCCACTCCACGCAGGGAGGTAAAAGGTCACATGCGGGGCCCGGGAATCACGCGAATTGGGTTGTCGGGCAGCATCTTGATGTCGCCCGGCGGTGCCGAACTCCGCGTTTTCGTGATTTCCGAACGGCGGGTTCTGCGGGCCCGCGGGGCCCACGGATGGCGCTATCCTCCGGATCTGTGGGGGTGGGACCCACTATGATGGTGACCCCTGGTGGCGTGCCTCCACGGATGGCGATCGGCCGGGAACACCGATCGGGGGTCGATCGATCCCGATCTCCAAGCTTCGAAGTTGCTGTCCACGAGCTGAGGTTGCTGTTTTAGCAGCGCGCGCTCCGGCAAAAACGGCCGCTGCGATCAGCCCCGTCGTCGGAATGCGATGAAACCAGGGCCGTTGGAAAGATGATTCAAAATCCTTCAACCTAGGCCAGTGAATCTTCTGAACCTCTGCGGACCTGGGCTTTAATTATTTTTCAATCCTCTGTTGCACAGCTCCCGAAATATCAGATCAGCATATGAGTTTCCTGTAAATGGCCGTTGACCGCCTGCTTGCCGTTGAAATCAGACTTCGAGCTCTTCTTCAACGTTGTAGGGAATCAAACCACGAAACTGGGACAATTTTTGGAATTGGATTTGGAGGTGGTGGCGATGTGATATGATTTTTGGAGTGACTGGTGGTCGGATCTGGGAACAGGTGGACAGAACTGTAGATGGGACGGAGAGCGATTTTTAGAAAATATGAAATGGGCGAACCAGAACTTTAGAAAAATTGTGGATGAAGGGGTGGATGGAAGGAAACTCCACTAAAAGTTATGGGACTAACAGAAATAAAAAGATGGACCTAAGACATGAAACACAGGGCGGATATGAATCTGGACAGAACTCTAGCAGAACTAAAATGGAGGGGTGGACGAAAATCAAAAATTATGAAACGGATCTGAATGACAAACCAAAATTTATGGCATATCCTTGACACCTATGGAACCTCCATTAAAATCCCCAGGTCGATCAGATCTCTTGGCTGAGTTGGGAATTTCATGGAAGTTGCTGTGGTAGTGCGCGGGCAGAACTCCGATGAAGACGATGGCGGTGCGGTGGCGGCTCGTGGCGGCGGCGGCGGCGACCGGAACTGATAAGGTGGAGTCTCACCACCAGAAGGAAGCCTTCACAGCTTCAAGGGGAGAGGGAGGGGCGGCCTAAGCCTTGCTCAAGGGATTTTCTTCCAATTCAAATGCATTAATTCTACTAAAATGGAAAATACAAGCTTAAATAGGTTACATCTCACATCCATCCACAACCATTGGATCTAGGGGATGGGAATGGAGGGTTGGGATGGAGTGTGACCAAAACATAACAAAAATATTAAACAAATGGGGAGGGGGGCACACCTTGACCAAGGGGGGAACATGGTAGGTGGGTTTGGTTGGAAATGTTGACCTTTTTGGTCCCTTGTCCCCCATGTGGACAATTGACTAGTCAAGGCTTCTAGATGTCCACCTTGGATGTTGACCAACCCCACAAGGCTGATATGGACCAATGGGAGGGGGCCTGGGGTCCCATGGGGCCCAGGGGTCCCATTTTACAAATAAGCCCCTCGTACACTCATAATTGCAAACCGTATAAAATGAAAAAAACACACCTTACACACAAATAAAGTCTAATTAAATATGAAAAATGGGGAGGCTCAAGGCGGAGTCTCCAGGCTGTCTCCGAGCCAGATGGACGCTGAGGTGGCTCGAGTCGTGCTCCGTGTGCGATACCGGTGGCTCGGCGTGTCGCGCCGCTCAACTGCTCGGGTGTCCACACCAATTCTCCCCGGGTGGGAGAAACTCGACCCTGTCGAGTAAGGGTCGGCATCGCTCCTATATCACTCCAGAAGGTCCGGATCGATCTGCTGCAACTCGCCATGTGTGATCCATGTGTCCTCAGTAGCGGGCCGTCCTCTCCATCGCACTAGGTAGCGCGGGTAAGATCCACTCCTGGTAACTTTCACCTGCTCGTCCAGTATACGATCTATATGCTCACGCTGCCGTGAAAAAGGGGCTGGAGGTGGAAGTGGACACTCAGGTGTGGGATCACTCTCAAGGGGAGGAGATGGCTCAAAAGGCTCACTAGGGATCACCGCTGGGTCCCTATATGCAATAAGATCCGATACATTGAAGGTAGGGCTTATACCATATTCCTCGGGCAAGTCCACAACGTACGCATTGGATCCAACGCGTTTCAACACTTTGAATGGACCGGCTCCACGAGCTTGCAACTTCTTAACGGTTCCAGAGGGAAACCGTTCAGGTCTTACCCTGATCATGACGTATTCGCCCTCATGGAACTCTCGGTGGTGTCGGTGGGCATCGGCTAACTCCTTGTACCGTGCATTGCTGGCCTCAATGTGACGACGGATGTCGTCATGCAAACTCCTAACATGCCTAGCGAATGACTCGGCCGACTCCGACACTCTAGCATGGACAGGCATGGGGACAAGGTCAACGGGTTTCCTAGGCCTACGACCTGTGACTATCTCAAATGGGCACATGCCGGTAGACCTATTCACCGAATCGTTATAGGCAAACTCAGCCATGGGTAGGATGAGATCCCAATCCCCAATGCGATCCTTAACTAGACACCTCAAAAGATCTCCCAGACTCCTATTGACCACTTCGGTCTGACCATCTATCTGGGGGTGATATGCAGTGGAAAACTTGAGGTGAGTACCCATCATATGCCATAGTGTCTTCCAAAAGTAGGAAGTGAATCTGACATCACGGTCAGACACTATAGTGCGAGGCAACCCGAACTTGCACACTACATGAGTAAGGAATAGGCGGGCTACCCTAGAAGCATCCGAAGTCTTAGAGCAGGGGATAAAGAGGGCCATCTTCGAGAAACGGTCAACCACCACATAGACCGAATCATGCTTCCTGGAGGTACGTGGCAATCCCAAAACAAAATCCATACTAACATCCTGCCATGGGGCATCAGGCACGGGAAGAGGCGTATAAAGGCCCGAGCTTTGCTTCTTCATCTTGGCCGTAGCACATGTACGGCACTGAGCCACGATGTTAGCAACATCGCGCTTCAAGCTCGGCCAATAAAATCGATGCTCCACTGCCTCAATAGTCTTGTTCTGACCAAAGTGGCCGGCTAGACCTCCCGCATGTAGTTCCCACACTAAGAAATCTCGAACCGAAGTTCGGGGAACACATAGCCTGCTACCTCGAAAGAGGTAACCCTCCTGAAGCATATACTCATCAAGGTCTCTCGAGGGTCCGGCCTGGAGGGTGGTAAAAATCTGACCGAAGTCAGGACAATCAACATAGGCCTCCTTCATCTTCTCTAACCCTATGACCTCGGCACTCATGGTGGTAAGCAAGCACGCTCGCCGACTCAAGGCATCAGCCACCTTGTTCTCCACTCCAGCCTTATGTTTCAGCACAAAGGTGAACTGCTGGAGATACTCGACCCAACGACTATGACGCGAGTTAAGCTTCTTTTGCGAATGGAGGTACCTCAATGCCTGGTGGTCGGAGTATAGGACAAACTCCTGATGTAAAAGATAGTGCCTCCAATGCCTAAGAGCCTGAACAGCTGCGTAGAATTCTTTATCATATGTGGAATATCGCAGCTTCGCGTCATTCAGCTTCTCGCTGAAATATGCGATCGGGTGGGACTCCTGACTCAAAACTCCTCCAATTCCCACACCCGATGCATCACAAGAGACCTCAAACACCTTCGAGAAATCAGGCAGTCGAAGGATAGGTGTTTGGGTCATGCGCTCCTTGATGTCCTTGAAGGCGGCAGATGCGGCCTTCGTCCATACAAAGGTGCCCTTCCGGATGCAATCCGTGATCGGGGCGGTGACGGAGCTAAATCCGCGGATGAAGCGACGGTAGAGCGTCGCAAGACCATGAAAGCTGCGGACATCATGAACGGTACGGGGTTCCGGCCACTCAACAATGGCCCGGACCTTCTCCGGATCGATGGAGACTCCCGTACTAGACACAATGAAACCCAAGAAGGTAAGCTGAGGTGTCATGAAGGCACACTTCTGTGGGTTCGCAAACAGTTGCTCTCGCCGAAGAAGTAGACAGACCTGCCGAAGGTGGTCTAAGTGGTCCCCTGTGGTGCGGCTATAGATAAGGATATCATCAAAATACACCACTACAAAGACTCCAATGAAAGGTCGAAGGACCTGAGTCATGAGCCGCATGAAAGTGCTAGGGGCATTGGTCAACCCAAAAGGCATAACCAACCACTCATATAGACCGTCCTTGGTCTTAAATGCGGTCTTCCACTCATCACCTGGCCTAATCCTCACCTGATGGTAGCCACTCTTAAGATCGATCTTCGAAAAGATAGTGGCACCTGCCATCATGTCTAGCATGTCATCCAGGCGGGGAATCGGGGACCTGTACTTCACGGTGATCTTGTTAATGGCACGACTATCAATACACATTCTCCATGTGCCATCCTTCTTCGGGGCGAGTATTGCGGGTACAGCACATGGACTCATGCTGTCCCGGACAGATCCTCTCTGCACAAGCTCATCGACCTGCCGTTTAAGCTCGGCATGCTCCGTGGGGCTCATTCGATAATGAGGAAGGTTGGGCAAAGAAGAGCCCGGAACAAGGTCGATGGCATGCTGAATATCCCGCATAGGTGGGAGTCCCTCGGGAAGCTCATCGGGGAATACATCAGCATACTCCTGCAGAATGGGAACAACCTCGGGTGGGAGCTCACCCTCGGAGTCCCGCTCCACCTCTCGGACCGTAATGGCAAACACCGGACAGCCCTGACTAAGCTCCTGCTCCATTTCCCGGGAGCTAATCATCATCAATCTCCTCGTCGAGGGCTCTCCTGGGCCAGAGGTAATGGTCATAGCCCGAGCTGGGGATGGGGTACTAGGCCCGGGAACAGAAGGCTTCGGAGTACTAGGGCCAGTAGGACCCCTAACAGATGGGCTCCTGGGCCGAACGGGTTGGAGGGTGACCCGCTGGCCATCGTGGTCGAAGGTACAGGTGTTCGACCGACCATGGAGTGTGGCATCTCGGTCGAATAACCACGGCCTACCAAGAATGATACTTCCCACTTCCATGGGAAGAACATCACACCAGATCTCGTCACGGTAGGAGTGGAGCTGCAGCGGGACAAAGCACCGCAGCCTGACCGAAATGGAAGTGGTATCCACCCATGATACCTGGTAGGGGTAAGGGTGGTCTACGGGTGTGAGACCAAGACGAGTGACAGCGTTCGTGGATATTGCATTGATACAACTCCCGCTATCGATGACCACCTTGCAAATTTGCTTTACCAGCCTACAGAATACATGAAGGATAGTGGTCCGACGCCAGTCATCACTGACCTGTGGCTGGGTGAGGATACATCTGACGACCCCCACGCGGGTATCGTCCGACTGCTGGACATCCTGGGCCTCACCTCCCATCTCATTGTACTCGTCAGCTAACTCTTCATCTGCCTCATAGCTGACTAACTCGAGGCCCGTAGGGGTGGTATCCTCGGCCTGTGTGTCCCCAATGTGAAGAGATGGGCGGGTGGGACACTGGTTGGCAAAATGGCCAAACCCATTGCAGCGATAACACTGCTGCCGTGATCCACTAGGCTCCCCAATCATAGGTCCTTTACCTTTATCCTCCCGACGGATAGGAGGCGTAGGTAACAAAGGACGTGCAGGAGGTGCGGGTGCCGGTGGACGGACTGTGGGTGGGGCCGTAAGATGCTGGGGACGAGGAAGGTCCCTTGGGGGTGGAGGACGAGGCCTAGGAGCAAAGGGCTCGGGGCGAGCGGGCTCCTGAGGCCGAGCCATGGGGGCCCTCGGATACGTGCCAGATGAGCCACGAGACTCGACACTACGAAGGGGAAAGGAGCCCAACCGATGGGGTGACTCAAACTCGGCCTCGAACTGCTCCAATTCGAGAGCAATCTGATATGCCTGCTCCAGAGTGGTGGCATTGCGGCGAAAGAGTTCATATTGATAATTGGGCCGCAAGCCTCTCCGAAAGCGGGATATCGTCATGGTGCTCTCTCCGTGACCCCGCACCGCAAATAATACTCATCGAACTCGGCGGTGTACTCGGTCATGGATCGGTTCCCTTGGGAGATGCTTTGCCACTTGTCTATGAGACGTTGGCGATATGAGGCGGGAAGGTACTTCTCCCTCGGCTTGGTTTTCATATCATCCCAAGTACCGATCTGGGGTTGACGTCGCTGGTTGAGCAGGCTCTCCACATTGATCCAATAAGTTTGGGCCTGCCCTTGCAACTTCATCTTAGCGTATCGGACTCTTCGGTGGTCCGTCATCTCAAACCACTCGAAGTATCGGTCCATGCCGGCCTCCCAATCTAAATACACCCTAGGGTCCAAGGACCCGCTAAAAGTGGGAGGGTCCGCACGCACACCCCTAAGAATGCAGTCGTCATCCTCGTCATCACGATTCCGTCGTTGATGAAGACGACCGTTACCCCCGTGATCATTGTCGGAGGCATAATCATCCACTATAGGCGCCTGTTGCCTCCCGACATCCTCCACCTGAGCCCTTGGCACAGCGGGTTGTTGCACCGGCTCTTGTTGGCCGTTCGTCGGCGCGGGTTGCGCCGCTACAGGGCCCCTCTCTAGGACGGCAATCCTCCCAACAAGGCCTTGAATGGACTGCTCCGAAACCCCGGCCCGATCCTCGAGGACCTTCATCCGCCCCTCTAGACGCGTCCCTATGCCATCCATACGCGTACTAAGACTATCCATACGCGTGTCTAAACGATCCATGATGGCCCGGAACAACTCGGCCGTGGAAGACTCATCAGAACTACGGGCTCGGGACTCCGCCATAGGTGGTGGGGGCGAGTACTGGGTACCTCGACGGGTGGGCATGCAACTGACACACGACCTAGAAGAAACCGACTAATGCAAACACACTAAATGATGCACTTAGACCTAAACCAATATCCGGTACGGGGCGGAGTTAATCGATCCTAAGATCACTCCCGCAAGTGTGCGACCTCCCGGTAGGCGTAGCCTAACGTTCTGACAACACCTTTTAAGATACCGAATTATCGGGATGCAAATGCAATTTAAAACACATTTTTTTTTTGTTTTGAAAATAATGATGGTCCTAGACTCGACTTAGACCATGATGCATGCAAGACATATGCAAAGACTACCCTAGACTCGACTCGCTCTGATACCAAACTGATGCGGGACGGACACGGGAGACGACACTATTAGGTGCCACCCTCGGACTCTAGATGAAGACGCGACCAGCAGCACACACCAGGGAGACACTAAGCCCGACACTACGAGCTCTTAGTGGCAAAACGTCGCTAACAGAAGTGGAAGCTCACTCGTCGTCCCAAGCGAGGGAAAGCGCGGACCGTGCGCGGTTAAGGAACCGGCGGAGGTCAAGGGTAGTCCGACTCAACTTCCGGACTCGGATCGAGTCACGGGACGGGTCACACTCACTCTCACAGTGGTGACATGGACACACGGGCTAGTACCTACGCTCTCGGCAGCGGCAAAAGACCGTATACTAGCTAAGCAAATGAACGTCAAGAGGTTTGGACCATTACCTCCACGCACTCGGCGTGGTGAAGACAACCCCGGCCAATCACAGACCCCCGGTTAACATAATTTTACAGCAGTACAATAATTTGACCCACTCCACGCAGGGAGGTAAAAGGTCACATGCGGGGCCCGGGAATCACGCGAATTGGGTTGTTGGGCAGCATCTTGATGTCGCCCGGCGGTGCCGAACTCTGCGTTTTCGTGATTTCCGAACGGCAGGTTCTGCGGGCCCGCGGGGCCCATGGATGGCGCTGTCCTCCGGATCTGTGGGGGTGGGACCCACTATGATTGTGACCCCTGGTGGCGTGCCTCCACGGATGGCGGTCGGTCGGGAACACCGATCGGGGGTCGATCGGTCCCGATCTCGAAGCTTCGAAGTTGCTGTCCACGAGCTGAGGTTACTGTTTTAGCAGCGCGCGCTCCGGCAAAAACGGCCGCTGCGATCAGCCCCGTCGTCGGAATGCGATGAAACCAGGGCCGTTGGAAAGATGATTCAAAATCCTTCAACCTAGGGCCAGTGGAATCTTCTGAACCTCTGCGGACCTGGGCTTTAACTATTTTTCAATCCTCTGTTGCACAGCTCCCGAAATATCAGATCAGCATATGAGTTTCCTATAAATGGCCATTGACTGCCTGCTTGCCATTAGAATCAGACTTTGAGCTCTTCTTCAACGTTGTAGGGAATCAAACCATGAAACTGGGACAATTTTTGGAATTGGATTTGGAGGTGGTGGCGATGTGATATGATTTTTGGAGTGACTGGTGGTCGGATCTGGGAACAGGTGGACAGAACTGTAGATGGGACAGAGAACGATTTTTAGAAAATACGAAATGGGCGAACCAGAAATTCAGAAAAATTGTGGATGAAGGGGTGGATGGAAGGAAACTCCAGTAAAATTTATGGGACTAAAAGAAATCAAAAGACGGACCTAAGACATGAAACATAGGGCGGATATGAATCTGGATAGAACTCTGGCAGAACTGAAATGGAGGGGTGGACGAAAATCAAAAATTATGAAACGAGATCTGAATGACAAACCAAAATTTATGGGATATCCGTGACACCTATGGAACCTCAAGTAAAATCCCCAGGTCGATCAGAGCTCTGGCTGAGTTGGGAATTTCGTGGAAGTTGCTATGGTACTGCGCGGGCAGAACTCCGATGAAGACGATGGCGGTGCGGTGGCAGCGGCGGTGACCGGAACTGATAAGGTGGAGTCTCACCACCAGAAGGAAGCCTTCACAGCTTCAAGGGGAGAGGGAGGGGCGGCCTAAGCCTTGCTCAAGGGATTTTCTTCCAATTCAAATGCATTAATTCTACTAAAATGGAAAATACAAGCTTAAATAGGTTACATCTCACATCCATCCACAACCATTGGATCTAGGGGATGGGAATGGAGGGTTGGGATGGAGTGTGACCAAAACACAACAAAAATATTAAACAAATGGGGAGGGGGGCGCACCTTGACCAAGGGGGGAACATGGTAGGTGGGTTTGGTTGGAAATGTTGACCTTTTTGGTCCCTTGTCCCCCATGTGGACAATTGACTAGTCAAGGCTTCTAGATGTCCACCTTGGATGTTGACCAACCCCACAAGGCTGATATGGACCAATTGGAGGGGGCCTGGGGGTCCCATGGGGCCCAGGGGTCCCATTTTACAAATAAGCCCCTCGTACACTCATAATTGCAAACCGTATAAAATGAAATAAACACACCTTACACACAAATAAAGTCTAATTAAATATGAAAAATGGGGAGGCTCAAGGCGGAGTCTCCAGGCTGTCTCCGAGCCCGATGGACGCTGAGGTGGCTCGAGTCGTGCTCCGTGTGCGATACCGGTGGCTCGGCGTGTCGCGCCGCTCAACTGCTCGGGTGTCCGCACCATAACCCAAACGGCATTACCACGAATTCACAGTGGCCATAACGACTTCGAAAAGCCAATTTGTAAATGTCCTCTTCTTTGATTCTAAGTTGATGATAACCTGATCTTAGGTCAATCTTAGAAAAATATTTTGCTCCCGAAAGCTGATCGAAGAGCTCATCAATACGCGGCAATGGTATTTGTTCTTGATTTTAAGTTGATTTAATCGCCGGTAGTCAATGCTTAACCTGAGAGAACCATCCTTCTTCTTGACAAATAGAACCGGCGCACCCCAAGGGAATGTGCTAGATCTGATAAAACCCTTGTCTAGAAGTTTCTGTAATTGCTTCTTTAATTCCTTGAGTTCTGTGGGGGACATCCTGTAAGGGGCTATAGAAATAGGTGCCGCACCTGGAATGAGTTCGATGGTAAAGTTTACTTCCCTCTCGGGCGGTAAATTAGGTAGTTCAGATGGGAACACATCCGGGAATTCATTTGCAATAGGAATGTTTGCTAGGACAATTTCCTTAGACTCGGTAACAATAACTGAAGGAAGAAAAGCTTCACATCCTTGCGAGATAAGTTTATAAGCGTGAAGAGAAGATATGATGGTAGAATGTTTCTTGTATTTGATGCGAAGAAAGGAAAATCTTGGAAGACCGGGCTTTCAGAAAGATATAATCCTATTTCGACAGTTGATGTAAGCATCATGGTCTACAAGCCAATCTACCCCTAAAATGGCATCATATCCGATTCATCTCGTCGATCCAATTTTCTGCTTCGTCTGGATTGGAAGATCCATAGAAACTCGGATGATTTAGACTCCGAAAGTTGCGATGAAGATCTCCTGCCCTTGCCCCTGCACCACCTTGTGCTATGGTTTGCAGTGCCTGGGTGAGGCCGGCAACAGTTTGTTGCATACCGTCCCAATCTACGCGATGAGTCATGATAAGAATAATAAGGTACCTGAGAGAAAATAACAACTTGTTATTTCTCATGAATATTGGAATAAGCATAATAAATCTTAAACTAATTAGCTATCTTATCCCGGGCTCTACCCAATTCTCACATGGGTACAAAAATTTTCTTCCTTAGTTCATAGGTATGGGTCTTTAAACCTTGGACTTATCCTATGACATGACTCTTTTTCTTAAGTCCTGAGAGTTAGACTCTGATACCAACTTAACTGTCACGCCCCGAGCCTTTAATTACAACGGAAGACTCCCTCGGGGAGCGTAAACAGCCGGTATGGTAAGCCTCTTGCAAGCAAGAATCAATCAGAGCGCAAGACAATCACACAAATAAATGCAATTGCACAATAATATTCAAACTCTAACTTTATTTCATAAATGATCAATCTTCAAGATATAATCACTAATTTGATTTCCATTCTACTAGACTCAAGAAATAAGAAAATTACATTGACTCAATCTATACAATTTAGACTTCCTATGTCTTCACTCTTGTCATAATAACAATTAATCGCTCTCAGACCCGCTACTTGAATCACCCGAATCCGAATTTGAACTATTTCCACCTCCTGAAAAATATTAGAAAGTAGGTCATGAGCACACTTGCCCAGTAGGTATCTTCGCATCAACATGAAGGTATTATTAAAGTGATTAACATTTTTGCTCTAAATAAATAAGGTAAAATCATGCAATGCGACGATCCTGCGATTAAATCAAAGTAACAAGATAACCATGTAAGATAGAATGATCAAGAATGAGCTAGCAAGAATATAACAACATGATATTGGCCTTCCAAGAACAAGAATGTAACGAGATTGTACTAGCAAGCCACATATTCATCACACTAGTCTCTTTTGAGTACATAGTTCGTGAATTTCTGTGGAATATCAAGCAAGAATGTCATGTCGTGCCGTGGATCTTCACTTATTTATAGAAATAGTACTCTCAGCGTAATGCGACGACAGTAGCATCATACCCCATAGTTTATAAAATAGTATGTTTCCGACAATCAACCGAGGGGACTAGCATAGAGCCCTTGAACACAATCAGTGCTCGATCGCATCTTCAGTTATAAATTAAGCTACTTCCACGCAATATAACAATAAAGTATGGCTAAGAATATAGCACTTCCAATAATTCCATGATAACGAAAATCAGTGAATGAATGCTTCAGCGTAAGAATGTAGGAGTCAAGAAATAGACTTTAAACAATGTCATGCTCATAGAAATAAATCGACAGCATAACGGTATTTTCCTTAACTTCCATTTCATTTAGATCAATTTAAGCAATATGACAAGTTCTAGATCATCAAGGTTTGTCTAGAATCATTGGAATATCAACCCTTGGTCAAACCTTGGGTTAACATAAATAAGCTATGTAACGGTCATTGGTTGGGCCGTTACATTATGTAACGCGCCAGTAATGGGCCGTTACAGTGATTCGACTCCAGAAGGATAAAAATAGACCCAGAGGAATGTGATGGTCTGACACTGGGCCGTTACGTGATCCTGACGGTCCAGTTCAAGGCCGTTACATTTCAAGAATCAAAACCACGATAGAATGTTCTATTTAAGGGGCTTTCATTGGTACAACCAACTTGGCGTCCTAGTGGGAATCCCAGGCTCGCGGAGAATTACGGAGGCCTTGAAACAATGATTTTCTAGTCCATTGGAAGGATTATCCAAAAGAGAGGTCCTCATGTCCAAGATTGTGTTCCTATAGTGCAAAGTGTAAACTAATGACAACATACCGGAATATGTGTCATGTACTTATAGAATTGACTCTATTGACAAAGAGAGATATGTATAATCAATGAGAAAATCATGATAAAAACTCCGTCAATACAATGTTAAAAAGTCATGCTTTATAGTACAAAACTATAGAATTTGGTTTAACATAACTTAAGTAGAAGTGATGACAAAACATGCAATACCTATCATGAATAATCAAATATCCTTAAAATCACATGATTAGGTTTAAAACTTAGGTAACTAGGTTTTAACCATAATAAGATTGGCAGGTTGTATTCTGTCATAGGGTTGACAGAACACATGATATAACGGTCTGGAGATGGGGCGTCACAGTGAAAGTGACGGTCAGGACCCAGCCGTTACATGAATGTAACGCGTCTGTCCAAGCGCGTGAGAATCAACAGTGCAATTCAAATACCACAGAGTGTGTAACGGTCTGTCGTAGGGCCGTTACTTGAAAGTGACGGTCCTATGCTAGTGCGTTACAATATCTGCTAATAGAAAACGGTATAAGCATAAAGAGATCGATTCATATCATGTCTATAATCAAAATATCATGAGTTTCTAGACATGATAACGAAGTATAGGTTATCTATATGCGTGGGTATTGATGAATAGATGGATAGTCAAGTCTTTAATCTTTAGTTAGGGCTAAGAGAAACATGATATGCATAGAGCCAATAAAACATGAAATTGATGATGAATCATGCATGAAATCCAATCAAAACAGAGGCTCTTAGTCCTATCACGTTGTTTTTGCCGTTCATGAGATAACCTACCTCTTACTTAGACTATAGTTTCTGAATTTGGTTGAGAACCTTGCCCTAGATCCCTTCCTTCTCTTGTGACTTTTTCAGCAACTTCTTTGGGCTCTAACTCCACGACCTCTTGACCTAAAGATGTGAAATTCAGAGGGGAGTTAGTCTAAAGTATTGTAATCAAATACTTCTAAAGAACTTACCTGAGATAGTGACTCCTTACGTTGCTTCTTTACGTCCCAAAAGTAGGGGTCGTATAGTTCAGAAGTATGCCCTATTTATAAGGTTTAGACTAGGGTTTGAGGATTAGATCGAGTTTAGAGTCCTTATTTCATCAAATCCTAATCTCTAAGAGTCCTTAGAGTTTTTACAATCCTTCCCAAGTCGATCCATAGTGGATAGGAACATCAAGTTCCAATCTTTTCATGAGTCCCTTCACTTACGGAACTAACAGGATGTAACGGTCGAGTGCCCATGCGTTACATGGATGTGGCGGTCTTACGATAGACCATTATAGTCATCGTAGCCGAGTTTCAATTTATAACAACTCTTTTGTTAATTATCTAAATAATTATCTTATATTATTAGTATTTATCCTTAAAAAATCCGTGGATAGGCTTAAATACCTTCTGGAATGTGGGCTAACTTAATGGGCCTGAGTTAAAAACATTTTAGACTTGAATTAAGTGGGTTGGGTTAATTGATCAACACTATTTGGCCTTTTAATGACTTATTTAATCAAATCGACTATTTATAAATTTATTTAGGCCTTTATAATTTCTAGAAAATTATTTAAAATTTCTGGGGCACTACAGGCACCACTGCCCCCGACCCATATATGAGAGAGAATGGCGAACAGCCGGTTGGTGTTTTATAGACCGTACGATAGGCCCAAAGCGCTTCGTACGTCTTTTCTTCTCAGTCCTTTTTATTGGACTTGACAGTCTTCGCTAGCAATGTGCATAGTGTTTTATTGAAGGCTTCTGCACGTCCATTGGCTTGAGGGTTGTAGGGGGACGAAGTCCTCCTGTCAATCCGGTATTAGTCAGCCAGCCGATAAACCTTCTGGTTCCTGAAATGGCTGCCATTATCAAAGATAATTCGGCTGGGAACCCCAAACCGGAATATTATATTTTGCCCGAAGAACCTTGCAACCAGTTCTCCCGTTACATCTCTTAGCGCAACGACTTCTGCCCATCTGGAGAAGTAATCTGTGGCTACTAAGATATATCTGCATCCTGATGAAGATGCTGGCAGTGGCCATACCACGTCCGTGCCCCATTAGGCGAACGGCCAACTTGGCAGGGTGGGGTGTAGCAGCACCGGCGGTCTCCTAGACACGTTGGCATGCTCTTAACATTTTTGGAAAGCTTTAGCAAACATGCAGCAATCATCAAACATGGAGGGCCAATAATAGCACAATTTCTTTATTTCAATCTTCATCTTTGGCCTAGCCTGGTGTGCCCCAGCTGACCCGACATGGACTTCCTGAATTACCTGCCTTGCTTCTGCTAGAGACAAGCATCAGAGTAGGACTTTTCTTCGGGCATCGGCCATTATTCAAAACAAGGTTCTGCTTCTCATCAAATAAGAGTCTTTGATCCTTAAGAGCTTCATTCTTTGTTCTTTTTCTTTCGGAAGCTGTTGGTGCTGGAACCAACGCAGAAGGTGCTCCTGCCAATCGGGCTGTTGAACTTCTTCTACAGCTACCGCTTCATTTTCTTGTTCATCATCCAGAACCTCCGTCACGCTGGGGACCTGTTGACAGTTGATTACGGCTATATTCAGGCTTGTATCTGGCGGGATTGCCAAAGAACTAGCCAGCTTTGCGAGGGCGTCTGCCTGAGCATTCTATCCTCGATTAACATGCTTGATTTTGACGAAGTAGAATCTCGCCATCAATCGGAGGGCCAGTTGATAGTAAGGGAGGAGTTCTTGCTTCCGCACTTGGAACTCTCCCTCCAGCTGTTTTATGACTAGCATAGAATCTCCGAATGCTTCCAGCATCTGGATCTCCATAGACAGAGCAATCTGCAACCCGATGATGAGGGCTTCATATTCTGCTTCATTGTTTATGCATGGCTTGTTTATTAAGCAAGATGTATATATAACTTCTCCTTTGGGAGACTTCAGGACTATGCCTACCCCCGCCCTGACTCTGGCTGACATAGTAGCTGAGGTGTCAATTATGGAAGCGCTGTCAAAATACAGCTGCCATAGAGAGGGCTATACCTGGCCGACCTCTAGGGTTTCATCTTTAGGAAGCTCTGGTTCCAGCGGGCAATCTTTAGGTACTGGATGCTCAGCAAAGAAGTCTACAATAGCTTGGCCTTTGACGGCCTTTTGTGGTATGTAGGAGATATCAAACTCCATAAGGATCACTGCCCATTTTCCCAAATGACCTTTGAGTGCCGGTTGGGACATGATATATTTTAGCAGATCCGCCTTGGAGATCAGCCTAATCTCATGTGACAACATGTAGTGTCGGAGCTTCTTGACAGGGAAGACCAGTGCCAGGTAGATCTTCTCAAAGTGGGTGTATTTTTTCCTCAGTTCTGAAGAATCTTTGACTGAGGTAGTAGAGGGCTTGCTCTTTCCCTTCTTCATTCCTCTGGGCTAGCATTGCCCCCAGGGAGTTATATGTGGCTGCGATGTACAAAACCAGTGGCCATCCTTTCACCGGTGCACTCAGCACCGGAGGAGTCTTCAGATAGTCTTTTAGCTTTTCGAAGGCTATCTGGAAATCTTCGTCCCAATAAAAGGGAACATCTTTCATAATCAGTTTGTGAAAGGGCTGGCATCGCCCCGACAGATTGGATATGAACCGCCGAATGTCAGCCAGGTGGCCTTGAAGAGATCTCAGCTCGAAGAGGTTCCTTGGTGAAGGTAATTCCTGAATTGCTTTGATCTTTGCGGGGTGTATTTCAATTCCCCGGTATCTGACAATGAAGCCTAAGAACTTTCCGCTTGACACTCCGAACTAACACTTCATAGGGTTCATTTTCAATTCATACTACCTTAGTCTCTGAAAGACTACTCGGAGGTCCTGCAGATGGTCTTCTTTCTTTCTGGTTTTGACTACCAGGTCATCTATGTAGCACTCGACCTTATGGTAGAGCAGCTCATCAAATATTCTAGTCATCACCCGCTGATAGGTGGCGCTGACATTCTTTAATCTAAACGGCATCCTCTTGTAGTGGTAAATGCCCTTGGGAGTTCGGAAGGTAGTGTGGATCTGCTCATGTTTCGCGATCCATATTTGGTTGTAGCCTGATGTGGGACGAGACACGGACACGACAAGCTCGCGATCGTCCCTTAACGAGGGAAGCGTCGGACGTGTGCGGTTGAGAAACCGGCAATGAGCTAGGGTGGTCGGCTCTCACTTGTGCCCGGATCGGGTCACGGGACGGTAACGCTCTCTCTCGTAGCAGTGGTGATATAAATATAAAGCGAGCTAATTGTCCCTACACATGCTCTCTAGCAGCGGCATAAACAAATATATATGAAGTAAGCAAAATGCCGAGAAGGGAGCGAAAACGATACCTCCACACGCTTGGCGTGGGGAAGACGGACCCGGCCGAAAACTTGTACTCCCGGGAAACTTAACACACAATAATTACAGCAATGGGAACATGCCCACTCCACGCAGGGAGGTAAATGGCTATACAAATGGGCCCGGGAGGACCGAATTCGGGTTGACAGGCAGCTTCGTGTGTTGATTCGGCTACACGCGTGTTCACGACCGTGGGGCCCACGTGCTGTCCGGAGGGGCCGTGTGGGACCCGGTGGTAGCGCTGTAGTGGAGATACTTGGAGAAGCGGTCCCCGGGCTGGCGGCACGCTGGTTCGCCGGCCGGAGGCCGGGCGGCTCCGTTCGGCACCGGTCGGAAAAACTGATCAGAAATCTGACGGTTCTGTATTTCAGCGCGCGCTCCAGCGAGAACTGACGCTGCGATCAGCACCGATCTCGGAATGCGACGAGATCAGAGCCGTTGGAAAGCCGCTTCGAAGTACTACAATCTAGTGGCCTTTAGAAAAATTCACTAGATTTGTACTTTGTGTTGGCGAATTTTATATGCTGCTGTTGTACAGTAACCGAAGACTCAGATCTGCAGATAACTTCCCTGTTGATTACCTTTGACCGTGAAGTAGATGTCCGAATTTGAAGATGTGTTCTTCAGCAAGGTTGTAGGAAATTGCACAAGGAAACCAGGAATATTTTTGGATTTGGATTTGGAGGTAGTGGTGATTAGTTCTGATTTTTTAAGTGGAGGGTGGTCGGATCTGGGATCTGACTAAAAACACTATATCAGAGGAAGAACATGAATTTCTAAAAATAGCTAGAAGGCTGACAAAAAATTAAGAAAATTTATGGAGATAGAGGGTGATGGACAAAACTTCCAGTAAAATTGGGAGGGTTTGGAAAAATCAAAAAGATGGTCGGAGGTTGGAAACACAGAGCTACTATCACTGTAGATAGAGACGGAACAGATCTGGGAATGATTAAAGACCGAAAATGTAAAAATAACAAACAATGAATTTTGGATCTGGAATGTTTTGTGGAGGAGATGCTAGAAAGTAGGAACACACCATAAAAATTTCAATCCACGAAGAGGCCGTGGCTGATAGCAGAAATTTCGGGAAGAGATCTCTGTCCAGCAGGACAGAACACCGAGAACGGTTTCGCGGCGGCTCGAAGGCGGCACGAACGGCGGCGGCACAGATGATCACCGAAGATAGAGGGGAGGGGATAGAAAATAGAAATCACTCTAGAACTGGAGGTTGGAGGAGAGGAACCAGAGGGAGAGAGGAGGGGCTCAAGAACACTCTTGATTTTCTAACAATTTTCTCTTCATTTCTTCATTAATCTCTAATGACACTATACATAGGCTTATATAGAAAATGGCAAGGGGTGGGGGGCTGGGAATTTCATGGGAAATAAGTCATTTTCTTCTCCAATGTGGTCAAAACTTAAAAAAAATAAATTACATATGAATGGAGCACTCCTTTGACTAGGTAGGTAAGGTAGGTGGCCAACCTTTGAAATTTTAACCTCTTTGTCTCCCATGTGGTCAATTAGCATTCAAACCTTCTAGATGGCCACCTAGGATGGTTGACCAGCCCCACATGGATGAGGTGGACCAATGGGAAGGGGAGGGGCCCCCCTAACTGGACCTACTACACATTTGCATAAAAACCTACACAATCCTAGGGAATGACACATTGGCTTACAAAGCCTTACAATTGTGCATATACTTTCCCAAGGATATAAAAGTAAATAAAAGGACTCAAATGTAAAAATAAAAGTTAATGCTCGGCGTCGATTCCCATCAACTCTCCCCGGGTGGGAGGAACTCGACCCCGTCGGGTAGGGGTATGGATGCTCGAGTACTCCGACGGATCCGTCACCTTGCCGAGTAGCGCGGGTATGCTCCACTCCAAGTGACCGTCATCTGCTCAATCCATATATACTCGATATGCACAAGCTGCTACGGGCTAGAGGTGGACACTCCGGGTGGGGCACTCTCAAAAGGGAAGGAAGCAGCTCGAAGACTCACTAGGAATCACCGCTGAGTCCCTGTAGGTGACTGATCCGGGTATAGATGTAGAACCGATCCCATATTCATCGAGTGAGTCCACTCACCTCTTACTCATAAGAGAACGACAACGAGCTTGCATAAGACACATGCAGACAAATAAACGACACACACACCATGCAAACAAACCACACAAAACAAACCACACAAGGAAAACACACTGACTCATCTATGACCCTAGACACACCTAATGTTAGTCCGACCCGTACATGGGTGACGGCGGACCAGGACACCCGAATGTGTGCCATGCATGCATTTGACGTAACCGGAGGTTGACGTCATGGGGAACTCCTAGACATACTACGACGCACCAATCATGGACATTGGGCTTGGATGCTGGAAGTCCGGGAGGTGCAAGTGGTTTAGAGGGATCGGGGAAACCAAAGTCTTCCTTACCCCCGAATGATGGTTCGGACCTATGGCAATGTGGAGTTTGCTTGGCCCGAGTGGAAAAGGTGGGATAGTGAACTCCGCGGAAGAAGGGTAGTGAGTATGAAAACTCGGGAGGTTCACTAGTGAAGGGGTCAAAAGGGTCGAAGAAGGTGTGACCCCATGAAGTGGGTTCCAACATGACATGGTCCCAAGTTTGGAATTCATAGTCACCGTCATACATTATGATCGGTGGGACGACGGACATGTGTAGAAAATAGGATTCCTCCCTTGGGCAAAAGGGAACGAAGTCGGACTCGGCCGGCATCGGGAGGAATAGAAGAATCTCCGTGGTGACACACCCCATGGTGCACTCGGAGGTAATGGACCCGAAGGCCGGATGGGTGAAGCTAAGACTATCGGGTTGGTCAAAGCCTCGGGCCAGTAGGTGCGTCAACTTCCATTGCGTGTCTAATCCCATAATAAGGTCATCCAATGTAACAATATGGTGACTAGACCGAAAGGTAGTGTGGAAGGAGTTGAAGGGTACCAATGGTAGTGTGCGGTCCATAGATGGAAAGGGAGGTGGGACCAAGCCATCCTTGAGCCAACTAAAAAGTGGCTCGGTGATGTATAGTGTTCCCGTAAGAAACACGGGTGGCTCGGGGTGAGACGGCTCCAAGCATAATGGTTCCGAATGTGGAGTGGACCGCTGGGGTTGGGTGGCTGGGCATGTGAGGGTGATCTTGCCGGGTAGGTAAGGTGGGTATAAGGTGCAAGTCCTCTTGCCCCAGTCAAGATTGGCTCTTCGTTCTCCTAACCACGTTTGTCCTAAAATGATGCATGAACCAGCAAGTGTGCCGATCCTGCACCATGCGCCATCGGTGTAGAGAACAGAGCCGATCCTCTTATAGAACTCAACACAAGCAAAATCACCATCGCGGATAATCTCGCCTGTCTTGGAGAGAGACTCCACGATGTCAAGAGAAACCCAATTATCCGACTCCCTATCGGTGAAATGGAGTTCCGTTGTGGACCCGTTGGGTAGAGCGACTTTCATAGTGAGAGGGGTAAAACCAAGGGCTCGGGCCATGAGGATATTGACTTTGGCCGCAAAGATTGACCACTCGGACGTATGGTCTTGGGAAACGACCATGGGTAGCGGACATGGACATGCATACGCACGGTGACAAGACACTAGACCGACTATGCAAGTTTGGAATGCATGCACACTAAGGACCCTAGATGTAAACCAAGACTCGGTACGTGGCGGAGTTAATCGACCCGAAGGTCACTCGCGCAAGTGTGTGGCCTTCCCGATAGGCATAGCCTAACGTTCGGACAACACCTTTTGATATACCGAGTAAAGGGATGTAAATACAAAAAGACACTTTTTTTGTTTTAAAACAATGATGACCCTAAACACGACTTAGACAATGACTAATGACTAGACGTAAATGACACTCTTTTCTTTTCTTTTTTGACACCCTAGACTCAAACTCGCTCTGATACCAAATTGATGCGGGACGAGACACGGACACGACAAGCTCGCGATCGTCCCTTAACGAGGGAAGCGTCGGACGTGCGCGGTTGAGAAACCGGCAGTGAGCTAGGGTGGTCGGCTCTCACTTGTGCCCGGATCGGGTCACGGGACGGTAACGCTCTCTCTCGCAGCAGCGGTGATATAAATATAAAGTGAGCTAATTGTCCCTACACATGCTCTCTAGCAGCGTCATAAACAAATATATATGAAGTAAGCAAAATGCCGAGAAGGGAGCGAAAACGATACCTCCACGCGCTCGGCGTGGGGAAGACGGACCCGGCCGAAAACTCGTACTCCCGGGAAACTTAACACACAATAATTACAGCAATGGGAACATGCCCACTCCACGCAGGGAGGTGAAGGGCTATACAAATGGGCCCGGGAGGACCGAATTCGGGTTGACGGGCAGCTTCGTGTGTTGATTCGGCTACACGCGTGTTCACGACCGTGGGGCCCACGTGCTGTCCGGAGGGGCCGTGTGGGACCCGGTGGTACCGCTGTAGTGGAGATACTTGGAGAAGCGCTCCCCGGGCTGGCGGCACGCTGGTTCGTCGGCCGGAGGCCGGGCGGCTCCGTTCGGCACCGGTCGGAAAAACTGATCAGAAATCTGACGGTTCTGTATTTCAGCGCGCGCTCCGGCGAGAACTGACGCTGCGATCAGCACCGGTCTCGGAATGCGACGAGATCAGAGCCGTTGGAAAGCCGCTTCGAAGTACTACAATCCACTGGCCTTTATAAAAATTCACCAGATTTTTACTTTGTGTTGGCGAATTTTATATGCTGCTGTTGTACAGTAACCGAAGACTCAGATCTGCAGACAACTTCCCTGTTGATTGCCTTTGACCGTGAAGTAGATGTCCGAATTTGAAGATGTGTTCTTCAGCAAGGTTGTAGGAAATTGCACAAGGAAACCAGGAATATTTTTGGATTTGGATTTGGAGGTAGTGGTGATTAGTTATGATTTTTTAAGTGGAGGGTGGTCGGATCTGGGATCTGACTAAAAATACTGTATCAGAGGAAGAACACGAATTTCTAAAAATAGCTAGAAGGCTGACAAAAAATTAAGAAAATTTGTGGAGATATAGGGTGATGGACAGAACTCCCAGTAAAATTGGAAGGGTTTGGAAAAATCAAAAAGATGGTCGGAGGTTGGAAACACAGAGCTACTATCACTGCAGATAGAGACAGGACAGATCTGGGAATGATTAAAGACCAAAAATGTAAAAATAAGAAACAATGGATTTTGGATCTGGAATTTTTTGTGGAGGAGACGCTAGAAAGTAGGAACACACCATAAAAATTTCAATCCACGAAGAGGTCGTGGCTGTTAGCAGAAATTTCGGGAAGAGACCTCTATCTAGCAGGACAGAACACCGAGAACGGTTTCGCGGCGGCTCGAAGGCGGCACGAACGGCGGCGGCGGCGGCACAGATGATCACCGGAGATAGAGGGGAGGGGATAGAAGATAGAAATCACTCTAGAACTGGAGGTTGGAGGAGAGGAACCAGAGAGAGAGAGGAGGGGCTCAAGAACACTCTTGATTTTCCAACAATTTTCTCTTCATTTCTTCATTAATCTCTAATGACACTATACATAGGCTTATATAGAAAATGGCAAGGGGTGGGGGGCTGGGAATTTCGTGGGAAATAAGTCATTTTCTTCCCCCATGTGGTCAAAACTCAAAAAAAATAAATTACATATGAATGGAGCACTCCTTTCACTAGGTAGGTATGGTAGGTGGCCAACCTTTGAAATTTTAACCTCTTTGTCTCCCATGTGGTCAATTAGCATTCAAACCTTCTAGATGGCCACCTAGGATGGTTGACCAGCCCCACATGGATGAGGTGGACCAATGGGGAAGGGGAGGGGGCCCCCTAACTGGACCTACTACACATTTGCACAAAAACCCACACAATCCTAGGGAATGACACATTGGCTTACAAAGCCTTACAATTGTACATATACTTTTCCAAGGATATAAAAGTAAATAAAAGGACTCAAATGTAAAAATAAAAGTTAATGCTCGGCGTCGATTCCCATCATAGCCGGACGACCCATCCATGAATGATAGGGCCTCATGACCGGTTGTTGCATCTATCATGACCTCCGTTATTGGCACCGGAAAGTCATCTTTGGGGCAGGCTTTATTCAGATCTCGGAAGTCAACACATATCCGAATCTGTCCATTCTTTTTCTTCACGGGCACAATATTGGCCAGCCACGTGGTATATTGACTTTCTTCAACGAAGCCCACGTCAATGAGCTTGTCCACCTCTTTGCATATTTGAGTGATGAGCTCTGGCCTCATGCGCCGTGGCAGTTGCTTCACCGGTTCGGCTTCAGGGCTTATTGCTAGCTCATGTTGTGAGACTGCGGGGCTCAGTCCTGGTATCTCCTTATAGGTCCAGGCAAAGCAATCCCGATATTCTTGCAGTAGCTGGATGTATAGCTTCTGTTCTTCAGTAGATAGCTGGGCGCTGAGGAAGGTCGGCCTATGGTCGTCCTCATCTCCCAGGTTGACTTTTATCAGCTCATCGACCGTGGCTTGGCCTCCATCTTCTATTTTCGGGGGTGCCGACTGAAGGTCAATGAAGTCTGGAATATCATCTTCAAGGTCCAGGACCTCGATCTCTTCATTCGATTCTACTTGAACTTCATTAAGGATCTCCGCCTCGGCAAGAAGCGGCTGTATGAATGGTCTCATCAGTGAACCCATTGCCATCGCAGCTTCCAGGGGTGAATTAATAGCTTTATCCCCCCTTTGGGTTGCTATGTCCTAAGTAGGCGTGGCGCTTTTCTCTTCAGTAGCATGCATTTCTTTCTTGGCTTCGACAGAAGTCTCTCTGACCGGCATGAGAGGTGCTGGAATCATCATTAGCGAGACCCGCTAGAGGGAGGCATCGCTGTTTCTTCAACATCTTCGGCTTCGCTACTGTTGGCCATGTCAAATTTGGCTTGAAGGGCCGCTTCTTCAGGATAGACTTGCTCCCAACATCGGCAGGGAGCCATGGTCTCTATTTTCGGATCTCTTTATCGAGCCGGTTCAACATATTCTGCTTCTGCTAGGTATTCATCAAAAGTTACCCCCACCGGGTTGTTTTCAGCAAGATAGAAAGTGGAGATGGTATCCACCTCATAGCGCCCACTGTAGTAATATTCTTCAAGGGTGAACCCCAACCCTGGATGCTGAGAAACACGTCTCATTTCTTTGTCCAGACCTGTGGGATACCACATCTTCTGGAATGCTTCTTTGTCTTTGCGCGACTGGTTGGAGGGGATGTGCTACTTATGGAACATCCTGGCCATCCGACATGTCGTTAATGCCAGACCCTGAATGGGAGCTAGCGGATTCTCTATGTCTTCGGGCAGATGACAATCAGTGTCTTCCCGGGTAGGGTGCTCCTCAGCAGTATAGAACAAGCTGCTGGGGCTGCCTATCTGCGTCACCTCCCAAGCTTTGAAAGACTCGACAGTTGTATTATCGAGGCCAGGGATTGACTTAGTAAGACCTTTCTGGACCCTTATATGGTCATGCTACTGATCGACCTTGGCTTCATTGGCTTCGGGGTATATAGCGGGAGGTGCTAGCCTGCCCACGTCTCCAGTGACGGTGATATGAGAGACTGCCTTCGGCTTGATATATCCGCGCGGCAGTGGTGGGAACCATTTGTCGCCGGATGTGCCTTTGGGTGCCCCTGTAGGGGTCTTGGCTTCAAGGGTCCCTTGGGACCGTTCTGCATATAGATGAGCATCTACCAGGTGACACTCGGACACTTCAAATGGGTGGAGATCAGAAAATATCCTCTCCTCCTTCCTGTCGAGGTTGTATTTGATGCACTGGTGAAGCGTGGACAACACCACCATATTTTCATGCAGCCAGGGGTGGCCAAGCAGCACCTTGTACGAGGTGCGGGAGTCGATGGCATGAAACTGCACCTTCATGGTAAAATCTGCCAGAGTGAGTGTGAATTCTGCTACTCCCAGCGACACTTCACACTTTTGGTTGAAGTCGGCGATACGCATCTCTCTGACTTTATCAAGGTATACATTAAAGTGGTGCCTATGGTATATCCTGTATGGCAGAATGTTGACAGCTGCACCTGGGTCGACCAGGATCCTGTTCAGTTCCTGTCCATTTAGGTGCCCCCTCATGTAGAGCAGCCTATTGTGGCTGATAGTAGGGAGCAACATGTCCTCCTGAGTGAAGGTCATGCTAGCCTCTGGCAGTGCTTTAGCCAAGCAGGTTTCATATTGAGCAGGCGTCTGCAGAGCAGTGATAATCGCCTGCCGGGTCTCTTCACTGAGAGAGAGAAATTTTCAAATAGTGAATCTTACCGGAAGCTTTTTTAACAATTTAACTACACGGCTTCCTGCTCGGACATTTGAGAGCTTCATCTCATCTGCCCACCTGGGCTTGGAGGAGTCTTGGATTGCGGTCCATGACGGCCCCGCTTCATCGAGTCTAGATTATGCACCCTTTTGCTTAGTGCAGCCTTCTTGTTGCCCTTCATCTGCTATTGCCGGGCAAGCTTTATCTGCATCCGGATCTTCGGAGGACTGGTGGGGCTACAGGCAGGTATCCCCGGTTGCAAGTTTGGCATCCTGATGTGGTTGCTTCCCCTTGGACATTTTCAGAAATTCCAGAAAGGAAGGGGTGGCAGTGCTGCCCCTACTCTGGTTATAAAGGCCTGGCGGAGGAGGGATCTGGACCCCTTTGACCTCCGGGGGAGGTATCTTGTAGGGTTGCTCTCCCCTGAATATGATGTTGTGGTTAGCAGGCCGCTGGCGCCCCCATTTCTGGCCTGACCGGGTTGCATGTGCTACGGAGGCTGCTTCGGCCTGGCATGCCCCAGTGGCGGGTGCAAAGCATATTTCTTCTTCATCCTCTTCATCAGGCAGGCTGAAGAGAGCTGAGAGAGTATTGCAGGACACAATCTACTTTTTGTTGGCCTTGGCGGCCTTTCTTTTCTTCCTTTGTTTCTTTTTCTTCTTTTCTTCAGGTGGTGCCTGCCCCCAGAACAGACTGCCATCCTTATTAGATGCTGTGTCACCTTGCTGCTCCTGTTTGAGTGAAAGCTACTCCAATTCTTGCCACGGGACATGATCCCGTACCATTAGGGGTTCTAATTCAGGATGTACATATTCATCTAACCCATTAATGTATTCTTGCAGCCGTCGGGCTTCCGGACTAATCTCCTTGACCGTCGATAGGGGAGTTTGTCTTCTCCGATTGTGTGTAGGTATCTTGATGACTGCAGGCGGGTTGGTCCACACAGGTGCTGCTGCCGGAGGGGTAGGTCGTGGTGTGATGCCACGAATATGTGCCCCCACTCTCGGGCGAAGAGTCGTCTTCTTTTTATTCTTCGCAGGGACTTACAACCATCCCTGTTGTTCTTCTATGGGCACCAGGAAACAGAGTTCATAAGTGCTCCGAGTGCTGGCTTCAGAGATCTCCTCAAGCAGTGCCTGGTACACAGAGACCATATTGGCTGTGGCCCTCCTCAAAGGAGCCTCATGAGGTTGTGGAGGGTCGACCCTGTACTCTCCCAGGTCTATTTCATCCTTCTTCACCATGCCTTCAATAATATCTTTGAAGACATAGGAGTCTTCAATTGGGTGCCCCAACATCTGGTGATAGGGGCAAAATCTTGGACTATCCTTTCTCCTCAGGTCCTCCGGCCTCTTTGGCTCAGGTAAGGTGACCTTATCGTATTGGGTTACCCAATCAAACAAAATTCTGGTCTTATCCTTTGGAAAAGAATAGGCCTTCTTCATTTTATCCCTTAGTGAGGGACCTTCTTTGCCATCTCCCACTTTAACAAGCTGCGGGGCGTCTTCCTTCTTGCCTTTATGCTTCTGCTATTCAAATGCTTTAATGTCAAGGGCATTTACTTCTTTAGGTGTCTAGCGCCGCTTTACTGCCTTGCCTTTTTGTGTAGCAGCAGCAGTTGATGTAGGGGCAGGTCTGGCCAGAAACGCTTCGACCTCAGCCACAATGTTGTTTAATCGGTCGAATGACCGGATCTCCATTCCTATCATCTTCTCCAAGACCTCTCTCTTGAGATTTTATTTAAAAATTTGTATAGTGTCCTTCTAATGCGGGGGGCGCTTGCACCTCATTCCGAGGTTTCTCCACCTCTTGATATAATCAAGGGCTGTTTCATCTACCCTCTGTCTTGTTGAGTAGAGTTCGGCCACTGTGACTTCCCTCTCCGTAACATGGAATCTTTCTCTGAGATTCCTCTGCATGTCTGACCAGTTGCTGATCGACCCGGCCGGGAGGCTGGAGTACCATTCAAAAGCGAGCCCCGTCAGTGAGGACCCGAAAAATTTCAGTAAAATATGACTCATCGGTGGCCAGATCACCCATGACGGTCATGTAGTAGGCGACATGTTCCTTCGGGGATCCCTTCCCGTTGAACTTGTCAAATTTCGGCGGCTTGCTAATCCTAAGAGGGAGCCACTTAGCATCATGGTGCGGAGGGTATGGGACCCTATATGCATCAAATGCGACGTAGTCGCCTTCAGTTCTTTCAGCGAGCTTCAGCTCGATCATTCTCTCCACCATCATTTTGTTCATGACGGTCAGATCAACCGGTTCTGGGTAGAAATGCACCGGCTGCAGGTAGGGGGTGACCAGGGTGGTCGCTTGCGGAGTGGGGCACAGTAATGGAGGTGTCTGGTGCACCTGTGGTTGCACCGGCGGCATCAGCGGCTATGGTGGGCGTTGCTAAGTCGTCGCGAGGCTCGGTTCTACCGGCTGGGGTACGACATAGAGCGGTGAGGGGTCATTTCGGTTGACGGCTCCTCGTGATGATTCGCCCTACATCTCGGGCTATTTAGAGGCTGAAGACTGCTCTGTCTTCTATATCAGTTGCTTCTTCAGCAGCTCTATCTCCTGGTGGTACCTTTGTAGTATCATGAGTACTGCCGGATCCATAGCTGTAGTGCTGGGAATAGCTTCCGTTGTCTCCCTGGATGCACCCTCAGGCAGGATGTCGAGCATGACATCTTCTTCTTCTTCTTCTATTGTCACCACATTGGCGGTCAGGACAGTAGGCTCATCACATTGTTGGACATGGGCTAGGGTTTGCTCCCCTCTAGCTGCTGCCAACAATTCTCTTGCAGCTTCTACCCTCCGAGTGTTCGGCCCTAGCCTACCGGCCAATCGAGCCAGCTCGCAAGAATCTTCTGGAAGCCTTCCATATTGGCCGGGTATGCTAGCCATGTTACAGGTGAAGATCTGCATTCTTTTCCTTCGTCTATGAACCTTCCTTCTTACATGCTCCTGGAAGGTCAGTCTCTCAAATACAGATATTCTCTTTCTTTCTTCCTGCCAAGGGGCGATCTCATCGGCTTCGACATCGAAGCCATCTTCGTAGCCATTGTCGTCGATCGACGACGTCATCCTTCTTTCTTCTTATTCTTGAGCGGTGTTGGTGGGCAGTAGTCTTCTTCATCCGCGGCTACTTGTAGTAGCCGTTGTTGGCCCAGCGAGGGGTTGCCTAGACCTCTAAAGTAATTCCTGACCATGTTGGTCATTTCTTCTTGCCTCAGTCCCTGATATAGGACTGGGGATAGCTATCGACCTCCGACGGGAGGGATATAAGCAAGCCGGGCTCATCCGGCGAGTTGATGGAATCTTCTCCCCACTGTAGGGATGGTGGCTTGTCGGGCGCAGGCCCTAAAGCTTTCACGGCGTGGAGGGTCCACAATCGTCTCTTCTTTCCTTAGGGCCGGGGCCCTC
Organism: Amorphophallus konjac; assembly: GCA_022559845.1. Lineage (NCBI taxonomy): Eukaryota > Viridiplantae > Streptophyta > Magnoliopsida > Alismatales > Araceae > Amorphophallus > Amorphophallus konjac. Next base: position 144,765,208 of record CM040126.1, read on the forward strand.
TCCTTCTTCATTCTCATTCCGTCACTTGCAGGGCGGTGACAGGTTGGTGTGACCTGGAAGGTGGGCTGGGTCTTTTTAGGGACTCAAAACTGCTTGAATTTCTTCGGCCTGGGGGCTAGCTTCTCACGGCCATGGTAGCCAGCTTCTTCTTTCTCAGCTCTCCTTCCGGAGAGGGCTTGGTATGAGTTGTGGACAGGTACGGCAGGGACGACCCGATCCGGGACCACCTGAGCTTTGCGTCTATCTAGGAAGACGTGAACTCCACCAACTAGCATAGATTTGCCGGATATAGAGAGACATCCGGTGACAGGAGCAGTGTTCCGTAGGAAGCCTCTCCACTGGCGTCCTCCGGCATTCTTGGCAGGGATGGGGCGGGCCCCATGGTTGATGTGGTCCACTAGGCAGCTGGCGACCGGAACCGGACTCTTGAGTGAGCCCACATAGCATCGAGCCTTCAAGGCCTCGACCTTCTTCGCAGTCTCCTCGGTAGGCTCCGAGGTCTCCAGTTGAAGCATATCAACAAAGGCCAACCCCAAAAAGTTGGGGAAGCCTACAGTAGTAGGGAATGATCCCAGGACAGTGGGCATTGCCAGGTACCCGTGCTCAATGTGGCCGACGACGATCGCGGGGCCAAAGTTGACACCAGTCAATCTAGTTGATGCCATTGCTTGCCTGTAACATAAAACAAGCAACGATCAGCAATCTTTGGGAAGGCCTTGGGGCTCACATATCTCGGCAAAGAGATGAAAGGTGACACCGGTCCCACCGGGCGTGCGAGACTTGTTTGATGAGATTTTTTTATCATCAGGGGTCAATCAACTAGTTAATTAATAACAACCAACTAATTAATTGATCGCGCAGGCGTGCCAGTCACGTGCGTGACGAGTTTATTATGCGCTCATTCTGACCCTTGCGAGGCAAGAGTGAGATTCGGGTCGAGACCAGCAGTCCGCCATACCATAAAAGTTATGGCGTTAATTACATCCCCCATATGGGAGAAAACCTTTGATTAATTACCGAGATAGCGGGCCGTTCGAGGCTGAAATAATATGTGAAAAGATAGACGTGATGAGGTCACATGAAATGATTTTATCTATCATGCAAGAGAGGCATGGTTCATTAAGTTGGAGACCCTCAATACGTGGCGGAGAACACAGGTCCGAAGACCACCGTCGCGCATAGCAAAGATTTCCGATCGGGCATAACCTGGTCTTCTGTCAATGCCATTTGATATACCTGAGGGTCTATGCGAGCGTACATGCATGATATTTATGGCTATGCTAAGCATGGCAATAGAGTCATGAAAGTCAATAGTGATCAATCAACTTTATTAATCTCCGCCAAGGGAGACGAAGGTGGTGACAAAAACATGATAACGATAGCAAGACGCTAATAAACATGATAGTAAAAGCATATTAATAGGATGATTCAGACTTGAATAGCCCTTTTCTCATTCAGTTTATTATTGATTAGGGTTATTAATCTCGACCGTGAGAGACGAAGATCGCTCCGAGGATGAGTGAGCGATTAGAGCATCATGATGGTTTAAAATCGGCGTGACCAAGCGCAAGGATAGGTTTCCCCGGTGCGGCCAAACGTAGGTAACGGAGTTTAACCCGGCGCGGCCTTGACAAACCTTAATCCGGCGCGGTAGGCTTGAGGCACGCTGGTTCAGAGCCATTTGAAAACAAAATTTTATGAGTGTAAAGCTATTCCGGTGCGGGGGGGGGGGGGTACCTCACCGTATTAAGGCGCGCCGGATTATGACCGCGCCATTTTAACTGATTTTTGATGATTTTTGAAGCCATTTAGGTTTATTAAGATGTTATTGAGGGTTTGTAAGTTAATTAAGTTGATTGCTTGTTCAATTAGAGTCCAGAGCTCTCCAGGAGCGAGTTATGAGCTAGTGCGAGGTTTATACTTGAGCACTAGGGTTTATTACTTGAGAACATGTGTTTTATTGAGGCCAATTCACATAAGTGATCTTATTAGTTAAAAGAGTTCTGCTGAAAATTGGGTAGCATTTCCCCCGTCTCTGAAGGATTGCAAGGGAGAAACGTGGTCATACTCACTTGTAGAGTAAGCCCCTAATCAGCTGGTCTGCATGGTGGCAGCCAGCAAATCTCAATCGGATAGGATACCCCGAGGACTAGCCTACAAGGGGCACCTTAGCTCCGTGGGTCGAAACAGGTGGATAAGATAGCTAATGACGGAAGCCACAACCCCGAGGGCTGGCCTACGAGGGGTGAGCAACCTACAGTCTGCACTGTATCCAAGAAAGAGAGACCATTAGGGAGAGAAGCCCCAAGGACTAGCCTAGTAGGGGCACGCATCCCTTGGGCACCACGGGGTCCAGAAGGGCTGTGGGTTTGGTTTGTTGTCCTGAAGCCCCTATTAATGTTCGCCTTATGGCCCGCTGGGAGCATCCATCACTTGCAGGTGGAGCCCCCCCATTTGACCAATTGGCGGGTTTACGAAACAGTGGGGAATGTCCCACTCCCCGGATTAATGGGACAAAGCCAACGGAGTCGGGATAGTTCGGAGGCTGTAGACCACACACGAAAGGAAAGAAAACATTCGGCATTGATCGATTACCACCCACACAGTTAAAGTGTTGATGCTTACGAGACTGGACTACCATTCATGGAGAAGAAGGCAAGTAGCAGTCACAGAGAGAGGCAGCTGATATGTAGATAGGATGATTTAGCTACATACGCATATGCTCGAGTGACTGGAATGCAGTAATCACAGGATGGGTCTTACCGTTCTGGAGGTGACTTCCAACTCCTCTGAGCAATAGAGTAGTGCAAAGAGAAGTGGGAATGGAGATTGGACCTCATATCAAAGCAGGAAGAGACATGTGCACATGCATGACTCTATCCACAAAGGATGCATAGACCATCGAGTGAGACACGGCCACGACGTAAACGTGAAGGACCCGGGGAGGGGTCATCTCTATAGCCCATGGTGTATCAGGGCATATTCAGAGTCAGAGAAACAAGAATTAAAAACCTTGCGTGGGAGGAAACCGACATATACACCGATTGAGACAGAAGTGGGAGAAAGGGACAAGGCATCGAACATTCAATCCACTAGCACATCCATATAAACATACCATCATCCCATAGACGGGGGAGGCTAAAACATATATTACAGATCCGGCGTTGGCATCGTGGCACAGCCACCATTTTCTAATTACAGAGAGGTTCGCAGAAGAAGAACAACTTAAAGAGATGGTGAGGAGGGGGGGCGAAATTGGCTCATATCATCGCCACCCCCTCCCGCTTACATTCGATCAAGAGGAAACAAATCGGAGGACGACCGGGAAAACGTAGATGACCCACCTGTGCTCGGAATAGAGTATCGGATTCCCCTTTTCTTCTCTGACTCCGGAGGGCTTCAGGCAGAGAAAAGAAGACAGCGGCAAAGGATGCTCGGTTGGAACCCTGTTCTTGCCAAGGAAACCCTCTCTCACTGGAGTCTCATTGGCTCTTAGGCTCTCTCTCTCTCTCTCTCTCTTTTTTGATTGTTCTTCTTAATTCGCCTTTTCGAGCCCCCCTCCTTTTTTTTTCTTTTAGTCGAGCAGCCCCACATATATAGGAGCAGGTTAGAAGCTTAATCCGGCGTGGAGAATGGCGCACCGGGGAGGGGCACTCCGCAACCTTTAGCGCGCCGAAATAGGAGGGCGCCGGATAAGGGCGGCACGCCAGATAAGGGCGCACCGTATTAACATTTCTCACTCATCGCGGGTTAGCCGAGGAGTCCGCGGATGGTTCCGGGAGTCGCCGTGACCATTTATCTTGTCGCCATTCTTCGAAACCTTGACGGGAAGCCTTGTCGAAGCTCTCAGGATGATGTATGACCCTTCTCGGAACCTCGAGTGTCTTTGGTTTGAACACACGGGTTTTTCACTGACACAGCTTTCGGCACTATGGTCCGTGCTTCTAGCTCGGCCTGGCTTGTGTTCAAAGCTTCTTGGAGGGTGTAATGACACCAGGGATAGTTCCGCCCTGACTGGGTGATCATTCGGCCACTAACGGGCCCAACGTGGCGAGAAGCCATACCCGTGCCGGGTAACCGGGGTCTTCTGCCAACAGAGCCTTCGATATTCCATTCTGAAGAGCCGAGGGAGTCCTTCCATCTCATGAGAGTCTTTCATGGGGCAACGGGCCACCGGGTAGACTATTGTCCTTGGTCGGACAATGGGTGTAGTGTACGTGGCACGATGGAGTCGATGCCGGTTCATTGGGCGGGCTTGGTCGCACTACCGGTTGGATGTGAATTCATCTCGATTCTCCTGAGGTGAAGTCCCCGGTGTTCATACAGGGTGACCTGAGGCTCTGCAGCTTGAGAGGGCTTCAATATGTTGATATCTATCGGCTTCTGTGCTTCAGTGGGCTGTGTCATTCATCTTTGAGGCTTGATCACCGTGAATCATATTTTGAGTGCCAACACCAGGGTTATGTACAAATCAAGTAAGGATGTGTGTTCAAGTAGTTGCATTGAAAATCTAAATGCAAAAGCTAACTACATGCTAGATGTTTGATGATGCTTGTCTTCTCAGAATGTCTTCGGTACTTCTCCCCCTTTGTCATCAGCAAGGAGGGGGAGAAGGAGGAGGCTACTGTGGTGGAGGCATGTCTGTGCCTCTTGGAACTCATGTTGCAGGTGGGAGATGGCTTTCTCTAGAGAGTCAATCCTGTGATTTAACTGCTCATCCCTTTGGCTGACAAAATGGTGTAAGTTTTGGACGTTTTCTTTGATGTCATTGAGCCAGGTATACATCATCTCACAAATGTATTCTGTTTCAGCCCTCTGTTGGGAGCCTTGTGGTGGAAAACAAGAAGAGGTGGCTTCTATTTGAGGAGGAGGACACCATTCATCACATGCGTCCTGCAGGGCTGGTTGGAGTTGAGCTTTATGCAGAGGAATGAGCTCTAAGATTTCAGTACCAACCATATCCAGTTTCTGGTACACGACGTCCATCTTGGCCTCAGCTTTGGTGGTGCTATTGACTGCTCTAGCTGTGTCAGTATGAACTATGTCGGCAAGCCTGGAGGAGGCATCAAGTAGCTTATTGGTGTCAGAATACAGTTTCCCTTTCAAACTTTGGAAAGCATCAAGTAAGCGAGAAGTAGTGGCATTGATGGTTCTCTCCAGATTGGAGGTGGCATCAAGAGATCTGTTGATCTCTACGGTCACATGTGTCTGGATGGATGTAGTTGCGCCAGCCGCTTGTGCTCTGATGGATGTAGTGGCGCCAGCCACTTGTTCAGCTAGCTGATTGGATGACTCCATGAGTTTGACACACTTAATATTGAGATTACCTTGATCCTCTCGGATGTCATAGGCATGCATGACCATTTCAGCAGTTTTCTCCTGGGTTTCAGTGTGGATCTCTCGTAGTCTTTTCATGATTCTACCTGCTCGTTCACACACATTTCTCAAGGAGTTCATGAAGCTTTTCATCCTTTCATCGGACTTATGTTTGTCGTGCACAAATTTCTCCCATTTGCTGGTTTGGACATACTCAAAATGGAGTTGTCTGGCTTCTATTCTATCTACCTACAGACTGAGTTGACGAAAGGAGGAATTCATACTCCCAAATTGAGCAGTGAGGAAATGAATAAGTGCAGGGTGAATATCCATAAGACTGCCAGTGGCACCAAAAGCAGGACCTTGTGAGGTGGAGGCCTCGGTATGAAATTCAGGAGGGGCATCCCTAGCACTAAACACTCTAGGCTCATTGTCTGGAGACAGAGGAGGTTGAATGCCAAAAGCCATCATCATCCCAGGCTGGTCCATGGGATCTGCAGACTGCTGCTGTTAAGGGGCATGCTCAAAGTGGATATCTGCATGGAACATTTTCTCATGCTGATCTAACTGTGCATCTAAAGCTAGCTGGTCCTGTGCTGGCTGATCCTGTGCATGCTGTGCCTGTGCAGGCTGTTCCTGTGTAGGCTGTGCCTGTGGAGCTGGCTGTACTGGAGGGTCAGGTAGATGGCCAGGCAGATTCCTTACTAGTTTACCACCTTCCTTTTTGAAGTGCATGTAATTTTCTATAAACCTCATGCTGTAAACATTACTTATGGGGATTGGTATGGACTTTTCATTTTCAAGAGGGATGCCAACCTTCTGAAAAATAGCAGTTAGGTGTGCAGCATAAGGCAGGCTGCGCCGGTTGCAAGTGCAACTGTCCATAATATGGAGCATGATCTTAGGTAAACAAACATGGTAATTATTGAATAAGCAGTAAAATAGGAACCTATGGGTCTCTGTAAGTCTACTTCTGCCACCTCATTGTGGGGTAATCATGGTAGTGAAAATATGATGCAGAAGACGCTGTAAGGGGGGAAACCTATTTGTGTCAAAGTATTTGACAAGTAGTTGAGTAGCATCCTGAGGGTCTCGAGGCTTTCCTATAAGGAGGGTGTAAGCTGCAGACAGATCAATCTGAAACTCAGATTCTATTTCTCCATCCCAGGGTATGTGTAAAGCCCTATGAAGAAGCTTGGTGGTAAGCTTGATGGAGACCCCCTTGACCTTAGTCCGAAGGACTTTCTTGTTTTCATCAAAAAATAAGTTCTTGTAGAACTGCTGAACTTGAAATGGGTAGTATACCCTATAATTAGACATAAACCATCTCCAACCTTGGAACTCAAACAGCGGCAGCAGCTCAAGAAAATTCTCAAGCACTCATGGTCACTAAAATCCATATATCTAGGGAAGAGAATCCACGAGTGATCACTTTCTTCTTCCCTGATAGAGGCAGCTGTACTGGGCTTCAGAGGAACTGACAGAGCTTTGGCCTTTCCTTTTTCTTTGGCGGTCAGCCGTGGCCGCTTGGGCTTTGGTTGCGGCGGTGAAACCCTTTCACTGTTCGAGCCCTAGGCCTCGGCAGCTCGTCACTTAGCTGGTTCTGCAGCTGGGCGGTTCTCAATGCTCTTGGATCGCCCCTCTGTGTGTGCTTACGAGGTTGCGGCCTTCTTGGATGAAGCCGCATCTTTCTTCTTGCCGCGGGTGACCGGAGGAGCCATGGAGAAGTTAGAAGAAATGGGGGTAAGGAAATGGAGGGCAGCTGGAGCTAGCTGGGGAGAGGGTTTCACAGGCGAAAGAGAGGGAACGAGGGCGTTGACCTCCAGGTGAGAATGTGTCGGGTCGCCGGAGAGCGATGATGATGGGGAAATAGGGTTAGAAAATGACAAATGGTAAAGATTGATTTTCACCATCGAGTAAAATAGGGAAAGTTGAGAATTTTTGAGTTTTAAAATAACACCCATGGAGTAAGAAATGGCATATATACCCTATGTTAAGTTAAGATGGTTGAAAGCTTATAAGCTCATTTTTGAGTAATGAAAGTTTGAGAAAAACCATTTTTGCAACAAATATTATGACTTAAACATTTGTGAAAGTTAAGAGAATGGAACCAAGCCCATTTGACTTACTCATCACATACATTTTGCATGATTGGAAAAAGAAGATATGCAAGTATTGAAAGTAAACAATAACCCTTTTTGTTTTGAAGCAAGTTGTAGAGTCAACCCCAAACCATTTTTTTTAAAATTAATTAAACAGTCTGATATAGCATTCACTTTTTGACTCAAGGAAACACGTTGTTTAGATTCCAGAGTCCCTGGTTACTCAGTGTAGCTTATCTTTATGAATTATTTTCAACAGAGTTAACTTTCAACATCATGACTATATTATCCTTCATTTCATTGATGGAGGATCTAATTTCTCTGAAGAGAGGTCATTGCTCTGAAATTATAGCATCATGGTTTCTAGAGGGCGTATTCTCTATTTGACTTCACGTTAGGAACATGTTTAAGGACAATACATGCCAATCATTTCAATAGCCAAGAAGCCTAGATGCAGTGAACTTTCAGACATAAGGGCAAAGGTCATTTTCAAGGACTTAAGAAATGTTTCAATCCTACTATGAATGCAAGTTTGGTAGAACTCAATGCAATGATTCACGAAAATGAGGATTATAAACAAGAAACCATTTCTTTAACCGGAGTAATACAAAAGAACTCACCCAAGGTTGTATAAGTGAATGAAAACATTCTCAACTCCCCCTCACTTAATGCTCTGTGAAAAGTGAAGGTTCAAAGGCGAAGAGATTTTATATGGAAATGAAGGAAGCAGTGTGTAGAAGGAATCAAGGAAACTCTCCATTTGATCTTCAAAACCAAGGGCGGCTGAGAGACAGTCTCGACACATGACTTGAAGGTGTCGATCTGATCAACAGGTTTTATGCTGCATGTCTCGACACATACCGGTAGGGTGTCGAAATGTTCAAGAAGATTTGTTCATCATGTCTCGACACATATCAGTAGGGTGTCGACCTGTTCAAGAAATTTTGTCCTGCCTGTCTCGACACCTGACTGTACATCAAACTGTTCTCTGCTAGCTTCTGTGAGTCTTCATTTCTGACAGACACCTGCCATCTTTTACTGCCAGTGCCTCTGACTTTCTTCTTTTAGACAATCATTCTAGAGTGGTTTTACCTTTTGCTTCCACTGAGAAGTGCTTCAATGGATGCTAAAGCTTTAAACATGCTTATGCACTAGAAATCAACTATGGAGTTAACAATATGCATTTCTGACTCATGGTACTTGAAGGAGGCCTGTCCTCACGCATGAGGAGAGTTTCCTGACAGGCGTAACCTGTCATTTCACTTCTCAACATTTGATATACCATGCAGTCAGAAGATGATGTTCAATTAAAAACTTTCATAAGTACAAGCAGGCTCCCCCTGAATGTGACCATTATTCAAAGCAAGATTCATACAGCCAATGGACCAGTTTTAAATCAAAGCAGATATGCTTGTTCCAAACATGGTAAAGATAAGTAGGCAGAGCAATGAAGGAGGAATTGATAGCTCAAACCTGAGTGGATTGAGGTCTGCATAGACCAAGCTCTCTCCTTCATGTTGTGAACCTGTCATTGCTTAAGGGCTTTTTGAAGATATCAGCAAGCTGATTTTCTTAGTCTACAAAATGGAGCTCAAAGTGATTTTTGAGAACTTCATCCCTTATAAAGTGATGCCTAATTTCAATGTGTTTAGTCCTAGAGTGCATGACTGGATTTTTTTGTAAGATTTATAGCACTTGTGTTATCGCACAGAATGGGTACACAACCAAGATCTATTAGATAGTCCTGGAGTTGGTGTTTGATCCATAGTACTTGGGTGCTACAACTCCCTGCAGCTACGTATTCTGCTTCTGCAGTTGAGAGGGAAACCGAGTGCTGTTTCTTGAAAGCCTAAGAAATAAAACACCCACTGAGAAATTGACAATAGTCACTAGTGCTCTTGCGGTCCAGTTTACATCCTGCATAATCTACATCTGAATATAAAATAAGTGAAAGTTCACAAGATGCAGGATACCATAATCTCAATTCTTGAGTGCCAGTAAGGTATCTAAACATACGCTTGACAGCAGTCAAGTGAGACTCTCTAGGAGTAGACTGAAATCTAGCACAAAAGCAAACGATGAACTGAATATCTGGTCTAGATACAGTTAGATAGAGTAATGACCCAATCATACCTATGTATTTCTTTGTATCTACAAGAATACCTTGTTCATCTGCATCTAGTGAAGTGGCAGTCCCCATTGGAGTTCCTAATGGTTTACAGTTATCAAACTTTTTCAGCAACTCCTTCACATATTTTGCTTGATTGATAAAATAGCCTTCATTGCTTTGATTAATCTGCAAGCCAAGAAAAAATTATAGCTCACCCATTAGACTCATTTCAAACTCATTGGTCATGAGTTTAGCAAATTCCTTACACATTTGAGGTTTTGTGGATCCAAAGACTATATCATCCACATAAATCTAAACTATCAAGATATCTTTACCTTGTTTCTTGGTGAATAGTGTCTGATCTACATTACCTCTTGAATACCCTTGTTCGATGAGGTATGAGCTTAGTTTGTCATATCAAGCTCTGGGTGCCTGCTTCAAGCCATATAAAGCCCTGTCCAACTTATAAACATGATCTTTGAAACATGTGCATTCAAAATCGGGGGGTTGTTCTACATAGACTTCTTCTTTAATAAGACCATTTAGAAAAGCACTCTTTACATCCATTTGCTGCAGTTTGATTTTATGAGAACATGAAAATGCTAGCAAAATTCTAATGGCCTCAAGTCTAGCAACATGAGTAAAAGATTCTTCATAATCTATGCCAAATTCTTGATTATACCCCTGAGCTACCAATATGGATTTGTTTCTTACTATCTTTCCATCTTCACTTAGTTTATTTCTGAAAATCCATTTGGTTCCTATGACTGATTTCTCTTGAGGTCTAGGAACAAGATGCCAAACCTTATTTCTTTCAAACTGGTTCCTATGACTGATTTCTCTTGAGGTCTAGGAACAAGATGCCAAACCTTATTTCTTTCAAACTAGTTTAGTTCATCATGCATGGAATTGATCCAGTTTTCATCTTTTAAGGCCTCTACAATATTTTTGGGTTCAGTTTGAGATACAAGAGCAAGTTGTTCAATTTCATCCATAATTTTGAACTGAGACCTAGTTTTGGTTCGGTCATACAGATTTCCTAAGATGTTTTCTAAGGGATGGTCTTTTAACACTCTTAAATCAGGCTGAGTGTTACCTTCATCTGTTTCGATGACCGGATCATTGCTTGGCTCTTCCTGGTCTTCATTGTTTGTGTCTCCTCATGTGGAAGTTCTTCTTTTCCTTTTATGTTCAGAAATTCCCCATCATCATCTTCCTTGCAAGTGTTGTCATGATCAATCTCATCAAAAGTGATGTGAGGGGATTATTCCACACAAAGGGTCTTAAGATTGTAGACCTTATAAGCCGTAGACTTGTCGGAGTACCCAAGGAATATCCCTTCTTCACTCTTGGGCTCAAACTTGTCCAGAACTGTTTTATCATTGTTATGAACAAAACACTTTGACCCAAACACTTTCACGTGAAAGAGAGATGGCTTTTTACCTTTCAGCAGCTCATATGGAGTCATTTTGGTGAGGGGCCTTACCATTGAACGGTTGATGATATAACATGTGGTGTTTACCGCTTCTGCCCAAAATCTCCTTGGGAGATGCCTTTCAGCAAGCATTGTATGTGCCATCTCTATGAGAGTTCTGTTCTTCCTCTCAACAACCCCATTTTGTTCAGGAGTCCGTGGTGATAAAAACTTGTGAATGATTCCTTCAGTCCTACACAAATTTTTAAAGTCAGCATTGTCGAATTAACCACCATGATCTGAAATAATGTTGGAGATCTTAAACTTACCATCTTGCTTCACTTGCATATACAGTGTCTGAAACTCATCAAAGGTATTGTTTTTATGTGCAAGATAAAATACCCAAGTGAATCTAGTAAAGTCATCTACCAAGACATAACCATATCTTTTACCACTTAAGCTAACTGTTTTGGTTGGACCAAACAAGTCCATATGGATTAGTTCAAGTGGTTTAGATGATGAATTTTTAGTTCTACTTTTAAATGACTTTCTAGTCTATTTTCCTTGAGCATATGCATCACAAATCTCAGCGTTTAGTTTGAATTTAATTTTAGGCAGACCTTTGACAATGGAATGCTTCACCAATTTATGAAGAGTGTTGTAACTAACATGTCCCAATCTGCGATGTCACAAACAAGCTAATTCAGATTTGGGTGCAGCAAGATAAAGATTTATGTGAGCAGGGTCATCTAAGTCAATCATGTACACGTTATTGACTCTTTTACCTGAAAACTTGGTTTCTTTTGAATTAGGTTGCAAGATTCTACATTCATTAGAGTCAAAAATTACAATATGACCTTTATCACATAGTTGACTAATGCTCAGCAAGTTGTACTCTAGACCATCAACAAGTAATACATTATCAATTGAGTTGGAGGGGTTCTTACCAACTTTACCTAAACCAATGATTTTTCCTTTGTTGTTTCCTCCAAAGGTGACATGTCCAGCTTCCTTTTCAACTAGGAGACAGAATTTGGTTTTGTCTTCAGTCATGTGTCTTGAGCAGCCACTGTCAAGATACCAACGGTTGTACACGGCTGCAAGACACTCCTGCACAAGGAATTAAGTGACAATGTTTGGAACCCAAGGACAGTTGGGTCCCAATAATTTCTCCATTTCTGTAAAGCAGGATAACACGGATTTTGAAATCCAAACTTTCTTAGCATCTTTGCTTTGTTGGGAGTTCAGATTTTTCTTCTCTTTAGTCTTTTGGACTTTGTGAGTTTTAGAAGTGGTGAAGGAGGATTGCTGATTTGACCATCTGTTCCAGTTGGTTGATCTAGATGAATAGGAGGTATCATATTGCCTAGGTTGTTGAGGTTGAGTGAACCTATGACCATAGGGAAGATTTTTGTTCCTTACCCATGGAGGTGTCGGTCTTTAGAAGGCAAAGTCTCGACCTGTCCACTGTCTGTAACGGTCTCTGGATAAGGGATGTGTCGACCTACTGTATGGAAACTGTCGACCTGTTGGTGTAGACTTGGGGTATTGTTGGGCATTTGACCAGGTGGGTGTCGACCTATTCCATGGAGTGTCCCGACCTGTTCTAGCATTGTAACTGTCTCTTCCTTTGTGATGTGCTGGCTGAGACTTGGACGGGTGTCGACCTGTTTGGGATTATTTGCGAACCTTTTTGGGTTGTTGGAAAGTTTTGTTGATTGGTTCTCCTATATTTTCTTTTCCTTTGTTTTCAACGTTTTCTTGGTGTGTTGATTTGGAGGTTGATGCTTCGGAAGATGATACAAAGGTGGTGGTCTTTAGCTCAAATGTTTTCTTTTTAGTAGGCTCATATCCTAGCCCTTCTCTGTTGAAGTTTATTGTGGTTCCTAGCAGGGCATTCAAGTTTTCACTCCCATCAACAAATTTTTCAAGAGAGGTTTGTTTATCTGCTAGGTCCTTTTGAAGTTTCTCATTTTCTTTCAACAGTTGAGAATTGACATGTTTAAAGGCTTCAGACTTTTCATTGCACAGATTGTTATCCTTTACATAGCTTTGTATTTTTAATTTCAATTCATCAATTTCATCTCTTAACCTTTCATTTTCATCTTCCAAATCTCTCATTTCTTTTCTCCCTTCTTCAAGATTCTCATTCATTTTTCTTAGATCTTCAATTTCAGTTTCTAAAGAGATTATCTTTTCATTGAGAGTTTTATCATGCCCACAGGATTCAACCTTCTTCTTTAAGGTTTTCTTTTCTTTTCTGTATACTTCATATTTGTTCATCAATTCAAAGTAAGCTTCGTCCCAATCATCGGTGGAAAATTGCTCAAAGGGAGAGCTCACCTCGCTGTCATTTTCTCCTTTGGCCATTAGGCAGAGATCATCTTTTTCATCTTCAGAGGAGTTATCTTCAGTTTCTTCTTCTTCATCATCACTCCAAGTGCATACCATGGCCTGCTTCTTCTTGCTCTTCCACCTAGGCATCTCTTTCTTATTTCCGTCCGGACACTCAGACTTGATGTGTCCTGGTTTCCTGCAAGAGTAGCATGCAAGCTTTTCATGTTTTTTAGAATTTTTAGGTCTTGGCCTGAACCCTGTTTTTACCTGGGGCTTTTTCTTAGTGAAGCATGTACCTTCCTTTCTTAAAAACCTTCTGAACTTTCTTGTCAATAGGGCGACTTCATCTTCTTCAGTGTTGCTGCTTGAAGGCTCTTCATCATCAGATAGATCCTTGGTGCTTGGTCCAACTTTAAGAGCCAGAGGCTTCTTTTTACTTATCTCAGCTTCTTTGTTTTTCAGATTCATCTCATAGGTCATCAGGGACCCTATGAGTTCTTCTACCTTGATGGTAGTTAAGTCTTTTGATTCTTCAACTACAGTGACCTTTGTATGCCAAATATGAGTTAGTGATCTCAGAATCTTTTTTACTATCTCTTGCTCAGAATAGGTCTTACCTAGCTCAGTCAAGCCAATAGTGAGCAAGGTTAGCCTAGCATACATGTCTGAAATGGACTCATCAGATTTCATTCTAAACTTCTCATATTCAGATACCAACATGTTAGCTTTGGTTGCATGTACCTAATGTGTCCCTTCATATATTACCTCAAGGCGGTCCAACATTTCTTTTGCAGTGTTGCAAGTTGACACCCTTGAGTACTCAGTTGGATGAAGGGAGCACTGCATCATGTGCTTGGCATCCCAGTTCAGAGTTGATTGCCTGATTTGTTCTTTAGTCCATGTATCTTCGTTCGGAGGTAGCTCAAATGGTCCCTTGCTGATCACTCGCCAGACTTCATGATCCTGGGCCCTAATGAAGGCCTGCATGCGGTTTTTCCAGTAAGGATAATTTGTCCCAGTGAAAAATGGAGGCATATTTACTGAATGTCCTTCAGCCATAGGACCTTTAGTAGCCATATCACCAGTTCTCTCAAGGTCGTTAGATCACAGACAGAGAGACTAGCTCTGATACCACGTGTTGAGTGGTGATAGGCAGATCTAGAGGGGAGGGGTGAATAGATCAGCCCCTTTTTGCCCTTCTTTGTGGAAATAAAACTAGATTTAACACAACCGATTATGAGACAGATATTAGTTAACAGCTAAGAAGCTAGATACACACATGATGTCTGGAATCGGTCCTATCAAGCTTCTATCGTAGGAACAAGTGAGAAATCAACCCATAAGATAAGATCTTTAAGGTGGTTCGGTCTCAACCTAGAGACCAATGTCCATCCATCACACAATACGGTGAGGCTTCACTGGTGTCAACGCACACCCGCTGATTCACAGCTTCTACTGAGAGAAACACTCTCACACTCTGCTGACACACAGCTTGAGGTATTACAACCCAAAACACAGACCGGTGTCAACACCGTCTGTCTTCCTACATGCAAGTAGGGATCAAGAGCAATGGAGTTTGTTTCGAAGAAAAGCAAACTGAAAATGGAACTGCTAGACAAAGTATCGTGGTAAAACACAATGAAAGGAAGGTCTCTTATCTGAGAAAGAGCTTGAGGGGTCCTTGGCTTTGTTCTTCTTCTTCTTGGATCTTCACCACCACCCTTGAGGAAGAAGGTTGATAAAGCTTCAAGCTTTTTCAGAGATCTGGATGGAGCTTCACGAAACCCTTCTTCTTGTGAGAAGATCTCCCATCGTGAGGAAGAGGATCATCTTCTTCTTCAATTGCTTACACCAGCAGCATTAGGAAGAAGGCTAGCTTCCTCAGCAAGTCTTCCAGCTTTTCATTTTTCTTCTTGCTTGCTTGTCCTCCGAACTGGAGCTCATTCTCCTTATATATTGGTGTCCAAGGGTGACACCAATGTTGTTCGCTTTTCAAGCAACACCCAAAATGTCACATCCACATTATATGATCTCTTTCCATTTACATAGTTAACTTCTATTCTGTCAAGTCTGTAGGAATGTAGGTAGGTAGGAGACCATAGCAGCCAAGGTACGATCTTCTTCAGAGGATGTCTCTGCCAAATGACAGTCTTCTGACACAGAAGCACTTTGACGGCTTTTTCAAGAGCAAACCGATCCTCTGGATTAAGTTCCGGATCTTGAAGATAGCTTCCATCTAATTCAGATCCGTTATGGTCGAACCAAGTGTGTCGACACTTTCCTATCACTGTGTTGAGACATTCCTTTGAAAGCCTGGAAGAATCATTCTGGTTGAACATGGATGTGTCGACACTTCCCTGTCAGTGTGTCGAGACATCCCTTTGAAAGCCTTGAAGATAGCTTCTGTCGATTTCAAACACATTCTGGTTTAACGTTGATGAGTCGATGCTTTACACTCAGTGTGTTGGGACATTTAGTGAGTGTCTTGAAGATCCATGGCTGATGTGTCGAGACAACACCAAAAGGTGTCGGGACATGTGAGCCATGTGCAGAGTTCTCGCATGAAGGTGTCGAGATAGAAGCGCAAAGTGCAGAGATTTTCACACGAGTGTGTCAACACTTCTCACTCAGTGTGTCGAGACATTAGTGAGTCCAGAGTCATAGACAAAATGGCTTCGGCTTGATTTCTTCTAGATATGTCGAGCCATGGGTTAGATGTGTCGACACATTCTTTTATGTCGGAGCTCAAGCATTGGAAATCTAACATAATCTCTTCTAGATGTGTCAGGACATCATTAGGCTGTGTCGAGACATCACTTAGAGAGATTCTTCTGCACTTGATTAGTCAATTCATCAAACCAAAATAAGTTAGATATTTCTCAAATATCTACTAATGATTTATGATATGTTATCATCAAAACCAGGGGACACAACAGTCGCCACATGTCTGAGGGTCGGGGGTGGCCCCGACTTGCTGGAGGGTTGTCGTATAATAAGGCTGGTGTGCTGGAGTCATAGGTTGGCCCCCAGCTTGTTGTAGAATGGCTGGAATATAAGCGCTCGTAAGGTGTTCGGGGAAATTCCCGACATACGTGCATGGGCCGCATAAGCGTGCTGCGGGTCCCCAAAGCCTATGGTTGACTAGAATAAGTCTTCCTTTGACCTTGGGGGCGTCTCGGGTGTAAACCCCAGCCTTTTCGGTGGGTGCCACGTGTCATGGCTTGTGGTCGGGGTGCCCCCGAGTTGGCCCGAGCGGCTTGGTTGAAGGTGGGTAAACCCGTGAACTGGTGATCGGGGATGGCCCTAATCAATTATTGAAGATGCCGTTGGTCACGGCGGGCTGGTTAAGATCCATGGTTGGGCCTGGGGTGTTGTAGAAAGGGATGGGTGGACAACGCCCTAAAGGTGTTCGGGGAAATTTGGTGAGGACACCCGAGCCAGAGTACGGCTCGACTCCGCGAGCCATCGGTACCGGACACGCAGCACGACTCGATCGACACTGACCTCTTTGTGATTGGGGGACAGTTTAGAGTCTCCACCAGAGCTTTGACACTTTAGTACACATTTTTGTACGTATTTATATTTTGTACATATTTGGTCGTATTTGTATTTCGTACGTATTTGGTTGTATTTTGTATTTCGTACGTATTTGGTTCTATTTGGTGTGTATTTGACATGTAATTTGGATTGTATCCAAGGAGGGAAAATGGAGCTCATGGATTTCAAATTCAAATGGGTTCAAACTCCAAGGAGGGAAAATGGAGCCCATGGATTTCAAATTCAATTGGGTTCAAACTCCAATGAGTGAAAAGGGAGCCCATGGATTTCAAATTCAAATGGGTTCAAATTCAAACTCCAAGGAGGAATATGGAACCCATACTCTATATATTACCTTATATTCCCCTCTTGGGAGGATTTGATGAATGAATGAAAATCAGAATTTTTGCGAAGAGCCTTCCTTCTTCTCCCTCCCCTCTCCCTCTCCTTGAAGGGTGTGACTCCCTCTCTCTTCTTCTTCCTCTTCCTCTAGGGTGCGACGCCCTAGCCCTCTCTCTCTCTCATTCTTTGCTACTCAAGCTACTGGGAGACGACCTCCCAAACCTCTCCCCAAGTCGGAGCTTAGAGATCGTGGTCATGTGTGGGGATGGATTTTTATTAGAATATTTTATTTGATATTTATTTTTTTATTTTTCTTGTTTATTTGGTTTATTAATTAGGCGTGCCAGTCACTGTCGTGACACTTTATTATGCGCTCATCTGACTGATCAGACAATTATGGGTGATAGTGTCGGGACCCAAAACCCGTCGTACCATAAAGGCTACGACGTTAATTACGCCCCTCCGAAAGCGGGACAACCCTTGATTAATTGCAAAAAAAAAGACCATGGGGCCCATATAATTAAAGATGCAATTGCATGCAAGCACACAATATGGTAGTATTTATTTATTAAATCGACTCACGGTACGAGGCGGAGAACTTAGGTCCGAGGACCACTATCATGCATAATGATAGCTTCCGGTGGGGCATAACCCGACTTTCCATAAATCACTATTTAATATACCGGAGAATCGGATCATGCAAGCATGCAAGATAACAGTATTCAGTATTATCGTTTATTATTTGTTTGATCATTTATTTATAACTTCGAGAGAGATTTTGGTAGCGCCATCTTGCTCCGAGGGGCATAAAGGCCTTCTTATTTTTGAAGCTGCGCATAGCATTACAGTGCACACACATAGACCCATGAGGTGAGTCGAGTGTGACCGTATTCGGGCAAGCGCATATTATTGGGGCATGTATGCCGGGGTACGGCAAATTTGATGTTCAAGAACCGAGGGAACGCGGTTGAAACCCGATCGGAACAAATCAAATTTAGTGAGTTATTGGCTTGTGACAAGGTCATGCTTTGGCTAAAATGGGGTGAGTCCCGAGATCCAAGCATGACTTGTCGGAGCGACATTGATATTCCATACTCGGGATCTAAGGAAGGTGAGGGTTCTGGAGCGGATGCAGTCATGTTCAATATTCTTTGTTTATTTATTTATTTCCTTATTATCATTGCGTCCTGCATCTAATTTGGTATCAGAGTGCTAGGTTGTCTATGGTGAATTGGGTCTACATTCTAACCCCCTTTTATCCCTTAGAGTCTTGCATTAGTTTGCATAAAAAAAAAATTCCCTTGCATTTAGCTCCATTGCTTGTCCTTTAGAGTCTTGAATGCCTACTCGGCGTGGTACCGATTACCAACACTCGGTCCCGATGGATAACCCTAGGAATGCTGCCCCTAGTGACTTTTCCCCTCAGGATATGATACAAGCTCTCATGAATCGGATAGATCAGTCCGATAAGAGCTTTAGGGATCATGCTGCTTTCATGGAGGGCCGGATGAAGGCCATGGAGGATCGGATGGAGGCTTCCGACCGAACCATCCAAGGTCTGGTTGGGCAGCCCAACTAGGGTGGAACTCCACGTGAGGATGTCCCCGAGCAAGCCCATGGCCCACTTGACCCTCCCCCTCGGCCGCGCACCCTAGGGCCGATGATCGGAGACCGCGTGTCCATGAGTTAGATGATTTCGGGTCCGATAATGAGGTTGAGGGTTATGGCCGTGCTCGGCGTGGCTATCGGCCCAATAGGGACGATGAGGATGATCGTGTCCTTAGGTTCGTGCGTGCGGATCCTCCCACCTTTGATGGGTCTTTGGACCCTAAGGTCTATATTGATTGGGAGGCGGGTATGGACTGCTACTTCTAGTGGTACGAGATGACGGACAACCGGAGAGTCCGATTTGCCAAAATGAAGTTGCTAGGGCAGGCACAGACCTATTGGAGGAATGTGGAGAGCATGTTGATGCAACGACATCAACCCCAGGTTGAGACATGGGATGACATGAAGGTAAAGTTCAGGCAAAAGTACCTTCCTACCACATACCGTCAGAGGCTTATTGATAGAGGGCAGGGTCTCAGCCAAGGGGATCGGACTGTGACCGACTACATCGCTGATTTTGATGAGTACTACTTGCGATGTGGGGTCACGGAGGAGAGTGCCATGACCATCTCTCGTTTCTGTCGGGGTCTGCGGCCACACTACCAGCATGAGTTATTTCACCGCCACGCGACGACCCTGGTGGAGGCTTATCAGGTTGCTCTTGAGCTAGAGCAGTTTGAGTCCGAGTTCACCCTGGTCCAACGCCCAGGGTCCACATATCAACGTAGGCCGGATCCTCGTGTTCCATCTGGACCTTATCCACGGGGACCCGTGGCTGGCCCACAGAAACCCACCCGCCAGGACTTCACTGCCCCTAGGCCCCGCCCTCCCCCTTTGAGGGATTATCCCCCTCGACCCCAGGGGCCATCCCCTGCCCCTCGGCCCCAGCATCCCACCATTCTTGCTTGACCCCAGCAGCCCACCATTCCTGCCTGACCCCAGCTGCCACCTCCCCCGGCCCATCGTGATGACAAGGGAAAGGGGCCGATGACTGGTGGAGCACCTCATGGCACTGGGTCCCGTCATGAGTGTTTTAGGTACGGAGGAGTTGGTCATTATGCTGTTAGTTGTCCTACCCGATCTTCTTTGGTCATCAGGGAGTCTTCGACCGGTGAGCTCACACATGGGATCGTATTCGTTAGTTATGAGGTTGACTAGGAGCTCGTGGAGGAGTTCTTTGATGAGCTGATTGAGGGCGAGCAGCTAGATGTCCAGGGCACGTAGTGCCAGGATGATGTTCAGCTGGGTGTTGTCAGCTGTATCTTGACCCAGCCGTTGGTGAGTGATGACTGGCGTCGCACCACCATATTTCATACCTTTTGTCGGCTGGGCGGGGAAGCCTGCAAGGTGATCATAGATAGCGGGAGTTGCATTAATGCTATCTCCACAGGTACTGTAAGACGCTTAGGGTTGACGCCCGTGGACCAACCCTCCCCTTACCGTGTGTCATGGGTAGATTCCACCTGCATTCCTGTCAGACTGCGATGTCTGGTGCCATTGCAGTTCCATGCCTACCAAGATGGGATCTGGTGTGATGTGTTGCCTATGGAGGTAGGCAGTATCATCTTGGGAAGGCCCTGGTTATTTGATCGGGATGCTACCCTCCATGGCCGGTCAAACACATGCACATTCGACCATAATGGCCAACGGATTACCCTTCACCCGTCCCAGCCGAGGAGTCCATCCATCCGGGGTCCCACTGGGCCTAGTACCCTGACTCCTGCTCTTCCAGGGCCTAGTACCCCATCGTCGGCTCAGGCTACGACCTTACCTCCAGGTGTCCCTGCCCCGAGTGTTCCTCCGACTAGGAGGTTGATGCTAGTCAGCTCCCGGGAGTTGGAGCGTGGCTTGGTAGAGGGGACCCAATTTTTGCCATCGTAGTCCGAGAGGTGGTTAGAGAGTCGGAGAGTGACCTCCCATCTGATGTTGCTGATGTCCTTAGGGAGTTTGCTGATGTATTTTCTGATGATTTACCTGAGGGTCTTCCACCCATGCGGGACATTCATCATGCTATTGACCTGATTCCGAGGTCCTCATTGCCGAACTTGCCCTCGCTGATCACGCTGAGCTTCAGCGTCAAGTTGAGGAGTTGATGACGAGGGGATCTCTCTGTGAGAGCATGAGTCCATGTGCCGTCCCTGCATTGCTTGCTCCTAAGAAGGATGGTACTTGGAGAATGTGTGTCGATAGCCGTTCAATCAATAAGATTACGGTGAAGTATAGGTTTCCCATTCCCCGCTTAGATGACATGCTTGATATGATGACGGGAGCCACTATGTTTTCTAAGATTGATCTAAAGAGTGGCTATCACCAAGTGCGGATCAGGCCCAGTGATGAGTGGAAGATAGCCTTTAAGACCAAAGGTGGTCTTCATGAGTGGCTGGTCATGCCCTTTGGGTTGACCAATGCTCCTAGCACCATTATGCGGCTGATGACCCAAGTCCTTCGACCATTGATTGGGGTCTTTGTGGTAGTTTATTTTGATGACATTCTCATCTATAGCCGCACCCGGGAGGCCCACTTAGACCATCTACGGTAGGTCTGTCTTATCTTACGGAGACAGAGTCTTTATGCCAACCCTACGAAATGTGCTTTCATGACTAGTCAGATCACTTTCTTAGGGTTTATTGTGTCTAGCAAGGGAGTCTCCGCCAACCCTGAGAAGGTAAGGGCCATAGTGGAGTGGCCCGAGCCTCATACTCTTCATGATGTCCGTAGCTTTCATGGCCTGGCGACTTTCTATCGCCGTTTTATTCAAGGCTTTAGTTCCAACACGACCCCTATCATTGATTACATCCGAAAGGGGACGTTTGAATGGACGAAGGCCACCTCAACTGCATTTGTGCTCCTTAAAGAGCGCATGACTCAGGCACCTATTCTTAGACTTCCTAACTTCACGAAAGTGTTTGAGGTCTCTTGCGATGCTTCTGGGGTTGGTATTGGTGTTGTTCTGAGCTAGGAGACCCACCCCATTGCTTATTTCAGTGAGAAATTGAGCGATGCTAAACTGGGTTACTCCACGTATGACAAGGAGTTTTACGCGGTTGTGCAGGCCCTTCGGCATTGGAGACATTATGTGTTGCACCAGGTGTTTGTTTTATTTTCTGATCATGAGGCCCTCAAGTATCTCCATGCCCAGAAGAAACTTAATTCTCGTCACAGTCGTTGGGTGGAGTTTCTCCAGGATTATACCTTTGTGCTGAAGCACAAGGCCGGTGCAGAGAACCGGGTGGCCGACGCTCTGAGTCGTCGCGCTTATCTTTTATCCACCATGAGTATAGAGGTGGTTGGGATGGATAGGATGAAGGAGGCCTATGCGGATTGTCTGGACTTTGGTCCGATTTATACCACCCTCCAGGCAGGACCGTCCCGAGAGCATCCTAATTATGCCATGAAGGACGGATACCTTTTTCGGGGGAGTTGCTTGTGTATTCCGCGGACTTCAGTTCGTGACTTCCTCACTTGGGAGATGCATGCAGGAGGTCTAGCCGGTCACTTCGGTCGAATAAGACAATTGAGGTAGTCGAGCATCATTTTTATTGGCCTAGTTTGAAGCGTGACGTTGCTCGCATTGTAGCCCAGTGTCGTACCTGCATTGTGGCCAAGATGAGGAAGCATGTTTCAGGTCCTTATACTCCTCTTCCTATGCCTGATAGGCCATGGCAGGATATCAACATGGATTTTGTATTAGGGTTGCCACGGACCGCCCGCAAGCATGATTCTATTTTTGTGGTGGTTGATAGATTTTTGAAGATGGCTCTCTTCATTCCTTGTTCGAAGACTTCAGATGCCTCTGGAGTTGCTTGATTATTCTTCTCTAGTGTAGTGAGCCGATTTGGGCTTCCTAAGTCCATTGTGTCCAATCGAGATGTCCGGTTCACTAGCTACTTTTAGAATACCCTTTGGCATTTGATGGGCACTCAGCTCAAATTCTCTGCAGCCTACCATCCCCAGACTGACGAGCAGACCGAGGTAGTCAATAGAAGTTTGAAGAACCTCTTGAGATGTTTGGTTAGGGAACGCGATAGGGATTGGGATCTTACTTTACCGCTTGCCGAGTTTGCATATAATGACTCTGTCAATAGGTCCACATGCATGAGTCCTTTTGAGGTTGTCACAGGATATAGACCTAGGAAGTCAGTGGATCTAGTTCCCTTACCGATGCATGCTAGAGTGTCGTAGTCTGTAGAGTCATTTTTTGAGCATGTTAGGGGTTTGCATGATGATATTCGTCGTCATATAGAGACCAGCAACACGCGATATAAAGAGTTGGTTGACGCTCATAGACACCCCCGCGAGTTCTAGGAGGGAGATTATGTCATGATCCGGGTCAGACCAGAACGATTTCCTTCTGGAGCCATGAAGAAACTATAGGCTCGTGGTGCTGGCCCATTTAGAGTTTTGAGGCGAGTTGGATCTAATGCATATGTTGCAGACTTGCTGGATGACTATGGTATCAGTTCCACATTCAATGTCTTGGACTTAGTCGCATATAGGGACCCGACAATGATCCCTAGTGAGTTATTCGGGCCTTCTCCACCCCTTGTGAGCAAGCCCTCCCCTGAGAGTCCACTTCCAGCCCTGTCACCTCTGCAGCGTGAGCGGATAGAGTCTATACTGGATGAGCAGGTGACAACAACTAGGAGTGGTGTGTATCATCGCTACTTGGTGCGTTGGAGAGGACGGCCTGCATCCGATGATACATGGATCACCTGGGCAGAGCGTGAGAGGATAGATCCGAACTTGCTCGAGCGATACCAGAGCGATGGAGACCCTTACTCGATAGGGTCGAGTTTCTCCCACCCGGGGAGAATTGGTGAGGACACCCAAGCCAGAGTACGGCTCGACTCCGCGAGCCATCGGTACCGGACACGCAGCACGACTCGGTCGACACCGACCACTTTGTAGCTGGGGGACAGTCTAGAGTCTCTACCAGAGCTTTGACACTTTAGTACATATTTTTGTACGTATTTATATTTTGTATGTATTTGGTCATATTTGTATTTCGTACATATTTGGTTGTATTTTATATTTCATATGTATTTGGTTGTATTTGGTGTGTATTTGACATGTAATTTGGATTGTATCCAAGGAGGGAAAATGGAGCCCATGGATTTCAAATTCGAATGGGTTCAAACTCCAAGGAGGGAAAAGGGAGCCCATGGATTTCAAATTCAAATTGGTTCAAACTCCAAGGAGGGAAAAGAAAGCCCATGGATTTCAAATTCAAATGGGTTCAAATTCAAACTCCAAGGAGGGAATATGGAACCCATACTCTATATATTACCATGTATTCCCCTTTTGGGAGGATTTGATGAATGAATGAAAATCAGAATTTTTGCCAAGAGCCTTCCTTCTTCTCCCTCCCCTCTCCCTCTCCTTGAAGGGTGTGACTCCCTCTCTCTTCTTCTTCCTCTTCCTCTAGGGTGCGACGCCCTAGCCCTCTCTCTCTCTCATTCTTTGCTGCTCAAGCTGCTGGGATACGACCTCCCCAACCTCTCCCCGAGCTTGGAGCTCAGAGATCGTGGTCGTGTTGCAAGCGTGGAGGAGGTAGATCTATGCTGTCCTGCGCCCCCTTCTAGCTGTCTGCCTGCGGAATTAGGCCTCAAAGACCAGGTTGGAACCACATATTCCCGTCCTCAAAACCCCTTTTCTTATTCATGACTTTTCTTCCTCTTCTTGTTTTCCATCTACCCTAAAAATCACATGCCCTAAATCGCTCTGTGCGAAATGTTGCCTTTGTAAGCCTTTTTGCTGCGTAGGCTGCCTCTGTGCAGACCTGTAGGAAACTTGAACCCTGAAGATTAGATTGGGAAGCCCCCTTACCCACCTCTGATCACTTCGACCCCTTCACAACATTTCTTCCTCTTTATGTTCTCTACCTATCCTCAAAATCGCACATCAAAATTCACTCTGGAAAAAAACTTCTCTTTGGAGCCCTTTTGTTTGCCCAGACTACCCATGTGCAGCCCTACCGGGATAGTGTTCAAGCCCCTCCAAAGAGACGACCCCAAAATCATCTCAGAACGACAGGGGACTTCCAGAACTGCTTACACACATCCTAAACCCCTCTCAAGAATTTTATTGTGCATTTTAAAACCCTGTTTCCCTGCTTGCCACGTCCACCTTCACCCCCCCTCTGTTCTGGCTGCACTGAACTGAAGCACTAAGACAAGTCTGTTTGCAACTCCCACGCCCAAAACCTCCACTGCACACCACCCTGCCTCTGCTATCCAGTCATCCCACGTCTATCAGCTATCCACCATAGAAAACCCCGCCCCATTCTCCTCCTGGAAACCCCGGTTCCAGCCCCATCTTTGATCCCTTGTCAAGCTGCCAGCAGACTGTCCAGATTGCGCAGGGCCCGCTGAGAAATTCGCCAAGACTACCACAGTGCTCAGTTGCAGCCGCCACTCCAGCGGCGTCCCTTGGACATTCCCAGCAGCGTCCACGCCAGGCTTCATGACCGGAGGATGAGCCAAAGGTGACGTACTGGGCTTGTCTTCCTGCTGCTTCCCTACGTGTGTGCAGACCGGCCTATAGTCTACCCTCCGCTCGAGGCTATTTCGGAGGTCCCTGCCGGCGCCATCTACTTCCTCTTCATCCAGGAGGCTCGCCATCAACTACAACGTGATACCAGGGACATGGGCATCTTCCTCGGCTTCTGTGGCACGTCGTCTACTCGCGGCCCATCACCCCACTTCGCACGACCCTCGGATTGTGCTGTGTAGCCTTTTACCTCCCTGCGAGGAGTGGGCTGTTGTTTTGGGTTGTACCTCTATTTGGCTTTGTACCGGGTGGTTGTGTGACTTGGCTGGGTTTCTTCCCCATGCCCCGGGCGTGGAGGTACGCATATGCTCCTTCCTTGGTTTAGCTTGCTTATTTAGTATAGTTTCTTGACGCCGATGCTTGTGAGATCATAGGTGCCTAGCTCTTACGCTTGATATCACTGCCACGGTGAGAGAGTGTGATCGTCCCGTGACCCATCCGAGTCACGAGTGTGGAGTTGACCACCCTAGACTCGCCGGTTTCTCAACCGTACGGATCGGCGCGCTTCCCTCTTTTGGGACGCATGCGAGCTATAGTTTCTTGTTGGTTGGCGTAATTTCCTTCTTGGGAACCTTAGGTGTCGAGCGAACGCCATTCGCGCTATTGTCGTTGCTGGTCGTAGTTGTCATTTAGGCCCGACGTTGCATAGAGTCTTAGTTCGCATAGCGTCCCGCATCAAAATTCTTTAGCCCTTATTTCTTGGTGTTTTGCTAAGAAAATTATCTGGGTACAACAAATGCCCCCCACGGGGCATGCGTCGGAGACGGAGACGAGGGCGGATGGCCGGTGAGCTCCTCATTTCGTGTCGTTGTAGTTGTATTTTGACACTTCATGTGCACTTTTGCTAGCATTGTTATATATGTTGATCCCCACATGCTTACCATTTTTATGCAATTGTTTTCAGCTATGGCGAGATTTGACAGGGATGACCGGGCTTAGAGGCATGCGACATGCAAGGAGGACCACTAGGTGAGGAGGACTAGGCAGACCTTGCCTCATCACCGCAGCCAACCTTGTCTAGCTCGACCTAGGGTGTCTACTGGTAGCTAAGGGTCTCGTTGACGAGGAGACGAATGGAGCAGGGGCCATGGAGTTGGCGAGGCTTTCTAAGACTGGCGAGATTTACACCTACGACCGCTTGGGGGGCTACCCGAGAGAGTTTCCTCTGGACCGAAACTTGTTTGAGTTCATGAAGAGCTTCGTCCCTACTGGTATGGAGGGCGAAGATCCTCTTGTGGCTGGAGAGCGTCGCCGACTGGAGCGGGCCATTTTGCTGGGCAGGGACAACCTGCAAGGGGTTGCCTACTATAGCTTCCCGAGTTTTTCTGTGGTTGGAGGCAGTAGCAGTTTCCCAGTGCAGATTGCTTGGGCCTCTTTAGTAGGGCAAACCAGTTCGGGGTCCATGTCAGAGCACTAGGTCCTACTTTTTGGGACCTACATGGCCACCACCGGGTCGAGACCGAGGAGGCCTTGGGGGTGGTGTTGGAGTCGTTAGGGCTACAATTTGCTGGTGAAGGATATGATGACCACAGTTTGTTGGATGGCATCCTTCGACATACGGCTGTGAGCTGGTACGGTCGCTGGGCAGTGATCTCCTCGCACCGATACCACCAGGGTGCGACGGAGTGGCTGATGGGGGTTGTGCACCACTACAGAGTGCTTCTAGACCAGACAAGGATCAGATATGTTGTGATAGCCGTGCTATATGGGTACCCCTGCTATACAGGGTTGATTCAGGCACTGGTGGAGCGCTTCAACTGTTGGTGGAACATCATGGTGACGGCCGAGGGGGAGACCTCATTAGACTTGTGGTCTCTCTTCAAGATTTCGAGCTTGCCAATCAGCGGCGAGGGTTTTGAGGCGGTGGTGCTGGACGACCTCCATCGTAGTCATACTGATGGGTAGGGCCGGTACTGGGTGTCCCACAACTATCATTACTTGTTGAAAACCTGGAGGGACTTAGCCCTGGCAGAAAGAGAGAGGGCCGCGCATACTCCGCGGGAGACTTTGAAGGCATGGGTTTGTCACTTCTACAGCGGGCCGTTCTGCTTCTACCAGGAGTTTGCACAAGATCAGACCCCATGGGAGGATTACACAGAGGTGGAGCTACAGTTTAAAATCTACTCTAGATACATATATGCACCGCAAGAGGGGTGGAAGCCCCATGGACTGCTAGATGTGACCCACTTGGCTGCGTATCTGGCATACTGGCTGGCGACGTTTGTGGTCCCTCACGAGGAAGACAATCTTCTACAGGCCAAGCTGCTATGGCCCGCATGTTTGCTGGCAGAGGGTCGGAGGCCGGCGTTGGCTCTTGCAGCGCTAGCCAACATCTACCATGGGCTGGGGGCGCTGTCGGTACACCCGACGCCACGAGAGCGGAGTCTACTCTTGCCGACCCACTACCTTAGTGTGTGGGCCAGTTTGTTGTTCCCCGGATTGGTGACAAGGATGATGGTGGCAAACCCAGTGGCCCCTTTGCTGTTTAGCTTCACTAGTCAGCCGGACAGAGACGTCGTTGCACAGCTATAGGGGGCCAAGAGGGCCCTATCTTACTTACCGAGCAGAGGGGAGGATGGGCTTCTATTTGACAGTGCGACGAGAGGCTTTCGCCCGGTTCTTTTGCTGGTGAGTGATGGGAAGCCTTGCACCCTACCACATCAGCGGGAGCCAGACGTCGTGTTGTACAAAGAGTGGGTGATCAACACCCGATCGACCGTGTTGGCACTACGCCAGTCTGCTGTGAGTGTTCTGGAACCCTACTACCCGCACCAGTTTGCCTGGAATTTTGGGTATGGCTAAGTGATCTCGCCGAACCAGAAGTTTCCTTTGGCAGGTCGATTGTACAGGAGCCGAGACAGCCATCTGGTAGTGGCGGCTTGGTGGGACTTCTACTGCCGCGGGGAGCCAGAGCGGTTGCCAACACCAGAGCTAGAGCATCGCGGGATATTTGACGTTCACTACGCCCGATGGTGGATCGAGCACAGCCATCTGTATCACCAGAAGGCCTCGGCGATTCGGAAGGCTGAGGAGAGTCGACTTCTGTGGGAGCACCAGCCTCCTATTTCATTGGACAACGAGTACTTGAGGACCCATTTCTCCCGGATCCGCCGGGATATGCAGCGGCTCGTGCTGCAGTGACCCCGGGAGGGTCAGGCTTCTTTATCGTCTGTGCAAGGTTACAGTGGGGCCATCAACCCCCAGAGGCTGGTATAGGCGAGGCCTGCGGCGGCTGGTGCCGGGACGTCGTGGTTGCAGACGTCGATGACTTGGTGGACTCAGTTCTGGGACGACTATGGCTTTGAAAAGAGTACCTACCTAGACGGAGTGCTCCCGGAGGGGAGCTTTGCTAACACTGCTATCAGCGACTAGAGGCGCCCCAGCACTAATGCGATCGGGTCAGCCGGGCCGGTAGAGTTCGTCTCTCATATCGAGCGTGCCTACACGCTGAGAGACATCAGGGAGGTGGTTAAGAAAGCTGCCCGCATGCGGGGGTTGAAGCTGGAGCAACTGGTCCCTCTGCCGTCGACTCCTTTAGGGGCTTCCGGTAAGACACTTTCTTTATTGCATTGTCTTGGTCTTACTTTCTTGTGCATATGACTGAGGTATTATTTACTGGTGTGTTTCTTTGACAGGCTCCCCGGCCGGGGAAGATCACTCCTCAGCGGAGGTGTCTTCTGGGAGTGGGGGCGGGGGTCTTCACCTTAGGCGGAAGCAGCCCGGGTGGATACTGGAGCAACGGAGACTGGCAAGTCTTCTCGAGGACCCACTGTAGACACGCCAAATTTGACATCATTTGGAGCACATCTTATATTGCCTTGCGATGCCCCAATTTGACCCTCAAATCGGCTTATTTGAGTGGTTTTCCTCATTCTTTCTTGGATTTCTAGCCCTTTCCAACTTTCCTACAAGTTTTCCTATTTTTTTGGATTTTTTTGAGATATTTCTGGATTTTTTCGGGGCCTTTTGAAATTGGTGGCAGTCCAAAGGGCGTCAATTCTTAATTGGTGGTAGCCCAAAGGGAGCCAATTCTTAATTGGTGGTGACCCAGAGGGTGCCAATTCTTTAATTCATGGCGACCGAGAGGGCGCCAATTCTTAATTGGTGGCGACCGAGAGGGCGCTAATTCTTTAATTGGTGGTGACCCAGAGGGTGCCAATTCTTAATTAGTGGCAACTTGAAGGGTGCCAATTCTTTTTCCCTGATTTTTTTTGAGTTTCTTAATTGTTGACACTCCGGAAGGTCGCTAATTATTTAATTAGCGACCTGATGGAAGGTGCCAATTCTTTTCTTCCCGTTTCGAGGCGAATTCGGATTATTTTTATTATGCGACTTCCCGGAAGGTCGCTAATTCATAAATGAGCGCCCGGATAACAAGTCGCCAATTTCCTTGCCTCATTTTGAGTATTTAACTCCGTCCAAAATTTGTATTAATTCCTAATTGGCGACCGGCCCATGCGCGCCAATTCTTTTCTAATATTGGAAAGTCCTAATCCATCTTAAAATGCCTCAGAATTGGTGACACTTCTATCTGGCGCGATTTTAATTGGTGACCTCTGAGTGGTCGCCCATTCTTCCAGAATTCTGAACTCCGGCAGAACCACCTTCTTTCTCCATTTTGAGCCCCTTTTCCAATTGGGAAAGGATCCTAAGGCTTTCAAAGGTTGAAGGGACACTTGGGCAATGTATATCCTCTTCCAAATCTAATTAAAACTTGATTTCCTAATTTCATTTGGATTAAACTCTAAATTTTAGCTCTATAAATATGATCCCTCTCTTCCTCATGTTTAAGGCTTCAACAATCAACTAAGGGGAGGTGCTGCCAGTTTGAAGGCTTGTTGGCACCCGAAATATGATCGTCGGCAACCAAGCCATAAGGACTAATGACCCGGCCCACCGAAGCGCGGGAGCCAATAAAGATCAATACATCGAAGATGTCTCAAGCTGCCAGAGCCTCGAGTCATTCTGTATGGACACGGGGACTTCACCTCAGGAGAGCCAAGATGAATCCACAACCAACCGGCAGTGCGACCAAGCCTGCCCAATGAACCGGCGTCGACTTTGTCGTGCCGCATCCACTACACCCGTTGTCCGATCAAGGACGACGATCTATCCGGTGGTCCCCCACCACATGAAAAGGCTCTCCTGAAGACAAAGGAGTTTCCCCCTGGCTTCCCGAAACGGAGGACCAAAAGCTCTGTCGGTGAAAGATCCCGATCGCCCCGCATGGGCACGGCTTCCTACCAAGATGGGCCCGTTAGTGGCCGAATGATCGCCCAGCTCGGGCGGAACTATCCCTGGGGTTTTCTCGCCTTCCAAGGAGCTTCGGGCACGAGCCAGGCCGAATCAACAGCATGGATCGTAGAGCCGAGGGCCGTGTCAGCGGGAAACCCGCACGATCAAACTAAAGCTATCTGGAGTCTTGAGAATAGACGTAAGTTGACCCGGGAGCTTCGACAAGATATCTCGTCGAGGTTTTAGTGAGCATCGGTGAGATAATGCTCACGGTGACTCCCGGAATCATCCCCGGACTCATCGACTGGCTCGAAGGTCATAAAGAGCACT
The DNA here is from genome assembly GCA_022559845.1 of Amorphophallus konjac. NCBI lineage: Eukaryota > Viridiplantae > Streptophyta > Magnoliopsida > Alismatales > Araceae > Amorphophallus > Amorphophallus konjac. The sequence goes on from CM040126.1 coordinate 144,796,088, forward strand.
AGCCCGGCGCGCCCTTATCCCGGCGCCCCGCCTACCTTCCGCCCTCATCTCGGCGGGCAAGCTACCCTATCTGATGGCGCCTTAAACCGGCGCGATAAGTTGATGAAGCTTCCTCCCGGCGCGCCAAAGCCCACGCCGGATGAAGAGCCTCCAACCTGTTATATATATGGGTGAGGTTCAATTGAAGAAAGAAGTAGAAAAAGAGACAGATCGAGACCTGAGAAGAAAAAAAGAGGGAGGACACAGCGGAGAAAAGAAAGAAAAGAGAAGAGCGGAGGGAGAGAATGGTTTTTCGAGAGGGCTTTCCTTTGAAGAAGAGAGGGAGCAGGGCTTCTTCGGAGGATCTTCCGCCGGCCTTCTTCCTTTCTCTACGATACCCTGTTTCAGGAATAGGTGGGCGTCGGTGCCGGTCTTCCCTCTGCTTTTCGTGGATTCCTTCTTCTGGGCTTTCCACCCATCGGATGTAAGCGAGAGGGGGAGGAGTGGCGATGATATGAGCCTATTCTCCTCCCCCTTCTATGCGATTTTCTCCTTTTCCCCTTCCCCTATTGTTGTGCTCTGCACGTCCTCTGCCTCCGCTATTGGCGAACGACGACCGAGCAATGGTGCCGGTGCCATGTTCTTACCATGTAAACACTGAATCATTCCCGTCTCTGGGACGTTAATACATATATGTTGAATGCTTGGGTTATTGGGTTGAATGAATGATCCTTAGCCTCCCCCCTTTCTATCTACGCCAACGCCTGTGTCTGGGTTCTTCTCGGCATAGCTGTAATTTTGGTTTCCCCGAGGTCTGCATCGTGCCCCGAATCATCATGGGCTATAGAAACACCCCTCCCCCGGGGCTTTTCTTTCGCTCATTTTTTTATGATTGATTCAAGAGTTTTCGCATCTCCTTCTCTCCTCGGATGGAGCCGTGCTTCTGCGCGTGTGTCTCTCCGCCATGTACAGGGTCCATCCCCTGGATGTTGCTTTCCAACTATTCGAGCATATGCCCCTGCAGTGGGCCCACCTCACTTATGTATTTACCACCCCTACTCATCGTGATCATCTGCACTGTTCCGAGGGTTTCTCGCCATTTCGATCACCCGGGGAGGGGGACATTCCCCTGCTGCTTCCTGAAGTTGCTGGGTGACCCGGGGGGGGCCCTATCTCTCGACGGTAGGCGCTTCCTCGAAGCCATTTCAGACAATGATAGGGGTCCTGGTTCAATGAACTCAGCCCCAACAAATTAAGACCCGATCGAGACCGGGGGGATGCGTGCTCCTTGTAGGCTAGCCCTGGGAGTCCCATTCTCCCAATGGTCAGTTCCTCCATCGGATGAATCACAGACTATGGGTCCTCCACCCCTCGTAGGCTAGCCCTCGGGGTATGGCTCCCATCATCAATGACCTCGTCCCTCTGTCTCTTCCCCTATGGAATCTTGGTGCCCCTAGCAGGCTAGTCCTCGGGGTATCCTATCCAATGGGGTTTGCTGGCTGCCTTCGTGCATACCGGTGGTTTAGGGGCGTGCTCCATGAGTGCGTACAACCACATTTCTCCCCTGCAACTCTTCGTGTTCAGGGGAGATGCTGCCAAAATTTTTGGATAAACTTATAATGAATGAACAATGATGATTTGCCCGTTTTGAACTTAATCAACCCGGTGCTCGAGTATGAACCTCGCACTGACTTGTCACACCATCCCTCAGGGTTCTAGACTTCAATTTAACAAACAATTGGCCTCAAATGGCTTGAAAACCCTCAACATAAACTTAACAAACTCAAATGATTCGAAATTCATCAAAAATAAGCTAAAATGGCGTGGCCTTAACCCGGCGCGCCCTAATACGGCGTGGTACCCCCCTGCGCCGGATTAACCCTACACTCAAAAAAACAAAAAAACTTCCTTGCACCTTTTCGGCGCGCCATGAACCGGCGCGCCCCAATCCTTTGCGCGCCGTCTTAACCAGCTATATGGCCGCGCCGTATTAACCGTTTATACCTACGCTTTATCGCGCCGTATAAGCTATCCCTTACGTGTCCGCACCGGTTTTGAACCCCTCTTGTTGTTTTAATCATTCACTCGCCCCCGGAGCGATTCTCATCTCTCACGGTCAGTGTTAATGAACCACAATTGGTAATATATTGAATAAAGGAAGGGCCGAGCGAGTCCAAACTATACTGTTATCATATCTTCGTTACCTTGTCCATTAGCATTGTGCTTCGCTATTACACTTGTGCTGCCTTCTCTCTTCTCGATGGGGAGTAATAAATGTGGTCGATTACCATTTGCTTCCATGAATTCCATTACCATGCTTAATATAGTCACGAACGCCATGTGTGCATGCATGCATAGATCCTCGGGTATATTAAATGGCGTCAACGAAAGGCCAGATTACGTCTGGTCAAAAATCTTCGCTATGCGCGACGGTGGTCTTCGGACCTATGCCCTCCGCCACGTACCGAGGATCCATAATCCCATGAATTATGCATCTTCTGCACGATAAATGTATGCATCCTGTATGCTTTCGTCATGATCATCATGTAGCTCTTTTTAATTCAGCTTCGACAGCCCGCTATCTCAGCAATTAATCAAAGGTGTTCCCTCCTCGTGGGGGATGTAATTAACGCCATAGCCTTTATGGTATGGCGGACTGCTGGTCCCGACCGAACCTCACATTCGCCCGACATGGGTCAGAATGAGCGCATCACAAATTCGTCACTCATGTGACTGGCATGCCCGCGTCGTCAATTGATCATTTGACTACCAGTTGGTCAGTTGGTCGATCGACCCGCGAAAGAAAGAAAAGGTCGCAAACAAGTCTGGCACGCCTGGTGGGACCAGTGTCACCTTTCATCTCTTTGCCGGGATATTTGGGCTTCGAAGCCCTCTCAAGGCTACTGATTATGGCTTCGTTTGTCTTTGCAGGCAGATCAATGACGATCAACGGGATAGCTGGCGTTGACTTCGATCTTTCGATTGTCGCTGGACACGCGCAAGGGTACCTGGCGGTACCCATGGAATTCGGCAGCTTCCCTGCCGCTGTGGGCTTCCCCAACTTTTTGGGGTTAGCCTTTGTAGATATGCTGGAGGTCGAAGCCCCAGAACATGTCAAGGAAGCTGTGGAAAAAATGGAGACTCTGGAGGTTCCCTGCTGCAAAGACTTGTCCGAAAGTCCGGCCCCGGCCGCTAGCTGTCTGGTGCACCACGTCATACGTGGGACCCACCCCAATGTCATCAACAAACACCCTGGAGGATGCCAGCGTCGCCAGGCCCGCAAGAATGCCGCTGTAATCACCGGAACTCTGTCTCAGTCCGGGAAATCTATGCTAGTCAGGGGTATGCACGTCTTCCTCGACGGACGCACTGCACGGGTGACCCCGGACCGAGTCATCCCTAACATTCCTGTCCACAATGCCTATCAGGCCCTCGCCGGAAGGAGGGCAGAAATAGAAGAAGCCGGCCACTGTGGCCAAGGAAGACCGGCACCCAGGCCGAGGAAGTTTAAATAGGTGTGGGTTACCAAGCGAACCCGATCTGCCCACCAGCTAACACCCATCTGCCGTCGTCTTGTGAACAATGAGGCGGAAGTGAGAAGAGAAAGGGGCTTGCCCCCGAAGAAGGAAGAAGAGGTGGTTGCGGATCCTCCGTGCCACAGAAGTTTTCGGACTGCGGCCCGTCAAGCCAACGTCCCTGCTGCGGGATGAAGATTCCAACAGCCGGCCGACAGAGCTCGGCTGGCCTATATCCCTCCTGCTGGAGGTCGACAATCGCCCCCCGTCCTACATCAAGAGCGGGGTCGAGAAGAGATGACCTGCTTGGTCAGAAATTATTTTCGAGACTTAGGCAACCCCTCACTCGGACAGCAGCGACTGATGCAGACAGTCACCACTGAGGAAGATTACTGCCCGTCGGCGGCAGATGAAGGAGATATGGGAGATAGAATGATGGTGTCATCAGTCGACGACAATAGATATAATGACGGCTTCGAGATCGAAGCCGATGAAGTTTTCCCCGAGCGGGAAGAAAGGAGAAGGATCTCTGTGTTTGAAAGACTGACCTTCCCGCAGCATGCTAGAAGGAGGGTCTATCAACAAAATAGAAGGATGCAGGTTTTCACCTGCAACATGGCTGGTATATCTAACCAATATGGGGAGCTTCGTGAAGACCCCCAAGAATTGGCTCAATTGGCCGCACGGCCGGGGCCGACTACCCGCAGAACAGAAGCAGCAAGAGAGCTTCTGATGATGGTTAAAGGGAAACAGTCCCAGGTCTATCCCCACTGGGATGATAAGGCCCCCGTCTTGACCGCTAATGTGGTGACGGCGGAAGAAGAAGATGACGTCCTCCTCGACATCCTGCCTGAGGGTACGTCCGGGGAGACAACAGAGGGTATCCCCACCACCATAGACCCATCAGTTCTGATGCTACTACAAAAATATCAACAAGAGATAGACTCTCTGAAGAAGCAGCTGATGGAAAAAACTGAACACTCATCGGCCTCTAAACCACCCGAAGTCCAGGGTGAGTCATCCCGGGGAGCGGCTCGTCGCGACGACCCTCCACCGCTCTATACACTGCCCCAGCCGTCAGAGCCAAGCATGGCGACAACACAACAGCGGCCGCCATAGCCTCAGCCGCTGCTACCTCCGGTGCTCCCTCAGGTGCACCCGACACCCCCGCTGCTGCATCCTCCACAGGCGACCACCCTGGTCACCCCATACTTGCAGCCGGCACACTTCTATCCAGAACCGGTTGACCCCACGGTCGTGAACCGGATGATGGTGGAGAGGATGATCGAGCTGAAGCTCGCAGAGAAAAGTGAAGGTGACTATGTCGCATTTGATGCCTATCGGGTGCCCTACCCGCAACACCATGCGGCTAAACGACTTCCCCCGGGGGTCAACAAGCCGCCTAAGTTTGACAAATTCAACGGGAAAGCGTCCCCTAAAGAGCATATTGCATATTACATGACCGTTATGGGTGATCTGGCCACCGACAAGTCATATTTGCTGAAGTTCTTCGGGTCCTCGCTGATAGGGCTCGCATTTGAATGGTACTCTAGCCTCTCGGTCGGGTCAATCAGTGATTGGTCGGATATGTAGAGAAAGTTCAGAGAAAGATTCCATGTCACAGAGAGGGAGGTCACAGTGGCCGAACTCTACTCAACAAAACAAAGGGCAGATGAGACAGCCCTTGATTACATAAAGAGGTGGAGGAACCTCGGAATGAGATGCAAGCGGCCCCCGCATCAGGAGGACGCGGTACTAATATGCAAACAAAACCTCAGGAAGGAGGTCCTGGAGAAGATGATTGGAATGGAAATATGGTCGTTCGACCGGCTGAATAATGTGGTGGCCGAAGTGGAGGCTTTCCTAGCCAAGCCTGTCCCAGCGTCAGCTGCCAGCACAGCCCAGAAAGGCAAGGTTGCGGAACGGCGCCCCACACCTAAAGAAGCGAATGCGCTTGATATCAAGGCGTTCGAACAGCAGAAGGAGAAAGGCAAGAAGGCGGCTCCCCCGCAGCCTGCAAAAGCTCCAGATGACAAAGAAGGTCCTTCGCTGAGGGACAAGATGAAGAAAGCCTACTCCTTTCCAAAGGACAAGACCCGAGTCCTGTTCGACTGGGTAACAGAATACGGCATGGTCACCCTGCCTGAGCCAAGAAGACCGGAGGACCTGAAAAGAAAAGACAGTCCAAGATTCTGCCCCTACCACCAGATGTTGGGACATCCAATCGAAGATTGTTATGTTTTCAAAGACATCATCGAAGGAATGGTAAAGAAGAATGAAATAGAGCTGGGAGAGTACAAAGTAGACCCTCCTCAGCCACATGAAGCTCCTCCCAGGAGAGCAGCAGTCAACATGGTCTCCCTCTACCAGGCATTACCTGAGGAGATCTCTGAAGCAAGCACACAGAGCACCTACGAAATCCATTTCCTGGAGCCTGTGAAAGAACAACAGGGGTGGCAGCAGATCCCTGTAAAGCACAAAAAGAAGAGGGCACCTCGCCCAAAAGAGGGGGCACATATCCGTGGCGTTACACCCCGGCCTGCTCCGCCAGTGGTAGCACCCGTATGGGTCACTCCACCTACAGCCATCAGAATACATACACCTAACAGGAGGAGACAGACTCCGCTACCAGTAATCAAGGAAACCAATCCTGGGGTCCTTCGACTACATCACCTGATTGAAGGGCTAGATGAATATGTGCAGCCCGAATTAAAACCTCTGCTGGTACGGGACCACGTCCCATGGCAAGAGCTGGAACAACTCTCACTCAAACAGGTGGAGGAAGTTGAAGCAGCACCTCCTGAAAAGGGCAGCCTGTTCTGGGGGCAGGCACCCGCAGAAACCAAAAAGAAGAGAAAGCAAAAGAAGAAGAAAAGAAAGGTCGATGGGGCCAATAAAGCACAGGTTGTCTCCCGGAATACCATATCAGCACTCTTCAACCTACCCGGAGAAGAGGAGGTAGAAGAAATTTGCTTCACACCCCATGCTGGGGGAGGCAAAGCCGAGGCCGCAACTGCTGCACATGCCACTCGGTCGGGCCGAAAATGGGGGCGCCAGCCACCACCCAACCACAACATCATGTTCAGAGGGGAGCAACCCTACAAGACACCTCTGCCGGAGACTAAGGGAGTTCAAATCCCCCCTCCGTCAGGCCTATACAACAAAAGTGGGGGCAAGGCAGTCCCTTCATTCCGTGAATTCATGAAAATGTCAAAGGGGAAACAGCCCTGTCAAGAGGCTAACCCTACACCCGGGGCCATTCACCCGCAGCTAGCGCAATCTACTGAGGATGCAAATGCAGATGAAGCTTGCCCTACAGCAACTAATAAAGAAGACCCGACAGCCAGTGCCAGCCAAGAGGATGCCGAGTCCGAGGAAGATGAAGCAGGTCCATCTGGACCCACAAATCAAAACCTCCCCAAGCCCAGATGGGCTGAAGAGATGAAGCTCTCCAATGTCCGGGCTGGGAGCCGAATAATGAAGTTGCTCAAAAAGCTCCCCGCTCGATTTACGATCTGGGAAATTCTCTCTTTGAGTGAAGAAACTCGACAGGCGATCATCACTGCTCTGCAGACGCCTGCTCATTTTGAAGCCTGCATAGCCGAGGCTATACCAGAAGCCAGTATGACCTTCTCTCCGGAAGACATGCTACTACCTACTGCCAGCCACAACATGCCGCTGTATATGAAAGGGCACCTGAATGGAAGGGAGCTGAACAGAATACTGGTTGATCCCGGTGCAGTAGTCAACATCCTGCCATACAGAATAAATGAGAGGCACCACTTTAATGTGCATCTCGAGAAAGTCGGGGATATGCGTATCGCTGGCTTCAACCAAAAATGTGAAGTATCTATGGGAGTGGTAGAATTTACACTGACCCTGGCAGATTTCACTACAAGAGTACAGTTTTATGTCATTGACTCTCGCACCTCCTACAAGGCGCTGCTCGGCCGCCCATGGCTGCATGAGAATATGGTGGTGCCCTCCACGCTCCACCAATGCATCAAATACAGCCTCCAAGGGAAGGAGGAGAGGATATTTGCTGATCTCCACCCGTTCGAGGTATTTGAATGTCACTTGGCAGACGCCAACCTATATACGGGGCCTCCCCGGAAGGTTTATGAAGCTAAAGCCCCCATAGGGGCCTCGAAGAATAGATCGGGTGACGGTTGGTATCCACCACCGCCACGCGGATATGTCATGCCGAAGGTGGTCTCCCACATCACAGCTTCTGGAGACGTCGGCAGGGTAACACCCCTAGAATTATATCCCAAAGCTAAGGAAGTGCAGGTCAATCGACAACACGACCGCATCGGAGTCCCGGCCGGCCTCACCAAGCCAGTCCTCGGCCTCAACGACCCCACTGTCGAACCTTTCAAAGCTTGGGAGGTGACATAGGAAGATGGGCCCAGTAGCTTGTTCTATACAGCTGAGGAGCATCCCACTCGGGAAGACACAGACTGCAGCCTCCCTGAAGACCTAGCCAACCCGCGGGTTCCTGTCCAAGGTCTGGCATTCACGACCGATCGGATGGCCAGAATGTTTCAGAAGCAACACCTTCCTCCCGATCAGTCTCAAAAGCGCAAAGAAGCTTTCCAGAGGATGTGGTATCCTGCAAATCTGGATAAGGAAATGAGACGTGTCTCTCAGCATCCAGGGTTGGGCTTCACCCTGGAGGAATATTATTACAGTGGGCGGTACGAGGTGGATACTATCTCCGCCTTCTATCCTACTGAAGATAGCCCTCTGGGGGCAACCTTTGATGAGTATCCGGTGGAAGCTGAATATCTTGAACTGGCTCGTTCCGGGAATCAAGAAGTAGAAACCTCGGCCCCTTGCCGATGCTGGGAGCAAGTTCATCCTGAAGAAGCGGCCTTTCAAGCCGAATTTGATACGGCTAGCAGTAGCGAAGCCGAAGACATTCAAGAAGTAGGAGTCTCTCCCTCCACAGGGGTCCTACTAATGACAACTTCAACACCCTTTCTGCCAATTAGAGAAGCCTTGGTTAACTCCAATCAAGGGGAGCCAGTATGCTGCTATAAAACTGTCCCAGAAGGCGAGACTTCCTCAGCTTCTGCTATAAAACCAGTATGCTGTCCAAGTCCGGCTGTAAACAGCTACCAGTCCGTTATGGCTGCAACCTCATCCACAAACACCAAGGCTGCTCTCTCATCCTTGGAAGCTACGACGGCAATGGATTTGCTAATAGAACAATCCACCCAGCCGCTAGCACAAGAAATCAAGAAACCTCAAGAAGCTCTGGTGGTGTCTAACGAGGAAGTCGAAGTACTCGACCCTCAAGATGGTATTCCAGACTTCGCTGACCTCAAACCGGCAACTCCGGAGATAGAAGACGGAGGCCAGGCCACAGTCGATGAACTAATAGAAGTCAACTTGGGAAATGAGGAGGACCCTAGGCCCACCTTCCTCAGCGCCCAACTGTCCCCAGAAGAACGGGAGTTGTACATCCAGCTGCTGCTAGAGTACCGGGATTGCTTCGCCTGGACTTACAAAGGGATGCCAGGTCTAAGCCCCGCTGTCTCACAACATGAGCTAACAATCAGCCCTGAGGCCGAGCCAGTGAAGCAACCACCACGGCACATGAGGCCAGAGCTCATCACCCAAATTTGTGCTGAAGTCGACAAGCTCATTGACGTGGGATTTGTTGAAGAAAACCAGTACACGACATGGCTGGCGAATATCGTCCCCGTGAAGAAGAAGAATGGACAGATCCGGATATGTGTCGACTTCCGAGATCTAAATAAAGCCTGCCCCAAAGATGACTTCCCGGCGCCAATAACCGAGGTCATGATTGATGCTACAACCGGCCATGAAGCCCTGTCATTCATGGATGGGTCTTCCGGTTACAATCAAATTTGGATCGCGGAGCCTGACCGAGTCCATACTGCTTTCCAAACTCCTAAAGGCATTTATCATTACAAGAGAATGCCGTTCGGACTGAAAAATGCTGGCGCAACCTATCAGCGCGCAATGACCAAAATCTCTGACGAGTTGCTCTACCACAAGGTCGAATGCTACATAGATGACCTGGTGGTCAAGACCAAAAGAAAAGAAGATCATCTGCAAGACCTTCGGATTATCTTTCAGAGGCTGAGGTAGCATGAGCTAAAGATGAACCCCATGAAATGTGCGTTCGGAGTGTCGAGCGGAAATTCTTGGGTTTCATCGTCCGATATCGGGGAATCGAGATAGACCCCGCAAAGATCAAGGCAATTCAGGAGTTACCTCCGCCAAGGAACATCTCCGAGCTGAGATCACTACAGGGCCGCTTAGCTTATATCCGGCGGTTCATTTCCAATTTGTCAGGGCGATGTCAGCCTTTTCACAAGTTGATGATGAAAGAGGTTCCCTTTTATTGGGATGAAGATTGCCAGACGGCATTTGACAAGCTGAAAGACTATCTGAAAACTCCTCCAGTGCTGGGCGCACCGGTGAAAGGACGACCATTGATACTGTATATAGCAGCTACACATAATTCTCTGGGGGCAATGCTGGCCCAGAATAATGAAGAAGGGAAAGAGCAAGCCCTCTATTACCTCAGTCGGAGACTGGTCAGAGCTGAAGAGAAATATACTTATATTGAGAAGATCTGTCTGGCACTGGTCTTCATAGTTAAGAAGCTCCGACACTATATGTTGTCGCATGAAATCAGCTTGGTGTCCAAAGAGGATCCCCTGAAGTACATCATGTCTCAACCGGCACTCAAAGGCCGCCTGGGCAAATGGGCGGTAATCCTTATGGAGTTTGATATCTCCTACGTGCCGCGCAAGGCCGTCAAGGGCCAAGCTATTGCAGACTTCTTCGTTGAGCACCCAGTGCCCGGGGATTGCCCGTTGGAGCCGGAGCTTCCTAAAGATGAAACCCTAGAAGCCGTGCAAGTACAGCCCTCTCTATGGAAACTATACTTTGATGGCGCTTCCAGAATTGACACCTCTGCCACCGGATCATCCAGGGTCAGAGTAGGAGCAGGCATAGTCTTGAAATCCCCAGAAGGAGAAGTGGTACATACATCCTGCTCCATAAACAAACAATGCACCAACAATGAAGCGGAATATGAAGCCCTGATAATAGGGTTGCAAATTGCTCTATCCATGGGAATTCAGATGCTGGAAGCATTCGGAGACTCCATGCTAGTTATAAAACAACTGGAAGGAGAGTTCGATGTGCGAAAGCAAGAGCTCCTCCCCTATCACCAGTTGGCAACTCGCCTGATGTCAAGATTTTACTTCATCAGCATCAAGCACATCAATCGAGGCCGGAATGCTCAGGCAGACGCCCTCGCTAAGCTGGCCAGTTCATTGGCGGTCCCGCCAGACACAAGCCTGAATATAATAGTGATCAACCGCCGACAGGTCTCCAGCGTAACAGGGGTCCTGGCCGACGAACGAGAAATGGAAGTAGCAGTCATCGAAGGGGTTCAGCGGCCCGATTGGCGAGAGCATCTCCTATACTTGTTTCAACACCAGCAACTTCCAAAAGAAAAGGAACAGAGGATGAAGCTTCTGAGGATCAAGGATTCTTACGAGATGCGAAGCGGGACCTTGTTCCGAATTATGGCAGATGCCCGAAGGAAAGTCCTACTCCGTTGCTTGTCTTCAGCAGAAGCGGGACAGGTGATGCAGGAGGTCCATGCAGGATCAGCTGGAGCACACCAGGCAGGCCCGAAGATGAAAATTGAGATAAAGAAACAGGGTTACTATTGGCCCACTATATTTGATGATTGCTGCAAGTTTGCCAAAGCTTGTCAGAAGTGTCAAGAACACGCTAATGTGGCAAGGAGACCTCCAGTGCCATTGCATCCCACCCTACCAAGCTGGCCGTTTGCTCAGTGGGGCACGGACGTAGTAGGGCCGCTACCAGCATCTTCATCAGGGTGCAGATACATCTTAGCAGCTACAGACTACTTCTCCAGATGGGTGGAGGCAATAGCACTAAGAGATGTGACGGGAGAACCAGTTGCAAGGTTCTTCCGGCAGAATGTAATATTTTGGTTCGGGATCCCCAGCCGAATCATCTCTGATAATGGCAGTCATTTTAGAGAACCAGAAGGTTTATCGGCTGGCCGACAAATACAAAATCGACTGGAGGACATCGTCCCCCTACAACCCTCAGGCCAATGGACTCGCAGAAGCCGTTAATAAAACATTATGTACATTGCTGGAAAAGACTGTCAAGTCTAATAAAAAAGATTGGGAAGAAAGGATGCACGAAGCACTTTGGGCATATCGTACTATCTACAAGACCCAAACCGGCTGTTCACCTTTCTCCCTCATCTATGGGTCGGAAGCTGTAGTGCCCATTGAACTTGAAGTTCCTTCACTGCGAGTTGCCATCCAGCACGGACTAGTCAGTGGTGTGCAGACCAATGCAGAAAGAAGATTGGAGGAGCTCGCTGAGCTCGAAGGAAAACGCCTCCGGGCACAGTAAAACATCCAACTCTACCAAGCTCGCATGGCCCGTGCTTTTGACAAGCTAGTCAAGGGTCGAGAATTCAAGAAAGGAGACCTGGTAATGGTCAAAAGAAAAGAAGTGATGGCCTCCAACCCCAAAGGGAAGCTGGTCGAAAACTTGGTCGGGCCGTATATCGTCCGCCGAGTATATGAAGGGGGTGCCTACGTCCTTGTAGACCATAAAGGAGTCATTCAGTTCTCTCCCCTCAACGGAAAACACATTAAGCTGTATCATGCAGTGCAGCCGACATGTCCCGAGTGATCGGTCGGAGCTAACTTTTCCTTGGTTAGTGGCACTCCGCCCTAATCAAGCTACCTCCCCTTTGGTTAGTGGCGTTTCACCCTAATCAAGCTACTTTCCTTGGTTAGTGGCACTCCGCCCTGATCGAGCTACCCTTTCCTTGGTTAGTGGCACTCCGTCCTGATCGAGCTACCCTTTTCTTGGTTTAGTGGCATCTCGCCCTGATCAAGCTACCTTCCCTTGGTCTAGTGGCATTCTGCCCTAACCGAGCTACTCTTCTCCTTGGTTTAGTGGCACTCCGCCCTAACCAAGCTTCCTTTTCCTTGGTTTAGTGGCACTTCGCCCTAACCAAGCTACCCTTTCCTGGGTTTAGTGGCACTCCGCCCTAACCGAGCTACTCTTCTCCTTGGTTTAGTGGCACTCCGCCCTAACCGAGTTACCCTCTCCTTGGTTTAGTGGCACTTCACCCTAACCAAGCTACCTTCCGTGGTTTAGTGGCACTCTGCCCTAAACAAGCTACTCTTCTCCTTGGTTTAAGTGGCACTCTGCCCTAACCGAGCTACCCTTCTCCTTAATTTAGTGGCACTCCACCCTAGCCGAGCTGCCTTTCCTTGGTCCAGTGGCATTCCGCCCTGACCGAGCTACCCTTCCCTTTGGTCCAGTGGCATTCCACCCTGATCAAGCTACCCTCTCCTTGGTCTAGTGGCATTCCGCCCTGATCGAGCTTCTAAAAGAATACGCCACACCGCCATTACAAGCCTTACGTTCGGATTGGCACGAAAGCCATTCCTTGCGTTAGCATTATCTTCCAGCTAATGAATAAACCCGAGTCGGCTAAAGGCTTTGTGTTCTAGCTGGCATTCTCACATTGTTGCCACTACGGGCCATCCACTGTCGACCAGGAGTCGAACATTACACTTCGACCTGCCACCCTATACAAATAAAAAAAATAAAAAAATGGGGTTAAAAATAGAGATACCTTGCCAGACTTGCTCCTATATTAGGACAAGTGCAAAAATGGCTATAACCCAGCTGTGGCGAAAACCCGAAGGGGAGCTGCAGGCAAAATCGGGTACCCCGCCGCGTGAAACCCCGAAAGGGCGCGCGGGCAAAAGCAAGAGGGGGCTGGCTCCGGCGAAAACCCGAAAGGGCGCTTGAGTCAGTAAAGTTGTAATTTCCAAATTCTTCTCCTATTCTCCACCCAATGAAACTCCGAAAGGGACAACCATCAAAGTCCCACCGGAAATCCTTTAACAAACCCACATTCGACCCTCGTCATCATCGGCGAGATCGGTCGATCTCTACCCTTAACTTGGACCTTACGTCCCTGTTGATAATCCCATCTTTGCTTCGGCATGTGACCCATGTTGATGAATAAACCCATGGTCGACCCTCGTCATCATCGGCGAGATCGGTCTATCTCTACCCTTAACTTGGACTTTCCATCCCCGTTAATAACCCTACCTTTGCCTCGGCATGTGGCCCATGCCGATGAATAAACCCACGTTCGACCCTCGTCATCATCGGCGAGACCGGTCGATCTTTACCCTTAGCTCGGATCTTACATCCTTGTTAATAGACCGTATCCTTTGCTTCAATATCTAACCAGTGTCGACAGACCGAAGCAGGGTCCAATCCTTGTCATCATCGACAAGGCCAGTCAATATTTTCGCGGTCCAGTTCTTCTGCATCCCGAATTCAAGAAAAAAGAAAGAAAGAAAAGAAAATGGGGTTAAAAATAGAGATACCCCGCCATTCTTGTTCCTATATCAGGACAAGTGCAAAAATCGCTATAACCCAGCTGTGGCGAAAACCCGAAAGGGCGTCGCAGGTAAAATCGGGTGCCCCGCCGCGTGAAAACCCGAAAGGGCGTGCGGACAAAAGCAAGAGGGGGCTGGCCTCGGCGAAAACCAGAAAGGGCGCTTAGGTCAGTAATGTGAATAAAAAATTGAATGATGAATAGTGATGATTCATTCTCTGTCCGGAAGACCCCTTACGAGGTCCACGGGGAATTTTCATCTGATATCCCGCCTATATACATCTATTGTCTACCCTTTTCGACCCTTGTCACCATCGGCAAGATCGGTCGCTACCCTATCCGATTTTTGTCACCATCGGCAAGATCGTCTACCCTTTTCGACCATTGTCACCATCGGCAAGATCGGTCGCTACCCTATCCGGTTTTTATCACCATCGGCAAGACCGTCTACCCTTTTCGACCCTTGTCACCATCGGCAAGATCGGTCGCTACCCTATCTGGTTTTTGTCACCATCAGCCAGACCGTCTACCCTTTTCGACCCTTGTCACCATCGGCAAGATCGGTCGCTACCCTACCCAGTTTTTGTCACCATCGGCAAGACCGTCTACCCTCTTCGACCCTTATCACCATAGGCAAGATCGGTCGCTACTCTACCCAATTTTTGTCACCATCGGCAAGACCATCTACCCTTTTCGACCCTTGTCACCATCGGCAAGATCGGTCGCTACCCTATCCGGTTTTTGTCACCATCGGCAAGACCGTCTACCCTTTTCGACCCTTGTCACCATCGGCAAGATCGGTCGCTACCCTATCCGGTTTTTGTCACCATCGGCAAGACCGTCTACCCTTTTCGACCCTTGTCACCATCGGCAAGATCGATCGCTACCCTACCCGATTTTTGTCACCATCGGCAAGACCGTCTACCCTCTTCGACCCTTGTCACCATCGGCAAGATCGGTCGCTACTCTACCCAGTTTTTGTCACCATCGGCAAGACCATCTACCCTTTTCGACCCTTGTCACCATCGGCAAGATCGGTCGCTACCCTATCCGGTTTTTGTCACCATCGGCAAGACCATCTACCCTTTTCGACCCTTGTCACCATCGGCAAGATCGGTCGCTACCCTATCCAATTTTTGTCACCATCGGCAAGATCGTCTACCCTTTTTGACTCTTGTCACCATCGGCAAGATCGGTCGCTACCCTATCCAGTTTTTGTCACCATCGACAAGACCGTCTACCTTTTTCGACCCTTGTCACCATCGGCAAGATTGATCGCTACCCTATCCGGTTTTTGTCACCATCGGCAAGACCGTCTACCCTTTTCGACCCTTGTCACCAACGGCAAAATCGGTCGCTACCCTATCCGATTTTTGTCACCATCGGCAAGACCATCTACCCTTTTCGACCCTTGTCACCATCGGCAAGATCGGTCGCTACCCTACCCAGTTTTTGTCACCATCGGTAAGACCGTCTACCCTCTTCGACCCTTGTCACCATCGGCAAGATCGGTCGCTACTCTACCCGGTTTTTGTCACCATCGGCAAGACCATCTACCCTTTTCGACCCTTGTCACTATCGGCAAGATCGGTCGCTACCCTAGTCCGATTCTTGTCATCATCGTCAAGACCGTCTACCCTTTTTCGACCTTCGTCATCATCGACAGGACCGGTCACTACCCATTCTCGGGTCTTGCCATCCTCGACAGGACCGCTTACCCGCCAGTTTTGATATACCCTCTTGAGTCCCCCGGACTCTCGGGTGGCATAGGCCGTTGTTAGTCTCGAGAAAAGTCACGGCGCGGTGGAGCGAACACCTCACCCCTTTACTAAAGGCGTGAGCGCTCTCCTTCCCTAGTGACTCATACACTCGGATTAGAAACAACGGGCGAATGGAAGAGAAAAGAATAATGACAAGATGGAGTCTTCATTCAAAAAGCACGATGGAGATTTTCCATTACTATGAAGTAAAAGGTACATGTTACACAGGCCATCCCCCGGAGTACATGAAGTTCGTCAAAAAGGGAGAAAATAAAGAGAAAAAAAAAACTACGGCAGAGGGCGTCGAAGATGTCCTCCAGCGCAGGAATACCCAGGGAAGGATGGCGGGTCAGTTCTTGCAATCGGAACTCGGTGGCCCCCAGCTCAGATAGCTTCTCCTCGAGGGAAGCAGCTTGTCCCTCGGCCATCTCTGCATCCTCCGCCTTCTGGACTCCCAGGCGATCTACTTCTTCAAGTTCGGCCTCTACCCTTGAAAGTTCTGCCTGTAATGCCGCCATCCGGGCCGTCAAGAAGCTTCGGCGCTGTAAAGAGGCATTGGCTTCATCCCTCATCCTCGCCGCAGTCCCTTGCAGGGAAATGAGAGCTGTCCGGCATTCAGCCCGCTCCAATGTTATGGCCGCCAGCTGGTCAGCTGCTTCCCGGCCTAGAAATTCCCTCCTGTTTACATACTTCAGGAGCATGACTACCCGCGGAGTCCAATCGTCCATAGGGCAACCAAAGGCCAACAACGATCGGGAAAGATGCTCTATCAAGCCCCTCAACTGAACATAAGTTAAATCCCTGCTAGCCGTTATGGTCTGTTGAAGAGTCCCCAAAAACTGCCACACAAGGTCATTTGAAGATTGAAGACCCAGTGGCGACGTCTCGGGCAGTTCAAATTCCACTCTGCTATCCACAGCAGCCCAGATATCATCGGCCGACCCGGAAGATGACGATGGCATGAGCTGCAGTCCACTGCGGTGGGGAACAACCGCACTGGCAGATACGGTGGCTGGAGCGTCAACAACAACAATTTCTTTGCCTGCCCCCTGGGATGGGGGTCCAACAGGAACGTCGAGAGCCGAAGACGTCTGTTCTTCAATAATCTCTCCGGCTTCTATCTCAGCAGGACCACCCTTTTCCAGAATTGACTGCTGTGCAGCCTCCATTGGCGGAGAATCTCCGGCTGCCGCCGAACTATCAACTTCCACGAGTGCTCCGGGTCCGACTGGAACCATGGCTGCTGCAAGGTCCTTTGGGTATCGCAATGCGATAGGCCGCAGGACGGACGGGAGAATTGCATGGCCCGTTCCCAGAGCCGGGAGTGGTATCTGCACCGTCATGGTTGGCAGCGCCACCTCAGCCTGCATCAGTAATATATATACATTAAAAAAAATGAGACTGGAGGGAAGATAAAAAAGAACAGCAAACACCGACCCTGGGCAGGTCCTTACCTCAGCGGGTACTAAGCTCAAATCTTTAAGAGCAGCTCCCCCGGCACCGGCCTCTTCACTCTCAAGCGATAATGACGGCTCGGGACCGCCCCACGACAACCGGGCCGGGCTGAAAGTCAGATAATCACTTTCATAGGCCGAGGACGCCCCAGCGTCATCGGTCTCAAGATTAATCAGTGAGAGCTCCTCGTCACTAGAGCCGCCATCATAATCTACCTGCTCAGAGGAAGAGGACCCCTCTGCTCTCTCAGGACGCTCCGCCATCGGAGTAGGAGCCTCGCCAGTAGGAGCATCACCCTCGGCAGGAACTTCCCCGGTGCTCTCTGCACCAGGGGCAACAATAGATGATACCTCAAGAGCAGGTCCACCCTGCCCCGAGGGGATCGCCTCGTCTATACCCTCCGAGCCCGGAAGCAATGACGGTTGTATATCAACTGCAATTTACGGCAAGAAGGGGTCAAGCTAGCTAAAGACATGAAGATTTGCGGTGCTATTGCAACTAAACTATAGATTACCTTCCATCTCCTGCCTGGGTGTTGGAGAGGGCAGATCCCTTTCTACGGGAGCAGTAGGGACTTCCTCTGCCCCGTCCCTAGCCGCTACATCTACTGTCGCCTCCAGCCCGATGACCGCGGCAACTGTGTCAGCAACCGTCAGCATGGTCTAGCCAAGGCAGTCGAAACAAGCTAATGCACTTTGAAGAGAAAAAGAGCCTACCTTCAGCCTCTAGCCCTTGTGTGCGGGAAGCTTCAAACTCTTCAAAAGATACAACCGAAGGAAGGACGGTTGCCGATTCCTTCTCTGCAGCCTTCTTTCGACGTGCCCGTGTCACCCGGGTTACCGCCTCTTTTGCCTTTCCGACGGCCTCTCTCAGCTGGGACCGAGTCCTCTTCCTCGAATCCCCAGGAGGCAGTGGCGTCGTGGTCGGGGCAGGCTCAGGAACTTCAAAATATGTTGGCTTTTGGGCCTTTATGATCAGTTCCCAGAAGTGTCGGGTCTCCTCCGAAGTCGGTCGGACTGCACATGCACGAAGGTGAGAATGACACACCACAATGAAAAGAAGAAGCTGGCCAAAAGGCCTGAAAGATGAAATGAAACATACTTGCCGGTCCCGTATAGAAGGGGAAGAGAGGCCAATATAATAGCGACGTCGTTTTGTCCCTCGAAGCCGCCTCGCGAATAAGCCAGCACAGATCTCCAATCTTTTCGCTCGGCTCGGCCAGTAGCGCCAGGTCCTCATGACCACGAGAGGATAGGAGATAATACAGGCTCAGGTGGTCCAGCCCCCACCTGTCTGCATATTTGAATGAGATCTGAAGAGGATGGTCCAGGATGGCTTCACTCGGACCGCCCACCGACAGGCCATGCGACCGAAGGAGTGCAAATAGCCAGGGAGTGTTGTCGTACAAGGC
Source organism: Amorphophallus konjac (assembly GCA_022559845.1). Lineage (NCBI taxonomy): Eukaryota > Viridiplantae > Streptophyta > Magnoliopsida > Alismatales > Araceae > Amorphophallus > Amorphophallus konjac. The sequence continues at coordinate 144,814,679 of CM040126.1, forward strand.
ATCCGGCCTGTCTTCCTTGCGAATGAAAGTCCGATAGGGATACAACCTATCCACCTCGGGACGCCAGTCGGCCATAGCCGCGATGGGCTCCTCTACTGGTAAAGGGAGTTGTTGGAGAATCACCCTCTCACTGCTTACCCGGCATAAGCCCCGAAGGGTCTTCACATAATCATCCTTGTTGATCGGGGGCAGCTTCAGTTCAACTTTCGTCTTGCGGCCTTTCACAATCTTGCGGGCCTCCATATAGGCCTTCACTTCTGTATTGGTCCAAGACTTCAACTTCTTCAAATAGGAGGCTTCAATGTCAAGAATTGGCTCCGGCTGGGAAGCTAAAAACATGTGCTCCGCCATGGCCCAGCACTCTCTCCGGGAGTTCCTGTAAAATCCCGTCCGCGCGTTACACCACTTGACGTATTCGGGCGTGACGCGAGGAAGTGCGCAGGGGTTGGCACCCGAAAAGAACCGTCTTCACGACGATGGAAAAAGTCCCACCATATCCGGGCATCGTCATTTGAAACCTGCCCGGCCCTATGCCTGTTGGGCAATGCAAATTGTGAAGAAGAATGTGGAATCTGCTGGTCGTAGCCAAAGTTCCGACTGAAGCGGAACGGGTAATACGGCTCCAACCACAGAATACCGCTCTTGCGGAATACCAAAACACTAGGCCTGATAGCCAGCGCCCAATCAATCAACTCCGGCTCCAGAATGGGCTTGGTATATTTGGCCTTGGAAATCGGATGGATGTACTCCTCAGTCTCAAAGAGCTTGCACTGCCTCGTCCTGTTCGTCAGCGGGCTCGAATGGGCAGCTAAGCTCCAGAAATGAAGAGCCCCAGGCGAATCCATGGGGATGCGGGCCAATGTATCCCGAATGGCATAGAGTTGCTCCGCTAGTAAAGATGGCTCAGCACTCGCAAACTCTATCATACGCGGGACCAGAGGAACCGCTTGTAATGCCCGAGGAGCCACCTCCGGGAACAGTGTGTAGACCCAAGCGTTAAAGAAATGTAGCGGACCGACCGTCCGAAGGCTTCTGGGGAGGCACGTCTTATGCAAGTCTCCCAACATCTTGTAAATGAGGCACAAAGCCACCGGGCAAAGAGACAGCTTGGTACCCCAAGCCATAAGGCAGGCCGGGTAAATGGCTTCCGCCCTGATCACACTCTCGTCACCTTGCAGAAGAGCGAAAGAACAGAGCCAATAAACCAGATATGCAGCACAGTGAGTGACTGCATCAACACTGGTAGGTTTGGGTTTTCCCCCTGCCCTCCTCTCGAAGAAGATGATGAAGCGGCCTGGCGTCGCACCCTCTTCTTCCGCTTCTGGGCCACTGGTGCTATTGGAGGAAAATCTTCATACTTATTCTTCCCCTGGAAGAAATATTGAAGCCAGGCGCCCATCCGCACTCTTCGCTTCTCGCCCGGCTTCCGAGCTTCCCTCGTATCGTGCGACGAATGAAAAAGGGTGCGATACGCCTTCATCAGATACCAATAGGCGTATCCCGCCAAATACCGATCGTCACCGTCGGTCTGGTCTTTCAACCAGTCAGGCCAGCAAACTTCTTCATACGGTTCCCCGTCAATGGGTAGGCCGCTGAGCTGCGATAGACTCCACAAGTCTAAAGAGGTCTCCCCCACTGAAGTGTAGAAAGTGTTATATTCGGGGCAAAATACCTCGATCATTCCACAACACAAGCCCCGTGAGATTGGGTACCGGTACCTTGAAGCGTGATATATGCCGGCCCTGGTCAAAAGAGGAGCGTAATGATGCAGCACGTAGTCTGTGAACTCCACTGCTCTGGGCCTGAATGCATGAGCGTCTGTAGCTTTCAGCTCAGTGAACCACCCCACTGATACCTGGTGCTTGAAGCAAACCGCCAAAGCAGTCCAGCAAGAATGATTCATCTCTATATCGCCATCTCAACAGGGCAAGGGATAGACCAAAGATCGGCTTCTCCCGATCCACTCTGCCCGCGGAGTCATTCCACCGAGCAGGTATGAACTCGGGAGCTCTGGTCAGCAATCCATCTGCCGGAGCCAGGTCTTGCAGCCCCAGCACAACGCTCCATTTCCTGACCTCCCCAGGGAGATAGATGGGTCTTCCCCGCATCACACATTCGGCCAGGCTGTCTCTCTCCACTAGCAAGGCCTGCTCGACCTTTCGGACATCGAACACGTCCCTCTTCCCTTGAAGGTTGAAGCGTTGAAGAAGGGACATCAGGTGCTTGTCCTTGGGATAATCCCTCCTGGTCACGCCCTCTCAGTCATAATGAAAAGAGTCACCCCCGAGGATAAGAAGACGACTGGTGTCCACAGTGTCTGTCTCTGAATCCGAAGACTCCGCAACTATGGCCACTTGGCCGTGCCCCTAGTCGAGGGAATTGACATTCTCCCATGTCACTACGGCGTGAGAAGAAGAGCTGGACGCCATGATAGCTGCAAAAAGGCATATCAAACAAAAGTTAAAGTCAGAAGATAGCTGATCAAAGGTGAATTTCTGACAAAATTTCGGCAGAGTCTCCCCAACACAGGGGATTGCCAAAGAAAAGTGGGAGCGCGTCCACTGAGGAACGGTCCCTAAAAGGCAGCCATCGGCATTACACCGAGGCCAAAGGGAACACCCGGGGAAATAGCTCCGAGGGCAAGCCCTGCCAGAAGCCTCCCGGGGCCCAAAGAAAGGGTTTTAAAACCCCAAATGGACAGCATCCCCACTCACCCGAAGGAGAGATTGCCGCTCTCGGAGCCGGAAAAGGGGAGAGAGGGAAGAGAGGGAAAGAGCTCGTTCGAATGAGGAATGAAGAAGAAAAAGACAAGGGCAAAAGCCTTATAGGGAGGTGGCACTGGGCGTTTAACCCGGCGCACTATTTAGCGCGCCGGATTAACATCCAAATATACAAAAGGCGCGCCGTTTCTACCCGCGCCAAATTAACATGGAAAAAACAAAGAGGGCGCCGGATTAGTGGCCGAAACGCCCGGAACCGCGCCGGATTAAAAAGCCCAAGGGCCATGTGCGCGTCGGGTTAAAATGTAAACGGCGCCGGACTAACATCCGTGCCAAATTAAGGGCCATTCAAAGCTTCTGTCAACCGAAGAGGAGGTCAGGCTGGGTGGAATGCATCCGTCGGCCCCGCTACACTCGTGCCTCGCGTGCAACATCCACGTCTGGGGGGCATTTGTTGGCACCCGAAATATGATCGTCGGCAACCAAGCCATAAGGACTAATGACCCGGCCCACCGAAGCGCGGGAGCCAATAAAGATCAATACATCGAAGATGTCTCAAGCTTCCAGAGCCTCGAGTCATTCCGTATGGACACGGGGACTTCACCTCAGGAGAGCCAAGATGAATCCACAACCAACCGACAGTGCGACCAAGCCTGCCTAATGAACCGGCGTCGACTTTGTCGTGCCGCATCCACTACACCCGTTGTCCGATCAAGGATGACGATCTATCCGGTGGTCCCCCACCACATGAAAAGGCTCTCCTGAAGACAAAGGAGTTTCCCTCTGGCTTCCCGAAATGGAGGACCAAAAGCTCTGTCGGTGAAAGATCCCGATCGCCCCGCATGGGCACGGCTTCCCGCCAAGATGGGCCCGTTAGTGGCCGAATGATCGCGTAGCTCGGGCGGAACTATCCCTGGGGTTATCTCACCTTCCAAGGAGCTTCGGGCACGAGCCAGGCCGAATCAACAGCATGGATCGTAGAGCCGAGGGCCGTGTCAGCGGGAAACCCGCACGATCAAACTAAAGCTATCTAGAGTCTTGAGAATAGACGTAAGTCTACCCGGGAGCTTCGACAAGATATCTCGTCGAGGTTTCAGTGAGCATCGGTGAGATAATGCTCATGGTGACTCCCGGAATCATCCCCGGACTCATCGACTGGCTCGAAGGTCATATAGAGCACTAGCCCGGCGCGCCCCCTACCTTCCGCCCTCATCCCGGCGCGCAGGCTACCCTATCTGATGGCGCCTTAAACCGGCGCGATAAGTTGATGAAGCTTCCTCCTGGCGCGCCAAAGCCCACGCCGGATGAAGAGCCTCCAACCTGTTATATATATGGGTGAGGTTCGATTGAAGAAAGAAGAAGAAAAATGTTGTGCCCCTTGTGTCTTGTTGATGATGTGGTGTTTTAATGATAGCAACATGAATGAGTCATCACATTGTTTTGAATATATCTGACCTACTCTGTGGAGAATGCATGAGTGTGCTGGAATGAGTGAATGACTTGCATGTCTGTACATCGTGCATTGCTATTCTTCATAGCAAGCCCATACACTGCTCCCTCATATAGGAAGTATGTACATTGCATTGGCTAGGTATATACAACGTCAGTTCATGCATTGGCTTAGGCTAAGTCTACATAGCCTACGTCTCCTGCAGCGTCAACGCTGTGAGCATTCTCAAGTCTGCAGCGTCAACGCTGTGAGTGTGTACATTGCATTCACGCTTCACAAAGTCTACAGTATGCATGGTTGAGTTGAAGTCTATACATTGTGTTGTTCTCGCTTGCAAGTCTAGACATTGGAAAGTCTATACAGACTTCAGCGTCTCATTCATGCTTTGGTTAATGAAGTCTGTACATCAGTCTTCACATTCTAAGTCTGTACAGCCGTTGGTTTGGACTCAGAGTCTGTACACTTGATTCGTCTTTGAATTGGTCAAGTGTGTACATCCTTCCAAGCTTCAAGTCTACACATTGGGTTGTCAGGCTTCAACTCTATACACTCGTTATTAGAGTCCTGAGCTTTACCAAGTCTATACACTGGACCTTGGTTTACCAAGTATGTACACTCGATGCACTGCATCAAGTCCATACAATGGCAACTCTGCTTAAGTATATACATTTGTCTGAACTAAGTTCATTTTCCTCTGTCTGTCTGCAGATGATTCAGGCCATCAAGACTTGGCACGTGATCCAAGAGGCTGAAATGCTGACACGTGGACACAGCAGTTCAAACAATCTAGAAAGAAGCTCCTGGATTATTCTGGTGCGTCAACGCATTGATCAAGCAGCGTCGACGCAGCAGTTGAAGAAGCATTCAGCCTCACAGGCTATTCCACTGTGTCAATGCCACAATTAAGCAGCGTCGACGCAACAGCTAAAGAGACGAGGCTAATGGCTATTGGAATGCCTCACTGCGTCAACGCCACGGGTCGGAAGCGTCGACGCAGCAGTTAAAAAGGCTAGGCTATTTTGTTCACTAGAACGCATCAATGCGTTAACGCCATTGCTGATAACGTCGACGCAGCATGCCCATCTGTTGAAGACTTGATCACTGGATCACAGATGCGTCAACCCCTTTAAGCAAGTGGGTTAACGCCACCTGACTCTAGTTGCTGAGCGTGCTAATAAAGGGCACGTGATCCGAGGTGGCTGGCTCGTGAACCAAGATGCTGCCACGTGGTCCGAATTTTTAGGGTGAGAGCTGTGGAAGCCACACACGCCCTGGCTGCTGCTGCTGCTGGTATATAATGAAGCCTTCGTCTTCAGATGGAGGTTGATCGAAGAAGAAGCCTGAAGAGCAGAAAGCCCTTCGATCCAAAAAAAGAGAAGAAGGAGAAAAAGAGAAGAAAAAGTAGAGTGGAGAGAAGCTGTCGATCTAGCACAAAAGAAGAAAGAAAAGAGAGAGAAGAGAAGAGTAGAGAGTGAGAGATTAGAAGAAGCAGAAGAGAAAGATGCTGTGAAGAATTAGTGAAATCGAGAGAGGAGGAGAGTAGCTGCCTGAAGATTAGTCTTCACTGGCCATGGATCAAATCCAGGCCAGTCAGCTCTTTAAGAGCCACATTGTGCTTTACATTTACAGCTTTCCGATGCTGTTATCTTGTCTTTTGTTTTCTATTTTACATTTTCTTTCAAGCTGTTAGCCAGCGGTTTGCAGAGGAGGACTCCTCTGGACAGCAAGCTGTGTTGCTCAGCGGGCAGTGGAGGTTTCCACTGGACGGGTAAGCTGTAAGCCCCAGCGGTTGTAGTGGTGGATTCCACTGGACGGCAAGCTGTGAGGCCCAACGGTTGTAGGCTAAGCTGTATTGCCCAGCGGACGCAAGCTGTGTTGCGCAGCAGTAATCCACACTCGGGTTGAGTGTGGGGTGGATGTAGGTCTGCTGGACCGAACCACCTAAAAACCCCTTGTGCATTGTGGTTTGTTTTGTTCTATTGTGCTTCCGCTAGATGAATGCATAGGGGCGCTCCATGTGTTTGGCTTTTGGTTGAGAAGAAGAGTTAATTAGTCTTCTTAAAATGTTTTAATTTGTCAAGAGAGCGAAATCCTAGTTGAGCAATTCTTTGTCTAAATCAGCCTAGTTAGCATTCTAGTGATCTCACTGTGTGCTTGTTTTGCTCTGCAACTGATTATTAGCTTTTAAGCTTGTCTAGTTTGCGAACTAGTAATTCTAGTGAGCATCATATTTTAATTGGGCGAAAGTTTTTTTAAAGGGCTATATTCATTCACCCCCCCCTCTGAATACTGCACCGAACCCAACAATTGGTATCAGAGCGATCTCTGACTTAACAGATCTAACAATCTGCAGAGGATCCTGCTAACTATTTAGTACATTTCAGAGTGGGTCATTTGGAATCGTCTTGATTTACTGTCTTAGTGCATTTCTGTCTGGTGCATTTCATAAGTGTGCCTCTTGTGTTCTGTATTTAGCTTCACTGAGTTAGTACCGTGTCTTGCTTATCTGGTTTTATTGTCTAGTGTTTTGTGCTTTGAATTTGGTTGTTATCTGATTCGATGGCTAATCCTCCGATATTCAGAGGTGATAACTTTGACTCTTGGTTCGAAAACCTCCATCGGTATGTAAAGTCTACTGATCCAAAACTGTGGAAGGTAATGACTCACGGCCCATACAAACTGTCGAAGGATACATCTAAATGGACCAAGAAGGACAAGCTGAAAGACTCTGTCAATAATACAGCTGTAGTTTTATTAAAAGAATCAATTGACAGATCTCTAATTGAATGCATTTCATCTTGCAGGTCTGCCAAAGACATTTTGGATAAACTGAAGCTAATCAGGAATCACAGCAAGTGCTTAATGGCTGATCATAGAAATGCTGATGATGAAACTTCATCCGAGGTAAGTTCTGAATCAGAAGGATACTCTTTCGATGAATTGATAGAGATGTATGAAAACTTGTTAGAAGTTTCCAAGAAATTGAAATCTGAAAATAAAAAATTGAAAAAGAAATGTGATAGAATAAATCTGAAAGATTCATGTGAAAACTGTCCAAATATGAAAAAGTCTTATGATGCTTGCATGCTAGATGTTCAGAATCTTAAAAAACAAAATGATTCTCTAAAATTTGAAAAACAAACATGGTTGGATAAAATGTCAGAAATAGAGAATCAGTTGAATGATAAGAAAAAGGAGTATCTAAAAGGCATGCAGGAACTCACTGAAGTTAATTCTGAATTGGACAAAATGAAATTAGAGAATGAAGATCTTCAAAAGAAGAATAAAACTCTTATGATCAGAATGAATGAAATCAATGAGGTTTCACAGTCCTCTTCTGCTAAATCAAATTGTAAAACATGCTCAGCTTTAAGAGAACGTAATGAAGATCTCTTTAGTGAGAATGAATGGCTAAATAAACAAATTGCCTCACTTAAAGATGATCACAAAAATATGCTCGTTGAGAAAATTAAAGCAGAAGAAAGAGAAGATGAACTGATTGAAAAATTGGAGCACATGTCTGGAAGAGAGAGATGTGCTAATAATGAAATTCAGGATAAAAATCTTGAGGAAGAAAACACGGAATTAAAAGTTGAAGTTGAAAAACTAAAGTGGTTGAACACTGGCTTGTCTGAAAGACTTCTCACTATAGAAAAAGGAAAAGCTGTCTATGATGGAAATTCAGAAATTTTGAACAGTCTAGAACAAGAAATTGAGAAGTATAAAACTGCAAACCAAGTTCTAAGCGAATGTGTTAATTGCAGTGAACAGGAAATAGCCAGTTATGAACTTCACATTGCTAGCTTGGAAGATAGAATTCATAATCTGGAAAATTCAGCTATTGAGTCTGCCAAGATTAAAGGAAAAATGAAAACTGTTGGGAAGAGGAAGGATGATAACTCTGAAGGGGGAACAAATTGCTGTTCTGATGTTAAAAAAATCACTAAAAACCAGCTATATACAACTTTTGTTCAAAGCACTGATGTAGCTGGTACTTCAAGGCAATCCCCAAAACAAAATGAAAATCAGAAGTCACCTTCAAAATCTGTCTTTCAGTTTAAAGCTCAGAAAATTAAAAAACAAACAAAACCTGTTGAGGATAATCAAGAAAGAGTCAAACAAAAAGGGCAAAGAATAATTCTGGTTATACTCTGAAATTTGTTAGCTCTGCTGAATCTGATGGGTCAATGCAAAATGCTTATACTTCTTGTACTCATTCACATCCATCTGTGAATTCATCTGATAGAAACCATGCCCCTAGGAAATCTGATGCTTCATGCTATTATTGTGGTAGGAATGGTCATTTAATGAATGAGTGCTATGCTTTGAAATCTGATGACAGAATGCATGCCAGATACACCCCAAATCATCATGAGTACAAAAGAAACAAACTCAAATTCAATCAGCATATCATTTGTTTCACTTGCAACAAGCCTGGGCATAAGGCTAATGAGTGCTGGTCAGGAAATCGTTGGGGTAAAAATGAATCAAGAAGCAAGCATCTTAAATGCTTTGAATGTGATAAGCTTGGGCATGCAGTCAAAGATTACTGGCATGCTCAGGGAAATAGATTAAACTCTAAATCTGTCAAATTCCCTGCTTTCTATAATTCTGCTAGAAATAACTTGAGAGATAAAAAGAAAAACTTTGCATGTTTTGAATGTGGTAAGCTAGGCCACAAAGCTGCCAACTGTCGGCTGGCTGAGCATGGAAAGAAAATTTTTCAAGTCAATAAATGAAATACTCATGCTCATACACATAATTTTCTTACTCATATGCATGCACATGGACATCATGTTTCTGCTAACATGAAGAATAAAAACAAAAATTCTGCGGCTTCATGTTATTATTGTGGAAAAACTGGACATTCAATGTTTGAGTGTAAACTGATGGAATATGATGATCATGTTGCTAAAAGATTGTTTAGAACACCTGTTAGGGCTCATACAGGACCCAAAGCAGCTTGGGTTCCTGCAGGATCAAAATAATCCAGTTGTTGCAGGTGTGCCTTGGAAATGAATAAAGGGGGTTAATCAACCAAGGCACTCAAGAATGAAAACCCCATGACTACATTTCAGGTTAGTTCTGAAAACTCTGCTAAAATTCTGTCTTCTAAAATTGTGTGCTCTAAATGCTTGCATATCATGATTAATTCTTTTTGTGCATCATCTAACTGAATCTAATTGAAAATCTGAAATGCACATGGAAATAATTGTAGTTTACCTCTGAATGCATTACATATCTATGTCATGATACATGATATGTCAAACTCCCTGTATGTCGTATTGCACTGATTTGCATGACCATTATGGTATATTAGATGGAACAGTGCTGAAGGGCAGATGGAGTATGTCTGGATGCTACTGCCATGTGTGAGGTGGTCCTTGGACCAAGTCCTCCGCCCAGTACCATGGGTCAAGTCATATAGAGCAGTGTATTGCATATCATGTTGATCTGTTGGTGCTAAACTGAAGTTTTCTGAAATATGAATTGAACAATCATGCTTATAGTAATTCTCTTCTGTCTAATTTGCATGAATCATATCTGAATGCTAAATTTGATATCATGTGATGTGATTTTAATACATTTCATACATATAGTCAGGGGGAGTCCAACTGTTTTTGATCAATGCATATCATAATAATCTGTCTGTGCAAAATTGAATTATCTTGAAGAGTTGATTGCTCTAACATGATGCTCTCTGAATAAAGAATGCTCTGACATTTGAATAATCATCTTGCATAAATTGCATCAATTCAGGGGGAGCTTGTTGAGTCTTATGTGTGTCACTGCATATAGACAAGGGGGAGCATTATCACATTGTTGACACTATTTAAAATTCTCACTCTACACTCTTTCAAATCATCAATTGACTATTTTGAATTCATACCTTCTTGAATCTGAGAATTTGGCTACTAATCCTCAATCTGTTGAAGAAGGAGTGTCTCATTTTGTCTGACTGAAATTCAACTCTGCTATTGGCTTTAAACTTTTATTCTCTCTTGCTGATTGATTCTTTCACCAGCTAGTACTCTTCCTTCATATACCTCTTAGCTGGTGTGACTATTTTGGCTCTATTGGTGATTTGTTGGTCAGCTAAATTTTTTGATCTGTATTTGGTCTGAGGAACTTAAGCTGCATGTCATGCAATTTAGTCTGAGAACTTTGTAGAAACTCCTATCATACAGGTTTAAGAATTACCACTGAATCAGACTGATATAAGATTAATGTATTCTCAGATTTGTAATTAAATGAATTAAAAATATCTGAATGATAAGGGTTAATAAACTTTAACCACATGTGTCATGTAAACCTTAGACTCTCTTATCAGATATCTGAAAATTTGAATTCAAGGCTTCTTTGGTTAAGATGCATATAGTGTGTATTGTTGTTAAACATTAATTTGAAAAATGTTGACTAAATGAAAAATTTGTGAATTCAGAGCAATGACTCGATCACTGAGAAACTGAGTTCTTTATCAATGAAATAAAGTAACTCAAGTCATGAGGTGCCATAGTTATCTCTGATAAAAATTTAGTGAAACAAAACTTGACAGAGCAATAGCTTATTTGTGTTGAGTAGCTGAGGAGTCTGGCCTCTGATAAAGGTGTCTTCTCATGTAAAAAGACACTTATATTGCTAACTCTGCTCTCAAAGTGAGAGGCAATAACAGTTATCACACTGAGTAACTGGGTCACTTCAACTAAGACTTGTTGTGCCTCATGTAAAAAGGTGTTGATCAACTTAAATTACTCAAGAAAAATATAATGTGCTTCATATAAAATTATCTTGAAAAATCTGTCAACTCATGTTCTTGAAAAAGTGTTTAACTTCAGTACTAACCTGTGTATTTTTTAAAAGATGATTGTTTTTGAGTGGTTTCTGAATATTTGGTTCACTTTTATTAAAACTTGGATTCAGATATGAGTATTGAGTTTAATTTGACAAATTTGGTATACATCAAAATTAAATCAGATTGGTTAAGTTGCCACTTCATAACCCTTTATGAGAGAAGAGTCTACATCTTTTAAGACTTATTGAAGTGATGTATGCATTAAAATCCCTCATGATCAGATTTTCCAGATCGCCTGATCAGATTCAGTCTGATTATTCATTGAGATATCTTGTGATATTGTTGGAATCTTCCACCACCAATCTCTGTACTCTCCACACTATTGGAATCTTTCATCTTATTCTGCCATAAGTTCTGATTCTGTAATGACAGAATTTAGCTTGATTCATTGGATAACCAGAGTTCATTCCTGTGCTTCAAGGGAAGTTATGGTTTCTTTGCATCTAAGGGGAGAGTAGTCAAGCCTGCATGTTGATAGGGAGAGAGCTGTTTCATTGTCATAAGGGAGATCTTCATTTTAATGAACCATGACTCACACTCTGCATTTATGTGCTTTTCTGTGCATTGTATTTGACTATCAACCAATTTCCCTTCTTTTTGATTATGTCAAAGGGGGAGAATAGTTTGATGAGTCAGTGTGACTCATTATGTTGCCATCATCAAAAAGGGGGAGATTGTTATGCCCCTTGTGTCTTGTTGATGATGTGGTGTTTTAATGATAGCAACATGAATGAGTCATCACATTGTTTTGAATATATCTGACCTACTCTGTGGAGAATGCATGAGTGTGCTGGAATGAGTGAATGACTTGCATGTTTGTACATCTTGCATTGCTGTTCTTCACAGCAAGCCCATACACTGCTCCCTCATATAGGAAGTATGTACATTGCATTGGCTAGGTATATACAACGTCAGTTCATGCATTGGCTTAGGCTAAGTCTGCACAGCCTATGTCTCCTGCAGCGTCAACGCTGTGAGCATTCTCAAGTCTGCAGCATCAACGCTGTGAGTGTGTACATTGCATTCACGCTTCACAAAGTCTACAGTATGCATGGTTGAGTTGAAGTCTATACATTGTGTTGTTCTCGCCTGCAAGTCTAGACATTGGAAAGTCTATACAGACTTCAGCATCTCATTCATGCTTTGGTTAATGAAGTCTGTACATCAGTCTTCACATTCTAAGTTTGTACAGCCGTTGGTTTGGACTCAGAGTCTGTACACTTGATTCGTCTTTGAATTGGTCAAGTGTGTACATCCTTCCAAGCTTCAAGTCTACACATTGGGTTGTCAGGCTTCAACTCTATACACTCGTTGTTAGAGTCCTGAACTTTACCAAGTCTATACACTGGACCTTGGTTTACCAAGTCTGTACACTCGCTGCACTACATCAAGTCCATACAATGGCAACTCTGCTTAAGCATATACATTTGTCTGAACTAAGTTCATTTTCCTCTGTCTGTCTTTAGATGATTCAGGCCATCAAGACTTGGCACGTGATCCAAGAGGCTGAAATGCTGACACGTGGACACAGCAGTTCAAATAATCTAGAAAGAAGCTCCTGGATTATTCTGGTGCGTCAACGCATTGATCAAGCAGCGTCGACGCAGCAGTTGAAGAAGCATTCAGCCTCACAGGCTATTCCACTGCGTCAACGCCACAATTAAGCAGCGTTGACGCAACAGCTAAAGAGACGAGGCCAATGGCTACTGGAATGCCTCACTGCGTCAACGCCACAGGTCGGAAGCATCGACATAGCAGTTAAAAAGGCTAGGCTGTTTTGTTCACTAGAACGCATCAATGCGTTAACGCCATTGCTGATAACGTCGACGCAGCATGCCCATCTGTTGAAGACTTGATCACTGGATCACAGATGCGTCAACCCCTTTAAGCAAGTGGGTTAACGCCACCTGACTCTAGTTGCTGAGCGTGCTAATAAAGGGCACGTGATCCGAGGTGGCTGGCTCGTGAACCAAGATGCTGCCACGTGGTCCGAATTTTTAGGGCGAGAGCTGTGGAAGCCACACGCGCCCTGGCTGCTGCTGCTGCTGGTATATAATGAAGCCTTCGTCTTCAGATGGAGGTTGATCGAAGAAGAAGCCTGAAGAGCAGAAAGCCCTTCGATCCCGAAAAAGAGAAAAAGGAGAAAAAGAAAAGAAAAAGCAGAGTGGAGAGAAGCTGTCGATCCAGCACAAAAGAAGAAAGAAAAGAGAGAGAAGAGAAGAGCAAAGAGTGAGAGATTAGAAGAAGCAGAAGAGAAAGATGCTGTGAAGAATTAGTGAAATCGAGAGAGGAGGAGAGTAGCTGCCTGAAGATTAGTCTTCACTGGCCGTGGATCAAATCCAAGCCAGTCAGCTCTTTAAGAGCCACATTGTGCTTTACATTTACAGCTTTCCGATGCTGTTATCTTGTCTTTTGTTTTCTATTTTACATTTTCTTTCAAGCTGTTAGCCAGCGGTTTGCAGAGGAGGACTCCTCTGGACAGCAAGCTGTGTTGCTCAGCGGGCAGTGGAGGTTTCCACTAGACGGGTAAGCTGTAATCCCCAGCGGTTGTAGTGGTGGATTCCACTGGACGGCAAGCTGTGAGGCCCAACGGTTGTAGGCTAAGCTGTATTGCCCAGCGGACGCAAGCTGTGTTGCGCAGCAGTAATCCACACTCGGGTTGAGTGTGGGGTGGATGTAGGTCTGCTGGACCGAACCACCTAAAAACCCCTTGTGCATTGTGGTTTGTTTTGTTCTATTGTGCTTCCGCTAGATGAATGCATAGGGGCGCTCCATGTGTTTGGCTTTTGGTTGAGAAGAAGAGTTAATTAGTCTTCTTAAAATGTTTTAATTTGTCAAGAGAGCGAAATTCTAGTTGAGCAATTCTTTGTCTAAATCAGCATAGTTAGCATTCTAGTGATCTCACTGTGTGCTTGTTTTACTCTGCAACTGATTATTAGCTTTTAAGCTTGTCTAGTTTGCGAACTAGTAATTCTAGTGAGCATCATATTTTAATTGGGCGAAAGTTTTTTTAAAGGGCTATATTCATTCACCCCCCCTCTGAATACTGCACCGAACCCAACAATTGGTATCAGAGCGATCTCTGACTTAACAGATCCAACAATCTGCAGAGGATCCTGCTAACTATTTAGTGCATTTCAGAGTGGGTCATTTGGAATCGTCTTGATTTACTGTCTTAGTGTATTTCTGTCTGGTGCATTTCATAAGTGTGCCTCTTGTGTTCTGTATTTAGCTTCACTGAGTTAGTACCGTGTCTTGCTTATCTGGTTTTATTGTCTAGTGTTTTGTGCTTTGAATTTGGTTGTTATCTGATTCGATGGCTAATCCTCCGATATTCAGAGGTGATAACTTTGACTCTTGGTTCGAAAACCTCCATCGGTATGTAAAGTCTACTGATCCAAAACTGTGGAAGGTAATGACTCACGGCCCATACAAACTGTCGAAGGATACATCTAAATGGACCAAGAAGGACAAGCTAAAAGACTCTGTCAATAATACAGCTGTAGTTTTATTAAAAGAATCAATTGACAGATCTCTAATTGAATGCATTTCATCTTGCAGGTCTGCTAAAGACATTTTGGATAAACTGAAGCTAATCAAGAATCACAGCAAGTGCTTAATGGCTGATCATAGAAATGCTGATGATGAAACTTCATCCGAGGTAAGTTCTGAATCAGAAGGATACTCTTTCGATGAATTGATAGAGATGTATGAAAACTTGTTAGAAGTTTCCAAGAAATTGAAATCTGAAAATAAAAAATTGAAAAAGAAATGTGATAAAATAAATCTGAAAGATTCATGTGAAAACTGTCCAAATATGAAAAAGTCTTATGATGCTTGCATGCTAGATGTTTAGAATCTTAAAAAACAAAATGATTCTCTAAAATTTGAAAAACAAACATGGTTGGATAAAATGTCAGAAATAGAGAATCAGTTGAATGATAAGAAAAAGGAGTATCTAAAAGGCATGCAGGAACTCACTGAAGTTAATTCTGAATTGGACAAAATGAAATTGGAGAATGAAGATCTTCAAAAGAAGAATAAAACTCTTATGATCAGAATGAATGAAATCAATGATGTTTCACAGTCCTCTTCTGCTAAATCAAATTGTAAAACATGCTCAGCTTTAAGAGAACGTAATGAAGATCTCTTTAGTGAGAATGAATGGCTAAATAAACAAATTGCCTCACTTAAAGATGATCACAAAAATATGCTCGTTGAGAAAATTAAAGCAGAAGAAAGAGAAGATGAACTGATTGAAAAATTGGAGCACATGTCTGGAAGAGAGAGATGTGCTAATAATGAAATTCAGGATAAAAATCTTGAGGAAGAAAACACGGAATTAAAAGTTGAAGTTGAAAAACTAAAGTGGTTGAACACTGGCTTGTCTGAAAGACTTCTCACTATAGAAAAAGGAAAAGCTGTCTATGATGGAAATTCAGAAATTTTGAACAGTCTAGAACAAGAAATTGAGAAGTATAAAACTGCAAACCAAGTTCTAAGCGAATGTGTTAATTGCAGTGAACAGGAAATAGCCAGTTATGAACTTCACATTGCTAGCTTGGAAGATAGAATTCATAATCTGGAAAATTCAGCTATTGAGTCTGCCAAGATTAAAGGAAAAATGAAAACTGTTGGGAAGAGGAAGGATGATAACTCTGAAGGGGGAACAAATTGCTATTCTGATGTTAAAAAAATCACTAAAAACCAGCTATATACAACTTTTGTTCAAAGCACTGATGTAGCTGGTACTTCAAGGCAATCCCCAAAACAAAATGAAAATCAGAAGTCACCTTCAAAATCTGTCTTTCAGTTTAAAGCTCAGAAAATTAAAAAACAAACAAAACCTGTTGAGGATAATCAAGAAAGAGTCAAACAAAAAGGGCAAAGAATAATTCTGGTTATACTCTGAAATTTGTTAGCTCTGCTGAATCTGATGGGTCAATGCAAAATGCTTATACTTCTTGTACTCATTCACATCCATCTGTGAATTCATCTGATAGAAACCATGCCCCTAGGAAATCTGATGCTTCATGCTATTATTGTGGTAGGAATGGTCATTTAATGAATGAGTGCTATGCTTTGAAATCTGATGACAGAATGCATGCCAGATACACCCCAAATCATCATGAGTACAAAAGAAACAAACTCAAATTCAATCAGCATATCATTTGTTTCACTTGCAACAAGCCTGGGCATAAGGCTAATGAGTGCTGGTCAGGAAATCGTTGGGGTAAAAATGAATCAAGAAGCAAGCATCTTAAATGCTTTGAATGTGATAAGCTTGGGCATGCAGTCAAAGATTACTGGCATGCTCAGGGAAATAGATTAAACTCTAAATCTGTCAAATTCCCTGCTTTCTATAATTCTGCTAGAAATAACTTGAGAGATAAAAAGAAAAACTTTGCATGTTTTGAATGTGGTAAGCTAGGCCACAAAGCTGCCAACTGTCGGCTGGCTGAGCATGGAAAGAAAAATTTTCAAGTCAATAAATGAAATACTCATGCTCATACACATAATTTTCTTACTCATATGCATGCACATGGGCATCATGTTTCTGCTAACATGAAGAATAAAAACAAAAATTCTGCGGCTTCATGTTATTATTGTGGAAAAACTGGACATTCAATGTTTGAGTGTAAACTGATGGAATATGATGATCATGTTGCTAAAAGATTGTTTAGAACACCTGTTAGGGCTCATACAGGACCCAAAGCAGCTTGGGTTCCTGCAGGATCAAAATAATCCAGTTGTTGCAGGTGTGCCTTGGAAATGAATAAAGGGGGTTAATCAACCAAGGCACTCAAGAATGAAAACCCCATGACTACATTTCAGGTTAGTTCTGAAAACTCTGCTAAAATTCTGTCTTCTAAAATTGTGTGCTCTAAATGCCTGCATATCATGATTAATTCTTTTTGTGCATCATCTAACTGAATCTAATTGAAAATCTGAAATGCACATGGAAATAATTGTAGTTTACCTCTGAATGCATTACATATCTATGTCATGATGCATGATATGTCAAACTCCCTGTATGTCGTATTGCACTGATTTGCATGACCATTATGGTATATTAGATGGAACAGTGCTGAAGGGCAGATGGAGTATGTCTAGATGCTACTGCCATGTGTGAGGTGGTCCTTGGACCAAGTCCTCCGCCCAGTACCATGGGTCAAGTCATATAGAGCAGTGTATTGCATATCATGTTGATCTGTTGGTGCTAAACTGAAGTTTTCTGAAATATGAATTGAACAATCATGCTTATAGTAATTCTCTTCTGTCTAATTTGCATGAATCATATCTGAATGCTAAATTTGATATCATGTGATGTGATTTTAATACATTTCATACATATAGTCAGGGGAGTCCAACTGTTTTTGATCAATGCATATCATAATAATCTGTCTATGCAAAATTGAATTATCTTGAAGAGTTGATTGCTCTAACATGATGCTCTCTGAATAAAGAATGCTCTGACGTTTGAATAATCATCTTGCATAAATTGCATCAATTCAGGGGGAGCTTGTTGAGTCTTATGTGTGTCACTGCATATAGACAAGGGGGAGCATTATCACATTGTTGACACTATTTAAAATTCTCATTCTACACTCTTTCAAATCATCAATTGACTATTTTGAATTCATACCTTCTTGAATCTGAGAATTTGGCTACTAATCCTCAATCTGTTGAAGAAGGAGTGTCTCATTTTGTTTGACTGAAATTCAACTCTGCTATTGGCTTTAAACTTTTATTCTCTCTTGCTGATTGATTCTTTCACCAGCTAGTACTCTTCCTTCATATACCTCTTAGCTGGTGTGACTATTTTGGCTCTATTGGTGATTTGTTGGTCAGCTAAATTTTTTGATCTGTATTTGGTCTGAGGAACTTAAGCTGCATGTCATGCAATTTAGTCTGAGAACTTTGTAGAAACTCCTATCATACAGGTTTAAGAATTACCACTGAATCAGACTGATATAAGATTAATGTATTCTCAGATTTGTAATTAAATGAATTAAAAATATCTGAATGATAAGGGTTAATAAACTTTAACCACATGTGTCATGTAAACCTTAGACTCTCTTATCAGATATCTGAAAATTTGAATTCAAGGCTTCTTTGGTTAAGATGCATATAGTGTGTATTGTTGTTAAACATTAATTTGAAAAATGTTGACTAAATGAAAAATTTGTGAATTCAGAGCAATGACTCGGTCACTGAGAAACTGAGTTCTTTATCAATGAAATAAAGTAACTCAAGTCATGAGGTGCCATAGTTATCTCTGATAAAAATTTAGTGAAACAAAACTTGACAGAGCAATAGCTTATTTGTGTTGAGTAGCTGGGGAGTCTGGCCTCTGATAAAGGTGTCTTCTCATGTAAAAAGACACTTATATTGCTAACTCTGCTCTCAAAGTGAGAGGCAATAACAGTTATCACACTGAGTAACTGGGTCACTTCAACTAAGACTTGTTGTGCCTCATGTAAAAAGGTGTTGATCAACTTAAATTACTCAAGAAAAATATAATGTGCTTCATATAAAATTATCTTGAAAAATCTGTCAACTCATGTTCTTGAAAAAGTGTTTAACTTCAGTACTAACCTGTGTATTTTTTAAAAGATGATTATTTTTGAGTGGTTTCTGAATATTTGGTTCACTTTTATTAAAACTTGGATTCAGATATGAGTATTGAGCTTAATTTGACAAATTTGGTATACATCAAAATTAAATCAGATTGGTTAAGTTGCCACTTCATAACCCTTTATGAGAGAAGAGTCTACATCTTTTAAGACTTATTGAAGTGATGTATGCATTAAAATCCCTCGTGATCAGATTTTCCAGATCGCCTGATCAGATTCAGTCTGATTATTCATTGAGATATCTTGTGATATTGTTGGAATCTTCCACCACCAATCTCTGTACTCTCCACACTATTGGAATCTTTCATCTTATTCTGCCATAAGTTCTGATTCTGTAATGGCAGAATTTAGCTTGATTCATTGGATAACCAGAGTTCATTCCTGTGCTTCAAGGGAAGTTATGGTTTCTTTGCATCTAAGGGGAGAGTAGTCAAGCCTGCATGTTGATAGGGAGAGAGCTGTTTCATTGTCATAAGGGAGATCTTCATTTTAATGAACCATGACTCACACTCTGCATTTATGTGCTTTTCTGTGCATTGTATTTGACTATCAAACAATTTCCCTTCTTTTTGATTATGTCAAAGGGGGAGAATAGTTTGATGAGTCAGTGTGACTCATTATGTTGCCATCATCAAAAAGGGGGAGATTGTTGTGCCCCTTGTGTCTTGTTGATGATGTGGTGTTTTAATGATAGCAACATGAATGAGTCATCACATTGTTTTGAATATATCTGACCTACTCTGTGGAGAATGCATGAGTGTGCTGGAATGAGTGAATGACTTGCATGTTTGTACATCGTGCATTGCTGTTCTTCACAGCAAGCCCATACACTGCTCCCTCATATAGGAAGTATGTACATTGCATTGGCTAGGTATATACAACGTCAGTTCATGCATTGGCTTAGGCTAAGTCTGCACAGCCTATGTCTCCTGCAGCGTCAACGCTGTGAGCATTCTCAAGTCTGCAGCGTCAACGCTGTGAGTGTGTACATTGCATTCACGCTTCACAAAGTCTACAGTATGCATGGTTGAGTTGAAGTCTATACATTGTGTTGTTCTCGCCTGCAAGTCTAGACATTGGAAAGTCTATACAGACTTCAGCATCTCATTCATGCTTTGGTTAATGAAGTCTGTACATCAGTCTTCACATTCTAAGTTTGTACAGCCGTTGGTTTGGACTCAGAGTCTGTACACTTGATTCGTCTTTGAATTGGTCAAGTGTGTACATCCTTCCAAGCTTCAAGTCTACACATTGGGTTGTCAGGCTTCAACTCTATACACTCATTGTTAGAGTCCTGAACTTTACCAAGTCTATACACTGGACCTTGGTTTACCAAGTCTGTACACTCGCTGCACTACATCAAGTCCATACAATGGCAACTCTGCTTAAGCATATACATTTGTCTGAACTAAGTTCATTTTCCTCTGTCTGTCTGTAGATGATTCAGGCCATCAAGACTTGGCACGTGATCCAAGAGGCTGAAATGCTGACACGTGGACACAGCAGTTCAAATAATCTAGAAAGAAGCTCCTGGATTATTCTGGTGCGTCAACGCATTGATCAAGCAGCGTCGACGCAGCAGTTGAAGAAGCATTCAGCCTCACAGGCTATTCCACTGCGTCAACGCCACAATTAAGCAGCGTCGACGCAACAGCTAAAGAGACGAGGCTAATGGCTACTGGAATGCCTCACTGCGTCAACGCCACAGGTCGGAAGCATCGACGCAGCAGTTAAAAAGGCTAGGCTGTTTTGTTCACTAGAATGCATCAATGCGTTAACGCCATTGCTGATAACGTCGACGCAGCACGCCCATCTGTTGAAGACTTGATCACTGGATCACAGATGCGTCAACCCCTTTAAGCAAGTGGGTTAACGCCACCTGACTCTAGTTGCTGAGCGTGCTAATAAAGGGCACGTGATCCGAGGTGGCTGGCTCGTGAACCAAGATGCTGCCACGTGGTCCGAATTTTTAGGGCGAGAGCTGTGGAAGCCACACGCGCCCTGGCTGCTGCTGCTGCTGGTATATAATGAAGCCTTCGTCTTCAGATGGAGGTTGATCGAAGAAGAAGCCTGAAGAGCAGAAAGCCCTTCGATCCCGAAAAAGAGAAAAAGGAGAAAAAGAAAAGAAAAAGCAGAGTGGAGAGAAGCTATCGATCCAGCACAAAAGAAGAAAGAAAAGAGAGAGAAGAGAAGAGCAAAGAGTGAGAGATTAGAAGAAGCAGAAGAGAAAGATGCTGTGAAGAATTAGTGAAATCGAGAGAGGAGGAGAGTAGCTGCCTGAAGATTAGTCTTCACTGGCCGTGGATCAAATCCAAGCCAGTCAGCTCTTTAAGAGCCACATTGTGCTTTACATTTACAGCTTTCCGATGCTGTTATCTTGTCTTTTGTTTTCTATTTTACATTTTCTTTCAAGCTGTTAGCCAGCGGTTTGCAGAGGAGGACTCCTCTGGACAGCAAGCTGTGTTGCTCAGCGGGCAGTGGAGGTTTCCACTAGACGGGTAAGCTGTAATCCCCAGCGGTTGTAGTGGTGGATTCCACTGGACGGCAAGCTGTGAGGCCCAACGGTTGTAGGCTAAGCTGTATTGCCCAGCGGACGCAAGCTGTGTTGCGCAGCAGTAATCCACACTCGGGTTGAGTGTGGGGTGGATGTAGGTCTGCTGGACCGAACCACCTAAAAACCCCTTGTGCATTGTGGTTTGTTTTGTTCTATTGTGCTTCCGCTAGATGAATGCATAGGGGCACTCCATGTGTTTGGCTTTTGGTTGAGAAGAAGAGTTAATTAGTCTTCTTAAAATGTTTTAATTTGTCAAGAGAGCGAAATTGTAGTTGAGCAATTCTTTGTCTAAATCAGCCTAGTTAGCATTCTAGTGATCTCACTGTGTGCTTGTTTTACTCTGCAACTGATTATTAGCTTTTAAGCTTGTCTAGTTTGCGAACTAGTAATTCTAGTGAGCATCATATTTTAATTGGGCGAAAGTTTTTTTAAAGGGCTATATTCATTCACCCCCCCTCTGAATACTGCACCGAACCCAACAATTGGTATCAGAGCGATCTCTGACTTAACAGATCCAACAATCTGCAGAGGATCCTGCTAACTATTTAGTGCATTTCAGAGTGGGTCATTTGGAATCGTCTTGATTTACTGTCTTAGTGCATTTCTGTCTGGTGCATTTCATAAGTGTGCCTCTTGTGTTCTGTATTTAGCTTCACTGAGTTAGTACCGTGTCTTGCTTATCTGGTTTTATTGTCTAGTGTTTTGTGCTTTGAATTTGGTTGTTATCTGATTCGATGGCTAATCCTCCGATATTCAGAGGTGATAACTTTGACTCTTGGTTCGAAAACCTCCATCGGTATGTAAAGTCTACTGATCCAAAACTGTGGAAGGTAATGACTCACGGCCCATACAAACTGTCGAAGGATACATCTAAATGGACCAAGAAGGACAAGCTGAAAGACTCTGTCAATAATACAGCTGTAGTTTTATTAAAAGAATCAATTGACAGATCTCTAATTGAATGCATTTCATCTTGCAGGTCTGCCAAAGACATTTTGGATAAACTGAAGCTAATCAGGAATCACAGCAAGTGCTTAATGGCTGATCATAGAAATGCTGATGATGAAACTTCATCCGAGGTAAGTTCTGAATCAGAAGGATACTCTTTCGATGAATTGATAGAGATGTATGAAAACTTGTTAGAAGTTTCCAAGAAATTGAAATCTGAAAATAAAAAATTGAAAAAGAAATGTGATAAAATAAATCTGAAAGATTCATGTGAAAACTGTCCAAATATGAAAAAGTCTTATGATGCTTGCATGCTAGATGTTTAGAATCTTAAAAAACAAAATGATTCTCTAAAATTTGAAAAACAAACATGGTTGGATAAAATGTCAGAAATAGAGAATCAGTTGAATGATAAGAAAAAGGAGTATCTAAAAGGCATGCAGGAACTCACTGAAGTTAATTCTGAATTGGACAAAATGAAATTGGAGAATGAAGATCTTCAAAATAAGAATAAAACTCTTATGATCAGAATGAATGAAATCAATGAGGTTTCACAGTCCTCTTCTGCTAAATCAAATTGTAAAACATGCTCAGCTTTAAGAGAACGTAATGAAGATCTCTTTAGTGAGAATGAATGGCTAAATAAACAAATTGCCTCACTTAAAGATGATCACAAAAATATGCTCGTTGAGAAAATTAAAGCAGAAGAAAGAGAAGATGAACTGATTGAAAAATTGGAGCACATGTCTGGAAGAGAGAGATGTGCTAATAATGAAATTCAGGATAAAAATCTTGAGGAAGAAAACACGGAATTAAAAGTTGAAGTTGAAAAACTAAAGTGGTTGAACACTGGCTTGTCTGAAAGACTTCTCACTATAGAAAAAGGAAAAGCTGTCTATGATGGAAATTCAGAAATTTTGAACAGTCTAGAACAAGAAATTGAGAAGTATAAAACTGCAAACCAAGTTCTAAGCGAATGTGTTAATTGCAGTGAACAGGAAATAGCCAGTTATGAACTTCACATTGCTAGCTTGGAAGATAGAATTCATAATCTGGAAAATTCAGCTATTGAGTCTGCCAAGATTAAAGGAAAAATGAAAACTGTTGGGAAGAGGAAGGATGATAACTCTGAAGGGGGAACAAATTGCTATTCTGATGTTAAAAAAATCACTAAAAACCAGCTATATACAACTTTTGTTCAAAGCACTGATGTAGCTGGTACTTCAAGGCAATCCCCAAAACAAAATGAAAATCAGAAGTCACCTTCAAAATCTGTCTTTCAGTTTAAAGCTCAGAAAATTAAAAACAAACAAAACCTGTTGAGGATAATCAAGAAAGAGTCAAACAAAAAGGGCAAAGAATAATTCTGGTTATACTCTGAAATTTGTTAGCTCTGCTGAATCTGATGGGTCAATGCAAAATGCTCATACTTCTTGTACTCATTCACATCCATCTGTGAATTCATCTGATAGAAACCATGCCCCTAGGAAATCTGATGCTTCATGCTATTATTGTGGTAGGAATGGTCATTTAATGAATGAGTGCTATGCTTTGAAATCTGATGACAGAATGCATGCCAGATACACCCCAAATCATCATGAGTACAAAAGAAACAAACTCAAATTCAATCAGCATATCATTTGTTTCACTTGCAACAAGCCTGGGCATAAGGCTAATGAGTGCTGGTCAGGAAATCGTTGGGGTAAAAATGAATCAAGAAGCAAGCATCTTAAATGCTTTGAATGTGATAAGCTTGGGCATGCAGTCAAAGATTACTGGCATGCTCAGGGAAATAGATTAAACTCTAAATCTGTCAAATTCCCTGCTTTCTATAATTCTGCTAGAAATAACTTGAGAGATAAAAAGAAAAACTTTGCATGTTTTGAATGTGGTAAGCTAGGCCACAAAGCTGCCAACTGTCGGCTGGTTGAGCATGGAAAGAAAAATTTTCAAGTCAATAAATGAAATACTCATGCTCATACACATAATTTTCTTACTCATATGCATGCACATGGGCATCATGTTTCTGCTAACATGAAGAATAAAAACAAAAATTCTGCGGCTTCATGTTATTATTGTGGAAAAACTGGACATTCAATGTTTGAGTGTAAACTGATGGAATATGATGATCATGTTGCTAAAAGATTGTTTAGAACACCTGTTAGGGCTCATACAGGACCCAAAGCAGCTTGGGTTCCTGCAGGATCAAAATAATCCAGTTGTTGCAGGTGTGCCTTGGAAATGAATAAAGGGGGTTAATCAACCAAGGCACTCAAGAATGAAAACCCCATGACTACATTTCAGGTTAGTTCTGAAAACTCTGCTAAAATTCTGTCTTCTAAAATTGTGTGCTCTAAATGCCTGCATATCATGATTAATTCTTTTTGTGCATCATCTAACTGAATCTAATTGAAAATCTGAAATGCACATGGAAATAATTGTAGTTTACCTCTGAATGCATTACATATCTATGTCATGATGCATGATATGTCAAACTCCCTGTATGTCGTATTGCACTGATTTGCATGACCATTATGGTATATTAGATGGAACAGTGCTGAAGGGCAGATGGAGTATGTCTGGATGCTACTGCCATGTGTGAGGTGGTCCTTGGACCAAGTCCTCCGCCCAGTACCATGGGTCAAGTCATATAGAGCAGTGTATTGCATATCATGTTGATCTGTTGGTGCTAAACTGAAGTTTTCTGAAATATGAATTGAACAATCATGCTTATAGTAATTCTCTTCTGTCTAATTTGCATGAATCATATCTGAATGCTAAATTTGATATCATGTGATGTGATTTTAATACATTTCATACATATAGTCAGGGGGAGTCCAACTGTTTTTGATCAATGCATATCATAATAATCTGTCTGTGCAAAATTGAATTATCTTGAAGAGTTGATTGCTCTAACATGATGCTCTCTGAATAAAGAATGCTCTGACGTTTGAATAATCATCTTGCATAAATTGCATCAATTCAGGGGGAGCTTGTTGAGTCTTATGTGTGTCACTGCATATAGACAAGGGGGAGCATTATCACATTGTTGACACTATTTAAAATTCTCACTCTACACTCTTTCAAATCATCAATTGACTATTTTGAATTCATACCTTCTTGAATCTGAGAATTTGGCTACTAATCCTCAATCTGTTGAAGAAGGAGTGTCTCATTTTGTCTGACTGAAATTCAACTCTGCTATTGGCTTTAAACTTTTATTCTCTCTTGCTGATTGATTCTTTCACCAGCTAGTACTCTTCCTTCATATACCTCTTAGCTGGTGTGACTATTTTGGCTCTATTGGTGATTTGTTGGTCAGCTAAATTTTTTGATCTGTATTTGGTCTGAGGAACTTAAGCTGCATGTCATGCAATTTAGTCTGAGAACTTTGTAGAAACTCCTATCATACAGGTTTAAGAATTACCACTGAATCAGACTGATATAAGATTAATGTATTCTCAGATTTGTAATTAAATGAATTAAAAATATCTGAATGATAAGGGTTAATAAACTTTAACCACATGTGTCATGTAAACCTTAGACTCTCTTATCAGATATCTGAAAATTTGAATTCAAGGCTTCTTTGGTTAAGATGCATATAGTGTGTATTGTTGTTAAACATTAATTTGAAAAATGTTGACTAAATGAAAAATTTGTGAATTCAGAGCAATGACTCGGTCACTGAGAAACTGAGTTCTTTATCAATGAAATAAAGTAACTCAAGTCATGAGGTGCCATAGTTATCTCTGATAAAAATTTAGTGAAACAAAACTTGACAGAGCAATAGCTTATTTGTGTTGAGTAGCTGGGGAGTCTGGCCTCTGATAAAGGTGTCTTCTCATGTAAAAAGACACTTATATTGCTAACTCTGCTCTCAAAGTGAGAGGCAATAACAGTTATCACACTGAGTAACTGGGTCACTTCAACTAAGACTTGTTGTGCCTCATGTAAAAAGGTGTTGATCAACTTAAATTACTCAAGAAAAATATAATGTGCTTCATATAAAATTATCTTGAAAAATCTGTCAACTCATGTTCTTGAAAAAGTGTTTAACTTCAGTACTAACCTGTGTATTTTTTAAAAGATGATTGTTTTTGAGTGGTTTCTGAATATTTGGTTCACTTTTATTAAAACTTGGATTCAGATATGAGTATTGAGTTTAATTTGACAAATTTGGCATACATCAAAATTAAATCAGATTGGTTAAGTTGCCACTTCATAACCCTTTATGAGAGAAGAGTCTACATCTTTTAAGACTTATTGAAGTGATGTATGCATTAAAATCCCTCATGATCAGATTTTCCAGATCGCCTGATCAGATTCAGTCTGATTATTCATTGAGATATCTTGTGATATTGTTGGAATCTTCCACCACCAATCTCTGTACTCTCCACACTATTGGAATCTTTCATCTTATTCTGCCATAAGTTCTGATTCTGTAATGGCAAAATTTAGCTTGATTCATTGGATAACCAGAGTTCATTCCTGTGCTTCAAGGGAAGTTATGGTTTCTTTGCATCTAAGGGGAGAGTAGTCAAGCCTGCATGTTGATAGGGAGAGAGCTGTTTCATTGTCATAAGGGAGATCTTCATTTTAATGAACCATGACTCACACTCTGCATTTATGTGCTTTTCTGTGCATTGTATTTGACTATCAAACAATTTCCCTTCTTTTTGATTATGTCAAAGGGGGAGAA
Source organism: Amorphophallus konjac (assembly GCA_022559845.1). Taxonomy (NCBI): domain Eukaryota; kingdom Viridiplantae; phylum Streptophyta; class Magnoliopsida; order Alismatales; family Araceae; genus Amorphophallus; species Amorphophallus konjac. The sequence goes on from CM040126.1 coordinate 144,841,540, forward strand.
TAGTTTGATGAGTCAGTGTGACTCATTATGTTGCCATCATCAAAAAGGGGGAGATTGTTGTGCCCCTTGTGTCTTGTTGATGATGTGGTGTTTTAATGATAGCAACATGAATGAGTCATCACATTGTTTTGAATATATCTGACCTACTCTGTGGAGAATGCATGAGTGTGCTGGAATGAGTGAATGACTTGCATGTTTGTACATCGTGCATTGCTGTTCTTCACAGCAAGCCCATACACTGCTCCCTCATATAGGAAGTATGTACATTGCATTGGCTAGGTATATACAACGTCAGTTCATGCATTGGCTTAGGCTAAGTCTGCACAGCCTATGTCTCCTGCAGCGTCAACGCTGTGAGCATTCTCAAGTCTGCAGCGTCAACGCTGTGAGTGTGTACATTGCATTCACGCTTCACAAAGTCTACAGTATGCATGGTTGAGTTGAAGTCTATACATTGTGTTGTTCTCGCCTGCAAGTCTAGACATTGGAAAGTCTATACAGACTTCAGCATCTCATTCATGCTTTGGTTAATGAAGTCTGTACATCAGTCTTCACATTCTAAGTTTGTACAGCCGTTGGTTTGGACTCAGAGTCTGTACACTTGATTCGTCTTTGAATTGGTCAAGTGTGTACATCCTTCCAAGCTTCAAGTCTACACATTGGGTTGTCAGGCTTCAACTCTATACACTCGTTGTTAGAGTCCTGAACTTTACCAAGTCTATACACTGGACCTTGGTTTACCAAGTCTGTACACTCGCTGCACTACATCAAGTCCATACAATGGCAACTCTGCTTAAGCATATACATTTGTCTGAACTAAGTTCATTTTCCTCTGTCTGTCTGTAGATGATTCAGGCCATCAAGACTTGGCACGTGATCCAAGAGGCTGAAATGCTGACACGTGGACACAGCAGTTCAAATAATCTAGAAAGAAGCTCCTGGATTATTCTGGTGCGTCAACGCATTGATCAAGCAGCGTCGACGCAGCAGTTGAAGAAGCATTCAGCCTCACAGGCTATTCCACTGCGTCAACGCCACAATTAAGCAGCGTCGACGCAACAGCTAAAGAGACGAGGCTAATGGCTACTGGAATGCCTCACTGCGTCAACGCCACAGGTCGGAAGCATCGACGCAGCAGTTAAAAAGGCTAGGCTGTTTTGTTCACTAGAATGCATCAATGCGTTAACGCCATTGCTGATAACGTCGACGCAGCACGCCCATCTGTTGAAGACTTGATCACTGGATCACAGATGCGTCAACCCCTTTAAGCAAGTGGGTTAACGGCACCTGACTCTAGTTGCTGAGCGTGCTAATAAAGGGCACGTGATCCGAGGTGGCTGGCTCGTGAACCAGGATGCTGCCACGTGGTCCGAATTTTTAGGGCGAGAGCTGTGGAAGCCACACGCGCCCTGGCTGCTGCTGCTGCTGGTATATAATGAAGCCTTCGTCTTCAGATGGAGGTTGATCGAAGAAGAAGGCTGAAGAGCAGAAAGCCCTTCGATCCCGAAAAAGAGAAAAAGGAGAAAAAGAAAAGAAAAAGCAGAGTGGAGAGAAGCTATCGATCCAGCACAAAAGAAGAAAGAAAAGAGAGAGAAGAGAAGAGCAAAGAGTGAGAGATTAGAAGAAGCAGAAGAGAAAGATGCTGTGAAGAATTAGTGAAATCGAGAGAGGAGGAGAGTAGCTGCCTGAAGATTAGTCTTCACTGGCCGTGGATCAAATCCAAGCCAGTCAGCTCTTTAAGAGCCACATTGTGCTTTACATTTACAGCTTTCCGATGCTGTTATCTTGTCTTTTGTTTTCTATTTTACATTTTCTTTCAAGCTGTTAGCCAGCGGTTTGCAGAGGAGGACTCCTCTGGACAGCAAGCTGTGTTGCTCAGCGGGCAGTGGAGGTTTCCACTAGACGGGTAAGCTGTAATCCCCAGCGGTTGTAGTGGTGGATTCCACTGGACGGCAAGCTGTGAGGCCCAACGGTTGTAGGCTAAGCTGTATTGCCCAGCGGACGCAAGCTGTGTTGCGCAGCAGTAATCCACACTCGGGTTGAGTGTGGGGTGGATGTAGGTCTGCTGGACCGAACCACCTAAAAACCCCTTGTGCATTGTGGTTTGTTTTGTTCTATTGTGCTTCCGCTAGATGAATGCATAGGGGCGCTCCATGTGTTTGGCTTTTGGTTGAGAAGAAGAGTTAATTAGTCTTCTTAAAATGTTTTAATTTGTCAAGAGAGCGAAATTCTAGTTGAGCAATTCTTTGTCTAAATCAGCCTAGTTAGCATTCTAGTGATCTCACTGTGTGCTTGTTTTACTCTGCAACTGATTATTAGCTTTTAAGCTTGTCTAGTTTGCGAACTAGTAATTCTAGTGAGCATCATATTTTAATTGGGCGAAAGTTTTTTTAAAGGGCTATATTCATTCACCCCCCCTCTGAATACTGCACCGAACCCAACAATTGGTATCAGAGTGATCTCTGACTTAACAGATCCAACAATCTGCAGAGGATCCTGGTAACTATTTAGTGCATTTCAGAGTGGGTCATTTGGAATCGTCTTGATTTACTGTCTTAGTGCATTTCTGTCTGGTGCATTTCATAAGTGTGCCTCTTGTGTTCTGTATTTAGCTTCACTGAGTTAGTACCGTGTCTTGCTTATCTGGTTTTATTGTCTAGTGTTTTGTGCTTTGAATTTGGTTGTTATCTGATTCGATGGCTAATCCTCCGATATTCAGAGGTGATAACTTTGACTCTTGGTTCGAAAACCTCCATCGGTATGTAAAGTCTACTGATCCAAAACTGTGGAAGGTAATGACTCACGGCCCATACAAACTGTCGAAGGATACATCTAAATGGACCAAGAAGGACAAGCTGAAAGACTCTGTCAATAATACAGCTGTAGTTTTATTAAAAGAATCAATTGACAGATCTCTAATTGAATGCATTTCATCTTGCAGGTCTGCCAAAGACATTTTGGATAAACTGAAGCTAATCAGGAATCACAGCAAGTGCTTAATGGCTGATCATAGAAATGCTGATGATGAAACTTCATCCGAGGTAAGTTCTGAATCAGAAGGATACTCTTTCGATGAATTGATAGAGATGTATGAAAACTTGTTAGAAGTTTCCAAGAAATTGAAATCTGAAAATAAAAAATTGAAAAAGAAATGTGATAAAATAAATCTGAAAGATTCATGTGAAAACTGTCCAAATATGAAAAAGTCTTATGATGCTTGCATGCTAGATGTTTAGAATCTTAAAAAACAAAATGATTCTCTAAAATTTGAAAAACAAACATGGTTGGATAAAATGTCAGAAATAGAGAATCAGTTGAATGATAAGAAAAAGGAGTATCTAAAAGGCATGCAGGAACTCACTGAAGTTAATTCTGAATTGGACAAAATGAAATTGGAGAATGAAGATCTTCAAAATAAGAATAAAACTCTTATGATCAGAATGAATGAAATCAATGAGGTTTCACAGTCCTCTTCTGCTAAATCAAATTGTAAAACATGCTCAGCTTTAAGAGAACGTAATGAAGATCTCTTTAGTGAGAATGAATGGCTAAATAAACAAATTGCCTCACTTAAAGATGATCACAAAAATATGCTCGTTGAGAAAATTAAAGCAGAAGAAAGAGAAGATGAACTGATTGAAAAATTGGAGCACATGTCTGGAAGAGAGAGATGTGCTAATAATGAAATTCAGGATAAAAATCTTGAGGAAGAAAACACGGAATTAAAAGTTGAAGTTGAAAAACTAAAGTGGTTGAACACTGGCTTGTCTGAAAGACTTCTCACTATAGAAAAAGGAAAAGCTGTCTATGATGGAAATTCAGAAATTTTGAACAGTCTAGAACAAGAAATTGAGAAGTATAAAACTGCAAACCAAGTTCTAAGCGAATGTGTTAATTGCAGTGAACAGGAAATAGCCAGTTATGAACTTCACATTGCTAGCTTGGAAGATAGAATTCATAATCTGAAAATTCAGCTATTGAGTCTGCCAAGATTAAAGGAAAAATGAAAACTGTTGGGAAGAGGAAGGATGATAACTCTGAAGGGGGAACAAATTGCTATTCTGATGTTAAAAAAATCACTAAAAACCAGCTATATACAACTTTTGTTCAAAGCACTGATGTAGCTGGTACTTCAAGGCAATCCCCAAAACAAAATGAAAATCAGAAGTCACCTTCAAAATCTATCTTTCAGTTTAAAGCTCAGAAAATTAAAAAACAAACAAAACCTGTTGAGGATAATCAAGAAAGAGTCAAACAAAAAGGGCAAAGAATAATTCTGGTTATACTCTGAAATTTGTTAGCTCTGCTGAATCTGATGGGTCAATGCAAAATGCTCATACTTCTTGTACTCATTCACATCCATCTGTGAATTCATCTGATAGAAACCATGCCCCTAGGAAATCTGATGCTTCATGCTATTATTGTGGTAGGAATGGTCATTTAATGAATGAGTGCTATGCTTTGAAATCTGATGACAGAATGCATGCCAGATACACCCCAAATCATCATGAGTACAAAAGAAACAAACTCAAATTCAATCAGCATATCATTTGTTTCACTTGCAACAAGCCTGGGCATAAGGCTAATGAGTGCTGGTCAGGAAATCGTTGGGGTAAAAATGAATCAAGAAGCAAGCATCTTAAATGCTTTGAATGTGATAAGCTTGGGCATGCAGTCAAAGATTACTGGCATGCTCAGGGAAATAGATTAAACTCTAAATCTGTCAAATTCCCTGCTTTCTATAATTCTGCTAGAAATAACTTGAGAGATAAAAAGAAAAACTTTGCATGTTTTGAATGTGGTAAGCTAGGCCACAAAGCTGCCAACTGTCGGCTGGTTGAGCATGGAAAGAAAAATTTTCAAGTCAATAAATGAAATACTCATGCTCATACACATAATTTTCTTACTCATATGCATGCACATGGGCATCATGTTTCTGCTAACATGAAGAATAAAAACAAAAATTCTGCGGCTTCATGTTATTATTGTGGAAAAACTGGACATTCAATGTTTGAGTGTAAACTGATGGAATATGATGATCATGTTGCTAAAAGATTGTTTAGAACACCTGTTAGGGCTCATACAGGACCCAAAGCAGCTTGGGTTCCTGCAGGATCAAAATAATCCAGTTGTTGCAGGTGTGCCTTGGAAATGAATAAAGGGGGTTAATCAACCAAGGCACTCAAGAATGAAAACCCCATGACTACATTTCAGGTTAGTTCTGAAAACTCTGCTAAAATTCTGTCTTCTAAAATTGTGTGCTCTAAATGCCTGCATATCATGATTAATTCTTTTTGTGCATCATCTAACTGAATCTAATTGAAAATCTGAAATGCACATGGAAATAATTGTAGTTTACCTCTGAATGCATTACATATCTATGTCATGATGCATGATATGTCAAACTCCCTGTATGTCGTATTGCACTGATTTGCATGACCATTATGGTATATTAGATGGAACAGTGCTGAAGGGCAGATGGAGTATGTCTGGATGCTACTGCCATGCGTGAGGTGGTCCTTGGACCAAGTCCTCCGCCCAGTACCATGGGTTAAGTCATATAGAGCAGTGTATTGCATATCATGTTGATCTGTTGGTGCTAAACTGAAGTTTTCTGAAATATGAATTGAACAATCATGCTTATAGTAATTCTCTTCTGTCTAATTTGCATGAATCATATCTGAATGCTAAATTTGATATCATGTGATGTGATTTTAATACATTTCATACATATAGTCAGGGGGAGTCCAACTGTTTTTGATCAATGCATATCATAATAATCTGTCTGTGCAAAATTGAATTATCTTGAAGAGTTGATTGCTCTAACATGATGCTCTCTGAATAAAGAATGCTCTGACGTTTGAATAATCATCTTGCATAAATTGCATCAATTCAGGGGGAGCTTGTTGAGTCTTATGTGTGTCACTGCATATAGACAAGGGGGAGCATTATCACATTGTTGACACTATTTAAAATTCTCACTCTACACTCTTTCAAATCATCAATTGACTATTTTGAATTCATACCTTCTTGAATCTGAGAATTTGGCTACTAATCCTCAATCTGTTGAAGAAGGAGTGTCTCATTTTGTCTGACTAAAATTCAACTCTGCTATTGGCTTTAAACTTTTATTCTCTCTTGCTGATTGATTCTTTCACCAGCTAGTACTCTTCCTTCATATACCTCTTAGCTGGTGTGACTATTTTGGCTCTATTGGTGATTTGTTGGTCAGCTAAATTTTTTGATCTGTATTTGGTCTGAGGAACTTAAGCTGCATGTCATGCAATTTAGTCTGAGAACTTTGTAGAAACTCCTATCATACAGGTTTAAGAATTACCACTGAATCAGACTGATATAAGATTAATGTATTCTCAGATTTGTAATTAAATGAATTAAAAATATCTGAATGATAAGGGTTAATAAACTTTAACCACATGTGTCATGTAAACCTTAGACTCTCTTATCAGATATCTGAAAATTTGAATTCAAGGCTTCTTTGGTTAAGATGCATATAGTGTGTATTGTTGTTAAACATTAATTTGAAAAATGTTGACTAAATGAAAAATTTGTGAATTCAGAGCAATGACTCGGTCACTGAGAAACTGAGTTCTTTATCAATGAAATAAAGTAACTCAAGTCATGAGGTGCCATAGTTATCTCTGATAAAAATTTAGTGAAACAAAACTTGACAGAGCAATAGCTTATTTGTGTTGAGTAGCTGGGGAGTCTGGCCTCTGATAAAGGTGTCTTCTCATGTAAAAAGACACTTATATTGCTAACTCTGCTCTCAAAGTGAGAGGCAATAACAGTTATCACACTGAGTAACTGGGTCACTTCAACTAAGACTTGTTGTGCCTCATGTAAAAAGGTGTTGATCAACTTAAATTACTCAAGAAAAATATAATGTGCTTCATATAAAATTATCTTGAAAAATCTGTCAACTCATGTTCTTGAAAAAGTGTTTAACTTCAGTACTAACCTGTGTATTTTTTAAAAGATGATTGTTTTTGAGTGGTTTCTGAATATTTGGTTCACTTTTATTAAAACTTGGATTCAGATATGAGTATTGAGCTTAATTTGACAAATTTGGTATACATCAAAATTAAATCAGATTGGTTAAGTTGCCACTTCATAACCCTTTATGAGAGAAGAGTCTACATCTTTTAAGACTTATTGAAGTGATGTATGCATTAAAATCCCTCATGATCAGATTTTCCAGATCGCCTGATCAGATTCAGTCTGATTATTCATTGAGATATCTTGTGATATTGTTGGAATCTTCCACCACCAATCTCTGTACTCTCCACACTATTGGAATCTTTCATCTTATTCTGCCATAAGTTCTGATTCTGTAATGGCAGAATTTAGCTTGATTCATTGGATAACCAGAGTTCATTCCTGTGCTTCAAGGGAAGTTATGGTTTCTTTGCATCTAAGGGGAGAGTAGTCAAGCCTGCATGTTGATAGGGAGAGAGATGTTTCATTGTCATAAGGGAGATCTTCATTTTAATGAACCATGACTCACACTCTGCATTTATGTGCTTTTCTGTGCATTGTATTTGACTATCAAACAATTTCCCTTCTTTTTGATTATGTCAAAGGGGGAGAATAGTTTGATGAGTCAGTGTGACTCATTATGTTGCCATCATCAAAAAGGGGGAGATTGTTGTGCCCCTTGTGTCTTGTTGATGATGTGGTGTTTTAATGATAGCAACATGAATGAGTCATCACATTATTTTGAATATATCTGACCTACTCTGTGGAGAATGCATGAGTGTGCTGGAATGAGTGAATGACTTGCATGTTTGTACATCGTGCATTGCTGTTCTTCACAGCAAGCCCATACACTGCTCCCTCATATAGGAAGTATGTACATTGCATTGGCTAGGTATATACAACGTCAGTTCATGCATTGGCTTAGGCTAAGTCTGCACAGCCTATGTCTCCTGCAGCGTCAACACTGTGAGCATTCTCAAGTCTGCAGCGTCAACGCTGTGAGTGTGTACATTGCATTCACGCTTCACAAAGTCTACAGTATGCATGGTTGAGTTGAAGTCTATACATTGTGTTGTTCTCGCCTGCAAGTCTAGACATTGGAAAGTCTATACAGACTTCAGCATCTCATTCATGCTTTGGTTAATGAAGTCTGTACATCAGTCTTCACATTCTAAGTTTGTACAGCCGTTGGTTTGGACTCAGAGTCTGTACACTTGATTCGTCTTTGAATTGGTCAAGTGTGTACATCCTTCCAAGCTTCAAGTCTACACATTGGGTTGTCAGGCTTCAACTCTATACACTCATTGTTAGAGTCCTGAACTTTACCAAGTCTATACACTGGACCTTGGTTTACCAAGTCTGTACACTCGCTGCACTACATCAAGTCCATACAATGGCAACTCTGCTTAAGCATATACATTTGTCTGAACTAAGTTCATTTTCCTCTGTCTGTCTGTAGATGATTCAGGCCATCAAGACTTGGCACGTGATCCAAGAGGCTGAAATGCTGACACGTGGACACAGCAGTTCAAATAATCTAGAAAGAAGCTCCTGGATTATTCTGGTGCGTCAACGCATTGATCAAGCAGCGTCGACGCAACAGTTGAAGAAGCATTCAGCCTCACAGGCTATTCCACTGCGTCAACGCCACAATTAAGCAGCGTCGACGCAACAGCTAAAGAGACGAGGCTAATGGCTACTGGAATGCCTCACTGCGTCAACGCCACAGGTCGGAAGCATCGACGCAGCAGTTAAAAAGGCTAGGCTGTTTTGTTCACTAGAACGCATCAATGCGTTAACGCCATTGCTGATAACGTCGACGCAGCACGCCCATCTGTTGAAGACTTGATCACTGGATCACAGATGCGTCAACCCCTTTAAGCAAGTGGGTTAACGCCACCTGACTCTAGTTGCTGAGCGTGCTAATAAAGGGCACGTGATCCGAGGTGGCTGGCTCGTGAACCAGATGCTGCCACGTGGTCTGAATTTTTAGGGCGAGAGCTGTGGAAGCCACACGCGCCCTGGCTGCTGCTGCTGCTGGTATATAATGAAGCCTTCGTCTTCAGATGGAGGTTGATCGAAGAAGAAGCCTGAAGAGCAGAAAGCCCTTCGATCCCGAAAAAGAGAAAAAGGAGAAAAAGAAAAGAAAAAGCAGAGTGGAGAGAAGCTATCGATCCAGCACAAAAGAAGAAAGAAAAGAGAGAGAAGAGAAGAGCAAAGAGTGAGAGATTAGAAGAAGCAGAAGAGAAAGATGCTGTGAAGAATTAGTGAAATCGAGAGAGGAGGAGAGTAGCTGCCTGAAGATTAGTCTTCACTGGCCGTGGATCAAATCCAAGCCAGTCAGCTCTTTAAGAGCCACATTGTGCTTTACATTTACAGCTTTCCGATGCTGTTATCTTGTCTTTTGTTTTCTATTTTACATTTTCTTTCAAGCTGTTAGCCAGCGGTTTGCAGAGGAGGACTCCTCTGGACAGCAAGCTGTGTTGCTCAGCGGGCAGTGGAGGTTTCCACTAGACGGGTAAGCTGTAATCCCCAGCGGTTGTAGTGGTGGATTCCACTGGACGGCAAGCTGTGAGGCCCAACGGTTGTAGGCTAAGCTGTATTGCCCAGCGGACGCAAGCTGTGTTGCGCAGCAGTAATCCACACTCGGGTTGAGTGTGGGGTGGATGTAGGTCTGCTGGACCGAACCACCTAAAAACCCCTTGTGCATTGTGGTTTGTTTTGTTCTATTGTGCTTCCGCTAGATGAATGCATAGGGGCGCTCCATGTGTTTGGCTTTTGGTTGAGAAGAAGAGTTAATTAGTCTTCTTAGAATGTTTTAATTTGTCAAGAGAGCGAAATTCTAGTTGAGCAATTCTTTGTCTAAATCAGCCTAGTTAGCATTCTAGTGATCTCACTGTGTGCTTGTTTTGCTCTGCAACTGATTATTAGCTTTTAAGCTTGTCTAGTTTGCGAACTAGTAATTCTAGTGAGCATCATATTTTAATTGGGCGAAAGTTTTTTTAAAGGGCTATATTCATTCACCCCCCCCCTCTGAATACTGCACCGAACCCAACAAAAGAGACAGATCGAGACTTGAGAAGAAAAAGAGACAGATCGAGACTTGAGAAGAAAAAAAGAGGGAGGACACAGAGGAGAAAAGAAAGAAAAGAGAAGAGCGGAGGGAGAGAAAGGTTTTTCGAGAGGGCTTTCCTTTGAAGAAGAGAGGGAGCAGGGCTTCTTCGGAGGATCTTCCGCCGGCCGTCTTCCTTTCTCTATGATACCCTGTTTCAGGAACTGGTGGGCGCCGGTGCCGATCTTCCCTCTACTTTTCATGGATTCCTTCTTCTGGGCTTTCCACCCATCGGATGTAAGCGAGAGGGGGAGGAGTGGCGATGATATGAGCCTATTCTCCTCCCCCTTCTATGCGATTTTCTCTTTTTCCCCTTCCCCTGTTGTTGTGCTCTGCACGTCCTCTACCTCCGCTATTGGGGAACGACGACCGAGCAATGGTGCCGGTGCCATGTTCTTACCATGTAAACACTAAATCATTCCCGTCTCTGGGACGTTAATACATATATGTTGAATGCTTGGGTTATCGGGTTGAATGAATGATCCTCAGCCTCCCCCCTTTCTATCTACGCCAACGCCTGTGTCTGGGTTCTTCTCGGCATAGCTGTAATTCCGGTTTCCCCGAGGTCTGCATCGTGCCCCGAATCATCGTGGGCTATAGAAACACCCCTCCCCGGGGGCTTTTGTTTCACTCATTTTTTTATGATTGATTCAAGAGTTTTCGCATCTCCTTCTCTCCTCAGATGGAGCCGTGCTTCTGCGCGTGTGTCTCTCCGCCATGTACAGGGTCCATCCCCTGGACGTTGCTTTCCAACTATTCGAGCATATGCCCCTGCAGCGGGCCCGCCTCACTTATGTATTTACCACCCCTACTCATCGTGATCATATGCCCTGTTCCGAGGGTTTCTCTCCGTTTCGATCACCCGGGGAGGGGGACATTCCTCTGCTGCTTCCTAAAGTTGCTGGGCGACCAGGGGGGGCTCTATCTCTTGATGGTAGGCACTTCCTCGAAGCCATTGCAGACAATGATAGGGGTCCTGGTTCAACGAACTCAGCCCCAACAAATTAAGACCCGATCGAGACCGGGGGGATGTGTGCTCCTTGTAGGCTAGCCCTCGGAGTCCCATTCTCCCAATGGTCAGTTCCTCCATGGGATGAATCACAGACTATGGGTCCTCCACCCCTCGCAGGCTAGCCCTCGGGGTATGGCTCCCATCATCAATGACCTCGTCCCTCTGTCTCTTCCCCTATGGAATCTTGGTGCCCCTAGCAGGCTTGTCCTCGGGGTATCCTATCCAATGGGGTTTGCTGGCTGCCTTCGTGCATACCGGCGGTTTAGGGGCGTGCTCCATGAGTGCGTACGACCCCGTTTCTCCCCTGCAACTCTTCGTGTTCAGGGGAGATGCTGCCAAATTTTTTGGATAAACTTATAATGAATGAACAATGATGATTTACCCGTTTTGAACTTAATCAACCCGGTGCTCGAGTATGAACCTCGCACTGACTTGTCAAACCATCCCTCCGGGTTCTGGACTTCAATTTAACAAACAATTGGCCTCAAATGGCTTCAAAACTCTCAACATAAACTTAACAAACTCAAATGATTCAAAATTCATCAAAAATAAGCTAAAACGGCGCGGCCTTAACCCGGCGCGCCCTAATACGGCGTGGTACCCTCCCGCGCCGGATTAACCCTACACTCAAAAAAAAAAAACTTCCTTGCGTCTTTCCGGCGCACCATGAACCGGCGCGCCCCAATCCTTTGCGCGCCGTCTTAACCAGCTATATGGCCACGCCGTATTAACCGTTTATACCTACGCTTTATCGCGCCGTATAAGCTATCCCTCACGTGTCCACGCCGGTTTTGAACCCCTCTTGTTGTTTTAATCATTCACTCGCCCCCGGAGCGATTCTCGTCTCTCACGGTCAGTGTTAATGAACCACAATTGGTAATAAATTGAATAAAGAAGGGCCAAGCGAGTCCAAGCTATACTGTTATCATATCTTCATTACCTTGTCCGTTAGCATTATGCTTCGCTATTACACTTGTGCTGCCTTCCCTCTTCTCGATGGGGAGTAATAAATGTGGTCGATTACCATTTGCTTCCATGAATTCCATTACCATGCTTAATATAGTGACGAACGCCATGTGGGCATGCATGCATAGATCCTCGGGTATATTAAATGGCGTCGACGGAAGGCCGGATTACGTCTGGTCGGAAGTCTTCGCTATGCGCGACGGTGGTCTTCGGACCTATGTCCTCCGCCACGTACCGAGGATCCATAATCCCATGAATTATGCATCTTCTGCATGATAAATGTATGCATCCTGTATGCTTTCGTCATGATCATCATGTAGCTCTTTTTAATTCGGCTTCGACAGCCCGCTATCTCGGCAATTAATCAAAGGTGTTCCCTCCTCGTGGGGGATGTAATTAACGCCATAGCCTTTATGGTATGGCGGACTGCTAGTCCCGACCGAACCTCACATTCGCCCGACATGGGTCAGAATGAGCGCATCACAAATTCGTCACTCATGTGACTGGCACGCCCGCGTCATCAATTGATCATTTGACTACCAGTTGGTCAGTTGGTCGATCGACCCGCGAAAGAAAGAAAAGGTCGCAAACAAGGCTCAAGGAGGAAGTCTCCCCATGCCAAAGCTACATCCTTTGGAGGCTTTTTCCCTGTTGAAGATCTAAAGCCATGGAGAAAAACCAATAAGCTTATCATCACCCTTTCTCATATTATCTCTTTAGTTAATTTGCATTGCATGCATCATATCCTCTCTTTTCTATTTATTATTTACATCTCAACCACGTTGAGATCTCCCTTTGTGCAACACTTGCACCCACTCTATTTTCATTTATCATTTTTAGCCACCCTTTGCATGGGGGTTTAAAGCCAAAACACCAATAAGGTGTGTTCTTATACATGGTTTCATTGTTTATTTCTAGTATGAATTTGATGCTACACTCACCATAGTTCTAATCCATATCTTTTATTGGTGTTTTTTCTTTGTTTTGCAAGGTAATCTACACAAGAGAAACTCTCTTCATCGGCCGGCCGATTGGAAGAGAAGGTGCACTTACAATCTCCCCCGCATTTAAAGGTATTCTTCACGATCCCTCCTTTGCGTTATTGTTAAATTCTTTTGAGGTAACCCCTCTGGCAATCACCTTTCCCTTTAGCATCCACGCATGCTCTTATGCTCCCTCTTTCTCTCTCTTTCCCATTCTTTCCTTTTTCTTTTTCCTTTCTCCCATCATTCATAGCATTATTATTCTTATTTCCTTAGTGGATTTTCCATAATCTACACCCGGGGTAGATGAGCATATAGAGGCGGAGCCGGCCTTGAGTAAGTGCCACACTCACCCTTTATTTTTTGTCGGTTTAGTCATTATGGTTGACTAACCTTGTGTTACTTATGTTGGATCGAGAGGACGGTCAAGCTAGAGGGGGAGGGGGTGAATAGGATGACCTTATAAAAATTATAGTAGAGCAATTCGCATCAGAAGCACCACACCTAGATGATTAATTGAAACACTGAACCAAGCCAATCAGAGAGCGTGCCTATCATGCATCTAGCGAGGAACAAATTGCGATGATTAAACCAAACCACAAGATACCACAATTTTAAGGTGGTTCGGTCACCCAATGGAGACCTACGTCCACCTCCCCACTCAACTAGTAAGGAACCCTGCTGAGCTTCACAGCTTTGCTAAACCGAGGAAGTAATTCCTTTACACTGTTGACTATCCCAACAGAGGACAACGAGGAACGAATCCTCAGATCCGCTGTCAAACAGCTTGAAGGCGAACAGCCTTGACACCCCTGATCTCAGCACAGCTCGCTGAATCAGAATCACCCTCTCTTCACTAAATCTAGTGAAGGAGAGGAGTACAATGTTCAAAAACAATAGGAAAACTAAAAGATAAGAAATCAAACTTCAGCACTTGGACGCAGCGGAATTTAGATCACCAACAGAGAGATCCATGTCCATACGCATGAGCTTCGATCCTTGAATCTCCTCCGTCTGGAATGTAGATGAGTCTTGGTGGCGCGATGATCTTCTGATCTGATTTTTCAGCAGCCTTCATCCAGTTCTGCTCTCAGCCTCTCTCGTTCTGCTATCCGCCTCACTCGTTCTGCTCTACCCCTCTCTTCTTTGTTCTTCTCGAGTGAACCTATTTTATGGTCTTCCCGCGCACAAAATAGTTCACGTGAGGCAGGTGGGCCACCACCCTGATTTTCTTGTTATCCTCATGATTGCTCACGTGGGGAACCTTCTGGAGTGGTAGAAGCTATGAAACCTTATCCGCTTGTGGCTGATGTGGCAGATGACGACTGAAGGTGGGATCCACTTATCGTGCTCTGCAACTTGAATTAGATGGCGTCGACCCTCTTGCCCCAAGGAGTTGACGCATCCTTCTTCTAGCTTCAGGTTTCATGCTGAGTGCGTTGACGTAAGATGCAACTGCGTCCACTCATTAGTTGCGCTTTAGACAGTTGTGGCAATCCATCGTACTACAGCGTCGACCCATCGAACTACAGCGTCGACGCTGCCAAGGTACTCTAGAGGCTGCAACAAGGAATGCTTGAACTGCTACGTTCACGCTACTTGATCAAAGCGTTGACGCATCAGAGTATTCCAGTAAGCCATTGGCTCTCCCTTTGTAACTGTTGCGTCGACGCTGCTCTATTTTGGCGTTGACGCAGTGGAACAACTTGTGAAGATATTGGTGAAGGCTTCTTCAACTGATGCGTGGACGCTTTAAGCTCCCAGCGTCGGCCCTGTTCCTTTCTAGCAACAAGAATGAAATCAAGTAAAAGTATTATTGAATCAAAATTTAATTCATCATTGAATTGAATACATCATTCATATCTCATGGTTGTCATCATCAAAACCAGGGGCACAACAATATCCCCCTTTTTGATGATGGCAACTATGAGGTGAATGCCATTAATAACATTGCATCTAAACAATCAAGGTTATTTATATCAAGCAAGAAACTTCAGATTAACAGGAAATCAAATCAGTGACTAAATCAAACTATAATTTTGTCATTCATTCAAGTTCAAGATTTTACATTATAGAACCAGATAAAAAGAAAACATTCATTCAAGTTAGTCAATATGATTGATGCAGATGCAATGAACTCTGGTCAAGATTCTGGCTTGACTTCATGATTGATGCATTAAACATTCTCCCCCTTTGACATCATCAGGAAGGGGAGTAAATGTGGAAGAGCTATCTCAAGAGTGGAAGAAGCGATTGTATCTTCTGGCAGAAGTAGGTTGTTGTTGCTGACGAGAGGATTTCCCTTGAGTAGACTGATATCCTTGAGGTGGCTGGCGAGGCTGCTGTTGTCCTGAGGTAGATGGATCTCTGGCCAGTAAATCTCGGATATCCTGAGAGAGTCCTTGTTTTGAAACTTGTCCCCAATTGACTGAATTTCTGCAGTCACTTTGTCAATCTTTTCTAACATTACTTTGAGGCATTGGGGAACTGCATTGACAGGACCTTTGATGGTTTCAACGGCTATCCTCACATCAAACCATAAATCAGTAATCTTGGCAAGGGATTGAAAAAATGAAGCTTGATTGCTGTGCATATCATTCACCAATGTGGATAACTTGTCAAGAAGAGATGATATGTTCTGCAAGACTGTCCTTGTAGCTTGGTCAGATAACATCTTGGTGAGTAAGAATTTTTGCCACTCGGATAAGACAGAAACTTCAAATTGTATAATCTGAGAAGTCAGTTTGTTTAGATGATAATTTGTAAACTCCATTAACTTGTCCATCTTTGCATC
The DNA here is from genome assembly GCA_022559845.1 of Amorphophallus konjac. Taxonomy (NCBI): domain Eukaryota; kingdom Viridiplantae; phylum Streptophyta; class Magnoliopsida; order Alismatales; family Araceae; genus Amorphophallus; species Amorphophallus konjac. The sequence goes on from CM040126.1 coordinate 144,857,403, forward strand.
CTGACGTTGCAGCATCATAGTCATGTGTGCGAACATCTCTTCAACAGTGGCTGGAGGTGGAGCTTCATCAGAAGTTGGAAAATGTCTTCTATAAATTCCAATGGCTCCAGTCATAAGGGGTTCCAATGTAGGTGCAGTGCCACTGGGTTGCCCAGTTTCCAGCTGAGGGCTTGATGATCGAGCAAATGTTTCCTCAAACTCATGCTCTCCTCTTGCTGAACTACCCTCTTGTCTTTCTTCTCTCACCACAGGAGGAATTGGTACCTCTGTCCTGTTTACGTGACTAACATCTACAGTGCCTGTTCTTGATGCCTGACCTGTTTCTAATGGAGCTGTTTGCTGACTAGGGAGAATTCGAACTGGCTTACCATCAATGACTTTAAAACCCATAAAGTTCTGAATATAAGAAAGTGTGTAAACATTCCCTTGAGGGATGATTATTTTCTTCTCAGAACCAAAGTCTACTCCAACTTTTCGAAAAATAGCAGTCAATGGAGCAGCATAAGGAAGTGTTCTGGATTGTGTCAAGCATGACCCCATAGTTTGAATAACTACATCAGGCAGGGAAATATGTATTCTCTTCAGCATACAGTAAAGTAGAAATCTCTGCATCTCAGTCACCCTTTCCCTACCACTGCTATGTGGTGTGATCATTGATGTGCAAATGTGGTGGAGCAGTCTATTCAATGGAGGGAATTGATTTTCTTTGAGAATGGATAAATAAGTTTCCTTGACATCGGAAGGATCACTCGGTTTATCAGTCAGGAGAGCATAAGCTTCATGCTCATCATACTCAAAGCTATGTAGTTGAACTCCATTCTTGGGGATTTTCCAGGCTCTGGCAAACAATTTATTTGATAATTCAAAACTAACATTCCGGACAGTTGATGTGAGTTTTGGAACGTGAGGTTCATACTTCAAATTTTTGTAGAACTCTCTGACCTGGGTGGGGTAATATACCTTGTGGGTTGTAACAAAAGACCAGCATCCCTGATAGTCCAAGGTAGGAAACAGTTCCGGAAAAATGTCAAGCATTTTATGGTCGGTAGCAGCAATATACCGGGAAATGAGAACCTTCAGAGGTTCTTCCACGGTGACGGTAAAAGAGATGTCCGCACCTTTCTGTCCCGTTGTAGCACTTGAAGATGAACCCTTCTTTTCTGTCCTGACATCAGATTCTCTTCTCTTTTTGGTTGGCAGGCTCGGAGCGCGTGGATGCATCTCTTTCCTCTTCCCTTTATCGTGAGCAGCTTTGGAGCGGGACTCCATTTTGCCTTCAGCCGATGCTGAAATTCTTTGATGTTCCTCTGCCTTCTTCTTTCCCTTGTGAGTGGATGTCGGAGGAGCCATGGCAGCGGAATGTAGAAGAATGAAACAGGAGAGGGTTTTGGAGAGCACAGAAGATAGAACGACAAAGGGTTTCAAAAGGGATGGAGACGAGCAGCGGTCACGTTCCGCTTTCAAATCAGCCGGTTCAAGTCCGTGAACCGGAAAAAGAAGGAAATGGTTCTGGAATCGTTTGGCGTCAACGCAGTATCCCTTGGCGTCAATGCAGTGAAGCAGAAACAAACGAATATATGCAAGAAGAGTAGCAAGAAAGTCATATGTACAAGGAATTTTCTTAAGATACTGAGATAGGGAGTAGAGATGCTCATATTCAAGGATTTTTAAGTGTTGCAGATCGAGTTCCCATGAGAGAGATGTGTAAATAGGCTCCAATTCAATTAATGATAAAGAGAAGAAATAATATTAAAGCATTGAATTAAAAACCATGAACCACCAAAGGCACCTGCCTGGAGAAAAAGAGGAACTCTTTCACACTAGAACCATTTTCATTTCTGTTCCTTATATCTGTCAATTTCAAGTTACCTTTTAGAGAAAGAGAAATTTAACTGGCATTGATAACAGACTCAGTTGAATAACGAGCTTCAGATCAATCACACTCACATGTTTTCATTATTTTTCACATTTGCAGCATTTTCAACTTATTTTTACGTTTTCATTTGCAGTCAAGTATGGCTAGCCTTTTGACATGGGTACACATGTTTATTAGACACCCGAGTCCCCGGTTACTCAGCATAGCAAACTATTCTGCATAGACGGACCAGAGTTGGCAACTTACGTCATGACATGCCTATCAGCACTTCATAGGTGCTTGAAGGTAGTTTCTCAGTTAATAGTTACCATTGCTCTGTAATGATTTATTTTTCACTTGAAGACAGAGATAGTGGCGCACCTCATGACTTGCTCTTTAGCACTTCTTTGGTGCATAGGGCTAGTTTCTCAGTGAATAGCTACCATTGCTCTGCATTTTATAACATATGTGAGAGATTGTTTCTTCAGCGTTTATACTCAATATCTGGGTTTATTACCAATACAAATATTAAATTCCTCTACACACAGTGGTTTCTTTACTGTTGAACAATATAAGGTTTGAGAGATGATAAGGTCCTGGTTTTATTAAATTGTTCAGCTTTTATTCCATACATAGTGCATTATTGGGTTCAAAAGTTCTTGAATTCAAACACCATAAGAATTATAGATCTCCTATCATTAGCTTTTCATAGAGCTATTCAGAACATATCTCATACTCAATAGGAATTTTCATTGTAACTCCCCCTGAATTTAAGACATCGTCTACATATCTCAGTGCTCTAGAGTTTTTCCCTCATACAAGAATGTCAAGGAGGCTTTATTGAGGGATAAGAACGGAAGGGACGAGATAAATGATCAAAGCAAGTTGATTTGAGATAGGGAAGTCTCCAAAAGAAGAATATATAACACTGCTGCGTTGACCCAGCCTTATTACTGCGTCAACTCATCCATCAAGGCCGCTCATAGAATGGTTATGTTTCTGAAAACAACTGCCCACAGCGTCAACTCAGTCTCATTGCTGCGTCAACTCATTCAACCAACCAGAGACACTTCACACCAGGTTCTTAAAGAATAAGCTGTCTGGTGCGTTAACCCTATTTCCACACTGCGTTAACTCAAACAACCAACCAGCAATAACAACTCTGCACTTTATTCATCATTTTGACACTGAGAAGGTAATCTGAAGCTAACTCCCCCTCAGACCATGCATGAATGAAATTATAACAGCCAATAAAATGAGTATCATGCTGAAACTGTATTCATTATGAATTTATTGATGGAAAGATAGACATACCAAGCACAGAAGACTAAGCTCCCCCTGAGTTTATGACAGATACACTTCAAACCAAGACAAGTTTAATCATTCATATTCTAGAAGATAAGTCAGGCACACAAATCAGGCATCCATATTATAATTGCACAGACCAAGCTCTCTTCTAAGATAAGAGAATCTATCATTGTTCAGAGGCTTGGTAAAAATATCGGCCAATTGAGATTGTGATTCAACAAATATGAGTTTAAAATTTCCTTTTATAACTTCATCTCTTAAGAAATGGTGTCTAATTTCTATGTGTTTGGTCCTAGAGTGCTGGATAGGATTTTTGGCCAGGTTTATGGCACTTGTGTTATCACACAATATGGGACACACCCAAGATCAGTTTGATAATCTTGGAGTTGGTGTTTGATCCACAACACTTGAGTACCACAACTCCCTGCAGCGACATATTCTGCCTCTGTAGTGGATAGTGCCACTGAGTGTTGTTTCTTGGAAGCCCAAGAAATCAAACATCCTCCCAAAAATTGGCAATAGCCACTCGTGCTTTTCCTGTCCAGTTTGTATCCAGCATAGTCTGCATCTGAATAGGATACAAGATCAAAAGAACAAGATGCAGGGTACCAAATCCCTCAATCTCGAGTTCCAGCAAGGTATGGAAAGATACGCTTGACAGAACTTAAGTGGGATTCTCTAGGATCAGATTGAAAACAAGCACACATGCATACACAAAATTGAATGTCTGGCCTAGATGCAGTAAGATAGAGGAGTGATCCAATCATACCTCGATATGTTTTTGCATCAACCTGTTTACCTGTCAGATCTGCATCCAAGTTTGTAGTGGTGCTCATAGGTGTGCTGATTGCTTTCAGATTTTCCATTTTGTATTTCTTAAGCAACTCAGAGATGTACTTTGCCTGGTTGATGAAACATCCTTCCTTGCTCTGAGTGATTTGCAGACCTAGAAAGAATTTAAGCTCACTGATGTGAAACGAAATTGGGAGGGGGTGACCTTCTTCTTCCTGCTGATCAATGTCGCGCTATAGGTTACTAGCGCCTTCATGAAGAACGCGCTAGGATGATATAGCGCGTTCTCAGACAGCCGTCGGAAATAGAAGTTGGGCATTGGGGCTCCCATGGACGACGACGGGGAAGTGATTCACACGGGGGGAACACGAAGAAGGGTGGGTATGACACGGGGGATCTAAAACAAACACAAGAGGGCCCTAAACATCGATTAAACTAACCTATTACTAGCTAGGATAACTTGATGAAGGTGGGAACGGGGGTGGGCATCGAGGGAGAAAGGGGCATCGCAGAGTGAGCTAGGACCATGTAGGGTTTTGGCTGGGGCATCACACCCGATCCCATCGCAGGACCGGTGCAACCAAGCTCCGTCTTGATCATAGCAACATCGTTGGTGATGGTGGAGGGCGTCGATCGTCGGTGGAGGAAGAACGGAGCCCCGAATGGGGCCTCACACCCGACCTCTTCTCAAGGCCGATGCACCCGGAACTTCGAACGTCCTCCGTGAAGGGGAAAAGGGGAGGATTAGAAGAAGAACGTGGGCATCACACCCGAAGAGGGGAGGAGGGAGAGGATTCCAAAGATTGGGGGGGGGGGGGGAAAAGAGAGCCATGCTCAACTCTTTCAAACACTCATTTTTTTCTCAATTTATTTCATTACTTAATCAAACGAGATGGGGTACATATATAGGGGGAAGGGGAAGTCTAAACGACACTAGAACATTAATTACAACAGTGGGAAACAGCGAACATTGAAGTCAGTGGGAGTTCCAAGTGCTGGGTAGTTGGGGCATCTGCAGTCGACTTTCTGCCTGAGATCGCGCTAGGGAAAAACTATAGACTGTCTGCCTGACAATCTGCCTGCTTGCTTGATTTCCATCACTCACCCATTAGACTCATTTCAAATTCAGTGGTCATTAAGCTGGCAAACTCCTCACACATGCTGGTTTTAGTGGAACCAAAAACTATATCATCAACATAAATTTGAACCAGAATAATATCTGAATTTCTTACCTTGGTGAACAGAGTTTGGTCCACTTTACCTCTAGAGTAGCCTTTCTCTGTGAGGTACGAGCTGAGTCTATCATACCACGCTCGAGGTGCCTGTTTGAGTCCATAAAGAGCTTTGTCCAATCTGTACACATGGTTAGGATTTTCTGTGCATTCAAAACTAGGGGGTTGTTCAACATAAACTTCTTCCTTTATTGACCCATTTAGAAAAGTACTCTTAACATCCATTTGATGTAACATTATTCCATGACAGCAAGCATAAGCAAGTAATAATCTAATGGCTTCTAATCTAGCTACTGGAGCAAAGGATTCCTCAAAGTCAATGCCAAATTCTTGATTATAACCCTGTGCTACCAGCGTAGCTTTATTCCTAACTACCATTCCATTTTCATTTTGTTTATTTCTGAAGACCCATTTAGTTCCAATTACAGAAAGCTCTTTGGGTCTTGGCACAAGATACCACACCTTTTTTCTTTTGAATTGATGTAATTCTTCATGCATTGTGTTTATCCAATTACTATCTTTCAATGCTTCAGCAACATTTTTTGGTTCAATTTGAGAGACAAGGGCTAGATTATCCATTTCCTCAACACCTCTAAAATGAAATCTAGTTCTAACAGGTTCATGCAAGTTACCAATGACATTGGATAAAGGATGATCCCTTAGCATCCTGACATCGGTTAGAGAGTTACCTTCATTTATACCTGAATCACCATGGTGGGTTGATTCTGCATGATTATCATTTGGCCTTGTCTCTTCATCTTGGAGATTCTGTTCTTCCTTTTCTTTAAGGAAATTCCCTTCATCTTTATCCCTACATAATTCCTCAATCTTAGAATTTTCATTCATTTCATCAAACACAATATGAGGTGATTCTTCAACAGCATGTGTTTTTAGATTTAGGACTCTGTAGGCCCTAGAGTTACTAGAATATCCTAGAAGGATGGCAGGTTCACTTTTAGGTTCAAATTTGTCCAACGCCCGTTTGTCATTATTTTGAACAAAGCATTTTGATCCAAAGGCTCTAAAATAAGCAACAGAAGGTTTCTTACCCTTCATTAATTCATATGGAGTCTTTTTGGACTGAGGTCTTACCATTGCCCTGTTCACAATATAGCAAGCTGTATTTACCGCCTCTGCCCAAAACTTCTTTGGGAGTTGTCCTTCAATCAGCATAGTTCTTGCCATCTCCACAAGGGTTCTATTTCTTCTTTCCACAATCCCATTTTGTTCAAGAGTTCTTGGAGATGAGAACTTGTGTGAAATTCCTGTGACTCTGCAAAAATCATCAAATTCAGAATTGTCAAATTCTCCTCCATGATCTGACAAGATAGATGAAATGGCAAACTTACCATCCTGTTGCACATTCATGAAGAATGCCTGAAATTCTTCAAATGCATCATTCTTGTGAGTTAGAAAGAACACCCAAGTAAACCTAGAGAAATCATCCACTAGAACAAATCCATATTTATTTCCACTCACACTAGCTGTTCTAGTTGGTCCAAATAAATCCATATGAATGAGTTCAAAAGGTTTAGATGATTGAGTTTCAAGTCTGGACTTAAATGATTTTCTGGTGTGTTTACCTTGAGTGCATGCGCTACAAACTTTGTCATTTCGTTTAAATGATACATCTGGCAGACCTTTCACCATGTTAAACTTTGCTAACTTATGTAAGACACTATAGCTAGCATGCCCTAGTCTGCGGTGCCACAGCCAAGCAAGTTCACTTTTATTCACAGCAAGACGCAGATTGTTATGTGCAGGGTCATCTAAATCTACCACGTATATGTTGTTTATTCTTTTTCCAATGAATTTAACTTTGTCAGAACTCATCTCTAAAATGGTGCAAGTGTGATCATCAAACACAACTTTATTTCCTTTATCGCGCAGCTGGCTTATGCTAAGTAGATTATATTCTAAGCCATCAACAAGTAACACATCATCAATGAAATTCGAAGGATTTTTACCTACCTTACCTTTTCCCATAATTTTCCCTTTATTGTTTCCTCCAAATGTAACATGACCCCCATCTTTCTCCATCAAGACACAGAATTTTGCTTTATCCCCCGTCATGTGCCTTGAGCAGCCGCTGTCGAGATACCACCTATTATGTACAGCTGCAAGACACTCCTGCAAAACACATTAAACAAGAGATTTTGGAACCCAGATATACTTGGGTCCCTTCAAACCATAGGACGTGTTCAGGTAGGATATCAAGCTCTTGGGGATCCATAGTTGCTGTTGTGAGGGTCTTTGATATGGTAAGTTCAATGATTTGACAGACTTGTGATTATTCCTGTGCCATTGATAGTGATGACTCCATGAAGTACTAGGGAAATTTGACTTAAGGACTCTAGATGAATGCATGCTTCTTGGTTGATTGAGAGTTGAATGCGTAGACCCTTTAGTGTTGCTGCGTTGACTCATCCACCTACCATATCTATCATGGGGGTTCTGGTACATGTACTGCGTTGACTCATGGTAGTGACTGCGTCGACGCATCTGAGTATTTCTGACCGAATGCCCTTTCTAGAAGGCTAGGTGCGTTGACGCCATGTGAGCAGTGCGTTGACGCGATTGACTTCTAGCACGCCTTAAGCCTTCTGATCTTCTATAAGATTGTTGTTGGGTTGATGAATCAAATCTAGGATTCCTATATTGACTTGAAGAGGCATATTTGAACATAAATGTGCTTTTCTGTTTGTTAAAATTCAATGTTGCCTTCCCTTTCTCATTTCCTTTTTCTTTTCTTATTTCATTAGATTGTTTTGATCCTTCCTCATTCTTCTCATCCTTTTTGTTTTCATCCATTTTCCTTTCTTCAGATGTGTCCTTCCCAGAGACAAATGTCACCAATCTAGTTCCCAGTTCTTTCTTTTTCGTAGGATTGAATCCAAGCCCTTCTTTTCCAAAGTTGCACTTAATTCCCATAACAGCATCAAGGTTGTTTTTACCCTGTGTCATTTTTTCGAGGGATGCTTGTTTGCTTAGGTTCTCTTCCTCTAACTTTTTCAGATTTTCTTAAAGTTTTGCATTGACTCCACAAATGGCCTCATATTTCTCTTCAGCAATTTTTACTTCTTTCTCCAATTTCTACATTCTTAATTTCAATTCATCATGCATCTTCAATAGAAAATCATTTTCTCTCTTTATTTCAATTAGCTGTTTCTTATACTCATCTTTTTCTTCCAAGTCCCTTTTTAGACACACGATTTCAGCATCTAGCGGTTTGACTCTTTCATTCAAATCATCTTCTTGACTGGTTTGAGTTTTCTTTTTCTTTAGATATTTATTTTCCTTTTTAACACCTTCATACTTATCCAGCAATTCGTTAAAAGCTTCTTCCCAATCATCACAAGAGAAATCTGCAAAGGGAGAGGTTACCTCGACTTGATCATCACCATTTGCCATGAAGCACATTTTCACCTCACTTTCTTCTTCAGAGGTGCTTTCTTCATCTTCATCTTTTTCTTCATCACTCCAAGTGCTTAGCATGGCCTTGGGCTTTTTGTTTCTCCACTTTGACTGTGTCTTTTTCACATTCTCAGGACACTTCGACTTGATGTGTCCTTGTTTCCTGCATTTGTAGCAAACAACTTTATCAGATTTCTTAGGATTTTCTGGCTTGAGTTTTGAGCTAGTTCTTACCTGATATCCTTTATATCTATCAGTCTTACCTCCCTTTCTTAAGAATTTTCTGAATTTTCTAGTAAGCATGGCTATTTCACTTGAGTCATCATCAGATGAAGGTGACTGACTATCATCTGAGCTTTCCTTGCTGCTGGAACCAGCCTTCAATGCAAGGGGTTTTTTCTTCTTCATGTCCTCATCTGTTCTTTTTAAGTTCAGTTCATAAACCATAAGAGAACCTATTAGCTCATCTGGTTTGGTGGTGGGAAGGTTCCTTGATTCCTCAACGACCGTGGCTTTGGTATGCCAGATTGGAGTTAGGGATCTAAGAATCTTCCTAACTACCTCATAGTCACTATAGGTCTTTCCCAAACCTTTAAGACCATTCACAAGATGAGTTAGTCTAGCATACATTTCAGATACACTTTCCTCAGGTTTCATCCGAAAAGATTCATATTCAGAAATTAACATGTTAGCTTTTGTCTCTCTTACCTCTGAGGTACCTTCGTAGATTACCTCGAGTCTATCCCACATTTCTTTTGCGTTGGAGCATGAGGATACACGCGAGAATTCCTTGGGATGGAGTGAGCACTGCATAATGACTTTCGAATTTGCTCCTTCACCCAGAGTTCTTCATCGCCTTCAATTTGGTATGGCCCTTTGCTCACTACTCTCCAGATTTCATGATCCCGCGCTCTTAAAAATACTTGCATGCGATTTTTCCAGTACGAATAATTAGTCCCATCAAAAAATGGTGGCCTATTCACTGCATACACCTCAGGCATGAGTCCTCTGTTCTCCATTAGTTCTCTCTAGGCTGTGAAACCTTTGCAAGAGAGCCTGGCGCTCTGATACCACGTGTTGGATCGAGAGGACCGTCAAGCTAGAGGGGGAGGGGGTGAATAGGTTGACCTTATAAAAATTATAGTAGAGCAATTCGCATCAGAAGCACCACACCTAGATGATTAATTGAAACACTGAACCAAGCCAATCAGAGAGCGTGCCTATCATGCATCTAGCGAGGAACAAATTGCGATGATTAAACCAAACCACAAGAGACCACAATTTTAAGGTCGTTCGGTCACCCAATGGAGACCTACGTCCACCTCCCCACTCAACTAGTGAGGAACCCTACTGAGCTTCTAAACCAAGGAAGTAATTCCTCTACACTGTTGACTATCCCAATAGAAGATAATGAGGAACGAATCCTCAGATCCGCTGTCAAATAGCTTGAAGGGGAACAGCCTTGACACCCCTGATCTCAGCACAGCCCGCTAAATCAGAATCACCCTCTCTTCACTAAATCCAGTGAAGGAGAGGAGTACAATGTTCAAAAACAATAGGAAAACTAAAAGATAAAAAATCAAACTTCAGCACTTGGACGCAGCGGAATTTAGATCACCAACAGAGAGATCCATGTCCATACGCATGAGCTTCGATCCTTGAATCTCCTCTGTCTGGAATGTAGAAGAGTCTTGGTGGCGCGATGATCTTCTGATCTAATTTTTCAGTAGCCTTCGTCTAGTTCTTCTCTCAGCCTCTCTCGTTCTGATGTCCGCCTCACTCGTTCTGCTCTACCCCTCTCTCTTTGTTCTTATCGGGTGAACCTATTTTATGGTCTTCCCGCACACAAAAAAGTTCACGTGAGGCAGGTGGGCCACCACCCTGATTTTCTTGTTATCCTCATGATTGCTCACGTGGGGAACCTTCTGGAGTGGTAGAAGCTACGAAACCTTATCCGCTTGTGGCTGATGTGGCAGATGACGACTGAAGGTGGGATCCACTTATCGTGCTCTGCAACTTGAATTAGATGGCGTCGACCCTCTTGCCCCAAGGAGTTGACGCATCCTTCTTCTAGCTTCAGGTTTCATGCTGAGTGCGTTGACGCAAGATGCAACTGCGTCCACTCATTAGTTGCGCTTTAGACAGTTGTGGCAATCCATCGTACTGCAGCGTCGACCCATCGAACTATGGCGTCGACGCTGCCAAGGTACTCCAGAGGTTGCAACAAGGAATGCTTGAACTGCTGCGTTCACGCTACTTGATCAAAGCGTTGACGCATCAGTGTATTCCAGTAAGCCATTGGCTCTCCCTTTGTAACTGCTGCGTCGACGCTGCTCTATTTTGGCATTGACGCAGTGGAACAACTTGTGAAGATATTGGTGAAGGCTTCTTCAACTGATGCATGGACGCTTTAAGCTCCCAGCGTCGGCCTTGTTCCTTTCTAGCAACAAGAATGAAATCAAGTAAAAGTATTATTGAATCAAAATTTAATTCATCATTGAATTGAATACATCATTCATATCTCATGGCTGTCATCATCAAAACTAGGGGCACAACAACTTAACTGGTTTTCCCACAGCTCCGCTGGGGACTGGGGTGGAGGTGGCTTTCTCGCCACCCTTGGAGCCGAACCCTCAGCCAAATGATGAGTTCGAGTGCGATATCGACGTCGATGAGGATCTCTGAATGGTGGATGAAATCGGCCCTCGCACCGAGGCATTCCCTGACTTTGAGTCGTGGCAGGCCCCGGAGGGTATCCGGCCAAGTAGGGTCCCTGGAACTGGAATGTTCTGCTTATGGCTATGCTTGCCTCTAGAAACTGACATTGCCATGTGTTCTTATGTAGAGATAGCAGGGACAACAGGGGCCATGGTCCCTCCCGAGGCGAGAGACGAGGCCCCCACTACAGCTGGTGAGCAAGAGTCTTCAGCACCCCTGGACGGCTCGGGTAATGCCAAGCCATTATAAGGAGAGTTGCCCTCCTTCTGTAAGGCGTCTGGTGGACTGAGATTGCTGGATGTATTTGTGACCATGTTCACCCAGTAATGACCCGGCTGCTACCTTGGAGATGGTCCAGGAGCTAGTGAGCACTGGACCATCAGTGGTGCTCCCCACGTTTGAGGCCGAGTCGGGAGTGACGGGTGGTCTGGCCACCCTTGTTGCAGGAGCTGCGTCTGGGTCGCTAACACAGCCGTTGGCAGGGCCGCCCCTCCCTCCTTTGCCAGCCGCTGTCTCAGCTTGTACGGTGGGGCTAGTTGGGTCTTCTATCATGGGACCCTCAGGTATGTGACTGGGAGCTTAGCCATTCATCGTGGGCTTTTGCATCACCCGCAGGTGCTAAGTTTCTTTTGGTATTGGTCACAGGTACTTCATCCCCCTTGGAGGAGGACGAGCTTCCTCGTGGCTTGACTGGAGCTGCAAGTGGAGAGCCTACAGCTACGGCCCCGGCTGGGGGGGACGAGGAGGTCGTTGACATAGAGGGGATCTCTGAGGGGAGCGCCCCGACTGGTGAGCCTTGTTTAAAGCCATGGACTGGATGATTTTTGTTATGTGAGGTTAGGCTGTGTGCTGACCCTATTGTTTTATTGGTCCGTAGGGGCTTCTAGTTCCACCACCTCCGGTAGTTCTTCAGAGACTTCTTCAGACTCGTCAGGGAGTGGTAGTTTCATCATGGAGATGGGGGAGAGCTCAAGCTCCTCTTCTTCTGGGGCCTCCTCCGCCGAGGGGGCAGGGATGGAGGCTACTTCTGGAGGTGTGTGGGGCTCTTTCGTTTCCCCTATAGAACTTGTTTATGCTCTTTGGCGGAATATTGATGCTCATGTCTTGTGTGTAGAGATAGGGTCAGAGGAGGAGCAGGTGCTGACCCCTGCGGTAGATGGCCAGGAGGAGGTTTCCAATCTCCTTGCGGCTTCTAGAGGGGATAGGGCTATGGGAGAGGGCTCCCTGGTCGTTGAAGTGTCGTTGCCTTACCTGACTCCGACGAGTGATGCCATAGGCGCTGAGGGGCTTGCTATGGGTAAGGAATGAGAATTCTTTTTTCTCAGATTTTCCACCTTATTTTTCATGGAAAGTTTCACATGTATTTCTCACTTTCCATTCGTTCTTTTCTTGTGTTGTGCAGCCTCAACCGATGTGCTGATGGAGATGGGCGACTCTTCTCTGAGTCTGGAGGTTGAGTGGCCCACTTTCACTCCGCCATGAGAGCCATTGGTGGACGAGAGCGTGGGTACCTCTCTGCTTCAGCGAGCGCGAGGGTACCTTCAGAGTGACCCCCTGTTTTCTCCGAAGGACCTGAGGCGGCGCCTGACAGAGTGTACCCATGGCTACCACATCCTTGGCTTCCCACGGGACCCTGGGTTGGCTAGGATATGGGCAGAGTACCTGTGGCTTCGTCAGGCGCAGGAGCAGAGGGCTTCGAGGCTTGCCGCTCTCCAAGAGGAGGGGGCGCGACTGGACCGGCTTGTGATCACCGTGGCCGAGCAGAGGGCTTGCGCTGATGTGGCCGGGTCACTCTTCAGAGATTGGGCTATTCGGCTAGAGGAGGCCGAGAGCAGGGCAGAGGCCTTAAGGAAGGCCTAGGAGGAGCGGAAGTTGGCTACAGAGCGCGCCAGGGTTAAGTGGTAGGAGGTCAGGAGAATGGTCGAGGCCAGTGCTCAGCTTTTGTCCACTCTTGAGGTAGAGTTCGCGGCTGTTCAGTCCCGCGTGTCGACATTGGAGAGGAGCGAGCCATGATTAAGCTGTGCCCCTCCTTTTTTGTCATGTTGTATGTCCGTTTGTACGGATCTTTTGTTACCCCAAGGGCATGTCTTGGGCTCCTTTGGTATAGTATGAATGACAAACTTCTAGATTTCTTTTGTCATTTTTTGTGTTGTCCCACCCTTTTCTTTCTTGTGGGACAATGCTAGATGCAGGAGCCAACAACCACATACTATTAGTCGGGATTGATTCTTCTACTATGTGCTGGTGTCGGAGACAGAGAATGGGGTACTCGGACTCAGGTACTGGACTGGAGACTGAGCCTTAGTGAGTGGTTGCTGGATACCGGGTGCACTAGAGGGTCTGGGCACAGGGTATTGGGAGCTAGGTACTGGGTACTGGGCACTGAGTGCTCGGTACTGGGGACTGGGGGCTCAGTGCTAGGTACTGGGAAACTGGGTACTGGAGGCTGGGTACTGGGTACCGGAGAGTGGGGGTTGAGTGTTGGATACTGGGGGCTGAGTGCTGGGTACTAGGGACTGAGTGCTGGGTACTGGGTCCAGGTCCAATAATTCAGGGCACTGGGAGCTTGGAACTGGCGACTGGAGGCCAACGCAGAAGGGGGGTGTTAGCCTATGTTGCTGGGAACTGGGGCTGGGGGCCGACTTGTCTGGGTGTGATGGCCCGTATGGCTGGAGACTGGAGGCTGGAGGCCAACCCGAGAGGGTGTTTTGACCTATATTGCTGGGGACTGGAAGCTGGAGGCTAACTCGTAAGGGTGTGTTGGCCTGTATTGCTGGAATTGTTTGGTCTGAGAAGTTGGAATTGGGGCTCGCTGGCTAACTGTCATGGTGACGTAGTAGGGGACTGGGACCAGGATTGGAACTGGTGTTAGAATGAGGGCTCAGACTGGCCGGCTGACCATTTGAGGTGTTGTAGCCGGAGGCTGAGTTTGGAACTGGAACTGGGATAGAGCTGGGTAGCTAACTGTTGATGTGTAGTAGTCGGAGGCTGGGACTGGAGCTGGAACTAGAAACTGGTCGGCTGACCATTGAGGTGGGTAGCCGACTATTGAGACTGGAGACTAGTGGTGACCAACCCTCGGGGGTGTGACGGCCACAATGTTGTGTAGTGGTGTTGAGATTGCTTTCAGTGAGATGTCGCAATCGATGACTTTCACCTGTAGAGAGTAGATATGAAGCGGGAACATTTTCTCGTTACTAGCTCTACCGCCCTTGTGAGTTTTCACTAGAGCTGGCACCCTTTTACTTTTTCTGGTGTGCCCATGCGGGTTTTCACGTCGAGGGGTTGCCCGATTTTGCATGAGGTGCCCTTGCGGGTTTTCGCCTCAGCTGGGTTGGTGGCATATTTTGCCCTTAGTAGTCCTGTAGAGGGAGCTAACCGAGGCCGTCGGGGTATCTCTATTTTTAACCCCACATTTTGTTTGTTTGTTTTATTTTTGAATCTGGAGATTGTCGTCCGTAGCAAGCTGCTGTTAGGGGCCGTAACCTGACGCTTGTGTTGTTGAAGACTTGATATCGTTATGGCCCTGGTTAGGACTATTGTAGGGTACTGAGTTAGGGCCCCTAAGGGTCCTGATACCTTGGTAGGGTGCAACTGGAGTTATAACTAGTGGGTCGGGGAATCAATAGACATTGAAGTGGTGACTGGGATCATGGTGGTCAGACCATGACAGATTGGCGACTAGGAGTTCTAAGTTAAGGGTGTTTAAGGTATTTGGACGTAGAATAAAGAGGGTCTGGGGATTAGCTGAGACTGAGGTTTGCTGGGATAAATGACTGGGATAATGTGTGGATGCCGGAGTAGGCGGGCCCGCTATGATGGAGCGGAGGCTGAAGGTATGACGAGCCAACCAGGGTAATATAGAACTAACTAGGGAGAGCAGGGTTAATGTATTGGAGATGTGAGTTGGTTAGGGACTGGTATGTTTTAACTAGAGAGGCCTATGATTGCTTGAGAGGTGGCTGGACATTCACCCTGATTGGTGGAGAGAGAGATTTTTTTTTCTCATCACCGACTCTACCGTCCTTTCGGATTTTCGCTAGAGTCGACCCCCTTTAGCGTTTTTCGGCACGCCCTTGCGGATTTTCACGTCGAGGGGTTTCCCAATTTTTCCTGAGAAGCCCTTTCGGGTTTTCACCTCAGCCGGGTTGTTGGCCTTTTTGCCCCCAGTCGCCTCTTTGTGAAGAGGACGACTAAGTCCGCCATGGTATCTCTATTTTTAACCCCATTTTTTGTTTTTGTTGTTATTTTTTACTTACCTGGTAGCCTGACAGCTGAATGATTGCTGGTGTCGGGCGTCCTCGCTCTTGTGGTCGCGGGGACGAAGCAAGGTGGCTGACCTCTATAAGTGCATGATGGTGATGCTGAGAGGGCCTGGCTGGCCCTGTTGCTTCGCTGGATAGAAAGACTGGAAGAAGTGACTGGTCCCGCCCCTCAAAAGGGGATGGTTTCACTGGTTATGGCTGGGGCGCAGGCCTTAGTCTAGGTGCCGTGCGAACTTGTGCTCTAGGGCATGGTACAACTTCATGTGTTTACCGTTGAGAGGTGGGAATGGCTTGTTACCCTTGTGGTCTACAACCGTGTAGGCCCCACCCTCGTTGACATCCTGAATGATGTATGAACCTTGCCAGTTGGGTTGTTATTTTCCACTGGAGTGCCCTGCCATGACTTCCTTTTCCTTAATCATGACAAGGTTGCCTTGCTTGAAGGCTCGCTGTTTAATGAGCTTGTCATAGGCTCGAGCCATGCGAGCTTGATATACTTGTAGGTGTTGGTAGGCCTCGAGCCGCTTGCCTTCTAGGTTGGCAAGCTCTTCTAGCCTACTATGGTATTCATTTTCATATGGACCGGCAAAGCCAATGTGAACTGCTATGCGGTAAGAGGCTAACTGGATCTCTATGGGGGTGACGGCTTTTGCCCCATAAACGAGGGAGAATGGTGAGCATCCCGTAGGGGTCTTGTAAATTGTCCGATAGGCCCATAATGCCTCGAACACCTTTTCACCCCAACCGCACTTCAGGTGGCTAACAATCTTAGCCAAAAGCTTGCAGAGGGTTTTGTTGAAGGCCTCCACTAGGCCGTTAGCCTGAGGGTTATAGACTAAAGAGGTTCTCCAGTCAATATGAAATTTGGCCGCCAATTGATATACGACCCTATTCTTGAATGGTGTGCCATTGTCTGACACTATGCGATTGGGAGTACCGAATCGGTAGATGATGCTATGTCTGACAAATCTGGCTACCACCTCGTCGGTGACCTCCCACAGGGGGATGGCCTCAGCCCATCGGGAGAAGTAGTCAGTGGCGTCCAGAATGTACTTATGGCCTTTGGAAGATGGCAAGAAGGGTCCCGCGATGTCCATACCCCATTCTGCAAACGGCCACGTGGGGACTGTGAGATGTAACTGGTTTAGAAGTCTTCTGGGTACTAGGCCAAAGGCTTAGCATTGATGACACGAATGGGTATACTGGGTGTAGTCTGCATGCATGATTGACTAATAAAGCCTTTGAGCTTGATGTTGTTCTTCATCCTGTCTCCGGCCTGGTGAGCGCCACATAATCTTGAATGGACTTCATGCATGATGGTTCGAGCTTCAGTGAGGGAGACGCATCTCAGGAGAATCGACAAGTCCTTTTTGTGGACAAGTCTATACAGAGAGTCGCCGATCAACTCGTATGACTTTGTCCGGCGGAGTAACTGGACTCTTTGAGCTCGGTCAGGATGAAGCCAACCTTGCTTGAATTTGATGATGCACTCACACCAATCTTTTTCTTCTAGGGGAGTGTCCGGGTCGAGGCTATGGACCTCGTAGACGGTGAGGCCGACTTCATCCTCGAGTGTACTTGGCATCAATCTTCTGTGCTTGACAGTGATGTTGACTTCTCCCTCGGGCGGAAGCTTGATGGCCGCAACCAATTTTGCCAGGGCATCTGCCTGGGTGTTACTGTTCCTAGGAACATGGTCTATTTCAAAGAAATATAACTTCTGGATGAGTCTGGTGGCGGTGGCATGGTATGGAGCTTACTCCTATTTCCGCACGTCGTAGATGCCGAGGACTTGTCAGACTACGAGCTGGGAGTCCCTGTAGGCTTTAAGGCATTTGATGCCCATGTCGAGAGCCATATGGAGCTCGATGATTAGAGCTTCATACTCAGGCTCATTATTAGTCAGGGATTTCATGAGGGCGCATGAGTTGTACAAAACTCCACCCTGAGGAGTCAGGAAGATGATACCGGCACCTACCATGACGGTTGAGCTTGATTCCTCCGGGTAATCCCTCGGGAAGCGCCATCGAAGTAGAGCTCCCAGCAAGGTACATTGGCTGTGATGGTGTCTTGCTGCCAGTAATGCAAGACATCTCCGCTCTGTCCAACCGGTTGTTGTGACTGGAGAGCCAGGGACTCCTCGTCAGGGAGCTCCGTGTTGAGTGGTGAGTTGTCTGGTCCTCGATGGGCTTCTAAGAATTCAACCATGCCCTGCCCATTGATTGCTTTTCTAGGGACATAGGTGATGTCATACTCCATCAGCAAAAGAGTCCATTTTCCCAATCGGCCTGAGAGGACGGGCTACCTGAGGAGATATTTGAGTGGGTCGTGCTTGGATATGTCGATGGGCCAAGAGGTAGTGTCGCAGCTTCTTAGCGGCAAACACTAGTGCTAAGCATACTTTCTCCATGGGGGAGTAGCGGTACTCAGCCCCGATTAGTTTCTAGCTGAGGTAGTAGAGTGGCTGCTCTTTACCCTTGAGGACGCACTTTCGGAACACTCCTTTTGTTCGTTTGTTCATTTATTTAATTCATTTATTGAGTGCGTGGGCGTGCCAGTCACCTAGGTGACGATTTATTCAGGTTCCGAGACTAGAGTGGTCCGGAGCCCGGGGTGCACTCGATCTGACTAATCAAACGATTGTGTGTGTCGTGTTGGGACAAGAACCTGTCGTGCCGTAAAGGCCACGACGTTAATTACATCCCCTCGGAGAGGGGACAACCCTTGATTAGTCGCTAGGAAAAGGGGCCTTATGGCCTAGATTTAATAATAGTGAAAGGAGATAATGAAATCTCGAACTGTGCATAGACAGACCCTGCATTGAGGCATAAACGTTAAAAAAAGGTTGGTCACTCGTGGACCATTTCATGTTCGGACGACAGTCCGCATTTGTAGGATAAAAAGACGACGATAAAATCGTGCAAATGTCTGCCATGTATACAGTAAGTTTAATAAGTGTGTAGAATTAGATCCCAGTGGAGACGAGTCAAGTTTGATGAACTATCGGCCCGAGGCAATGCCAGATCATGGCCATATCAGGATGGTTCCCAAGATCCGAATCTGACTTAGCGGGGCGTCATTGATATTCTTTTCAAACTGAGTCTGGGGAAGCGGAGGTTCCGAGGCGGGCGATATTATGTTTTTTTTGTTTTTTGTTATTATTATTATTTTGACGCATGGATGCATCTTCGTTTGTTTGTTGTTGTTCTTGCTTTACATTTTTTGTTTGATTTATTTGGTTTCTTCTAACGGGGGTGTGGATTTCGTTGTTCATTCCCTTTCAGGTATTTATTACTTTATTTATATTCATTTTTTGAATTACTATGAGATATGTATAAGATTTATCCCTTTTTGTTTTGGTTTTCTTTACCTTTTCATTTCTGATTTTTTTAAGGGGAGTCGACCCCAGCAGAAGGCTGGGTCGACCCAGCCTAGGGGCGTAGTCGACTCAACCTAGGGCTGGGTTGACTCTGCCTTGCGCAGAGTCGACTCAGTCAACCCTTCCCATTGGCAGGTCGACAGGTTTTAGCATTTTTTTTACATGCGTGGAGTTTTGATTGATCTTTCTTTTATTTTTTTTGTTTTATTTCATATACTGGCTATGTCCACAGTCGTGTTCAACAGGATGTCTCAATAATGTTCATATTCGATTCCCTGTGTCTTGCACAATTTCTTGTTGTTTTAGCAGAACTTCTTCGTTGTTGTTCATTTGTCTATTGCTTCCTTTTGCCTTTTCACATAGTATTGTTCTGACGAAAATTCGGCAGCATCTCTCTCGGACCCGAGTGCTAGGGGGGTGAAGCGGGTATGCATCCACAGAAAACTCTGAGATGGCCCCTGAGCTGTACGAGTGCGCACGGAAATGACAACACTCAGAAACAAACACATCGGAATGTGGCCCGAAATCAAACATGAACGAAATCAAAACATAGAAGGATCATTGGATGACAGGGATGAGAAGGGCCATCGGATGGAAGAACGGGGGGGGGGGGCACCGGATCAGGAATGTAGGTAGGGCCACTGGATCAGAGGGGAGGAGCCACCGGATCCGGAGGAAATGGCGATCAGGGGGTGGAGCGACTGGATCAAGAAGGTGGGCAAGGCACCGGATCGAGGGCGGAGGGTGGCGAGGCCACCGGATCAGGAAGGTGGGCAAGGCCACCAAATCAGGAAGGTGGGTAAGGACACTAGATCATGGGCAGTTGCAAGGCCACCGGATCAGGAAGGTGGGAAAGGCCACTGGATCAAGGATCAGGACGGTGGGCAAGGCCACCGGATTAAGAGCCACCGGATCAGGAAGGCAGGTAGGGGAGCCACTGGATCAAAGGCCGCTCAAACACCACCGAATAAGGCGTGAGCGGGGCCACCGGATCAAAGACCGCTCAAACACCACCGAATCAAGGCGTGAGCGGGGCCACCGGATCAAAGGCCGCTCAAACACCACTGGATCAAGGCATGAGCAGGGGGTTGAGCCATCGGATCAGGGGGTTGAGCCACTGGATCAGGGGAGTTTAGCCACCGGTTATGGAGGATTCAACAAAGGGGGGAGGGAAGTCTATTCCCAACTGAGGAGGGCTCGGATAAAGGGTGTATCTGAGCCTCAACCATGGGTTGGCAGGGCCCAAGCACTGGCGTCCTCATGAGGAACATTTCAAAGAGAGAAATAAGAAGGAGGGACATGACACAGAAGCTAGAGCATCTTGGAGCTCAGGGTGGCGTCACCTCCACGAGGCTTGGAGACCCACTATGCTCAAGGCACCAGCTCCGTTGGAGAGCATACTTCTAATTTAATGGCGGAGGGAAGGGAGTGGCTACTTTTGCCTAGCTAACAATAGCATATGGGAGAGGGGCCTATTGTGCAAAAAAAAGGGAATGAAAAGGAACAAGAGAGGCATAAACCAACGACGAACATACATGGATACCAAGAAAGCATGACCTTTCACAAACTTTTCTTTTTATTCCGCAAAACAAGGTTGGTACAAGGCTAATATATTGCAAGAACAGAATGGGAATGGAGCAAAGGGGTAGAAAACACTATGGGGGGGAGGCAGAGCATTGGCTCTTATCCCTCCAAAGCCCCACCTCTCTACTCTCTTCTCCCTCACTCTTCTCCCTTCTTACGAGCTCTCTTCTTCTCTTCTCCTTCTTCTCCTTGCACTGGTGGCAGCAGTTGGAGTAGCCGGAACCCAGGGAACGGAGGGTGGCCGGAGTCTCTTTCTTTTTCTCCATGCTTCCTTCTCTGGGTCCCCTTTTTTGTCTCTCTCTCTCTCTGTCCGTCTCTTTATATGACCCACTACAAAAAAAATGGACAAGGGGGGTATTGGGGCGCTGTTGGATCCACTGATTTCTTCCCTCTATCACATCTTGCGTGTGTCAACTCCGTGCCTTCCCCTCTGGTGACATGCAAACAGGGTGTCAACAGTGACTTTTGAAGCTTGCCGGATACCGCAGACGTCGCCCTCACACTTGTCTCCGTCACTCGCTGCACACTGGACGAAGGAGCTGCCCCGGGGTAGTGACCCCTGGTCATTATCAAGATCCAGTGGTCTTGAAAGAAAGGTTGGTCTACTATCTTCATCGAAGTGGCCTGGAGCCACCGTTTAAGGAAGCACAGGGCCACTGGATGGGCTGTAGAAGCTGGCCACCGGATGAGGGGGTCATGCGAGGTATCACCACCGGATGAGCGGCCCTAACGCAGTGCCACCGAATGAAAGGAGCTAGGGAAGCTGCCACGAGATCAGGGCACGCAACAAAGCCACCGGTTAAGGGGGCTCGCGGGGCCACCGAATGAGGAAGGCTAGCGAGCGCCACCAGATGTGGATCGCCAAGGGGCCACCGGATGAAGAGCTCGCAGGGGCCAGATGCCACCGGATCACTAGCGGGAAGGCCACCGGATGAAAGGAGACGGACACCACCGGATCACAAGGGGGAAGGTGCCACCAGATGAGGGGAGCCCCTGGGTAGCTACCGGATCATAGGGGGTAAATGCCACTAGACCGCTAGGGGCGACGGCCATCGGATCACCGTGGGAGGAAGGCCACCAGATCACCCTTCAACTCCTTTGGGCACTTGTTCTTTTAAGGCCTTCAGCTCTTCTCCTTGAGATTCATCCCCTTTCTGACCCGAGGTTCCATTCACCCGTCTGAGTGTAGGTTGACAGTGCGTAGTTCATCGATCTTCTTCTGGGACTCGGGAATCTCGAGCCTTCCGGTGAATTCTTCGCTGCCAAAGGCCCAAGAGAGAGAATCACGGCAGTGTGTAAATTCAGGAGCATCTTAACTTCCTATCATTTAATGCACCTAGGCGAGTGTGAGGTGCTGCCGGGTAGTTTACAGGCGCGAGATTTTACTCGTCCACAAATGCCCCCCACCCACAGGTAGCGCGGGCGAAGGATGAGGCAAGCGGTGCATGTGGGTGCACTTGCCTCCATTTATTAACACCAGAGTTTTGGACTACGGGACCGGCAAGGCCAACGAGATGACGATGATCCTTGTTCGGCTTTGGCATGCATGTATTATATATATATATATATAATTTTTCTTTTTCTTTGAAATTGAAATGCAAGGGCATGCCCCAAAGTACATGTAGCTTATCTTTTGCAATGAATAGAATATTACAGCTTCACACATGTCTTCTGCATGCATGTATGTCTGGAAATCTTTTCCTTCTCCACGTACAGCCTTCGAGTGTGCTGGCGGGGAGTGGAACCCATTAGGTGGTTCATTCGGGGACAGTCTGATAAGGATCCACGTGGATGCATAGGAGAGTGCTCTCCCTTTCAAGGAAAGGACGAGGGAATCACTCCACCGTGCAAACCATGCGGGTTACTAGACGTGTCACACCTCGAGATATGTGTACCGCAGAAGTAATTCGGGGACGTGAACAGCTGACAAGATAAGCCTCTCGCAAGCAAAGTAATCAGAGCACTAAACATTCACACATAAAGAGGAATGCGGAATATTTGACCAAAATCCAATTTTATTATTAATAATAAAAAATTACAATATTACTGACTCTTAACTCGTTGATAACAACATTTTCTAGACTCAATAAAAATAGAAAATTACATCATAAGACTCGACTAGACTCATGACAATCTAGGTCTTCTTTCGCTCCATTAATCATCGCTCTCAGACCCATCACTTGCATAATATGAGTCCGACTCACTAGAATTTCCTGAAAAAAAGATTGGAAAAGTAGGGAATGAGCACATTTGCCCAGTAGGTATCTTTATATCAACATGAAGGTAATATTTAAATAATTAATATTTTAGCTCTACTTGGGAAGATAAGATAATAAGAAAATGCGATAAAACATACAATATAAATCAAAATAACTATAAGTATCAAGACTATAGAGATATGAAAGAATTGAGCAAGATATATGATATGATCAAGCAAGAATGAAATATAGATGTAAGTTGGCCTTTCAAGAACGAGAATGTACTAGCACGTAACGAGAATGTACTTTTCATAACCATAAAGGCTATGTACTAGATTGTCAAGCAAGCACATATAATTTCATCATGAGTCTCGTGAATTTCACCTATTTATAAAAACCTTACTCCCAGCGCAATGTGATGCCAATGTTCATCGTACCCCATGATTTTCAGCACATTTCCGGCCATCCACCGAGGGGGCTAGCCTCGAGCCCTTGGACACTGTCCGTGCCCACTCTTGCATCTTCACGTTATAAATAAAGCTACTTCTATGAGATAATAATAAAGTTTTAGCCAATAATGTCAATTTTAAACAATAGTTTCATGATAATGTAACTAAGGTAATGAACGCACCAAAATAGGTAATCATGAGAGTTCAAGGATGATTTAAGAAGAACATTATGCCTCGGCGGCATTCCGGCCGCATAACGGTATGTTTTCATAGTTCCATAACTTGTCAATAGCTTATTATCATGGTGTTAGGTTCCAGATAATCCGAGGACCATCTCGGAACAGAGTAGAACCAACCCTTGGGTCAAACCATGTGTTAGAAACATGACAAGAATTTGTGTTCATGTCCAACACCGTTTCATGAGAACGCGGTCTTGGTCGGACCGTTTAAAGGAAGTTGCGGTCAAGCTAGGACCACAATCACGTGGAGTCAACGCCAGTCAACGCAGGGAGAAGTCTGGCAGATTACGGTCATAGTAAGGCCGCTACTTGAAGTGGTGGTTAGCCTGATGGCCACATCTAGCCAGGGTGCAGGAAAAATGCCGATAATGTAAGTGCTTTCTAGACCAATGGGTTTGAGGGTGCAACCAGCTCGGCCTCCTAGTAGAATCTTAGGCTCGCGGAGACTTTTGGAGGCCTTAAAACAAGATCACCTAGTCCGACAGAAGAAATATCCGGCGGAGAGGATCACAAGTCTAAGAGGTGTGCCTAGAAGTGCAAAGTGTAACTAATAGCAACGCACCGAGGTACGCGCTATGTACTTATGAAAGATGAGGGATGATAGTGAATAGTGATAAATCAATGATCAAAAGTCATCACAATAACCCAAGTTCCATAATCATAAGAAAAGAATTTAAATACAAAATTATATGATTTTAGGAATGAAATTAACATAATGATGAAAATAAAGTTTAAAATATGCTCATGCTAATCCAGGGTACCTAACATGAATAAAGACATGATTTCATGAAATATGACATAATTATATTAATAACTATCATGGAAATTAACTAAGGCTTGGGCTGGTTTTCAGAACCATATTGCGGTCTTGGGTAGACCGCCAGAATGAATTAGCGGTCAGGGAAAGACCGCCGTATGCGTATGCGGTCTCAGTGAAGACCGCCTTCTGTCCGTTAGACAGAAGGGTCAAAATAATGCAGTTAAGGCCTATTCTCGGGCAAATCATGCATGAGAAAACTAGTAAACATGCAGATAAGTCATTCAAGAAGGAACCTAGGGCATGGAAGTGCATAGATTTATGTGAATTAAGCCAAATTATCATCTCTTTATTAAGGGTACAAGGTTATGCATGCATAACACGACCTAGATGTGCAGTGCAAAGAAAACATGAAATTCTTCACATACAATGTATAAAATCAGATAGAATCAATGGGCTTTTATTCCTAACACATAAATTTAGCCATCCATGAGATAACCTACCTCTGGGTGAGGCTCAAATATTCAAATTTTGGGCTGGAAGTCGTTGCTGGCTCTGGCGCATCCTACGTGGAACTGCCAACTTAATTTCTGACCCTCTAACTTCGTATCCTCTTGACCTAAATTCATAAAATTTTAAGGGTGGGTAGAAGATACAAAGGAGAACAAATACCTCTGAAGAGTCTACAAGAAATTACCTCAATTTGGGGTTCTAATCTTCTGATCCTTACTGGACGGACACACTATCCCCTGTGCGTTCTACAGCAAAATAGTGAATTCTGAGGGCTCTAACTTCTCAAAGGCTTGACCTCCTAGTACCAAATTTTGAGGGAAGTTAGATAAAACTAAGGAGAGCAAATTATTATAAAGAACCAACCTGAGATGACGTCGTTTTACCTTCGATCCTTGCGCACCAAAACTAGGGTTCACGCAGGTTAAATCTGGGTTCTATTTATAGAGTTTTGGCTAGGGCTGCGGATTTGATCGACTTGGAAGTCCTAATTGAGGCTAAGATATATCTCTAAGAGTCCTAGACACTTCCCTTCAATGGATAGCATCGATCTATGGCGATTAGGATGGAGAAAATCTAAGTTTTCCATGCCTCTCCAAAGCTCGAGATCGGAAGTGAATTGCAGTCAACTAGGGACCGCCATATGCATAATGCGGTGTTGCGATAGACCGTAATATGGTGGATTTTCTGAAATTTTTGAATTTTCCCTTTTATCTTATATTTATCCCTAAATTATCTCAGTTATCCAATATAAATCCGAATTTAGCCCCAATTACGTCTCTTTAATTTTTCCCTTTCCTAAAGGACTTAGATTTGGGTTTTTGGGCTTAATTTAAGTGGGCTTAGCATTAATTTAATATTTGGGCTTTCAAGTAATTGTTAATTAGCCCGTATTCATTAAATAGCCCATTAAGCCCTTTTTAAATGCTTATTAATTCATATAATCCTAGATAATTTATCATTTTTCCCTTTAAGCCTAAATTTTAAATACTTTAATTTTATTTATTTATTTTTAGAAAAATCTGGGTTGCTACACCCTCCCTCACTTAAGAGAATTTGGTCTCCAAATTCATTACATAGAAGTTTATTGAGAGTGTATTCAAACAGCTAGGGAAAATACGGCCAATGTGATTCGGTTAAGATTGTACCTCCAATCACTTTACCCTTGTCTTCCCATATGGCATTTAATCGGCCTCGCCGCCTGCGTCCATCATCGTCCCTTGAAGATTGTTCCTTTACGTGGGGACACACGGGTAGGCGATGTTCCTAGCTTCCACATTTTATGCAAGTACCGAGACGCTTCCAGCATTCATCGACCGAGTGACTGAACTTTCACAAAATGAGCAAGCTATCGCAACAACTTTTTCCTCTTCCTCAACTCTTTTATTCTTGCCATTACCGTTCCCATTCCTTTTGCCATTACTATTCCCATTGCGGGACTTCTTCTTGTCGTTATGGGGTTCGTAATCCTCCGTGATGCTAAACTTTTCTTCTTTCTCTCCTTGCCTATCATGTTTTCGGCTTGATTTTTCATCTTTTCCCTTGAACTTCTCTACCTTCTCCAATGTCTTTTCACATAGATGCACCCGGTGGACCATCTCCGTATAAGTCCAGATATTTTGGGGGTTGAGTTGTTGAATAAAGATGGGACGGAGCCCATCCATGAATCAGTTGGCCTTTAAGACTTCCATGGCCACCAAGTGAGGAGCATAAGATGCCAATCTAGAGAATTGGAGCTCGTACTCCGCCACCGACATCATCCCTTGCCGAAGGGATGCTAACTCCGCTGCCTTTTTCTCGCAGACATGTTCTGAGAAATACTTCTCCCAGAAGAGCTCGAGGAACTCCTCCCAAGTGAGTTGAGCGTTGGGAAGATGGGCCGATGTGGCCTTCCACCAAGTACGCGCATCCTTGCTGAGTTAAAATGTGGCGAAAAGGACCTTTTCTTGGTCGGTGCATTGCATCACGTTGAAGATCCGGTCCATTTCATCAATCCAGTTTTCCACCTCATCGGGGTTTGAGGAACCCGAGAACTGTGGAGGGTTCATGCTATGGAAATTCCTGTGTAGATCTCCCGCGCCTACTCGAGTGCCATTTTGGGCCACATTTTGTAGGGTCTGGGTAAGACCCGCAATGATTTGTTGCATTGGTTCCTAGTTAGCACGATTAGCGGACATTGAGAAGGATTAAGGTACTTGCAAAAATAAACAACTAATTATTTTCTCTAGGACCTATGGAATTAACCTAGAGATTATTTTCTAGGAATCTAGCTCATCCCGGGCTCTACCCAAATCTCACATGGGTTTGGAATCTTCTTCCCTAGTTCATAGGTATGGGTCCTTAAACCTTAGACTTAGCCTATGACATGATATTTTCCTAGGAATAAGTAAGTCCTGAGACCTAGGCTCTGATACCAATTTAACTGTCACGCCCCTAGATATGTGTACAACGGAAGTAATTCGTGGACGTGAGCAGTCGGCAAGATAAGCCTCTCGCAAGAAAGGTAATCAGAGCGCTAAACATTCACACATAAAGAGGAATGCATAATATTTGACCAAAATCCAACTTTATTAATAATAATAAAAATTACAACATGACTGACTCTTAACTGATTGATAACAACATTTTCTAGACTCAAGAAAAATAGAAAATTACATCATAAGACTCGACTAGACTCATGACAATCTAGGTCTTCTTTCACTCCATTTATGATCGCTCTCGGACCTGCCACTTGCATAATTTGAGTCCGACACACTAGAATTTCCTGAAAAAAAGATTGAAAAAGTAGGGAATGAGCACACTTGCCCAGTAGGTATCTTCGTATCAACATGAAGATATTGTTTAAATAATTAACATTTTAGCTCTAGTTGGGAAGATAAGATAATAAGAAAATGCGATAAAACATACTGTATAAATCAAAATAACCATAAGTATCAAGACTATAGAGATATGAAAGAATTGAGCAAGATATATGATATGATCAAGTAAGAATGAAATATAGATGTAAGTTGGCTTTTCACGAATGAGAATGTACTAGCACGTAATGAGAATGTACTTTTCAAAACCATAAAGGCTATGCACTAGAAAGTCAAGCAAGCACGTATAATTTCATCATGAGCCTCGTGGATTTCACCCGTTTATAAAAAAAGTACTCCCAGCACACTGCAACGCCAATGTTCATCATACCCCATGGTTTTCAGCACGTTTTCAGCCATCCACTGAGGGGGCTAGCCTCGAGCCCTTGGACACTGTCCGTGCCCACTCTTGCATCTTCACATTATAAATCAAGCTACTTCCACGAGATAATAATAAAGTTGCGGCCAATAATGTCAATTTCAAACAATAGCTTCATGAAATGTAACCAAGGTAATGAATGCACCAAAATAGGAAATCATGAGAGTTCAACGATGATTTAAGAAGAACATTATGCCACGGCGGCATTCCGGCGGCATAACGGTATGTTTTCATAGTTCCATAAATTGTCAATAGCTTATTATCATGGTGCTAGGTTCCAGATAATCTGAGGACCATCTAGGAACAGAGTAGAACTAACCCTTAGGTCAAACCATGGGTTAGGAACATGACAAGAATTTGTGGTCATGTCCAAGACCGTTTCATGAGAATGCGGTCTTGGTCTGACCGTTTACAGGAAGTTGCGGTCAAGATAGGACCGCAATCATGTGGAGTCGACGCCAGTCAACGCAGGGAGAAGTCTGGCAGATTACAGTCACAGTAAGGCCGCTACTTGAAGTGGCGGTTAGCCTGATGGCCACATCTAGCCAGGGTGCAGGAAAAATGCCGGTAATGTAAGTGCTTTCTAGACCAATGGGTTTGAGGGTGCAACCAGCTCGGCCTCCTAGTAGAATCTTAGGCTCGCGGAGAGTTTTGGAGGCCTTAAAATAAGATCACCTAGTCCGACAGAAGAAATATCCGGCGGAGAGGATCACAAGTCTAAGAGGTGTGCCTAGAAGTGCAAAGTGTAACTAATAGCAACGCACCGGGGTACGTGCTATGTACTTATGAAAGATGAGGGATGAGAGTGAATAGTGATAAATCAATGATCAAAAGTCATCACAATAACCGAAGTTCCATAATCATAAGAAAAGAATTTAAATACAAAATTATATGATTTTAGGCATGAAATTAACATAATGATGAAAATAAAGTTTAAAATATGCTCATGCTAATCCAGGGTACCTAACATGAATAAAGACATGATTTCATGAAATATGACATAATTATATTAATAACTATCATGGAAATTAACTAAGGCTTGGGCTGGTTTTCAGAACCATATTGCGGTCTTGGGTAGACCGCCAGAATGAATTAGTGGTCAGGGAAAGACCGCCGTATGCATATGCGGTCTCTGTGAAGACCGCCTTCTGTCCGTTAGACAGAAGGGTCAAAATAATGCAGTAAAGGCCTATTCTCGGGCAAATCATGCATGAGAAAACTAGTAAACATGCAGATAAGTCATTCAAGAAGGAACCTAGGGCATGGAAGTCCATAGATTTATGTGAATTAAGCCAAATTATCATCTCTTTATTAAGGGTACAAGGTTATGCATGCATAACACGACCTAGATGCGCAATGCAAAGAAAACATGAAATTCTTCATGTACAATGCATGAAATCAGATGGAATCCAGAGGCTTTTATTCCTATCACATAAATTTAGCTATCCATGAGATAACCTACCTCTGGGTAAGGCTCAAATCTTCGAATTTTGGGCTGGAAGTCATTACTGGCTCTGGCGCGTCCTGTGTCGAACCGCCAACTTTCTGACCCTCTAACTTCGTATCCTCTTAACCTAAATTCGTGAAACTTGAAGGGTAGGTAGAAGATACAAAGGAGAACAAATACATCTAAAGACTCTACACAAAATTACCTCGATTTGAGTTTGTAATTTTCTGATCCTTACTAGACGGTCGCACTATCCCCTGTGCGTTCTGCAGCGAAACATCGACTTCCGAGGGCTCTAACTTCTCAAAGGCTTGACCTCCTAGCACAAAATTTTGAGGGAAGTTAGATAAAACTAAGGAGTTAGATAAAACTAAGGAGAGCAAATTATTCTAAAGAACTAACCTGAGATGACTTCATTTTACCTTCTATCCTCGCGCACCAAAACTAGGGTTCGCGCAGATCAAATCTAGGTTCTATTTATAGAGTTTTGGATAGGGGTGAGGATTTGATCGACTTAGAAGTCCTAATTGGGGCTAGGATCGATCTCTAAGGGTCCTAGACACTTCCCTTCAATGGATAGCATCGATCTATGGCGATTAGGATGGAGAAAATCAGACTTTTCCACGTCTCTCTGAAGCTCGAGATTGAAAGTCAACTGTGGTCAATTGGGGACCACCATTTGCATAATGCGGTCGTGCGATAGACCGCAATATGGTGGATTTTTTGAAATTTTTGAAATTTTCTGTTTATCTTCTATTTATCCCTAAATTATCTCATATATCCAATATAAATCCAAATTTAGCCCTAAGTACGTCTTTTTATTGGGCCTGGGCCTAAAGGACTTAGAATTGGATTTCTGGGCTTAATTTAAGTGGGCTTAACATTAATTTAATATTTGGGCTTTCAAGTAATTGTTAATTCGCCCTTTATTCATTAAATAGCCCATCAAGCCCTTTTAAATGCTTATTAATTCAAATAATCCTAGATAATTTATCATTTTACCCTTTAAGTCTAAATTTTAAATAATTTTATTTTATTTATTTATTTTAAAAAAAAATCTGGGGTGCTACAAAACGGCAGCACCGGAGTGTTCGAACTGTGTGGTTTGGTTTGACCTTGAAGGGACGGAGGGAAGAGTTTTTTCATTCATTGACCTGGATGGAATGTCCAAGTCAAAGGTCTATTCATCACCCCAAGAAGACGGAGGGAAGAGTTTGTTCATTCAATGACCTGAATGAAAGGTCCATGTCAAAGGGGTTTATTCGTCACTCCGAGGAGAACAGAGAGAAGAGTTTGTGTACTAGTTGGTGTGTTCGGGTGGAAGGTTTAAGACAAAGGTTTATTTGCTAGTGCCGACAGGGTGCCGGGAGCTGACGTGGTTTATTTATGTACACGGGGTGAGTGCCACAGCAAAAGAGATCATTTTATTCATTAACTTGGACGGAAGGTCCGAGCCAAGCAAGGGGTCTTTTTATTCATTGACTTGAATGGAAGGTCCCAGCCAACATGCATGGGTCTTTTTATTCTCTGGTCGGGACGGGAAGTCCGATTTAGAGTGATAGAGGTCTTTTCATTCCTTAGTGCGTTGGGTACTGGCTATATGAAAGGTCTTTTAATTCTTTAATGCACCGGGGCTGCTGGCTATATGGAGGGTCTTTTAATTCTTTATTGCACCGGGGGTACTGGTTATATGAAAGTTGTTTTTTTTTTGTTGTTCTTTAGTCGGACGAAATCTAGCATCCCAGATAAATAATAGAAAATAAAATTTTCTATTTAAATAAAACCTTTAAATAGTTATATGAGAAGGCCAGAGGAAATACATAACTGATAACACACACACACACACACACATATATATATATATATATATATATCAAATGGGCCAAACCCACATACACATGCAGGGTCTCAACCCATGCATGTGGGGTATAACCATAATGGGCCCCTTACAACCCAACCCATGATGCCATGTTCGAACGATGCATGAGGGCTAGCTTTAGGGTTTTGAAAACTTAAACATGGCAGGTGGCTGGCTTTATGGAAGGATGGAGTAACTTACGGATCTAGGAATGGCAAGGTTTTAAAACCTTGCATTACTTAGCCCTCGATCCCCCACAATGGCTTCCATCTCTATAAATCCCACCTCTCTTGAATTAGCAAGGGCTTTTTGTTACTGCTGCAATTCGAAGGAGGCCTCTGCTGCTGTTCTTGCTGTAGTGTAGTAAAGAGAACTTCTTCCTCTTCATCCTTGCTTCCTCCTGCTGTTGCCTACAACGCGAAGAAGCTTGTTCTTCTTCCTACTCTTCCAACTGCACGTGAAGCTGCACTCTTCTTCCTGCGTTCTCCTTCCTGCTGTGTCGCAGTTGCTACTGCTGCTTCCTATTTCTCCTCTGTCACCGCATTCATGTAGATCGTTCTACACTCCGAAAAGGTATGTCTTCTCAAGAACTGAAGCCCAAGATAGTAGTAATTAGGTTTTCATGTTTAAAAGTCACGATATCATGCTATACTTATTCTCCCTGATCATCATTTACTCTGTTTTACTTAAGTTTTAGTTTGTTGTTTGCATGATGAATATCGACTAGGTAAGTGATCGCATATTGATTGATCGACCATGTGCGCAGTCGCTTGTTCTTAATGTGAGACAGCCTCATAGTCGTTCATTAATGAGCGACCAGCACACCAGCCATTATTTCCTGTAACTTGATAAATTAATTAACCCATGTTTGAAATTTAATACCATTGAAACATGGCTCTGGTAATATTGTATAAGCATGTCTTTAGAATCCTCATAATTTTCTCTACCCGTTCATGTCTTTAATTTCATGAAAGTCCCTGTACATGACATTAGGCTACTGTTCATGTGGAACCGTCAATTTAAATGAACTTTGTCTCAGAGGAACGTACCTGCCGATACATCTGTGATTTACACTGGTTAAAGAATGTGCAACGGTATGCACTATCGCTATAACATGAATGTGCACCTTTTCATGAAGGCGTTTATTCCCTGAAAATATAGTAAAACAGAAAAAGTATGGCATTAATGTATTCTATAATAAAATATTGAAGATTGAGCGACTTTCTGAATGGTCGCTTATTATAATTAATTATATGGATTTCTGGAAAATCCTGGAATGAGCGCCCTTATTTGCAGTCGCTGATTCTTGGCGTTTTTCTTTAAATTATGAAAAAAATGATTGACCGACCCTACTGACAGGCGCTATTTTATGATATAACGACATTCTTCTTGGGCACTAATTGGAAATTGGTGACCACTGTGATGGGCGCCAATTCCCTATGTTCCTATTTTCTCTCGCTTATTTCCCGTCCCACACCACGGGTCTATTTGCACTGTGTCGTAGTCCGTAGATGTAATCCCATGTTTTCATGATGGTTCTCGCATAGCCCCTCAATACTCAGTGATGTTTGAGCCCTCCACGGGATATTCCTTCCTTTGGACAGACGATTTCATCATTGGGACCTCCGTAAGTCTATGCTAGTCTTAGATTCCCTCAAGGCAACTGAGCTGGTTGTACCCTAAAAACCCATGACACTGTGTCTTGTCATGTCACTCTGAAGAAAGATGACGCTATAGGCCTCATAGAGCGCCGTTTCTGGTCTCTAATGAGAAGTCGATCCCTGGCTAGAATTTGTGACTAGTCCAGTGGGTGCCTATTATGATTTAGCGACCCTGTGAGTGGGTGCTATTTCCTCATGCCTGTTTGTGTTCTCAGAATGAGTGACCACCCCAGTGGGCGCCAATTCTGAATTTGGTGGCTGCCTGAGTGGGCGCCATTTACCCAATTTTTAGGATTGTCTCGGCTTTCATGCGGAATTATCGCCATGTCATTGTTGTCCAAAATTTTATCCTTGGACTCTATTCCATGAGATCTACCTTATGTTCCTACAATGGTTAATTCCTTTGGAATTCTATACTGGCTATAAAATTATAGTGGATGTCCAAAACATTTACATGACTCAATGCCTGGCATTTATAGGGCTCGGTCTAGTCCTAGGAGGAGCGCCCGAAAGTACTTGTGCCTGCGGGAGTTGATTGACCACGGTGTGACATTGCACCGGAGTACTTGTCGTTTTAGATTTATGGCAACCCACTCTCTCTTGAACTAGTGCTTGACTTGACTTGACTTGACTTGACTTGACATGGCTTGCGTGGCCCGAAACGGGTGAGTACTTGCTTGATTAAATAGCCAAATTTCGTGACAAGACTTGCTATTTACATGCTAGATACAATTGAAATTACTTGTTTATCATCCCTCGGATATAGTTCAAAAAGCTTGATAGTTTTCCCTTATTGTTATCTTGACATCATGATAGGTCCATCTTGAAAGTTCTTATTATTCTGATCGTTCATCATACATAGCTATACCTGCATTGCACGTAACATGTAATTACTTAAAGAATCACTTGTTCTTGAGATATAATTCCTACTGAGCGTTCGCTCACCTAGTTTCATTCCAACATTTTTCAGGTAACTCGGATAGCGACAACCAATCGGATGGGAATGAGACCGAGTGAAGAGTGTAGAGCTTCCGAATGTCGAGCCATTGCCGAGCCGTGTCCTATCATGTCTTGTCCTTTTATCGTGTCCTATGTCATTGTACCTTTTTATCATTTGGGTCTAGTTGTTGGAACTTGTTAAGGCTTGTAGCCTTGTGGTTAAATTTGGATGGTTGATATTATGGGTATTGGGAGTATCATCGTTATGGATAATTGGTTAAATTGTGGAATTTGATTATGGTTGTTATTATAATATCTTGTCTTCTACGCACTCTCTCTTTGTGTCATTTTTCCTCGTGCTCTGATTGATATGATCGATATAGACGCGTTACGTGTACTGGGTTCCTTCCGCGCTTGGGGCGTGACATGAAAGGTCCTATCTAGAGTGGGAGGGTCTTTTTGTTCATGGCTTCAGATGAGAGATCCGAGCAACATGTTTATTCGTCGATGGGACAAGGGGTTGTAATGTTGAGGTGATTTATTCGTTGACACAGGGTTAGTGTCAAAGCAAAAGGAGGTCTTTTGGTTCGTCGACTCTAGATGGAGGATCCGGGCCGAAGGAAGGAGATCTTTTCATTCATTGACCGGGGCAGAAGGTCCGAGTCAAAGCAAGGGTCGTGGTTTGCCAGCCTGGGTAGAAGGTCCAAGCCACCAGTTCCTTCATCTGGAGATCTTTCTTTTGTTCTTTGTTCTTTCAATTTTTCTCTCTTTTTTTTCTCTTTCTTTTCTTTCTTTTCATTTTTTCTTTTTTTTCGTATCTTCTCTTTTTATCTTTCTTTTTATTGAATGGGTAGTGCATAGTCTGAAGGGAGATCTAAGAAACATGTTGGCTCTGCGTGAGGCACGGGGTTCAATTGTTCATTGAACTGGGGAAGTGATGCATGATATAGTTTCAAATGCTTTCCATTAAGAGGCGGGAATTGAGTCTCCCCCCTATGGTTGACAACCACATATGCACCCCCTTTCTAGACTTTTTGGACCACATAGGGCCCGAGCCAGTTTTCATTCAGCTTGCCTTTAGGGTTGGCAGCCATAACCTATCTTCCTTTGACTATCATGCGGTCGCCTTTCTTGAATTCACGCCCTTTGACAAGCTTGTCGAATGCACGGGTTATGAGGGCTTGGTAGACCTGTATGTTTTGCTAGGCCTAGAGTCGATTCCCTTCTAAGTCGAAGAGCTCTTCCAACCTCCGCTCGACGTTTGTTCGGTCGTCGTTGACCAATTCATGTTAGATTACGACCCAAAGTGAGGGTACTTCTAGTTCAATGGCGACAACTGCATTCAAGCCGTACATCAAGTAAAAAGGTGAACAACCCATTGGGGTTTTATAGACGGTATAGCATGCTCACATCGCCTCGTACATCTTATCTTCCCAGTCCTTTTTGCTAGAGTTGACAGTCTTCACCAGGAGGGTGCAGAGGGTTTTATTGAATGCTTCTATCAACCCATTTGCCTACAGATTGTACGGAGTGGATGTTCTCCAGTCAATCTTGTACTTTTCGGCCAGCTTGTAGACCCTTTGATTTTGAAAATGACTTTCGTTGTCTGAAACGATCCGGTTGGGGATGCCGAATCAGAATATTATATTTCGCCAGATAAATCGGGTCACGATTTCTCCTGTCACTTCCCTTAGGGCTAGCTTCCGCCTAGTGGGAGAAATAGTCTGTTATTGCCAGGATGTATTTGCACCCTGAAGAGGATGGGGGCAATGGGCCTACGACATCTGTTCCCCATTGGGCAAAGGGCCAACTGGGCGATGTTGGATGTAGCTGTGTTGGAGGTCTCTTGGGGACCATTGCATGCTCTTGGCACTTCTGACACGACTTAGCATACTTGCAGCAGTTGTCGAACATTGTCGGCCAATAGTATCCCAGCTTTTAAATTTTGATCTTCATTTTCGGCCCAGCCTGGTGTGCTCCAGCTGACCCAACATGAATTTCTTTCATGACTCTCTAGGCTTCCTCTATAGAAAGGCACCGAAGGAGTATTTTCTTTTTGGCATCTGCCACAATTTGGAATAGAATTCCATTTCTAACTTCATAGGAGTCTTTGATTCAGATCAGCCCGATCTTTTCTTCTCTCTGCTTGGGCAGCTGCTAGCGTTCAAACCATTGCAAAAGGGGCTCCCGCCAGTCGGATAGGTCGACCACTTCTGCGATTGCTATTTCAGGTTCTTCTCTACTTGGCTCTTCTTCTATCATGCTGGGGACCTGCCGTCGGTTGATCACCAGCATGTTGAGTGATTCATCAGGCGGGATTGCCAGGGTGCTTGCTAACATTGTTAATGCATCAGCCTATGCATTTTGACCTCGGCCGACATGGTTTATTTCAATAAAGTAGAATTTCTCCATGAGTTGCTTTGCCTTAGCATGGTAGGGGAGTAATTCAGATTTTTAGACTTCATACTGTCCCTAGATCTGTTTGACGATTAACATTAAATCCCAAACACTTGCAGCATGTGGATCTCCATGTGAAGTGCAACTTGGAGACCGATAATTAGAGCTTCATATTCTGCTTCATTGTTTGTACATGCTTTGTTGATTGAGCAAGAGGTGTGCAACAACTCTCCTTCGGGGGATTTGAGGACGACGCCTGCCCCAGCTGCTATTCTTGTTTGTCCCGGAGGGGATGTTTCTATTCTTGAAGCACCATCAAAGTATAGCTGCTAGATGGCTTGTTGGACCTGGCCCACTTCTAAAGTTTCATCTTCAGGAAGCTCCGTAATTAGCGAAGAATTTTCTAGCACCAGGTGCGCTACAAAGAAATCTACAATGGCCTGGCCTTTGATGGCCTGTTGCGGCATACATGTGATGTCAAATTCCATAAGGATGACGACCCATTTGCCCAGTCACCCTTTCAGGACTGGCTGGGAGAGTATATATTTGACCGGGTCGGCCCTAGATATCAGTTTGACTTCTTGCGATAGCATGTAATGCCTCATTTTCTTGGATTGAAAGACCAATGCAAGGCATACCTTTTCAATAGGTATATATTTTGCTTCAACCCCGACCAGTCTTCGGCTGAGGTAGTAGAGGGCTTGCTCTTTTCCTTCTTCATTGATTTGGGCCAGTAATGGCCCCAGAGAGTATTCGGTGGTGGCTATGTATAGGATCAGCGGCTGCCCTTTGACAGGTGCCCCCAAAACTAGCGGGGCGTTTAGTTATTCTTTCAATTGGTTGAAAGCTTTTTGACATTCTTCGCTCCAGTGGAATGGGGTGTCCTTCATCATTAGCTTGTGGAACGGTTGACACTACCCAGACAAGTTTGAGATGAACCTTCGGATATAGGCTAACCAGCCTTGGAGTGACCGCAGTTCCGTCAGATTTTAGGAGGAGGCAGCTCCTGAATAGCTTTGATTTTTGTGGGGTCTATTTCAATCTCCCTATATCTGACAACGAAGCCCAGGAATTTTTCACTAGAGACGCCAAAAGTGCACTTCATCAGGTTCATTTTCAGTCCATGTAGCCACAACCTTTCAAATATGATTTTGAGGTCAGCCAAGTGATCCTCCCACTTCTTGGTTTTGACGACTAAGTGATGAATGCACATTTTCTTATAATAATTTGTGTCAAACACACCATTTGACATGCATATAATTCACCAATTATGCATATTTTGTAATTAATCTCAACTTCACATTAATTGGACCTTTCATGCAAATTAACTTAATTTGTGGTTAATTATTCAATGAAAAGAAGTTGAGGGTCATGAGAATTAATTTTCCATTGCATAATTATAAGTATTTATGATTTTTGTGCACAAAGCAATAATTCTTAATGTGCTTAATCTAAATTGTGTGTGTGCAGGACGTCCAAGACATTTGCTAGAAGGGCCAGGGGCGAAATCGTCACAAGAGCAAGGCAAGGGTTGCCCAAGGGTGCCCCCTTCACCTTTGAGCAAGTCAAGACCAGCCGCCATTCCTTATTTTGTGTGAGAGGAGATAAAGGAAAGAATTATCTCAATTTATCTTGTGGAGAGATTTTAGGAGAAGAATTAGGAAGATCCCTCTCCCCATTAGGAAAGCCAAGGGGAACCCCCTTTCCTTTTCTCATCCAAACCCTAATCACCTCTAATCCCAGCCATCCATCTTCACCAAATATGATCTTCACCCTCCATTTGACCTAGTTTCTCTATAAATACCCCTTGTCAAGAGGGAGAAAGGGAGTTCTTCTTTTTTTTTTCCTTGTTAGCTTAGAATCTCATCCTTCTTTCTTCCCCTAGTTTAGGTCACCAATTTTCTTCCCCTTCTGCTTATCTGATCCTCCTACTTTCTTCATAGAAGTTCTTTCTTTTTTAGTTATCTTCAATTGCTTCTTCTTGCTCTTTAGCTAGTTCTGCACGATTTTCAAGTTATTCTTCATTTTTTACTATTCTATACTATGCATTCGTAAAATAGCATTTTCCCCTGTTCTTTCCCCTTTTTCTCCATCTTATGCTTTTTATCTCATCTTGCTCCTTTTATAAAAGTGTTTCCTCTTCCTATCCTTTACAATTTCTTCTTCTTTGTCATCTTCTAATTGCTTCTACGTTTTAAGTTATTCTCTACTTCTTAATGCTATATTTCTGATTTTTACTATTCACGTTTCAAAACTTTCTTCGTCTTCTTCTATCTCTCCCTCTCTTCTATTCTTCTCATATCCCAAAGGCAAATTTTATACTTCGGTCCTCTCAAGGCGGTGTCCACGACGAGACGGGGCGAACTTCCAAGGCTCGGTGAGATGTTGGGCGGCGCTATTCTTCATTCTCTTGGTTATTTTCTTCCCTTTTCTTTAGTTGATTTCAAGTTGTAATTTTTATTTTCATGCACTTGTAATCTTTCCTTAGCAATAATAATTTCATTGGTGCAATTGTCTCTTTTCTCTCTCCAGCTCCTCCAAATTTCTCTTCTCAACCCTCCAATATTCTCTAGATAGATTTATTTTTCATGCAATCTCAATTTATTTCCTTTTCAAACTCACTCAAAGTTTTGCTCTAAAAAATACAAGAGATTTCCAACTTGTTTAAAAAATATTCCTCCTTATGGGATCGACCCGTATTCACCACTCTACTTGAATGAAAAATTTTTTGTGAGTGAGTGCGGTAATTACTTTGAAATTATGTGCACGACATTTTCAACGACGAGTGTTCATGCACATCAATTTTTGGCACCATTACCTGGGAGGAAATGATTTTTGATAGTTAAAAATTCTTGTGTTTGATGTGTATATATGTATACTAATTTTTCTATTTTTATTTTATAGAAAAATAAAAAAAATAAAAAAAATTGACCTAAAAATTGTAGAAAAAATGATTTGTTAGGAAAAGTGTTGCAGAAGGCAAGAATCTATCAGCAAAGAGCCAGAATTCTGAAAATCCTATAAAATAAAACGTCGCAGAAAGTCCAAATCTATAAGTGAAGGTCCTGTTCAGAAAAATAGAAAAAAATAAAAAAAAATCTTGAAAAATCTAAAAAAAATCAGAAGACTAAAAACTTAAAAAAACTTAGGCCTTGTTTTCTTTTTAAGATTACATGTTAATTAGGCATTTTATGGCTAGTTGTTTTGATTACAGAGTATTCATATCCATTTTATTTTACCAAAAAAATCATCATCTTACCATCATGTTAGTTATATCATGCTCATGTTCATACATCCATCTAGCTAATTGTTGATTCATTCACTTTCATTCAAAAAAAATCATCATGATATCATGCTTTCATGTTAATTACATCTCTTACATGTATTATTGCATTTAGTTAATTTTCTTTTCATTTACTTGCATCATTGAAAATAATATATATATATCTTTATCTTCTTCTCTCTTTCCCCTTCTTAAGGGTAATTTAGGCACACCCCTCTTGAAATTGAAAGGACACTCCAATTGAGCACTCCATCTCATTGGACCAGAATCTCCTTTTTCAAGACCTCCGTAAGTCGCCACTTCCTGGATTCCATCACGGACGCCTGACAGGTTGTACCAAGAAGATCCCAGGAGGTAGCTTGCCCTCAGAAGGTCAAAAAAAAAGT
Source organism: Amorphophallus konjac (assembly GCA_022559845.1). Taxonomy (NCBI): domain Eukaryota; kingdom Viridiplantae; phylum Streptophyta; class Magnoliopsida; order Alismatales; family Araceae; genus Amorphophallus; species Amorphophallus konjac. Next base: position 144,897,308 of record CM040126.1, read on the forward strand.
GTGTTGGGACTTATTACTATTTTGGAAAATCGGTGTCTAGTCTAGAGGTCCAATGGTAAACGTCTTAAGCAGCTTGTGGTTATTTAATTAGATCCCTACGAAAGTAGGGGGAGCCTCCTACAACCCCACCTCTTACTTGGCCGGTGGACCAACTTTGTAGTGGGTGCCGATTCCTCTTTTGTTAAAAAAAAATCCATCATGTTGCATGCATTATTCCTATAGTTGTTGATTGCATTGCTTTGAAAACAAAAACAAAAAAAAACATAAAAATTTTAAAAAAAGATCTTGAAAAAAATAATCATTTGGGCGTCATTTATTTCGATCAACATCAATGGTTATCCATCAAGGAATGAAACCCACGCCTATGAAGGAACACTTTATTCCTTCTACTTATAAACCCTCAACCTGCATTGAACTGTCTGATATTCTTGTAGATCATTATGAGATTGGCCCAAGTATCATCCAAATACTCCCATCTTTTAATGGGAATCCCAATGAAAATCCGTATAGACATCTAGATGACTTTCTAGAAATTTGCTCCCTGATCAAAATCTAAAACTTTACTGATGATGCCCTTAGGTTGATCTTATTTTCGTTCTCATTGAAAGATAAAGCAAAATGTTGGTTAAGAGTTTTGGAAAGACCATTAGGACTTGGAAAGTTATGCAATTAGAATTTTTGAAAAAAAAATTACCTCATAGTCCGAACCAACATCGAGAGAAGGGCGATTGTAGGCTTTACTCAGCTTCTGGGAGAGCAGATTCATGAATTTTAGGAAAGGCTGAAGGATTTGTTACGTCAATGTCAACATCATGGGTTACCTAAATGGCAAGTTATGTATGCATTTTATGAGGGGTTATCTGATTATGATAGATAAATGGTGGACATATATTGTGGAGGGGTATTCATGAACAAGAGTGAAGATGAGACTTATGATCTATTTGAAATTTTGAGTAAAACTTTGATGAATATTACGTCAATCTCATCTCATAAACAATATGTAGGACCTTTCGTGCAGGCTAGGCGTCGTGAGATAGAAAAATGGGTAGGGCTTGACTCTAAGATAGACGATAATACCATTGCCCAACCTCATCAAGTCTTTATGAAAGTCCATCCCAAACTTCTAAGGAAACCTACAATTTCTATGCTAGTTTTACTCACCATGTGAGTGAGTGTCATACTATAGTCCGACTCCCACCAGTCATCCAAGCTCAAGTCCAATCTGCCTTAGGGTTCTCTCAGCTCGAGTATGATACCTTTTCTGATGATTATAATGTAGGCTGGAGCAATCACCCAAATTTTCCTTGGATGGATCAAACAATCCAAGTCTATTCATATAAACTTTCACCCCAAGAAGTCCATGAGCAACCCATGTGTAATCAACTTCAGCCCAACTCATTTCACCCCAACTTCAATAGCAATATCAATTCTAGGAGAGATTCAATAGGCCACTACTTTGAACCTCAGATTGTGTATTCTCGGTTTACATGAATGATGATGATGATGATCTTATGTTTGTCATTTTGGCTCAAGATGTCAATAGTGAGAGTGAGTGGGAGTGCACTAGCAACACCATGATGAAGGAAGGGAAGGCATTCAGGGGTGGATTGAAGGATAATGATGATCGTATTGATTTTGTCACCCCATCCTATGAATGTTTTGAGATGAAGAGTATCACTGCGAAGAATAGTGGCCCAAATAACTCATTTAAGGATATATATGAAGAAGAGGATTACTTTGTGATTAATAATCTTGATAATTTAATGGAGACGAATTCTAAATATCCTCCTCTTTTTGAAGAATATGATGAAGGGGCCTAGTTAGAAAAGTTTACATTTAATCTACCCACCCCATTATTGGATAATTTGATTAATAATCTTCATTCGATTGATGAATTTGATGAAGGGGCCTTATTAGAGAATTTCACATTTGATCTGACTCTTGAGCCGTGTCCCATAAAGTCTGAATCATTGGATGAATTAGATTATGGGCTCATGCTTCCTTCCAATTTGATTCTCCTTAAAGTTAAGTCTCTCCAGTATGATATTCTAGGACCTGAGGGGGCTATGCCAACTATATTCACCTTTGATTTGACTCCCCATCAGGAAGACCAGTTGATTAGTGCTCTTAATGCACTGGAAACTATCATTAAGGGGAGTGTGGCAGATTTGAAAGATATTAGTTCACCGGCATGCATGCATCATAGTTTAAGTAATGCCAATCTCATTCCAAAGTCACCGGCACATGAACATGCTGACATGGAGGAAGTAGTCAATAAAGAGGTAGTCAAGTGGGTAGATACAGACAAGGAGACCAGTGGGTAGATACTAGGCAAAGGTTCCACCCAGATCTTACTAGGTTAATGGCCATTGATTTGCATATGCCCCCTAATGAAGAGAATTGGTTCACTTATGCTCCTAATGTTTAAATCAAGAATGAGTAGAACCAAATTACTTTCAGCCCATGCATGTACATGCAAAATCTTATCTTCTCATGGCACAAATGTTAGAAATTAAAAGCAAATAAGATAATATGGTGTCTCATTCTCAAATCAATGTGTTGGTTATAGAGATTGCATGCATTTGGCTGAAGACGGAAACCTTAGCGCTTCTAGGAGGTAACCCAATATTTTTGTTATTTGATGTTCTGTTTTAGTTTATTTTTCAGTGAATAGGTAAGAGCCAAGGAGATGAAGTTGTCGCCGTCCATATCAATGATGGAGTTTCGCCCCACATATCAGGTTGTCTCTTTCATTCTCAGCAATCTTCATTGTTACATTGTTTTGTTATTTTTATTGCTTACATATGCCATTGAGGACAATGTCATTTAAGTTCGGGGGGAGAAAAAAAAATCATGATGCATATAGTACAACCTGACATGAGGATCTGCATATCATTCTATCATGCATCTGCATTGAAATGAAAGTGGAAAAGATGAAATTCCTAATTGAGTTTTCTTGATTCATGCTCTCGTTGAGAGTAATTATTGAATAGGAAAGACTAGGGAGAAGGATGATTGGAAATTTATTCAATCTAACCATGGAAAACTGATGTAAGAATCTCTTTGAAGTCTCTTAGCACTTTGAAAAAAAATGAAATTCACTTGCACACTAATGAAACGAGCGAGACAAGCCTTCTGTTATTTTGGATATGATGTCTGATACTCTTCACTTCTTAAGGAAGAGATCATTTTCAAAAAAAGCTTTCTACCAAATTTTATCAAGTGATATGTTGAATAAGTGCAAAAGCATAGTGAAAAAAAAAGAAAAAAAATACCATGAAAAATACCCCTGATCCTAGTAACTGGGCCTACTTCTCCTAAGACAAGAGTTGCGGTTCGCGTCAAACAGTGAAGGGTTGTGAAGCATCATGTGTGTATGAAAAGAAAAAAAAAAGAAAAAAAATCTCAAAAGGGATAAAGAAATAAGGCAGACAAAAGCTATTGTTCTTAATATTCTGAGTTAGGAGGCGTAGAGTTGAAAGATACTTGCTTGGAATAGCAAATGGGGGACGAAATTATCTTAGTTGTGGATTTAGTATTACACATGCACAAGTGCTACTGAGCTTTAGGACGCATTCTTAAGTCATGTACCTTAATTTCCAAACTAAGGCTAGTGTGCATTAATGATTCCTGAATCCTAATCTTTGGTTGATTATGTGAAGGAAGAGCTGAATATGGAGGTATGAACTTTGTAAACTCTTGTTGGTCCTAAATTTAAATTTAATTGCATTGCTAAGGGAGTAGCAATGAGTAAGTTAGGGAGTGTGATGAATGCACATTTTCTTATAATAATTCGATAATTCATGTCAAACACACCATTTCACATGCATACAATTCACCAATTATGCATATTTTGCAATTATTCTCAACTTCACATTAATTGGACCTTTCATGCAAATTAACTTAATTTGTGGTTAATTATTCAATGAAAAGAAGTTGAGGGTCATGAGAATTAATTTTTCATTGCATATACTGTAAGCATTTATGATTTTTATGCACAAAGCAATAATTCTTAATGGGCTTAATCTAAATTGTGTGTGCAGGACGTCCAAGACATTTGCTAGAAGGGTCAGGGGCAAAATCGTCACAAGAGCAAGGCAAGGGTTGCCCTAGGACGCCCCCTTCACCTTTGAGCAAGTCAAGAGCAGTCAAAATTCCTTATTTTGTGTGAGAGGAGATAAAGGAAAGAATTATCTCAATTCATCTTGTGGAGAGATTTTAGGAGAAGAATTAGGAAGATCCCTCTCCCCATTAGGAAAGGCAAGGCCCATTTCCTTTCCTCATCCAAACCCTAATCTCCTCTAATCCCAGCCATCTATCTTCACCAAATATGATCTCCACCCTCCATTTGACCTAGTTTCTCTATAAATACTCCTTGTCAAGAGGGAGAAAGGGAGTTCTTCTTTTTTTTCCTTGTTAGCTTAGAATCCCATCCTTCTTTCTTCCCCAAGTTTAGGTCATCGATTTTCTCCCTCTTCTACTCATCTTATCCTCCTAATTTCTTCATAAAAGTTCTTTGTTTTTTAGTTCTCTTCAATTTCTTCTTCTTCTTCTTTAGCTAGTTCCACATGGTTTTCAAGTTATTCTTCATTTTTCACTGTTCTATCATGTGCATTCGTAAAACAACATTTTTCTCTATTCTTTCCTCTTTTTCTCCATCTTATGCCCTTTATCTCATCTTGCTCCTTTATAAAAATTGTTCCTCTGCCTGTCCTCTACAATTTCTTCTTCATTATCATCTTTTAATTTTTTCTACTTTTCAAGTTATTCTCTACTTTTCAATGCTCTATTTCTAATTTTTACTATTCACGTTTCAAAACCTTCTTCTTCTTCTTCTATCTCTCCCTCTCTTCTATTCTTCTCATATCCCAAAGGCGGATTTTCTACTTCGGTCCTCTAAGGCAGTGTCCTCGGCGAGGCGGGGGGAACTTCCAAGGCTCAGCGAGACGTTGGGCGGCGCTATTCTTCATTCTCTTGGCTATTTTCTTCCATCTTCTCTAGTTGATTTCAAGTTGTAATTTTTATTTTCATGCACTTGTAATCTTTCCTTAGCAATAAAAATTTCATTAGTGCAATTGTCTCTTTTCTCTCTCCATCTCCTCTGAATTTCTCTTCTCAACCCTCCAATATTCTCTAGATAGATTTTTTTCATGAAATCTCAATTTATTTCTTTTTCAAACTCACTCAAAGTTTTGCTATAAAAAATACAAGGGTTTTCCAACTTGCTTAAAAAATATTCCTCCTCGTGAGATCGACCCGTATTCACCACTCTACTTGAATTAAAATTCTTTTGTGAGTGAGTGCGATAATTACTTTGAAATTGTGTGCATGACATTTTCAACGATGAGTGTTCATGCACATCACTAAGTCGTCGATATAGCATTCAACTTTGTTGTAGAGCAACTCGTCGAATATTTTTGTTATCGCCCTTTGGTAGGTGGCGCCAACATTTTTGAGACCGAAGGGCATCCATTTGTAATGGAATATCCCCTTAGGCGACCTGAAGGTTGTGTGAATTCGGTCATGTTCAGCTATCCAAATTTAGTTGTAGCTGGATGATCCATCCATAAATGATAAGGCCTCATGACTGGTAGTGGCATCGATCATCACTTCGGTGATTGGCACCGAAAAATCGTCCTTCGGAGAAGCTTTATTCAGGTCCCGAAAATTCACTTAAATCCGGATCTAGCCGTCTTTCTTATTGACAGGCACGATGTTGGCCAGCCATGTAGTGTATTGATTTTTGGCCACGGAGTCAACATCTATGAGCTTATCGACTTCTTTGCAAACTTGACTTATTAATTCGGGTCTCATTCACCGAGGTGACTGCTTCACTGGCTCGACTTTAGGGTCAATGGCCAGGATATGCTGGGCAACTGCAGGACTGAGGCCTGGCATTTCTTTGTAATTCCAAGCAAAGCAGTCTCAGAATTCCTGGAGTAGCTTTATATATTGCCCCCTCTCTTTGAGTAATAAGAGGGCGCTAAGAAAGGTCGGCCTAGGATCATCCTTCGTGCCAAGGTTTATTTCGACCAATTCATCAACAGTGGCTTGGCCGCCATCTTCTATTTCCGGAGGAGCCGGCTGTAGAACTACAAAGCCTTCATCATCTTCTTCAACTTCGAGGGCCTTGTAGGTGTGTTCTTGTCTTATCTCGCCTGACGACGTAATTTCAACTTTGCCTTGTTCTGAGCCATTTGGCTACTGATTGGGCTAGATGAGCAGCCCTGGTGTCGATGGTGTACGTTTTGTGCAGCTTGGATGTTGGCTTAAGGGTGGAGCGCCCTCAAGGGCAGGATGACTTTCTTCAGCTTTTGACTCTCGTGAGTCATTGTTGGGAACTGTAGATGCCTCCATGGAGATGGACTCTGAGCACCTGCATGGAGTGGCAGCTCCATGATCATTATGCGCACATGGTCGAGACGGGCCCGAGCCTTTCAATTCAGCAGATGGCTTAGTTATTTCATAGTCTCTTATGTATTCATCATAAATTGCCCCCTGGGGGTCTTCACTCGTTACAGTGTAGGTAGAAATCATGTCAATTTCTTGGTAGTCTTCTACAAAGAAGCCCAGTCCCGAATGTTGAGTAATTTGTAGCAATCTTCTGTCCATGTTCGGTGGATCCCACAATTCATTGAACATCTTGTTCTAACTAGAAGGTTGACAGAAGGAGATCTACTGCTACCTAGCCAACTTTTTTTTTAAAACCAAAACCGACCGACAGGATCAGTGACTGGTCGAGTGCATCCTCCCCCAGGGAGGGAGCATGTTCTCACTCCCCCAGGCTGAAGCTCTGGCCCTGAACTTTATTAATATGAGAAAATGGATACAATGACAACGGGGCCCCTTGTGAGAACAAGGAAAGACCAAAAAAACAAGAGATCAAAAATAGTAGGCTACGGGCCTACCCCTATGCGAACATAAAGGAATCAAAAAATGAAGAAATCAGAACTAGGAGGCCCACTAGACTAATTACAGTTGCGGAGAGTAGGCAACCCAGCTTTGTCCATCTTAAGCGCCCCCCTAGCCATCCGCGGAAGATCCCTCACATGAGTAAAAACTAAATTGTCTTGAATACCACATGCATAAGAAGCCAGAGAGTCTACTACTTGGTTGCCCTCCCTATATACATGCTGCACCGAACACTTGCTATCTTGAAGAAGATCCAATATTTTCCTCCACCAAGGTAGAGCAGTCTAATTGGGAGCCACACCTTTTCGAATTGCTTCAACAAGTAGAGCACAGTTTGAGAATACGGCCGCCAGATTAAGGCCTCCATGCATGGCAATGGATAGCCCATCGTGCAGCGCCCTTGCTTTAGCTAGGAGACTGCTACCGCAGTCATAATGGAATGCAAAACTAATCAGCATATTGCCACCTGAGTCTCGAACACAGCCCCCTCCCCCGCACATGCCTGGATTACCTTTCGAGGCCCCATCGACATGAAGAGTGAACTAGTTCGCCGCCAATCTGTGAAGGACCAAGATGGGCTGTTTGAAAACCACCCGGGGGTAAAGATGATAAAGGGCCAACCTACTAGCTTGTGCTGTAGACATTGGAACATGAAAACTTAGCTTGTCCAGAGCATATGAAATGGAAGAGAGGATTCTTCTCTTGATGCAGCCAAGACTAGGGACATCGTTGCCTAACAGCACATCTATGCTTCCAGATCTCCCATAGCATGAGGATGACAACATAAAACCCAATAAAGCTAAAGGCAGATTGCAGATTAGTAGCTATCAAGAAATTCTAGCAGCGAATAGTAATCTGGTCACTAAGACTGATCTTGACACTAATTAGAGGAAAGACCCAATTCCACAGCTCAGATGCCAGGTCTCCGGTGATGAAAAGGTGGTTGAGATCCTCTTGAGCAGGGGAGTTACAGTAGCAACATTTGGATACCACAGGAATCTCACAATCAGCCACCCTGCTGTTTACCGGCACTGCACAATGGATGATCTTCCAGACAAAAATTTCCGCCCTTGGAGCAATGGCAGAATGTCATAATTTAGCCCATGAACGCCTGATAATCCCGCTAGGCCAGAGAATATCGCAAGCCAACTTATCCGAGAAGTTCCCTCTAGCAGTACCAGTCCAAACACAGACATCAACGTCGCTTCTAAAATGGAGGTTTGGAATGTGATGATCATTACTAAGCAAATTCCATGTAGCATGGTGAGGGTCCAGGATAACATCCCTGACCGAAGCTAGGGGAAGATCCTACAGCCAACTATTATCACCGGTAAGAACAGAGCATATAATAGAAGCACTCCCAGTCTAATTATCCCTCAAAAAATCCGTACCATCCCCATTTCCAACAATCCATCGGATGTTGTTGATGATTATGTTTTTCGCCTGTTGAAAAGCATCAGAGGGCATTGTAGACACGCCAAATTTGACATCATTTTGAGTATATCTCCTATCACACTGTGATGCCCCATTTAACCATCAAATTGACTTATTTGAGTGGTTTTTCTCTCTTTTCTTGAATATCCAACTTCTCCTAATTTTCACATATCTTTTCCTATTTTTTCCAGATTTTTCTGAGCTTTTTCTCCATTTTTTCGGGCCTTAAATCAAATGGTGGCAGGGACTCGGGTGCCATTTAAATAGCGCCCAGGCAGGGGGCGTCTATTTCCAATTGAGTCCAGTTTGGCCGTTTTCGAAATCTATGAATTGGCGACACTTCGGAAAGTCGCCATTTCTTTAAATAGAGACCGTTCGGAAGGTCGTCAATTTCTTTGCCTTATTTTGAGCATTCAACTGCGTCCAAAATTCGTATTAATTTTTAATTGGCGACCGCTTCATGGGCGTCAATTCTTTTCTAATTTTAGAATATCCTAATCCGTCTTAAAATGCCTCAGAATGGGCAGCACTTTGAACAGGCGCTCTTTTCATTAGCAACCACTGGGTCAGACGCCATTTCTTACAGAATTTTGATTTCGAACAGAACCCCTTCCCTTCCTCACTTAAACTCCTTTTCCACTTGGGAAAGGGTTCCTATGGCTTCCTAATATTGTAAGGACACTTGGAGGAAGGATCCCTCTTTTCAAATCCCACCAAAACTCAATTTTCTAATTTTCTTTGAATTAAACTCTGAATTTCCTTTCCCTTCCTCACTTAAAATCCTTTTCCACTTGGGAAAGGGTTCCTATGGCTTCCTAATATTGTAAGGACACTTGGAGGAAGGATCCCCCTTTCTAAATCCCACCAAAACTCAGTTTTCTAATTTTTATGGAATTAAACTCCTAATTTCACTTCCCTCCCTCACTTTAACCTCCTTTTCCACTTGGGAAAGGGTTCCTATGACTTTCTAAGGTTGGGAGGACACTTGCCAAATCAATATATCCCTCCAAATCCCATTAAAACATGATTTTCTAATTTTCTTGGAATTAAACTCTGAATTTCACCTCTATAAATAGGACCCCTCTCTCCCTTGTGTAAAAGGCATCAATATCAATCCAAGGGGAGGTGCTACTAACTTGAAGGCTGCAGGAGGAGACTCCTATGAACCTACAAGTTTCATCCATGGAGTTCTTCTTCCTCCCTTGAAGATCTTGAAGCCAAATTGGAGAAAACCACTAAGCTTTCCCCCTCCTATCTCTTATTTTTTGCTTTAGTTAATTGCATGCATCATATCATATTCTTCTTTTATTTCTTTTTATCTCAATATTGAGATCTTCCCATGTTGTGCACTCTAGCACATCTCCCTTAGTGCAACACTTGCACATCTCCCTCTATTCTTCATCATACATCATCTTTTACCTACCCTTTTTGCATAGGGGTTTAAAGGCCAAACACTAATAAGGTGTGTTCATATCCATGCTTTCTATGTCCATATTTATATTTAGATTTGATGCTACACATCTTGGTTTCTAATCCATGTTTATTTATTGGTATTTGTTAATTTTGCAAGGGTAATCAAGCTAAGAAGAACTCTCTTCATCGGTCGACCGATAGAAAGAGAAGGTGCACTCACAATCTCCCCCGCTTCTTTTAAGGTATTTTTCACGATCCCTCCTATTCTTTATTGGTATATCTTTGAGGCCCTCGCATCTCTGGCGATCACCTTTCCCTTTAGCATCCTACGCATGCTCCCCTTTCTCTTTCTAGTCCCCTTTTCCCTTATATTCTTTCTTTTATTTTTAGTGGGTTATTTCCATAATCTACAAATTGGCGATCACGGTGGGACCACCATTATTTTTCTTTGATTACCCTTCCCCTTTTGCACCCACGGTGCAACTCCCTTTATGCTCCACGTAGCACTTTCCTTTTTGTTTTATCACTTGTGCATCATGTGCACATCCCCCTCTCCTTATGTGATTGTTAACTTGTTGGTTTTGGAAAATTCCACTTTCTTATCTCTCCATTTTTTTTAAAAAAAAGAATTGGATGCCATGCTTCATGTTATATTGATTGCCTTGATTTGTATGGCCATGTGAGTGTTTTACCTTATCTTTCCTTAGTTTGGCTCATATCATTGTTCATACTTTCTTTTCTTTATCTTTTGCATTAGCACTTACATATTACATTTGGCTTAGGAGACCTCCTCTCTGTACACTTTTTCGGATCTATACCCCCCTCTTGGTTAAGGAAGGACCCTCCATTGAGTATTCTGTCTCTTTGGACTGAAAATTTCTAAACCAAGGCCTCCATAAGTCCCCTCACCCATGGATTCCCTCACGGAAGCTTGGACAGGTTGTACCCTTGAAGTACCCCGGGTTTAGTTGGCCTATTCATGATGAGAGAGTGTACCTAGTTGGCATTGAAGAAAATTCATATTGAAACTAGGTTCCTACCTTGTGTGAATCATATTAAATCACTTAATTCATCAAGGTTTAACTTTAAAAAAAAGCAAGCGTAAGCATCCCAATTTGTGTGATCTTTGCAAATTGTTTTGATTGAATATTACTTATTTGCATGATATTTCGCTTTGATAATCAAATAAACATGTTTAATCCTAATTATCATCATGAGGATGCACAACCTAGTACATCTTATGATCCTCAATGTCAACATGTTCATTATAATCCTCACCAAATTTTTTCTAAGGGACCATGTACTCACTCTTATGGTCTTGCCCGACCCATGGGCAATTTCCAATCTCATGGTCCCTCGCATTCATTGCATGCCACTACTCCCTCGAGACCATCTCCTAATGATGAGAAGGTTTCCCAAGTCATCCGTGCATTAGATCATCTCACCCCTCAACAAATCCAAGCCCTTAAGCCTATTGTTGAGGGCACACCTCCTTCTCCTCCTCCCTCCAATCCCACACGGGTGGCCCATCACCCACCTCCTTCCGTTCATACACGGGTGGCTCATCATCCTCCCTCCTCTCTTATTCGCACTCCCATTCAAGGAGCCCACCCTTCTTCAGTACATATTCCTTCCCGGGTAATCCATCACCCATCTCCTTCTATTCCTCCTCCTCCATGGCCCCAAGGCCCACACATTCCTTGCAACCCGATCCGTCCAGGTCCTTCCGTGGGTCAGTCCATTAACCCTCCACCACGGCCTTTACATCAAGGCACCCCTCCAAGGCAATCATGCCGATCTTCCATTGCTCAGGTCACACCCCTCAATCAAACTCTTCTTGATAAAGTCGCTTCATTGGAGGAACAACTTAAGAGGGTTGCAAGCCCGTAGCCCGCTCCTCCTTCTTATTCTCCCATCAATTCCCTTCACACCGTCCTGAACGACATCACGAAGATGGAGAAAGATTGGAAGGATAGGAGAGACAACTACGACATCGGCAATTCAAGCGAGCAAGAGCTGGCGGACTTCGACGCTCAAGTGGACACCATCCACCTTCCACCCATTCACCCCATTCATTCATATAGTCCTTCGCCTCCGCTTACGCATACACACTCGCACTCACAAAATCATCCGCAATACCATTACATTTCACCACCCATTATTACGTCTTCACCACGGTGTCCACTTGAGCCTAATAATGAAGAACCGGCAACTGAAGAATTCAAGATGGCACGTGACGATGAAGTCCCGAAGGAACCCCTCCCGAGTTTCCTTCACTTTCCACTTCACCCACTACCACTAGATGAACCCCCTGCTTAGGATGATGCCACCATCACCAATCCGACCCCCATTTATGAGACTTATTGGTGCTATGATGATGGGTCGATACTCCAATCACCCATGCCGACGCATCATGAGTCTTCTCCTACACCTAACACCGCCCGTACCTCTAAAACCTGACATTTTCGACGTGTCAAACCCTCCATTATCACACCCCCAACTCCCACATCATCAACCTCCACAGCACCGGACTCCGCCAAACCTTCCACTAGACCTCCACCAATTACGTCGTCATCAGCCACCACCCCCTCGGCTTCCGCTGAGTCCACCACTAAACCTTCTCTAATTAACCTCCCATTACTGCCACCTCGGCCCTCCATTACACATTTAACCCCTAACCCAACTACCCCTATTCCACCACTTAACCCTCCATCTTCGCCCATGGCTAATCCTGAGCAGGATCCATCCCTTTTTACACACGAGCCAACCCCGACTGCTTCCGAGCAAAAGGAGAAGCTCGACGTGTTTGAACCTCCATTTCCACTCACCCTTTCTCCAACACCTCCCATTATGCCACCACCCATGGAGCCTTCTGCCTCCTCTTCACCTTCCTTTACCACTCGGAATGGGTGTGCCTCTTCAAGTGCTTGTGCCGAAGATGATCAAGAGCCGAGCAACAAGAATTTGGCCACGACCGTGCTATTCAAGATGCAAGAATTTATCTGCCGGATGCCGACCCATGTTGTCGTGTCGAGCATGGTTGAAGAGGCTGAGTCCCCGCCATTGCTTGCCAGAATAGAATGCCAAGCGTTGGTGCCGCCCAAGGGCCGGGCAGGGCACCCTTTGTTGCAACTTTCAAATCTTGAACCTTTTCTTCCATACAAGGGGCGAACGCCCATTTTGATCAATATTTTCATATGCTACAGTCTTCAGACATGACGATGCTTCCTATCCCAACTTTCCAACTCTCTCACATTATTGCTTTTCACTCTTTAAGGGAGTTGTCATTTACTATTGAAGCTTCGTCACGAGCTTTTACTTTATCCATTGGGCCAATTGGCTATACACTTTCACTACCATGGAGGGGCGGTTATCTTGGTGCTAAGGGGCCTTCCGCTATTCTATCCACCTTCTATTCAACGCCATCAATATTCCTGTCTATCACCGATTCTTCGTGGGCCACTCCAGGGGAAAGAAGGAGGATCTCATCTTCTCGCCCTTCATATTCTTTGCATCTCATGCATTCCATGTATTCATCGCATCCATTCTATTGCATCCGCATGCATTTGTATTCCTTCTCCCCTGGGTTTCCTGACCCGTACCTTCCCCGCCTTCCGGAACCTCTGGACCTTCCGCATTTCCCATCTTATTCATCTTTATCCTCGGGATCTTCGGGTCCCCTTACACATCCCGGGCATTGTGCCCATCTTCTTTCAGGGCATCACACCCTTTTCCAACTCTCGCATCTGGACTCTCCGGATTTCTCGCTTGTCTTCCTGGGGCATCGCGCCCCATGGTGTCTTACTCCTCCGGAACCTCTGGACTTTCTCCTTGGGCATCACGTCCCTTCCCTTTCTACTCTTCCGAAACCTCCGGATTTCTTATCTGCACTCCTAGGGCATCATGTCCTTTCTTTCGCTATCCCTCCAGAACCTCCGGATTTATCTAATTCCCCAGGGCATTACGCCCCTTTTTATCTTCTTCCTCCAAAATTTTCAGACTTATCTTTTCTCCCGGGGCATCACGTCCCATGGTATCTTCCCCCTCCGGAACCTCCAGATCCCCCTTCCTTCTTCTCTCTCCTCCGATTTATCTTCTTACTTCTCCAGGACGTTGTGTCCTTCATTCTTTTCTTCCTCTTCAATCATCTATTTCTATACCTTTTCCCAGGGCATTGCGTACCTTGGGATTTCCCTCCTCCGGAACCTCCGGATGATTCCTACCCGTATCATGATTCTCCTCCTCTATTACCTCCGGACCCTCCGGATCCGCCTCTTTCCATCTATCAATTTCTTCTTCTAATTCCTCCCAATCACGGGTCCGACCCAACTTCTTCAACATCCACCGCTCTGGGCATCTGCCCGTTTTCCCACTACTTTCGAGGCTTTAGTCCTCACTACACTTCTTGATTTTCCTCTCCTTCTGTAGACCATTCATGTGATCAGGGTCTTTATACCTTAGTGAGGGAGTTCTAGCCCTCGCCTCTTTTCCTTTTATCCTTGTTCATCTGAGTTAGGTCTTGGTACCACTCTTTCTTGTTAAGCCACTTCAAACCTTGGCTTCCAATCCTTTTATCTGCCACTTAAGGACAAATCCCATGTTCATCAAGATCGCCTCCAACAGCTGCTGCTTCTACAAGGTTGCAAGGTAATGTTTTGCATATGATTTGATTTCATCATTCTTCATGCACGGTTTTTCAAAATGAAGTGCTTCTTAACATGATCAAGAGTGTTATTCTAGATCTTTATCTTAGGCCTTTTTCATTAAGTCAATTTCAGAAAACAGTCTTTAGGCTTGCTATGCAGCACTTCGGTCATAAGAACCCTGCGCTGGGTGTTTGGCATTCTCTCCCCGCTTGTTAAGAGTAACCCTTAGCTGGGCACTTCACACACTTCACAGTGCCCTTTAGCCGTCTCCTTTGGTTAAACACCGTTACTACTTTGGCCATACCATGAGTATACCTGAAAGTCTTTTCTATTCTTTACTCAGTTGAGTGCAAGAGTAAGAGGTTGACGGATGAGATAACCAACCTAGGTACTCCCCAATACGAGAAGACTCTCAAATAGGGGCAGTCTTGACCCAAATTAAAGTAAATTGTCATGATACATCTAGCAAAAAGGGCTATTATGAAAATCAAGTCAAAATTTCAATAAATGTAAAATTATGAGATTAAGACATGTCAAGAGAGGCAAAGTCCCCGCAGGGAAAACCCTGGTCGTATGTATGTCAAGGGTCTAAAAATCAAAGGCACAAAGCCCCGACGCAACAGACTACCTCTTTCAGGGGTAATACCTTGGAAGGATTTCAAGTCCCGATATCTCCCATCTCGCATAAAGCTTATCTCCAATTGTTCTTCTCTTCTCCCTCCAAGACCGAATGTTTCTCGGGTATGGCCTTGGTAGAAGCACCGTTAACCAAGGGTAGCCGGTCATAGGGTGCCACCTTTAAATGCACGCCTGACTTTGGGCAGTTTTTAGCGAAAGGGGAAGGAAAAAGGACCCTTAGCCAGTAGTTTAAATATCCTTTGATGCTACTTTAGCAATGTCTAGACTAAAATCTAAAAAAAGTTGAATATTTCTTGCAAAAAATCTAAAAAAGTTGAATATTTCCTAAGCAAAAATCCAATAAAAATTGAATATTTTCAAAATCCATAAAAAATTTCAGATATCTTCCAAAAATCCATATAAAAATTCAAATATTTTCAAAACTCATAAAAATTTACATATTTCAAAATAAAAAAAAATACGTTATATTTTGTTGATGATGCTTTTACAGGGACAACAGCTCTCACAGGACCAAGAGCACGGGATGAGTCCTCTCCATTCGTTGCTATCTATCTTTCGATTCTTCCCTATGTTGTTTGATATCTTCAAGATATGTCACGTTGGGCATCAATGATCACATCTTTATGATTTGCTTGGCATTACTCCGATTATTCATCTCCAAATCTTTTTAATCAACTCATGTTGATTTCACTTGATCACTCTTGCCGCTGGGCATTACTGATCATTCAAGTGACTAGCCAAGTTGTCATCCTCATGACAAACAACAAACAATGATGCTATGCTATCTATGCTTTAATGATGCTATCTATGTTAAATGTTATTCATACCTTTCACGTTGTGCACGCTTGAATGCTATTCATGATATGATACATACATGTTCTTGATGCTTTGACACATGCTATATTTTCATGTTATTCAATGCTATTCAATGCTTTCATGCTTGAATTCTATCCCTTCTATGGTTGCAATGCTTTAACGCATTATTCATTACTTGTTATCTTTTATATCTTGGCTAATGAATTTTTGAGCGTAGGAAAGAAGCTCTTGGTCCTACCGTCCGAGTATCATCACTCTGGCCCCACGATGCTTGCACTGCATATCTCAGTTCCCACCATGCTTATTGCTTCACCATCTTCCCCCTATATGTATTTTATTATATGTTACCTACACTACTAGATCATATCAAGGACCGTGTGGCTTTGGTAAATCTAGAATTTGAGTTCCCCTTCATAAAAAATGATGATGATTCCAGAGGCATCTTAGTTGCACGGATAGGTCATTGAGCCGTCCAAGACTGGGGATGATGGTTCCCTTTTGTGAGTTTGTGCGTGGATAAACGGGCTTCGGCTTAGTATCAGCTCACGAATGGGTTTCTTGACCCAGTCTCGACAGTTTAACAATATTATCCTTGATTATCTTATATTCTCATTTGTTTTACTTTTCCCTTTAAACCCAACATGCATTCATATAGGAATTTGAATTAACTTTGGAAAACCCTTCTGATAAGCTGATTTTGATGGTAAAGATAATTCTAATTGTCCATGATAAGAGATATTCCATGCCGAATTGTGTCCTCAGTTCGCCTTGCTGCCGTTTTGGGCCGCTTCCCTAAAAACTCCTTTGTTTGGATTTCGATCTCTCGTTCAATTCCTTTTCCTTTGATCCACCTTGGCTGCAGCACGTCTACATTGGCTGGTAACTGCACTCCAATGGTGAAACCTACATGTTTGTGACCTGGGGTACTTCCACCATGCTGGGAGTTGATCACTCTTTCTATCTCCTTCGTGCCCGCGTGCACACTCCTTCCTTTATCCAAACATTGATTGTTCTCATTGAATCTCCTCAAGATTGCTTCATCTCGAGCTTTTGATTAAATTCTAATCAGGTGGTGTTGATTGCGTGTCTCATCACACCTTGGCATCTGCTTTTCAGTTCGCTCCCACTTCATTCCATTCCGTTCCGTTCCATTCCATGTTGCTTCACTCCATTCCATACCATTCCACTCTGTCACTCCCTTGCAAAGCAAACGCCAAGGCGGGACAACTGTAGACACATCAAATTTGACATCATTTTGAGCATATCTCCTATTGCACTACGATGCCCCATTTGACCCTCAAATTGACTTATTTGAGTGGTTTTCCTCTCTTTTCTTGAATATCCAACTTCCCCCAGTTTTCACACATCTTTTCCTATTTTTTCCAGATTTTTCTGAGCTTTTTCTCCATTTTTCTGGGCCATAAATCAAATGGTGGTAGGGACCCGGGTGCCATTTAAATAGCGCCCAGGCAGGGGGCGTCCATTTCCAGCTGAGTCTAGTTTGGTCGTTTTCAAAATCTATGAATTAGCGACACTCCGGAAAATCGCCATTTCTTTAAATAGCGACTGTTCGAAAGGTCGTCAATTTCCTTGCCTTATTTTGAGCATTCAACTCGTCAAAATTCGTATTAATTTCTAATTGGCAACCGCTTCATGGGCGTCAATTCTTTTCTAATTTTGAAATATCCTAATCCGTCTTAAAATGCCTCAGAATGGGCGGCACTTCGAGCAGGCACTCTTTTAATTAGCGACCACTGGGTCTGACGCCATTTCTTACAGAATGTTGATTTCGAACAGAACCCCTTTCCTTCCTCACTTAAACTCTTTTTCCACTTGGGAAAGGGTTCCTATGCTTTCTAATATTGTAAGGACACTTGGAGGAAGGATCCCTCTTTCCAAATCCCACCAAAACTCAATTTTCTAATTTTTTTGGAATTAAACTCCGAATTTCCTTTCCCTTCCTCACTTAAACTCCTTTTCCACTTGGGAAAGGGTTCCTATGGCTTCCTAATATTGTAAGGACACTTGGAGGAAGGATCCCCCTTTCCAAATTTCACCAAAACTCTATTTTATAATTTTTATAGAATTAAACTCCGAATTTTACTTCCTCCCTCACTTTAACCTCCTTTTCCACTTGGGAAAGGGTTCCTATGACATTCTAAGGTTGGGAGGACACTTGCCCAATAAATATCTCCCTTCAAATCCCATTAAAACATGATTTTCTAATTTTCTTGGAATTAAACTCCGAATTTCACCTCTATAAATAGGACCCCTCTCTCCCTTGTGTAAAAGGCATCAATATCAATCCAAGGGGAGGTGATACTAGATTGAAGGCTCAAGGAGGAGGCTCCCATGAACCTACAAGTTTCATCCATGGAGTTCTTCTTCCTCCCTTGAAGATCTTGAAGTCAAATTAGAGAAAACCAGTAAGCTTTCCCCCTCTTATCTCTTATTTTTTGCTTTAGTTAATTGCATGCATCAAATCATATTCTTCTTTTATGTCTTTTTATCTCAATATTGAGATCTTCCCATGTTGTGCACTATAACACATCTCCCTTAGTGCAACACTTGCACATCTCCCTCTATTCTTCCTCATACATCATCTTTTACATACCCTTTTGCATAGGGGTTTAAAGGCCAAACACTAATAAGGTGTGTTCATATCCATGTTTTCTATGTCCATATTTAAATTTAGATTTGATGCTACATATCTTGGTTTCTAATCCATGTTTGTTTATTGGTGTTTGTTAATTTTGCAAGGGTAATCAAGCTAAGAAGAACTCTCTTCATCGGCCGGCCGATAGAAAGAGAATGTGCACTCACAATCTCCCCCGCTTCTTTTAAGGTATTTTGCATGATCCCTCCTATTCATTATTATTATATCTTTGAGGCCCTCGCATCTCTGGCGATCACCTTTCCCTTTAGCATCCTACGCATGCTCCCCTTTCTCTTTCTAGTCCCCTTTTCCCTTATATTCTTTCTTTTATTTTTAGTGGGTTATTTCTATAATCTACATGCATGCCTACAGGGAATGGCTTAGAGCCAACTTGACTGCATGGCCAATTATGTATGGGAGCCCCATGATTGGAACCGGTGGAACATGCATTTCTTCGGGGAATCTACAATCATCGTCCCCTTTTGTAGGCTGTGGCTTGGCCACATAGAACATGGTGGGTTGGCCATCAGGATGAGGGACCTCCAGGGTCTTCAACACTTCGACTATTTGACAATCCACATTAGCTACGGGCTTAACGATCCCTGGTGGGACCTTGACATCCATAAGTAACTCTTCAAGTTTTAATGCCCCCGGTTTAGGGTAAATGCTGAGTTGAATTGCTCTGAGGTCTCCTTCTTCCTCAGATATGAGTGATACTTCTGGGGGCTCCACGTAGCCAGGTGGCGGCGGAGGGAACCAGTCGCCGGATTCTAGTTTCTTCTTCCCCTTACCCTGGGCTGAAGGGGTAGGCTTCTTCGGCTTCTCTAGATACAGAGATGCATCTAACAAGTGGCATTCGAACACCTCGAAAGGGTGTAAGTCGGCAAACACTTTTTGTTCTTTCCCATTCCAAGGGTATTTTATGCATTGGTGAAGGGTGGAGGCCACCACCTAATTTTGATGTAGCCATGGGCGGCCTAGCAGCGACTTGTATGACGTATCGGAGTTTATCACATGGAATTACACTTTGGTAGTGAAGTCACCGAGTGAGAGTTCAAATTCAGTTATGCCCATAGGAACTTCAAACTTCTGGTTGAAACTAGCAATTCTCATATCCCTGACCTCGATCAGGTGTACATCAAAATAATACTTCTGGTATAGCTGATGAAGAGCGGCGATCTCGTGTTGTCCTCTGAGCCGTAGGAGGCTTGGTTGCCACCACTAAGAGTGAGGTATCTGCAAGGTAGGAAACTAATCAAAGGTGCCTAGGGTTGTGGCCCTGGGGAAAACCCTCCGATGCTTAAATCAGCAACAAGGTAGAGCGTAGTGCAATGATGAGGGGAGTAGGAGTATGGAGCACGAGATCTCTCTCCACCAATATGAGTGGCAAAGAGGGCTCAATTGGACTTACCTTTGTGGAGGGTTTCCCTGGGTTTATATAGAGATTCATGGTACCAGAAGCTTTGGGGAAGATGGTGGACCTCGGCAGTATTACTCAGGTGGTTAAAGACTAGGCGATCCGCCTCCCGGTCTGTCGGCTCCTGGACTTCCCTCGATCGGTTATGTTCGGGAGCCGCTTAGCTTCTTCCGACCGTTAAGCTCAGGTGTCTCGTGGGCTCTCTCGATCGAATGTTACGCTCGGGGGCCCTTTAGGGCTTTCCTGATCGACGGTTGCTTGGACTTCCAGGCCTGGAGGCCGCCTAGGAAGGATTGGTCTGAGGATTTGGGCTTTTAAGGTAAGTGGGCCTGGAATTGGGGCTGTCACTTTGGAGAACTTGGACTTGATGGGTCGAATTGGACCTGATTGGGCCATTTCGGGCCATATGTGTAATGCCATGGGTCTTTCAAGTCTGTATCGGAGAGCTTTCGGATCGCTTTTGTGGGTCCTAAGTTGTATTTTACGATTCACACAGATTTTTCTCTCGTACAAGTTACGGAACCTTGTGGTGAATTTACTCTTGAGTTCATCGACTCAAGGACGCTACAGTTGCATTATACTCCTTCCGAGAATCGCATAGACTATTTTTTTGTATTTTTATGAATTAGTGAATTTTTGGGTAAAAATCAGATTTCACGAAAATTAGGAAATTCCTAATTTCATTTTCTATTTCTTTCTTCACCCTCTCTCCTCTCTCTCATTTCTCACGTTCACTCTCTCTCTCTCCGTTCTCTCTCCTCTCTTCTCCTCTCACCGCGAGGCGCGCGACGGTGGTGAGGTGGGCGAGGCAGGAACGTCGTGGAGCTGTTGTGGCACGTGATGGCGCAAGAATCGAGGCGTGGTTGGCGCGATGCCATTCGTGGATTCAAATCCGACGTGGGTGGTTCGTGTGACATTTTCGGCGTGGTTTAGTCGTTTCAGCGTGCTAGAACTTTAGTGGAGGTAAGGAGATGGATGCCCTTTTCATGTTCTATGTTTCCTCACGATTACGAGTTGATCCATGCGAGAACGAGTGAGTTTTCTAGCTTTTAGGGCAAATCATGCTTCGGGGGGTGTAAGACGGGTTCACCATTTCCCCGCGACGGTTTCTTGCTAGATTAGTTTCATTTGAACCTGGCATGTCAGCATTTCATTCCTGCTAGTTTCGTTGCAAGCGGTGGTCATTTGGGGCCAGTGTAAGCCAGGGAACCCACGTGACTCATTTTGGGTCGATTCTGTAGAATCGTCCGTTTCTTATCGTATATGCGTCGATTGGATCCCTTTCAACTTGTGGAAGGTTTATATTGCCATTAGGATTCTTTCCCTTTTGTTTTAGGGTGAACGGGGCGTGGAAAGGCCGAATTTTGGCCATTCGTACGATTTTCTGGTCGTAATGCCTTGGCGGCCCTTTCAGAGACCGTTTTTATATCTTGAGCGGTCCATGGGTGATCGTTTTGGTTCCTTGTCGGTTCAGGTTTTAGCGGTCGAGCCATAGACCATTTTGTGTCAGCTAGCGGCATGAGGAAGACCGCTAAGCTCCGTGAAGCGGCCCGGGTAGGATCGTTGGTTCTTGATTAGCGGCCCATTGGTGACCGCTATTCTTTTCGTTGCTTTAGTTAAGTCGGTTCGTTGGGTAACGGCCCAACAATTGACCATTTTATGAAGATCGGCGGCCCATGTGTGACCGCCACTCATGATTTTATGTCATTTTGGGATAGCGGTCTAGCTCCGACTGCCTGGGTGTCCTTGGCGGCCTTAGTACGACCACTGGGCTCTGTGAAATGATTTTTGGTAGATCGTTTTAGCTGGTTTGACCGGTTGAGTCGGTTTAACTATTTTGGGGTGGACTGAGTGTAGCGGCCTGTCTATGACCGCTGAACTCATTCCTGCGGCCCTAGGGAGACCGCCTTGTGTATGAAACGGCCCCAGATAGACCGTAAAACCCTTATGATTCTGCAGTTTCATTTTGGGAGTCTTCTGAGCGTAGTGGTCATCTCCTTGACTGTTTCACTCAGTGGGACGGCCCTTTGTAGACCATTTTTGGCATGGTGCGGCCATGGTCTGACTGCCAGGTGCATGTGCTTTCTATGTGAGGGTAGCGGCCCGTTGACTGACCGCCTAGTTTGCCTAACGGTCAGATGAATGATTGTTTCCTTCCCAGAGTTCTATTTTTCTGATGATTTGGCCTCCAATTGTCTTAGCTTAACCTTGTGGTTTGCCGTTGTCCTGTGGATGTCTTGGACGTCCTATGAGGGTGGCGACCATGTTTTGGGGTGGCGGGGTGTGCCATTATATCGAGTATTGCTCCGTGATTCATGTTATACGGATGTGTAGATTCGACTGTTTTGTGCCATTTCCTTTATGAGTGTTTGTGATGTGACACCACCTTGGGGTGATGACCACAAGACAATATGACCCTTGGACCTAAGGTTGCAAGCAAGCAAATTGGCGATGATACCACTCGAGCGGCTCACTCGCTTGGTGCACACTTGTGCCCGTGGGCAACTAAACGATAATAGAGAGGGTCCGAGGTGGGACAATGATGCTCCGGTGCTTGGCAAGCTTGGGGAGAACCCCAATTGGGCCAGGGATGCCCACTCACGGGCGGCCGTCACACCATGGGTGTGGGTTGAAATGGCTCGCTCACAACTCGCCCGCGATGGACACTCACGTGTTCGGCAATTTGGGCCGGGCCCTCGCTCTCCGTCCGACGCAGCAAAGCAAGAATACTAAACTAAGCAAGTGATATTGACCAGCAAGGAAAGGGGGACCGAGGCTCGCCTAGCCGGCGTGAAGACGCCAACTCCGGCCGAAGACGGGGGCAAGCGGGGAGGCAAGGGTTTGCGCCCGCAAGCCGCGTCGGTGTCGCTTCAAATATGTGAAAATATTATTACATGAACTACACCTCTCGCAGGAGGGGGGCTCTTGGGGTGGGGGTTAGACTTATTACAACCAAGATTACCTCCACGCAGGGAGGGGCCTTCAGCCGGCCAAGCGGGGTGGGGAAATTATGAAGAGAACGCCGACTCTCCAAGCTTCGCCGGTTCTGCCACTCTTCAGTTTTACTGAACAGGTTGTCGATGAAGATGCTGCCACGTACTCAACCGAGCTCCAAATTTGATGAAACTGGTGTCAAAAGTTCCCCAGCTGTCCGAGGATGATGCTTGAATTTTTTGGGAAGCTCTGGAACTCGGGGCTGATCGGACCGGCGACTGGAGCCGGACAGCAACACTCTATCTCTGACTGATGTAGAACTGATACAGTGGATTGCAGAAGGCACTGCGGTCGTTACCGAACTCCAAATCAAACGAAACTGGTGGTGACGGGATCGTGGTCAGAGTTGCTTCGAGCAGAAATTGACAGGGCCATAATCTGAGGTCGGAGAGGAGAATGGTGGCTGGAGAAGTGAAGACAGGTCGAACCTGGACCTGCAGGGGGCAGACTGCACACTCCGGCGAAGAAATTCAGAACAAATAGCTCGGGCGTGCGATTGGCGTTGTTCCTTCTGCTACTGATGGAGGACTAGACGAAGAAGAATTTTGTAGAAGGAAGCGTGATCGAATTCCTCCAAGGTTGACCGCTGAACGGCTTCCAAGATCGCTCTGGCCTTCAGTCTGGGACAGATTACGCAGTCGTTGAAGATGACGTTCCTCCGGACAACTCCGAACTCGGATGCAGGCAGGAGTACCACCGTTGGAAAGAAGACTTGGAGACGATTCCAGCAATATAAGATATGCCACCGGGAGCCTTTAGGGGAAGTCGTGGCTGCTACTGCAAATCACTGCTTTTCTGAAACCTGTAACAGGGACAGAATAGGTGGAGGAGAGGGTGTGGGGAAGGGCATGAACAAGGGGTTATTTGGTGGATGGGGAAGGGGGGGTGCGACCTTGGGTGGTTAGGGAGGTGGGGAGATGAAAGGGTACAGCCCAAGGGAGAGGGAAATTTGAAATTTGACCTAGGGAAGGGCTCTTTCAGTCTTGGGGAGAGGGAGGGTTGCTTGGGAGAGTGGAAAGGTGCCTAGGAGAAGGGGTTTCCTCCTAGGGGTTGGAGGGGGAATTGAATGAGTGCATGAGGAAGGGGAAGGGGCCTTAATGAGGGGTGAATGGGGAGGAGAGAGAATGAATTTCAAAATTGGGGTGGGGAGGAGAGAGAGAGGGGGCACAACCCACTTAGAGAGAGTGATAGTAAGAGAGAGAGAGAGGGAGATATTGAGAGGGAACTAGAAGGTGTGGAAATTTTCTGGATTCAATATTCAAGCATAATTGTTACAAATGAGAGAGGGGTGGGGCTATTTATAGACCCCACACTTTTTCTAAGACCAAACTGACCATGACAAACTAACTAATGACCAAACAGTCCAAGGGAGGGGCGCCCCTGGGCCTAGCCCAATGTATTGGGCCCATTAACCTATCAAACCAACATAATGACTTCAAGACTTAGGAAAATGACTTTCTAACCTAGGTACATGACTCAATAAAGGGAGAATTACATGTTTAAGACTCAAATAAAAATAAGAAAATTACATGACTCGACTCACAAACACATGAGGAACATAATGGCGTACACCGACGATCAATCCGAGCTTCAGAAAATGTTGAGGGGCAAGGGATGTCCCCATCATACCCCCGGGGTGGGGAAAACTCGACCCTGTCAAGTATGGGTCCACCGGGGAAGTAGCATCCCAAACGCAGTTCCGGGTGAACCTTGTTCTCCAAACTCAACCCATGTCCATAGCCGAGGAACGGTGCTTCCACTCGACAAAGTGGCTCGGACACACCCTTAGGCTGGCGAAGAGATCTTGCTTTGCTTAGTATTGCCGCCATGTGCTAACGTCGGGCTCTCGGGCTAGTTTATGGTGGCACTCTGAGGGTGTCTCTCACAAGGATAGGTGTAGGCTCAAGACACTCACTAGGATCTACCGCGGTACCCTTAGAGGGTGCCGGATCCACCACGTGGGAAGTGGGATGAATCCCAAAATCCATTGGTAAGTTCAACCCGCAAGCCGGGTGCCAAGGCCACTCGGAACTTGGCAAGGTCCAAGTCCTCGTGCCCTCAAATTGGAGGTGACCCTAGAGTAGAGCCACTCCAAAATCATCATCATCATCAAGTCGCCAACATGGAATTTCAAGTGGCGCTCACGAGTTTTTGCCCACTTTTTGTAATTCTCACCGCTTTTTGCTTGATGCATGTTTTGATGCATTTGCCATGTACTAAGATGCGGTGTGACTGAGTAGTGCGTGGTATGCAAAGGTGGTCCAGGGCAACCACATGTAGACCTATCATGCATTAATGTTATGAAGACTTTGAATGTCTTGGGAGGACCGGGGCATCCATAGGTGTCCCTTTCATGTGTGAGTGTGATGAGTGCCGGGGGACCCGGACATCCATGAATGCTCCTAACATGCTTGAGATTTATGATGAATGATGGTGGACCATTACAACCAAATATTGACCACTCATGTTTTCTTCTTGACATGTGGGTGATATGAATGAATGGACCCGACTTTCTAATCATGTCAAGTGGGGTGGTATGCCTAAGCACATGCATTTCAATCCTAGTGATGACTTCTATGTGCATAGGTGTGGGGTGGCCCTTGAGCTTCCATTCGTATGAGTCAAAGGGATCTAAGAAGGGAGACATCATGGAGTGGGGCCATCTATCAATCCCATTGTGTATGTTGCCTATGGTTAAGGCTTCTTTGGTGTAACCCAATTCTAGGAAGGGAAGGTTTTGGGTTATCATGGGTGGTAAGGGTAGGGTAAGGTGGGTGGTGAATAAGGTGAGTGGGTTACATTGAGATCTAGGCTCCCATAGAAAAGGGTCAAAGGGATCATGGTAAGGGTCACCTTGGTAGGGGTACTCTATGCTCTCAAGGTCCTCGAATGGTGAGTCATCCTCCTCAATAATTGGGCCAAGGTTGCTAATGGGTTGACCGATCAAAGCACTTGGGATCTTAATGGTTGGGGAGTGGACTAGGATAGGTTCTTCCTCCATGGGAAGAAGGAGGATGATCTCACTAGTAACTTGGCCATTAGTGTAGATGGAAGTGATGGAGCCAATGGAGGGATATGCTAGGCTAATGGTGTTAGTTTCGGACGGCCTCAAGGCTAGCATATTGGTCAAGTGAATTTGCCAATGTAGGTAGTTCACTAAGTCTCCCAAATCTTCCACACAATAGGAAGTTTGATAAGTGACATGTGGCTGAATGGGAATGATTTGGGATTGATATCCCATGGGTAGGTGGCATGGTTGTGAACTAGGAATGGTGAGACCTTTCTTGAGCCATTGGAGTATGGACTTATCTATGGTGAGGTTGGGTGTCTCTAGAGGAGCTAGGCTAGAGGTGTGTGAGTTGTTTGGCCTTTGGATTTCCTCTATGTTGGGAGGTGGATTCGGATGGGCATCCTTCTCCACTTGGGTAGGTGTGTGGGTAGCAACTTCTATTGCTAATGGAGTAGGGGGATCTATGGTGGGTGGTTTGGTGATAGCTAGCGTATGACACACCTGGGGTGGTGAACAAGCATGGGCTTGGGTTGGGATAGGAAGGGGAAGTAGAGGAGGCCTAGGTTGGGGAAAGATTGGTGTAGGAAGTGGGAGGTGGGTTGGGTGAGGGGTTTTGGGTTGATTTGTTTTGGGAGATGTGTCCCTTTTTGGGGACGATGGTTGGTTTGTGGTGGTGGTCAAGGGGGCTTGTGGGGTACGGGTTTGGTGAGGGGTTTTGGGTTTGGGGGTGGTGGCCATTATGGGCCTAGGTGGAGGGGTGGACGCGGTGTCCACTTGGTTTTTAATGGTGAGGGTTGGATAAGTGGTGGTCACCATGGAGGGAATTGGGTCGGTTAGGGGTCTCTTGTCCTTGGGATCGTTTGGGGTGGAAGTGGGGGCTAAAGGGGCTTGACTAGTGTAGGTTAGGGAAGGGGGGTTTGGTTGGGGTGTGGGGACCCTCATGGAGTTAGGTGGGGAGGTGGAGGCCTTGGACACTTGGGTTCTAGTGGTAAGGGTTTGGACGGGTGGGGTTGGAGGAGTGGGAGTGCTCCTCGAGTTTTGGTAACCCGGGTAGGAGGGAGGAGGTCGGGGAGTGTAGACTTTCCTAAGTTCGGCTCTCATGTTCTCCCATGTGTTAATAGGCTCTAGCCTCATAACCCTCCTAAATTGTTCAATGAACTTCCACCTATCCTCGGCATGGTACACAAGTCGACTCTTGGCAAGGTAGATTTTCATGGGTTCAGTCATTGGATTCCTTTTAAAGTATTTGTCCATGCTTTCCTCCAACTCTAAATATGCACTAGGGTGGTATCCGTTAAAGATAAGGTCCTCAAATAGGACTTTGTCCAAAGGGGTGTCAATCGGACCTTTGCGGAGGGCCGAGTGAGATAGATGTGACTTACATGAAGTAGCCATGCTAGTGGACAAAAGAGATGCAACCGAAGACTCTAAATGCATATGAGCGTCCTAGGACGAACTTGATAGAGACAAGTTGTGAACTTGCTCTGATACCACTTGATGTGACACCACCTTGGGGTGATGACCATAAGACAATATGACCCTTGGACCTAAGGTTGCAAGCAAGCAAATTGGCGATGATACCACTCGAGCGGCTCACTCGCTTGGTGCACACTTGTGCCCGTGGGCAACTAAACGATAATGGAGAGGGTCCGAGGTGGGACAATGATGCTCCGGTGCTTGGCAAGCTTGGGGAGAACCCCAATTGGGCCAGGGATGCCCACTCACAGGCGGCCATCACACCATGGGTGTGGGTTGAAATGGCTCGCTCACAACTCGCCCGCGATGGACACTCACGTGTTCGGCAATTTGGGCCGGGCCCTCGCTCTCCGTCCGACGCAGCAAAGCAAGAATACTAATCTAAGCAAGTGATATTGAACAGCAAGGAAAGGGGGACCGAGGCTCACCTAGCCGGCGTGAAGACGCCAACTCCGGCCGAAGACGGGGGCGAGCGGGGAGGCAAGGGTTTGCGCCCGCAAGCCGCGTCGGTGTCGCTTCAAATCTGCGAAAATATTATTACATGAACTACACCTCTCGCAGGAGGGGGGCTCTTGGGGTGGGGGTTAGACTTATTACAACCAAGATTACCTCCATGCAGGGAGGGGCCTTCAGCTGGCCAAGCGGGGTGGGGAAATTATGAAGAGAACGCCGACTCTCCAAGCTTCGCCGGTTCTGCCACTCTTCAGTTTTGCTGAACAGGTTGTCGATGAAGATGCTGCCACGGACTCAACCGAGCTCCAAATTTGATGAAACCAGTGTCAAAAGTTCCCCAGCTGGCCGAGGATGATGCTTGAATGTTTTGGGAAGCTCTGGAACTCGGGGCTGATCAGACCGGCGACTGGAGCAGGACAGTAACACTCTGTCTCTGACTGATGCAGAACTGATACAGTGGATTGCAGAAGGCACTGCGGTCGTTCCCGAACTCCAAATCGAACGAAACTGACGGTGACGGGATCGTGGTCGGAGTAGCTTCGAGCAGAAATTGACGGGGCCTCAATCCTAAGTCGGAGAGGAGAACGGTCGCTGGAGAAGTGAAGACAGGTCGAACCTGGACCTGCAGGGGGCAGACTGCACACTCCGGCGAAGAAATTCAGAACAAATAGCTCGGGCGGGCGATTGGCATCGTTCCTTCTGATACTGATGGAGGACTAGACGAAGAAGAATTTTGTAGAAGGAAGCGTGATCGAATTCCTCCAAGGTTGGCCGCTGAATGGCTTCCAAGATCGCTCTGGCCTTCAGTCTGGGACAGATTGCGCAGTCGTTGAAGATGACGTTCCTCCGGACAGCTCCGAACTCGGATACAGGCAGGAGTACCACCGTTGGAAAGAAGACTTGGAGATGATTCCAGAAATAGAAGATATGCCACCGGGAGCCTTCAGGGGAAGTCGTGGCTGCTACTGCAAATCACTACTTTTCTGAAACCTGCAACAGGGACAGAATAGGTGGAGGAGAGGGTGTGGGGAAGGGCATGAACAAGGGGTTATTTGGTGGATGGGGAAGGGGGGGTGCGACCTTGGGTGGTTAGGGAGGTGGGGAGATGAAAGGGCACAGCCCAAGGGAGAGGGAAATTTGAAATTTGGCCTAGGGAAGGGCTCTTTCAGTCTTGGGGAGAGGGAGGGTTGCTTGGGAGAGTGGAAAGGTGCCTAGGAGAAGGGGTTTCCACCTAGGGGTTGGAGGAGGAATTGAATGAGTGCATGGGGAAGGGGAAGGGGCCTTAATGAGGGGTGAATGGGGAGGAGAGAGAATGAATTTCGAAATTAGGGTGGGGAGGAGAGAGAGAGGGGGCACAACCCACTTAGAGAGAGTGATAGTAAGAGAGAGGGAGAGGGAGATATTGAGAGGGAACTAGAAGGTGTGGAAATTTTCTAGATTCAATATTCAAGCATAATTGTTACAAATGAGAGAGGGGTGGGGCTATTTATAGACCCCACACTTTTCCTAAGACCAAACTGACCCTGACAAACTAACTAATGACCAAGCAGTCCAAGGGAGGGTTGCCCCTGGGCCTAGCCCAATGAATTGGGCCCATTAACCTATCAAACCAACATAATGACTTCAAGACTTAGGAAAATGACTTTCTAACCTAGGTACATGACTCAATAAAGGGAGAATTACATGTTTAAGACTCTAATAAAAATAATAAAATTACATGACTCGACTCACAAACACATGAGGAACATAATGGCGTACACCGACGATCAATCCGAGCTTCAGAAAATGTTGAGGGGCAAGGGATGTCCCCATCAGTTTGACCGTGATTTGGCTTAGGGACTAGGCTGATTGGCGGTGTGTAACCGCTTTTGTGAGATGATCTTGACCCCAAGTCTTGTTACTCAAGGATCATTATCAGTAGGTCTAGTTGTCTGTCCTGAGTTTGGCGGCAGCCTTGGGTACTGTCTTGTACTTATGCTTCGTAGTACGTGCGACAGTTCGTGCTTAGCTTGTCCATACTTCAGCAATGATATTTTGGAGTCTCTGTGTCTATTGAGAATCCACTAGTCGTAGCTTGACACTTTCCTGTGTGTCGGCCCACCTAGGAGTGGTGGTGGGGCACTTCCCGACAGACGATTTTTAGGCTAGTTTCCATGGGCCCCCTTGCTTTGCGATAGCATCCTACTGGGGGGAAAACTATCTAGAGGCCTGGCTCAAGACATTGAGCTTGTGTGTGCACATGTGGTTAGGGGCGTTTGGACGAGCGCTGATGGTCGTGACCCTGACTAGTCACTCGTTACTGTTATTCCTTATACTTGGTTATGTTAGTATCTCAGTTATAGCCGTTCCAGGCGTGTGGGAGATACTTGTCACGTAGTGTAAGACATCAGTGGATGCATCTGGCTATTCTTCTAGTGAGGAGGTACTTCTATCACCTGACTTATTATGTTTCCGTGAATTTTTCGGGTAGTCTGTTCTTGGCTTCACCCGAGGTCAGTGTGGTGTAGCGTGCACGACGATTTAGTAGTGTATGCGTTGGTGTTTCTTGACTGTGTAGGTCTTTTCTAGGGCTTTTGCCTGTTCTTGTAGGCTTTCACTTTGGAGCTAGTGCTTTGTCGACGGATTGGTAACACTTGACTTTGTGAGATCAAGGTTCGCCTTTCTGTTGTTGTTTGGAGTAGCTTATAGTGCCGAGGTTCGTTCGGCAGTCGTGTTTTTGTTTGGTACTGCTTTACTCTTTCCATTAGCTCTCCTTACTCTTATTTTTGCAGATTTACTGTTATAGTTTAGCACTGATGTTACTCCTGCTCCTGCTTTACTACTTAGTGATGTTGTCTTGCGTGTTACTGTGTTGTTTCCAGTGGGGATCTGCGGGACCCCTATTGAGCCAGTCACACGAGGCTCACATCTGCTTTTCAGGTGTGGTCATTCTTCTTCCTTGTGGCTCGTGGCATGGTATGTCTGTTCGTAGTTGCCAGCATTGCCAGTGTCGGGCTTCTCCCGACTCGAGAGTACGTTCTCTTTTCTGTTGGATTATACTTGTCTTTACTTGGACTGGACTTTGTAAATTACATTGTTAATTGAAAAGGTAATTTTATTTCTGCTACTTTAGCAAACCTGATCATTGAAATATTAGTTGCTTACTACTTTATCTAGAACTTCAATGTACTCCACACACACCTTTTATCCCTTTAGAGCTTTACTGCTCTTGGGAGGATTCGCAGATTCTAAGTGGTATCGGGTTTACCCGGTATACAGAGTCTGGGTCGTCACAGTTGGTATCAGAGCTAGTTGTGTGAAATTACATGGGAATTCGAGATACTGCAGTACTCAGAGTGCATAAGGTCCAGTACAGTCGGCAGGAGACATCAGTTTTGCGATTGTTTATTGCTTTGCTTTCGCGTGTGGTCTTGTGCGTGCTGTGTTGGCACTGTACGAGATGGTTTTGCCATCGTCAGGATGTGACAAGATGTTCTCCTTTTGTCATGGTGTTTGTCTCAATTATGTTGTACTTGGTAGAGTTCGTCGGCAGGGGTGAATCTGTGGTGCGGTGTTCGAGATTTTTCTGTAGCTTGTTCAGGGGGCTGGTGACTTTATCATTGGTATGATGATCGTGCACATTTTTATGTTGTTTTGGCCCTCCCAGCTTGAGGTTTTTTTAGCACTTGAGGTGTTAAGCTTGCGTTGAAGTGGTCGATTAGATGCCTTGATTGAGAGAATGCTCGGGCGAACCTAGGATTTTCCTTCCTAGTGAGCTACTGTTAGTCGAGCTTGATTTTTCTCATCCCGTTGGTGGTGTCTTTTTGGGGTAAGCTTTGGAAGTGCTGTCTTGGTGAAGCCTTTGTCCTATGTCTGCTTAAGTGTGGACTGTGTTAGTTCTAGGCCTGATCTGTTCTTGTTTGCCGGTTGCTTGGCTTTGGACCCAGTTTGTGCTTTGGGGGGCCGTTGTGCACCGTGTCCGATGTGCCATGTTTGGCGGCTGTAGTGTTGTGAAGGTTCAGTATTTCATTCAGGACGTGAGGATATGCTGAGACAGGTGTTTTTTTTGCTTTGTGCTGAAGCTGGTACTCTTCCAGGTTTGCACTTAGGCAACTTGTGATCGATTGTTAGCAGGATCGGTACTCGAGGCATGTTATATTGTAGTTCTGTAAATTGCGATGGCACCGAGTGTATGCTGAGATGCAGATGCTGTGTTATCTATGATGCCTGTGTGAGTTGTGTGGGTGTGCACCGTAAGCGTGTGGGCTTATAACCCACGGGTCGAGGATTGTTTGGTTGGAAGATTCTGGCCGGCCGAGAGGTTTGTTTCCTTGGTGTAATCATCATCTTGGCTATATGTGTGCCTTGATGCTGTTGGTTTCCGTGCCATTGCTGAAGGCATTGTAGTTGTTGGCACTGGCATGTTTGAGGATTGGGAGAAATATGTCGGCGTATCTACTCGTCGAGTACCCTTTTTCTTCTTCTATATTTTTCTTGGGAGTTGTGCTCTCAGAATGTGATCGTGGTCCTAGAGATGCGTTCTCTGAGATTATTCTTGTTGTTGTGGGTCCTTGTTGGTGAGCTGCTCACAGTGTGGCTTGTATATCTTAGCCGTGTGTTCAGTTGTAATTGTGCCTTGATGTGACCCAGCTTGCAATTACGTCCCGTTGTTCTGTGTTGAGAACAGAGCCGAGATTCTACAGGTGTTGCTGTTGTTAGTTGGTGGTTGTGCTGAGCTTGGGAGGAGTTCCCTGTGAGTCTGAATTTGGCATCGTGTGGACCGAGGTCTTGTCGGTTGGTTTCACTGTACTCTTCAGTCATGGTAGAGTTGGCATGCGACTTGAATCAGATGTAATGTCTGAGTGAGGACTGACTGGATTGTGCTCGTGGTCTAGTGCTATCATTGGCGTTATGTGTACCAGATTTGCTTGTTGTTTGGCGCAGAAGCCGTTGGTTCGAGCCGTCAGTTGAGGACTATCTTTCCTTGTCTAAGCTGGTGCTTGTGTGTTCACCGAGGTTGTTCTTTTTATCGGTAGCTATTTTGTGGCATGAGTCGTGTCTCCTTTCCCTATGAGACGTAAGTGACGTTGCCCTATTTTGGAGGTGTCAGACTTGTATTCACTTGTGTACCATGCTCATTTTGGCGATCAATGTGCCTTGAGATCCGGAGTGTGTGCCTGTGATTGTGGTCTGGCAGTGTTCCTCTGAATTGTGTTTTTTAAGAATCATGTTATCGTGCTTTGTGTTCGAGGTTTGGCTGGTGCTTGGAGAGCATTACCAGCATTTGGGGTTGTTCTTCCCTGCTTCTTCTTGTTAGCTCCTTTAATTTCAAGGTTGAAATTTCCTAAGGAGGGGAGGCTGTAATGCCCTGGGTCTTTCAGATCTGTATCGGAGAGCTTTCGGATCGCTTTTGTGGGTCTTGAGTTGTATTTTACGATCCACGCGAGTATCTCTCTCGGACAAGTTACGGAACCCTGTGATGAATTTACTATTGAGTTCATCAACTCAAGGACGCTACAGTTGCGTTATGCTCCTTCCGAGGATCGCGTAGACTATTTTTCAGTATTTTTCTGAATTAGTGAATTTTCAGGTGAAAATTGGATTTCACGAAAATTAGAAAATTCCTAATTTCCTTTTCTATTTCTTTCTTCATCCTCTCTCCTCTCTCTCATTTCTCACATTCACTCTCTCTCTCTCTCTCCATTCTCTCTCCTCTCTTCTCCTCTCACCGCAGGACGTGCGACCGTGGAGAGGTGGGCGAGGTAGGAACGTCATGGTGCTGCTGTGGCACGTGATGGCGAGAGACTCGAGGCATGGTTGGCGCAATCCCATTCGTGGATTCAAAGCTGACATGGGTGGTTCGTGTGACATTCTCGACGTGGTTTAGTCGTTTCGGCACGCTAGAGCTTTGGTGGAGGTAGGGATATGGATGCCCTGCTGCTATTCTGCGTTTCCTCACGATTACGAGTTGATCCGTGCGAGAACGAGCGAGATTTCTAGCTTTTAGGGTAAATCATGCTTCGGGGGGGTGTGAGACGGGTTCACCATTTCTCGGTGACGATTTCTTGCTAGATTAGTTTCATTTGAACCCCTGGCATGTCAGCATTTCATTCCCGCTAGTTTCGTTGCAAGCGGTGGTCATTTGGGGCCGGTGTAAGCCCGAGAACCCACGTGACTCATTTTGGGTCGATTCAGTAGAATCGCCCGTTTCTTGTCGTTTATGCATCGATTGGATCCCTTTCAACTTCTGGAAGGTTTATATTGCCATTAGGATTCTTTCCCCTTGGTTTTAGGGTGAACGGGGCGTGGAAAGGCTGGGTTTTGGCCATTCCTATGATTTTCTTGCCGTTATGCCTTGGCGGTCCTTTCAGAGACTATTTTTATATCTTGAGCGGTCCATGGGTGATTGTTTTGGTTCCTTGTCGGTTCAGGTTTTAGCGGTCGGGTGATAGACCATTTTGTGTCAGCTAGCGGCCTGAGGAAGACCGCTAAGCTCTGTGAAGCGGCCCAGGTTGGACCATTGGTTCTTGATTAGTGGCCCATTGGTGACCGCTATTCTTTTCGTTGCTTTAGTTAAGTCGGTTCGTTGGGTAACGGCCCAACGATTGACCATTTTATGAAGTTGGGCGGCCCATGTGTGACCGCCACTCATGATTTTTTGTCGGTTTGGGCTAGCGGTCTAGCTCCGACTGCCTGGGTGTCCTTGGCGGCCTTAGGACGACCGCTGGGTTCTGTGAAATGGTTTTTGGTAGATCGTTTTAGCTGGTTTGACCGATTGAGTCGGTTTAACTATTTTGGGGTGGACTGAGTGTAGCGGCCTATCTATGACTGCTGAACTCATTCCTGCGGCCCTAGGGAGACCGCCTTGTGTAAGAAATGGCCCCAGATAGACCGTAAAACCCTTATGCTTCTGTAGTTTCATTTTGGGAGTCTTCTGAGCGTAGCGGTCATCTCCTTGACCGTTCCACTTAGTGGGACGGCCCTTTATAGACCGATTTTGGCATAGTGCGGCCATGGTCTGACCGCCAAGTGCCTGTGCTTTCTATGTGAGGGTAGCGGCCTGTTGGATGGCCGCCTAGTTTGCCTAGCGATCAGGTGAATGACCGTTTCCTTCCCAGAGTTCTATTTTTCCGATGATTTGGCCTCCAATTGTCTTGGCTTAACCTTGTGGTTTGCCCGTTGTCCCGTGGATGTCTTGGACGTCCTATGAGGGCGGCGACCATGTTCTGGGGTGGCCGGGTGTGCCATTATATCGAGTAGTACTCCGTGATTCGTGTTATACAGATGTGTGGATTCTGTTGTCTTGTGTCGTTTTCTTTATAAGTGTTTGACTGTGATTTGGCTTAGGGACTAGGCTGATTGGCGGCGTGTTACCACTTTTGTGAGACGATCTTGACCTCGATTCTTGTTACTCAAGGATCGTTGTCAGCATGTCTAGTTGTCTGTCCTGAGTCTGGCGGCAGCCTTGTGTAATGCCTTATGCTTTGTAGTACGTGCAACAATGCGTGCTTAGACTGTCCGTACTTCAGCAATGATGCTTTGGAGTCTCTGTGTCTATTGAGCCTCCACTAGTCGTAGCATGATGACACTTTCCTGTGTGTCGGCCCACCTAGGAGTGGTGGTGGGGCAGTTCCCGACAGACGATTTTTAGGCTAGTTTCTGTGGTCCCCCTTGCTTTGCGGTAGCGTCCTACTGGGGGGGAAACTAGCTAGAGGCCTGGCTCAAGACATTGAGCTTGTGTGTGCACATGTGGTTAGGGGCGTTTGGACGAGCGCCGATGGGCGTGACCCTGATTAGTCACTCGTTACTATTGTTCATTGTACTTGGTTCTGTGAGTATCTCAGTTACAGCCGTTCTAGGCATGTGGGAGATACTTGTCGTGTAGTGTAAAACATCAGTGGATGCATCTAGCTGTTCTTCTAGTGAGGAGGTACTTTTGTCACCTAACACCTGACTTATTATGTTTCCGTGACTTTTTCGGGTAGTCTGTTCTGGGCTTCACCCGAGGTCAATGTGGTGTAGCGTGCACGATGATTTAGTTGTGTATGCGTTAGTGTTTCTTGACTGTGTAGGTCATTTCTAGGGCTTTTGCTTGTTCTTGTAGGCTTTCGCTTTGGAGCTAGTGCTTTGTCGACGGATCTCTGACGCCTGACTTTGTGAGATTGTAGAGCCCCCAAAATTTATAAAAGTAACTTCTAGTTATTTGAATAATATTCTGGCATTAATTGGGCTAAATAATCAATATAAGGCCAAAATTGTGTTAATCAATTAGCCCAAACCACTTAATTAAAGTCCAAAAGGTTTTTAACTCAGGCCCATTAAGTTAGGCCCACATTCTAGAAGGTAATTAAGTCTATCCACAGATATTAAGGATAAATACTAATACTATAAGATAATGATTTGGATAATTAACAAGAGAGTTTTCATAAATTGAAACTCTAGCTACGATGACTCTAACGGTCTATCGTAAGACCGCCACAGCCATGTAACGCATGGGCACTCGACCGTTACATTCCTGTTAGTTCCGTAAGTGAAGGGACTCATGAAAAGATTGGAACTTGATGTTCCTATCCACTATGGATCGACTTGAGAAGGATTGTAAAAACTCTAAGGACTCTTAGAGATTAGGATTTGATGAAATAAGAACTCTAAACTCGATCTAATCCTCAAAACCTAGCCTAAACTCTATAAATAGGGCATAGTTCTGAACTGTGCGACCCTTACTTTTTGGGCATAAGGAAGCAAGGTAAGGAGTCATTATCGCAGGTAAGTTCTTTAGAATAATTTGTTTACAATACTTTAGACTAACTCCCCTCCGAGTTTCACATCTTTAGGTCAAGAGGGCGTGGAGTTAGAGCCTAAAGAAGTTGCTGAAAAAGTCACAAGAGAAGGAAGGGATCTAGGGCACGGTTCTCAACCAAATTCAGAAACTACAGTCTAAGTAAGAGGTAGGTTATCTCATGAACGGTAAAAATAGCAGGATAGGACTAAAAGCCCTCTGGTTTGATTGAATTCCATGCATGGTAGAGCATTGATTTCATGTTTTATTTGTTCTATGCACATCATGCACCTCTTAGCCAAATTAAGAAATTAAAACATGACTATTCATCTATTCATGATTACCTATGCATGTAGATGGCCTTACTTCGTTAACATGACTAGAAACTCGTCATGTTTTGATAAAAGACATGATGTGAGTTGATCTCTTAGTTTCTATGATTGTTATCTGTTAACAGATACTGTAACGCATTAGCATAGGACCGTCGCTTCCAAGTAACGGCCCTACGACAGACCGTTACACACTCTGTGATATTTGAATTGCACTGTTGTTTCTAACGTGCTTGGACAGACGCGTTACAATCATGTAACGGCTGGGTCCTGACCGTCACTTTCACTGTGACGCCCCATCTCCAGACCGTTATATCATGTGTACTGTCAACCTTTGACAGATTATAACTTGCCAATATTACCATTGTTTAAGCCTAGTTATCTAAGTTATAACCTGATCTCATGTTTTAAGGTTATTTGATCGTTCATAACAGGTATTGCATGTTTTGGTATCACTTTTATGTTTGAGCTATGCTAATTTCATGAAGCTAAAACCTATAGTTTTGTACTATTAAAGCATGATTATAAAAGCATGACTTGTTAGCATTGTATTGACGGAGTTTTCATCACGGTTTTCACATTTATTATACATGTCACTACCTGTCAATAGAGTCAATTCTATAAGTACATGGCACTTACTCCGGTATGATGTCATTAGTTCACACATTGCACTATAGGAACACTATCTTGGACATGAGGACCTCTCTATTGGATAATCCTTCCAATGGACTAGGAAATCATTGTTTCAAGGCCTCCGTAATTCTCCGCGAGCCTGGGATTCCCACTAAGACGCCGAGTTGGTTGTACCAATGAAAGCCCATTAATTAGAACACTCTATCGTGGTTTTTGATTTTTGAAATGTAACGGCCTTGAACTGGATCGCCAGGCTCATGTAACGGCCCAGTGCCAGACCGTCACATTCCTCTGGGTCTATTTTTATCCTTCTGGACTCGGATCACTGTAACGGCCTATTACTGGCCCATTACATAATGTAACGGCCCAGCCAATGACCGTTACATAGCTTGTTTATGTTAACCCAAGGTTTGACCAAGGGTTGATATTCCATTGATTCTAGACAAACCTTGATGATCTAGAACTTGTCATATTGCTTAAATGGATCTAAAAGGATTGGAAGTTAAGGAAAGTACCGTTATGCTGTCGATTTATTCAATAAGCATAACTTAGTTAAATATCATTCTTGATCTCATATATTCAAAATTGAAGCATTCATTCATTGATTTTAGTTATCATGGAATTATTGGAAGTGCTATATTCTTGGCCATACGTTACTGTTATACTGCGTGGAAGTAGCTTAATTTATAACTGAAGATGCGATCGAGCACTGATTGTGTTCAAGGGCTCTATGCTAGTCCCCTCGGCTGATTGCCGGAAACATACTATTTTATAAACCATGGGATATGATGATACTAGCGTCGCATTACGCTGGGAGTACTATTTCTATAAATAAGTGAAGATCCACGGCACAACATGACATTCTTGCTTGATATTCCACAGAAATTCACGAAGCACTTGCTCTTAAGCATAAGATGCTAAAGTGAGGAATATGTGGCTTGCTAGTACAATCTCGTTACATTCTTGTTCATGGAAGGCAAATATCATGTTCTTGTTATATTCTTGCTAGTTCATTCTTGATCATTCTATCTTACATGGTTATCTTGTTTCTATTGATTTGATCGCATGATTGATTTGCATTCGCATGGTCTTACCTTATTTCTTTAGAGCTAAAATGATAATTACTTAAATAGTGCCTTCATGTTGATGCGAATATACCTACTGGGCAAGTGTGCTCATGACCTATTTTCCAATGTTTTTTCAGGAGATGGAAATAGTTCGGATTCGGATTCGGGCTATACTAGTAGCGGGTCCGGAAGCGAGTGAAAGTGTTATAAAGATGAGAGTGAAGACTTAGGAAGTTAAAGTGTCTAGATTGAGTCAATGTAATTTTCCTATTTCTTGAGTCTAGTAGAATGGAAATCAAATTAGTGATTGTATCTTGAATATTGAGCATTATGAAATAAAGTTGAAGTTTGATTAAATCTTGTGCAATTGCATTTACTTGTGTGATTGTCTTGCGCTCTGATTGATTCTTGCTTGCAAGAGGCTTACCATGCCGGCTGTTCGCGCTTCCCGAGCGAGTCTTCCGCTGTAATTAAAGGCTCGGGGCGTGACAGTTAAGTTGGTATCAGAGCCTAAGTCTCAGGACTTAAGGAAAAGAGTCATGTCATAGGATAAGTCCAAGGTTAAGGACCCCTACCTATGAACTAAGGAAAAATTCCACACCCATGTGAGGATTGGGTAGAACCCGGGATAAGATAGCTAATTAGCTTTAAGAATTATTTTGATTCATTCCAATTTCATGAGAAATAACAAGTTGTTATTTTCTCTCAGGTACCTTATTATTCTTATCATGGCTCATCGCGTAGATTGGGACGGTATGCAACAAATTGTTGCCGGCCTCACCCAGGCACTGCAAACTATAGCACAAGGTGGTGCGGGGGCAAGGGCAGGAGACCTTCATCGTAATTTTCGGAGTCTAAATCCTCCGCGTTTCTATGGATCTTCCAATCCAGACGAAGCAAAAAATTGGATCGACGAGATGAATAGGATATTTGATGTTATTCAATGCACTGATCAGGAGAAAGTCCGTCTAGCTACGTTCCAATTAAACAAGGATGCTCGCACTTGGTGGAAATCGATTCCGGCACCTCCAGCCGATGCGCCACATACATGGAATATTTTTCTCACTTTATTCTGTGCCAAATATTTCTCCGAGCATGTAAAGGAAAGGAAGGCTATAGAGTTTGCCTCCCTTCGTCAAGGGATGATGTCCGTGGCAGAATATGAGTTGCAGTTTTCAAGACTAGCACCGTATGCACCACATTTGATTAGTATAGACTTATTAAAAGCAAACCGATTTATGGACGGGTTACGGCCCTGTTTCATTCAACAACTGGGGACATAGAATATCCGCACTTATGCGGAGATGGTTCAAAGGGCATATTTATGCGAGAGGACCTTAGAGAAGGTTGAAAGGAAAGGGAGAAGAATCTAGCCGGTGCTCTGATCGACATTATAAGAAGGAGAAGTTCAGTATCACGGAACCATACAAAAGCCGTGATAATAAGAAAAGATCAAGGAACAGGAACGGTGAAAATTCTCAAAAAAGTAGTAAAAAGGTGAAGGAAGAAAAGGAGCAAGTCGCCTCAGCGTGCACCTTTTGTGAGAAATTCGGCCACTCGGCTGAAGAATGCAGGAAGCGCCTAGGTGCTTGTTTGCGCTGTGGAAGTAGGGAGCATCGTGTGCCAGATTGCCCCCTTATGAAAGACCAACCAAATAACGGAGGACTTAGGACGCCGGCTCGCCTCAATGCAGTTATAGATGAAGAAGAAGTGCCCAGGGATCAAAATGATGGGCTCATGGAAGGTACTCTTCAAATCTGTTCTCGTCCTACATTCGTACTATTTGATATTGGTGATTCTCATTCTTTTATCTCCACCACTTTTGCAAAAACCTTACCAACTGCATCAGTTCCCCTACCTTCAGATCTCGCTATTACTACACCTTTAGGATCTGGAACTAAGCTTACCAACTATTATCCTGATTGTGAGGTAGTGGTAGAAGGACACAATCTCCCCGCAAACTTAGTATGCCTTCACATGAAAGGATATGATGCCATTTTAGGGGTAGATTGGCTTGTAGACCATGAGGCTTACATCAACTGCCAAAATAGAATTGTATCTTTCCGAAAGCCCGATCTTCCAAGATTTTCCTTTCTTGGCATCAAATACAAGAAGCATCCTACCATTATATCTTCTCTACACGCCTGCAAACTTATCTCGAAAGGATGTGAAGTTTTTCTTGCTTCAGTCATTGTCACCGAATCTAAGGAAATTATCCTAGCAAACATTCCTGTTGCAATTGAATTCCCTGACATATTCCCATCCGAACTACCTAGTTTACCGCCCGAGAGGGAAGTAAACGTTACCATTGAACTCAATCCAGGTGCAGCACCTGTTTCTATAGCCCCTTACAGGATGTCCCCCACAGAGCTCAAGGAATTAAAGAAGCAATTACAGGAACTTCTAGACAAGGGTTTTATCAGACCTAGCACATCCCCTTGGGGTGCGCCGGTTCTATTTGTCAAGAAGAATGATGGTTCTCTCAGGTTATGCATTGACTATCGGCGATTGAATCAACTTACAATCAAGAACAAATACCCATTGCCGCGTATTGATGAGCTCTTCGATCAGCTTTCGGGAGTAGAATATTTTTCTAAGATTGACCTAAGATCAGGTTATCATCAGCTTAGAATCAAAGAAGAGGACATCTACAAATCGGCTTTTCGAAGTCGTTATGGCCACTATGAATTCGTGGTAATGCCGTTTGGGTTAACTAATGCCCCAGCAACATTCATGCAACTTATGAACAGTGTCTTCCAGCCATATTTAGATCAGTTCATCGTCGTCTTCATCGATGATATCCTGATATACTCCAAGACAAAAGAAGAACATGAAGAACATCTAAGGATAGCCTTGCAAACACTTAAAGAACACAAGCTATATGCCAAACTCAATAAGTGTGAATTCTGGCTCAAGGAAGTCTCATTCCTAGGCCACATTATTTCAAAAAAAAGAATTACTGTGGACCCTTCTAAGGTAGAAGCTGTCAGAGATTGGAGCCGACCAACGACTATATCTGAAGTTAGAAGCTTTTTGGGTCTAGCAGGTTATTATAGAAGATTCATAAAGGACTTTTCAAATATCGCGGTTCCTTTAACTAGACTTACCAGAAAAGAAAATCCTTTCATCTGGTCGAAGGACTATGAAAAGAGTTTTCAAAATCTTAAGAATCATCTTACAACAGCCCCTGTTTTGTCACTACCAATAGAGGGTGCTGGATTTGAAGTATATACGGATGCATCTGGAATTGTCTTAGGGTGTGTCCTTATGCAAGATGGAAATGTGATTTGCTATTCTTCAAGACAATTGAAACGTCACGAAGAAAATTATATGGAATTAGCAGCAGTTATTTTTGCCTTGAAAATTTGGCATCATTATCTTTATGGAGAAAAGTTCACTGTCTATTCAGACCATAAGAGTTTGAAATATTTATTTTCTCAAAAAGAGATTAACATGAGGCAGAGGAGATGGTTGGAATATCTTAAAGACTTCGATTTCGCTATTCAATATCACCCTGGCAAGGCAAATGCTGTAGCAGATGCACTCAGCAGGAAACCAATTGGTATGTTATCAAGTCTCATGATTAGTATGACTAACCTTGTTCCTCAATTTGCTCAATTGAATCTAGATGTTGACATTAAGGAAGATAATTGTTTCATGGCAAATATCCGAGCTCAACCAACATTGATTGAGGATTTGGCCAAGTTACAAGAGGATGACCCAATTTTACTGGAAATTAAGGCCAATATTAAACAAAGACCGGATTTTTCTATATCCGAAGATGGAAGAATGCTATTCAAGGGCCGAATGTGTATACCCGATCATGAAGGTACAAAGAAATTGATCTTAGAAGAAGCACATAAATCAAAGTATACCATTCATCCAGGAGGTACAAAAATGTATCAGGATCTCAAAAGAAACTTTTAGTGGCCCAATAGGAAGAAGGAAGTAGCGGACTTTGTATCTCGGTGTCTCACATGTCAACAAGTGAAGGCGGAACATTTCAGACCCGCAGGTAAATTACATCCCTTAAGCATCTCGGAATGGAAATGGGAGAGCATAGGAATGGATTTCATTATGGGACTACCTAAGACAAGAGGTGGACACGATGGAATATGGGTAATTATAGACCGATTGACTAAATCTGCACATTTTATACCAATAAAAAGTTGATGGTCTGTAGATATTCTAGCAGCACTATACATAAAAGAAATTGTCAAGTTACATGGAGTCCCTGTCGATATTGTATCAGATAGAGATCCCCGATTCACATCACAATTTTGGAAGAGCCTACAACATTCACTTGGGACTAGATTGAATTTTAGCACCGCTTTCCATCCACAAACTGATGGCCAAATAGAAAGGACAAATCAAGTGGTAGAAGATATGCTCAGGGCTTGTGTCATTGATTTTGGAGGAAGTTGGCATGATCACTTGCCTTTGGTAGAATTTGCATATAACAACAGCTATCAAGCAAGCATACAAATGGCACCTTTCGAAGCTCTATATGGGAAAAGTTGTCGATCACCAATATGTTGGAATGAAATAGGGGAAAGGCAATTTCTAGGCCCCGATTTAATCTGGGATTCTACAGAGAAAATCGAGCTCATTCAGGAAAGGATGAAAATGGCACAAGATATGCAGAAATCTTATACTGACAA
The DNA here is from genome assembly GCA_022559845.1 of Amorphophallus konjac. NCBI lineage: Eukaryota > Viridiplantae > Streptophyta > Magnoliopsida > Alismatales > Araceae > Amorphophallus > Amorphophallus konjac. The sequence goes on from CM040126.1 coordinate 144,940,622, forward strand.
TCGAAGGCGCGACTTGGAATTTCAAGTAGGAGAACATGTATATCTAAAGGTTTCTCCGGGTCGTGGTATTCGAAGATTTGGCATTAATGGAAAGCTAACTCCAAGATTTATCGGTCCATTTGAAATCCTTGAAAGGATCGGTGAAGTGGCCTATAAATTGGCTTTGCCACAACAGTTAGCAGGAGTTCATGACGTATTTCATGTCTCGATGCTGAAGAAGTATGTGTATGATCCAGATCACATTATCACTTATGACAATCTAGAGATTCAGAAGGACTTGACATATGAACAAACACCAATAAAGATTCTGGATCGGGAAGTGCGTCAACTCAGAAATAAGGTCATTCCTATGGTGAAGATTCAATGGAAGAAAGCATGGCCTTATGAAGCAACATGGGAAATCGAATCAGCTATGAAGAAAAGATTCCCGGAATTATTTAATTGTAGGTACACTCTCCTCAATCCATGAATTGAATTTGGGGACCAAATTCTTCTAAGTGGGGGAGGGTGTAGAGCCCCCAAAATTTATAAAAGTAATTTCTAGTTATTTAAATAATATGCTGGCATTAATTGGGCTAAATAATCAATATAAGGCCAAAATTGTGTTAATCAATTAACCCAAACCACTTAATTAAAGTCCAAAAGGTTTTTAACTCAGGCCCATTAAGTTAGGCCCACATTCTAGAAGGTAATTAAGTCTATCCACGGATATTAAGGATAAATACTAATACTATAAGATAATGATTTGGATAATTAACAAGAGAGTTTTCATAAATTGAAACTCTAAGCTACGATGACTGTAACGGTCTATCGTAAGACCGCCACAGCCATGTAACGCATGGGCACTCGACCGTTACGTTCCTGTTAGTTCCGTAAGTGAAGGGACTCATGAAAAGATTGGAACTTGATGTTCCTATCCACTATGGATCGACTTGGGAAGGATTGTAAAAACTCTAAGGACTCTTAGAGATTAGGATTTGATGAAATAAGGACTCTAAACTCGATCTAATCCTCAAAACCTAGTCTAAACTCTATAAATAGGGCATAGTTCTGAACTGTGCGACCCTTACTTTTTGGGCATAAGGAAGCAAGGTAAGGAGTCATTATCGCAGGTAAGTTCTTTAGAATAATTTGTTTACAATACTTTAGACTAACTCCTCTCCGAATTTCACATCTTTAGGTCAAGAGGGCGTGGAGTTAGAGCATAAATAAGTTGCTAAAAAAGTCACAAGAGAAGGAAGGGATCTAGGGCACGGTTCTCAACCAAATTCAGAAACTACAGTCTAAGTAAGAGGTAGGTTATCTCATGAACGGCAAAAATAGCAGGATAGGACTAAAAGCCCTCTGGTTTTATTGAATTCCATGCATGGTAGAGCATTGATTTCATGTTTTATTTGTTCTATGCACATCATGCACCTCTTAGCCAAATTAAGAAATTAAAACATGACTATTAATCTATTCATGATTACCTATGCATGTAGATGGCCTTACTTCGTTAACATGACTAGAAACTCATCATGTTTTGATAAAAGACATGATGTGAGTTGATCTCTTAGTTTCTATGATTGTTATCTGTTAACAGATACTGTAACGCATTAGCATAGGACCGTCGCTTCCAAGTAACGGCCCTACGACAGACCGTTACACACTCTGTGATATTTGAATTGCATTGTTGTTTCTAACGCGCTTGGACAGACGCGTTACAATCATGTAACGGCTGGGTCCTGACCGTCACTTTCACTGTGACGCCCCATCTCCAGACCGTTATATCATGTGTACTGTCAACCTTTGACAGATTATAACTTGCCAATATTACCATTGTTTAAGCCTAGTTATCTAAGTTATAACCTGATCTCATGTTTTAAGGTTATTTGATCGTTCATAACAGGTATTGCATGTTTTGGTATCACTTTTATGTTTAAGCTATGCTAATTTCATGAAGCTAAAACCTATAGTTTTGTACTATTAAAGCATGATTATAAAAGCATGACTTGTTAGCATTGTATTGACGGAGTTTTCATCGCGGTTTTCACATTTATTATACATGTCACTACCTGTCAATAGAGTCAATTCTATAAGTACATGGCACTTACTCCGGTATGATGTCATTAGTTCACACATTGCACTATAGGAACACTATCTTGGACATGAGGACCTCTTTATTGGATAATCCTTCCAATGGACTAGGAAATCATTGTTTCAAGGCCTCCGTAATTCTCCGCGAGCCTGGGATTCCCACTAGGATGCCGAGTTGGTTGTACCAATGAAAGCCCATTAATTAGAACACTCTATCGTGGTTTTCGATTTTTGAAATGTAACGGCCTTGAACAGGACCGTCAGGCTCATGTAACGGCCCAGTGCCAGACCGTCACATTCCTCTTGGTCTATTTTTATCCCTCTGGACTCGGATCACTGTAACGGCCTATTACTGGCGCGTTACATAATGTAACAGCCCAGCCAATGACCGTTACATAGCTTGTTTATGTTAACCCAAGGTTTGACCAAGGGTTGATATTCCATTGATTCTAGACAAACCTTGATGATCTAGAACTTGTCATATTGCTTAAATGGATCTAAAAGGAATGGAAGTTAAGGAAAGTACCGTTATGCTGTCGATTTATTCAATAAGCATAACTTAGTTAAATTTCATTCTTGATCTCATATATTCAAAATTGAAGCATTCATTCATTGATTTTAGTTATCATGGAATTATTGGAAGTGTTATATTCTTGGCCATACGTTACTGTTATACTGCGTGGAAGTAGCTTAATTTATAACTGAAGATGCGATCGAGCACTGATTGTGTTCAAGGGCTCTATGCTAGTCCCCTCGGCTGATTGCCGGAAACATACTATTTTATAAACCATGGGGTATGATGCTACTAGCGTCGCATTGCGCTGGGAGTACTATTTCTATAAATAAGTGAAGATCCACGGCACAACATGACATTCTTGCTTGATATTCCACAGAAATTCACGAAGCACTTGCTCTTAAGCATAAGATGCTAAAGTGAGAAATATGTGGCTTGCTAGTACAATCTCGTTACATTCTTGTTCATGGAATGCCAATATCATGTTCTTGTTATATTCTTGCTAGTTCATTCTTGATCATTCTATCTTACATGGTTATCTTGTTTCTATTGATTTGATCGCATGATTGATTTGCATTCGCATGGTCTTACCTTATTTCTTTAGAGCTAAAATGATAATTACTTAAATAGTGCCTTCATGTTGATGCGAAGATACCTACTGGGCAAGTGTGCTCATGACCTATTTTCCGATGTTTTTTCAGGAGATGGAAATAGTTCGGATTCGGATTCAGGCTATACTAGTAGCGGGTCCGGAAGCGAGTGAAAGTGTTATAAAGATGAGAGTGAAGACTTAGGAAGTTAAAGTGTCTAGATTGAGTCAATGTAATTTTCCTATTTCTTGAGTCTAGTAGAATGGAAATCAAATTAGTGATTGTATCTTGAATATTGAGCATTATGAAATAAAGTTGAAGTTTGATTAAATCTTGTGCAATTGCATTTACTTGTGTGATTATCTTGCGCTCTGATTGATTCTTGCTTGCAAGAGGCTTACCATGCCGGCTGTTCGCGCTTCCCGAGCGAGTCTTCCGCTGTAATTAAAGGCTCGGGGCGTGATAGAGATCATGGTTTGCCTTACTGTTGTTGTTTCGAGTAGCTTATGGAGCCGAGATTCGTTTGGCAGTTGTGTTTCTGTTCGGTACGGCTTTACTCTTTCCTTTAGTTGTCCTTACTCCTCTTTTTACAGATTTACTATTATAGTTTAGCACTGATGTTACTCCTACTCTTGCGTTACTGTTTAGCGCTGTTGTCTTGCGTGTTACTGTGTTGTTTCCAGTGGGGATCTGCGGGACCCCTATTGAGCCAGTGACACGAGGCTGACCTCTGCTTTTCAGGTGTGGTCGTTCTTCTTCCTCGTGGTTCGTGGCATGGTATGTCTGTTCGTAGTTGCCAGCGTTGCCAGTGTCGGGCTTCCCCCGACTTGAGAGTACGTTCTCTTTTCTGTTAGACTATAATTGTCTTTACTTGGACTGTATTCTGTAATTTAAATTGTTAATTGAGAAAGTAATTTGATTTCTGCTACTTTAGCAAACCTGATCATTGAAATATTAGTTGCTTGGTACTTTATCTAGAACTTCAATGTACTCCACACACACCTTTTATCCCTTTGGAGCTTTACCGCTCTTGGGAGGCTTCGTAGATTCTAACTGGTATCGGGTTTACCCAGTATCCAGAGTCTGGGTCGTCATAGTTGGTATCAGATCTAACTGTGTAAAATTACATGGGAATTCGAGATACTGCAGTACCTAGAGTCCATAAGGTCCAGTACAGAGGGCAGCAGACATCAGTTTTGTGATTATTTAATGCTTTGCTTTTGCGTGTGGTCTTGTGCTTGCTGTGTTGGCACCGTGCGAAATTTTTTTGCTCTCGTCAGGATGTGACAAGATGTTCTCCTTTTGTCATGGTGTTTGTCTCAATTATGTTGTACTTGGCAGAGTTCGTCGGCAGGTGTGAATCTGTGATGCGGTGTTCGAGATTTTTCTGTAGCTTGTTCATGGGGCTGGTGACTTTATCGTTGGTACGATGACCGTGCACATTTTTATGTTGTTTTGGTCATCCCAGCTTGAGGTTTGTTTGGCACTTGAGGTGTTAAGCTTGCATTGAAGTGGTCGATTAGATGCCTTGATTGAGAGAATGCTCGGGTGAACCTAGGATTTTCCTTCCTGGTGAGTTACTGTTAGTCGAGCTTGATTTTTCTCATCCCGTTGGGGGTGTTTTTTTTAGGTAAGCTTTGGAAGTGATGTCTTGGTGAAGCCTTTGTCCTATGTCTGCTTAAGTGTGGACTGTGTTAGTTCTGAGCCTGATCTGTTCTTGTTTGGCGGTTGATTGGCTTTGGACCTAGTATGTGTGTTGGGGGGCCATTGTGCACCGTGTCCGACGTGCCGTGTTTGGAGGCTGTAGTGTTGTGAAGGTTCAGTATTTCTTTCAAGACGTGAGGATAAGCTGAGACAGGTGTCTTTGTGCTTTGTGTTGAAGCTGGTACTCTTCCAGGTTTGCACTTAGGCAACTTGTGATCGGTTGTTAGTAGGATCGGTACTCGAGGCATGTTATATTGCAGTTCTGTGAATTGCGATGGCACCGAGTGTGTGGTGAGATGCAGATGCTGAGTTATCTATGATGCCTGTGTGCGTTGTGTGGGTGTGCACCGTAAGCGTGTGGGCTTATAACCCACGGGTCGAGGATTGTTTGGTTGGAAGATTCTGGCCGGCCGAGAGGTTTGTTTCCTCGGTGTAATCATCATCTTGGCTATATGTGTGCCTTGATGCTCTTGGTTGCCGTGCCATTGCTGAAGGCATTGTGGTTGTTGGCACTAGCATGTTTGAGGATTGGGGGAAATATGTCGACGTATCTGCTCGTCGAGTACCCTTTTTCTTCTTCTATATTTTTCTTGGGAGGTGTGCTCTCGGAATGTGATCGTGGTCCTAGAGATGCATTCTCTGATATTATTCTTGTTGTTGTGGGTCCTTGTTGGTGAGCTGCTCATAGTGTGGCTTGTATATCTTAGCCGTGTGTTCAACTGTAATTATGCCTTGATGTGACCCAACTTGCAGTTGTGTCCCGTGGTTCTATGTTGAGAACGGAGCCGAGATTCTACAGGTGTTATTGTTGTTAGTTGGTGGTTGTGCTCAGCTTGGGAGGAGTTCCCTGTGAGTCTGAATTTGGCATCGTGTGGACCGAGGTCTTGTCGGTTGGTTTTGATGTACTCTTCTGTCATGGTAGCGTTGGCATGCGACTCGAATCAGATGTAATGTCTGAGTGAGGACTGACTGGATTGTTCTCGTGGTCTAGTGCTATTGTTTGCGTTCTGTGTACCAGATTTGATTGTTGTTTGGCGCAGAAGCCGTTGGTTCGAGCCTTCAGATGAGGACTATGTTTCCTTGTCTAAGCTGGTGCTTGTGTGTTCACCGAGGTTGTTCTTTTTATCGGTAGCTATTTTGTGGCATGTGTCGTGTCTCCTTTCCCTGTGAGACGTAAGTGACGTTGCCTTGTTTTGGAGGTGTCGGACTTGTATTCACTTGTGTACCATGCTCGTTTTGGGGATCGATGTGCCTTGAGATCCATGGTGTGTGCCTGTGATTGTGGTCTGGCAGTGTTCCTCTAAATTATATTTTTCAAGAATCGTGTTATCGTGCTTTGTGTTCAAGGTTTGGCTGGTGCTTGGAGAGCATTGCCAGCATTTGGGGTTGTTCTTCCATGCTTCTTCTTGTTAGCTCCTTTAATTTCGAGGATGAAATTTCCTAAGGAGGGGAGGTTGTAATGCCCTGGGTCTTTCGGATCTGTATTGGAGTGCTTTCGGATCGCTTTTGTGGGTCCTGAGTTGTGTTTTACGATCCACACGGGTTTAACTCTCGTACAAGTTACGGAACCCTGTGGTGAATTTACTATTTAGTTCATCGACTCGAGGACGCTACAATTGCGTTATGCTCCTTCCGAGGATCGCGATGACTATTTTTTTGTATTTTTCCGAATTAGTGAATTTTCGGGTGAAAATCGGACTTCACGAAAATTAGAAAATTCCTAATTTCCTTTTCTATTTCTTTCATCACCCTCTCCCCTCTCTCCCATCTCTCACGTTCACTCTCTCTCTTCATTCTCTCTCCTCTCTTCTCCTCTAACCGCTGGACGCGCGACCGTGGCAAGGTGGGCGAGGCAGGAACGTCGTGGAGTTGCTGTGCCGCGTGATGCTGTGAGAATCGAGGCGTGGTTGGTGCGATCTCATTCGTGGATTCAAAGCCGACGTGGGTGGTTCATGTGACATTTTCGACGTGGTTTAGTTGTTTCGGCACTCTAGAACTTCGGTGGAGGTAGGGATATGGATGCCCTGCTCCTGTTCTACGTTTCCTCGCGATTGCGAGTTGATCCGTGTGAGAATGAGCGATTTTTCCAGCTTTTAGGGCAAATCATGCTTCGGGGGGTGTGAGATGGGTTCACCATTTCCCGACGACTGTTTCATGCCAAATTAGTTTTATTTGAACCCCTGGCATGTCAGCATTTCATTCCCGCTAGTTTTGTTGCAAGTGGTGGTCATTTGGGGCCGATGTAAGTCCGGGAACCCACATGACTCATTTTGGGTCTATTCGGTAGAATCACCCGTTTCTTGTCGTTTATGTGTCGATTTGATCCCTTTCAACTTGTGGAAGGTTTATATTGGCATTAGGATTGTTTCCCCTTCGTTTTAAGGTGAACGGGACGTGGAAAGCCTGAGTTTTGGCCATTCCTATGATTTTCTCGCCGTAACACCTTGGCGGTCCTTTCAGAGACCGTTTTTATATCTTAAGTGGTCCATGGGTGACCGTTTTGGTTCCTTGTCGGTTCAGGTTTTAGCGGTCGGGCGATAGACCATTTTGTGTCAGCTAGCGGCCTGAGGAAGACCGCTAAGCTCCGTGAAGCGGCCCATGTTGGACCGTTGGTTCTTGATTAGCGGCCCATTAGTGACCGCTATTCTTTTCGTTGCTTTAGTTAAGTCGGTTCGTTGGGTAACGGCCCAATAATTGACTATTTTATGAAGTTGGGCGGCCCATGTGTGACCGCCACTCATGATTTTTTGTCGGTTTAGGCTAGCGGTCTAGCTCCGATCGCCTGGGTGTCCTTGGCGGCCTTAGGACGACCGCTGGGCTCTGTGAAACGGTTTTTGGTAGATCGTTTTAGCTGGTTTGACCGGTTGAGTCGGTTTAACTATTTTGGGGTGGACTGAGTGTAGTGGCCTGTCTATGACCGCCGAACTCATTCCTACGGCCCTAGGGAGACCGCCTTGTGTATGAAACGTCCCCAGATAGACCGTAAAACCCTTATTCGTCTGTTGTTTCGTTTTGGGAGTCTTATGAGCGTAGTGGTCTTCTCCTTAACCGTTTCACTCAGTGGGACGGCCCTTTGTAGACCATTTTTGGCATGGTGCGGCCATGGTCTGACTGCCAAGTGCCTGTGCTTTCTGCTTTATCTGGAACTTCAATGTACTCCACACACACCTTTTATCCCTTTGGAGCTTTACCGCTCTTGGGAGGCTTCGCAGGTTCCAAGTGGTATCGGGTTTACCCGGTATCCGGAGTCTGGGTCGTAATAATATGCTTATTGGGCCACTAATTTACCTCTCTCCACTTGCCCCCTACTCCCGAGCCAAGGATAGGGCTCGAAGAGTATAGTCTGGTAGGATTCATGGCTCGATTGGGGATCGACCGTCATGTGTTGTCCCCAGTTTGAAGCTTTAGGGGCCGTATGTTCGGCTATCTAGGATTGTAGGGGGCTCAGTCGTAGTGGCCTTGGCTTGGCTTGGTGGCATATTGTCCGATTGCGCTCAGGGGCTGAGGATACGGCTGTCTTGTCGCATGAAGGCTTGAGCCTGATAATGATGTCCTACTTTTGGGGCTTCAGAAGTTTCCCTTCTTGGAGTTCGAAATGTTGCAGCGGCGACACCAGGATAGCCTTGGGCATATAAATAGCGACTAGTGCTTGTGCCTTACGCATCCTCTGTTTAGGGTTTTCATCGCATCCGCTCGTCCGAGGGAGAGTTTTATATAACGGGGAAGCAACCAGAGGGAGCAGATGATTTTAGAAGCTTTTGCGGTGTTAGTGGAGATCACTGGGGAGGCGATCCGTCGGCTTCCCCCTCCGGCTAGCTCATCTGACTCTGGTGCCCCGTCTTCTTCTTCCCTCTCATCGATGGCGGACCATGATATTGAGGCCGAGGTTCAAGAGTGTGAGCAAGGGGTGGAAGGCTTTTAGCTCGTGCATAGCGGTCATCCTTGCAGCGAACTGACGGAGCCCGTGGTGAAAGAGCTCACGATTCGCTTCAGGCTTCCATGGCGATACTTCTTCTCCCCCGCTAAACTCTATGAGTCCAGTTTGGATACCCACTCGGGACTATTTTGCACTTTTCTTGTGGCCTGGAAGTGTGACTTTCATCTTCCTCTCCACCCCTTTGTCGTGGGGCTCTTGATTTTTTACTGGCTAGCTCCTATCCAGTTGGTTCGAACTCTTACACCTTTATCTTCTCATTCATCGCTCTTTGGGGCTCGTGTGGCGTCGCCGCATCCTTGGATATTTTCCACGCCTTCTTCGAGCTTAAGGAGCAAGCCCATGCGGGGAAGGGCTTCTTTTATGTTCAGGTGAGGAGGGGGAGGAGTTGCGTGGCTCTCTCCCCTCGGGATTCCTCGCACAAGGGGTGGAAGACTCAATTTTTCTGGGTTGGAGTTTACAAGGCTGGCACCATGTAGGACTTCCCTGTCGAGCTGAACTTCCTGCCAGTTCTTCTTGAGAAGCCTCCAGTGATCTCCCTGGCGCTAGAGAAGGATATCAAAACCCTGTAGGACAATCATCGATCGACTGCAGAGCTGTTGACTCTAGACTTTGTTGAAGCCTATTCTCGCCAGGCGTTGCCCAATGGTGAGGACCTGGTGACTTCTTGTTTGATTTTTTGTTGGCTTCAGCCTCTTCTGACGATTTTCCTTTGGGTGTGTAGAGGTGCGGCGTGGTGAAGATAAGGAGCAATCATTGGAATAGGAGGCCGCTGCCTCTGATGCGCCTAGGGCTCCTAAGGGTCCCTCCCCTACCCGAGATAAGGGCAAGCGGGTGGCTCGGGAGGATGAGTCCGAGTGACAGGGTTCCAAGTGGAAGGCTCCTGGGGCGCCACTGCTACTGGGGGCGATGAAGGACTTGATCGCCGAGAGGAGTAGGCCGAAGAAACATGTGAAGGACCTACACGTGCACGAGGAGCCGCCTTCTGAAGTTGTCCACCGCTCTGTGTCTCCCGACGCTAGTTCGGACGAGTTGGTCCCGATCGAACGGGACTTGCTCGAGTCCGACGGAGTGCGTGGGGGAGAGGAGGCAGATGACGGGGCTGCTGTCGAACCAAGCACTGCTGCACTGGGCTTGGGAGTTGCCGAGGGAGATGTCCCCGTGTAGACTCAGCCTTAGGGCAGTTCAGCTCCGCAGTGGGGCCGATTTGCCATCTGGGCCTCCTTGTACCAACGTTGCCGAGCGCTGGAGTCTTCGGACCTCCGAGAAGAGTTTTGGCGATGCCTCCCTCCGAGGGTCCTCGAGAGAGTTATGGAGGGAGGTTTATTCCTTGCCCAGGTAGGGGCTGAGATTGCCGACCACTGGGTGAGGATCGAGGACAGCGAGAGTGCTCAGGCCCGGGGTCGTGCTGAGTCTGACCAAAAGGCTGAGCGGTTGTCTTCTGAGCTCGGGGTCCTTCGGAAGGAGGTGGCCTTTCTCCGGTTGCAGGATCGAGCGCATCGGTAGACTCTGTAGTCGCTCTCCGAGCAATTCTCCCAGGCTCGGTACACTATCGAGCTAAAGAGTGATCTCCTAGAGAAGGAGCGCGAGACCCATGCGTTGAGCTTGAGGCAGTGGGTGACCGAGCAGGATGAGCTCTAGAGTCATCTCCTGGAAGCTGATCAAGCAAGGAAGGAGACCAAGGAAGCACGGACCGAGGCAGCGGTGAAGGGGGTCGAGGCCGAAATGAAGCTGGCCGAAGCTGAGGCGAGGATGGCCAAGCTCGGGGCAAAGGAGGCAGAGGCTCCGGCGAGGGCCATCGAGCTATATCTGAGCTCAGAGGACTACCTTAAGGCCCAGCAGTGGCAGACTCCCTGGCCGTCGATGCTTGTAGTTTGGGTGGCAATCACATATTCCTGACCATGAGGGACCTCCCTCACATTGCTAGGGGAGCTGTACTGCTTGACAAAATGGGACTCCCCAGTCTCCGCCTGTGTTAATAAGTGTTGGTTGGGTTCTTCTTTTGGTTGTTGTATGGCAGATCCCTTGGCCAATAGGTTGTAATTCATCTTTGGTTTTACTATAAAAATATATAAGCTAGCAGATAGAGGTCTGCTGAAGTTTGACTAAAAAAAAGGCCTAGCAGGAGAGTACCTTCGCCAACTACGAGTCGGGTTACCGCCGGGGGCTTCGGAAAGGTTTCGCACAAGGCTTCAATCAGGCTGTTAGGGAGGCGCAGCAATAGGTCTTTGACGAGCTTGTTTTCCTTCCTGGTCAGCAGTATGATTCGAACGAAGGGGGCTCGACTCCTCCCTCCCCTACTACATGGAGTGGTGAGGATGGCAGCGAGGATGCTACTGCTTCTGAGGATGAGGGCTCTCTGAGTCGGGCTAGCTCGGGAGGGTACACGGTCGAGACAATTCCTACACAGGTGGGGTCAGTGTCCGAGCTGGCCTTCATCGAGGGAGCCAGGGATGAGCCACATGTGTCTGTGGGGGTAGGGCCTAGCGCCATAGGGCATTCGACTACCGAGCTTCTAGAGCTGTCGCAGACCTCCCCTACTTCTCCTATCTCGATCGATTAGGCTATACTTATCTCACATGCCTCTTTTATTTCCTTCTTTTTTCTATGTAAGGGGGCCTTTTGGAGATTTCCTCGTGTACTTTCTTTTTTTGAGAATGACAGCAGTATATCAGGCATGTTTAAATGCTCCTTACCTTGTTTGACTGGGCTTGATATGCCGTATCTGCACCTGTCAGTGAATCAAATATCTCGTCCGATTCTTCTGCCAAAAAATCACATTGCGTGCCGATCTGTCGAGTCATGGATGCTTATCTGGCGACTTTCCATCTTTCAATGCTTTAAATGAGCTGTCCATTTGCGTATTCCCGTAGAGAGATTTTAGTGACAGGGGTGGCGTCCGCTTATATTTTGATGTCCCTTGGAGTGTTTTTGAGGAGAGGTTCAATTAAGGCAAGGGTTTCCACCTCCGGCCTATAAAAGGTCCCAAAGGGTGCCTCCTTCTCTTCACACTGCATGAGGGCCCTTCGTTGCGTGCCTCGCCCTTTCTTCTCTCTTCGGTGATAGCGCTGCCCTCTTTTCTATTGTCGTCCTCTAGGAGAGTATGGAGGTTTACGTTGATGAAGGCTTTGGCGGTGGCGTTCGGTCGACTTCGGCATATAAGAATGGTTGGCGAATGGTGGGCGGCATACAAGAAGGGTCGGCGCCTGGCAACATGTTCCCTCCTGTCCTTTGGACCACCGCCCCACCTGAGGGGGAAACGAGAGGAGACGTCATTGCCCCTCCTTTCTTTCATCCCCGCTTCCCCTCCGTCTACCTCGGTGGAGGGTTATTTTTTCCTACTCTTGCCATCAATTCTTGATGGCTTTGTTATGCTCCCTCTTCTAAAGAGTTGGTAGGGGAGGCCTTCTCTTATTTTTCTTTTACTGATACTATCTTTTCTGAATTACCCGAGCAAACTAGGTCGGCTGACTCTTTCCCCGAGCTAATTTCCACACTAGGTGGAGTCAGTGGTTCGGTTTGAAGCCGCCAACGTTTATCTGCGTCGAGCTATCGGCTTGTGTTGTATCAGTTTTTCTTTATCATGCATATTGTACCGGCTATGGGCCATCTGATGTACCAATATCTTGATGCAATAAAAATGGCAATTATTGTTTCTAAAGGTTTCTTACATGTATGGATGTGTTCAAAAATAAAACTTTTGTAGGGCCGCAGCATTCCAGGTTCGAGGGATTGGTGTCCCTTCCATCGTAGATAGTCAGTACTGAAGAGGGGCGATCTCACGCTGGTCTTGAGCTAGGGAGAAGATCACCGATCAGTGAACTGCAAGGAAGGGAAACGGATCAGGGGGCCCAGGGGTGGTTCCCTAAGGTAAACCCTCCGATGCCTAAGTCAGTAGAGCAGTGGTTGAAGCTATGAAAGGAGGAGTGGAGAGATGCACGAGATCCCTCTCCACCAAGGTGGTGAAGTGGTTCCTGCTCAGGGATTTTTAGGCATGTGTAGGCCTTACCGTTTGCTGGAGGGAGTCCCCGGTTTTAAATAGTGCACTAGCCTCTTGAGTCCCGTAAGCTAAGGAGTTTCAGGTGGGAGTTATGTCCACAATGTGGGCTCTTTACGTCCTCATCGTGAGATCTTTATAGCCTTGAGGAGTCGTGGGTCCCTTATCTTTGTGAACTCCTGCTCATAAAGGGCTCTCAACGGCAGCGTGGATAAGTAATCGTCGCTCGACCCAAGCATGAAGAGTGCCAACCCTGTTCGGGCGATAGGCATAGCTCGGATGAGACTCGGTCGGAGTGGGCGCGGAGCGCTAGCCTTTATCCCGGCGAGGGGATAGGTTGGGCTTGGGTCTTCCTCCGATCGGCTCGACGCTCGGGCCTTCCGAGCCTAATGGTCGCCGAGGAAGGGCTTGACCCCGAGTGATCTTATTGGGCTTTGATGCTAAGTGGGCCCTGTGGGGCTGTCACTTAGATGAGTTGGGCCTCGTTTGGTCCTGATGCACCTAGTTTGGCAGCTCTTATATGGGCTACAGAAATACCCCTCTCCACTTGTCCCCCTCTTACTCTCGAGCCTTGGTAAGCTCGGAAGAGTAGCCTATTAGGGTTTTGTACCAGCGTGGCTCGGGTGGGTGGAGATCTGGCGATGTTAAGAAGCCACATGTTGTGGTCACCTGGGCCCGTAATAATGATGATCCTGTCGGATTTGAACGGAAAGGGCCCCCTTTTCTCGGAGGTCAGAACGACGCACCGCCTTCCGCGTTGGAATATAGGCGTTGTGCGCTTGTCGTCGCTCTAGACTCCCTCCGGTTTAAGGTTTGGCTCTCCTTTGTGCTTGCTTTGGGGCTCTTTGATGCGTCATGAGGACACGACGGAAGAGCAGAGGCTTGCAGCGGCGTTCGCAGAGTTGGCGGAGATAACTGTTGAGGCGGTCCGACAGCTTCCTCTTCCTCCAGAATCTTCGGAGTCTCGGGAGCATTTTTCTTCAAGTTCTTCCCCAGATTCGATGGCGGATCAGCGTCTGGAGGTCAAAGAGTGGGAGGGCGAGCCTGTGGCGAGGGCGACGGTGATACTATCGGCTCTAAACTCCAGCGAGTTGGGGGAGGTAGAGGTGAAAATGCTGGAGCACCAATTTTGCCTGCCCTACAAGTTTTACTTCACTGCGGCTGCCCCACACGAGACGAGCTTGGATTCTCGTACGGGCCATATCTGCACTTTTCTTCTATCATGGAAGGGTGGGTTCCACCTTCCCTTTGAGCCCTTTGTTCTTAAGCTTCTTGATTTCTTTCGGTTGGCACCCGTACAGTTGGTAGCTAACTCTTATCTTCTTCTTTCCGCCTTTCACATCCTCTGTCGCCAATACGGGGTTCCTCCTTCCTTGTGTTGAGTTATGGTTTTGGTGATTGTTGTGATTGTTAAGTTATGGTTTTGATGATAACTAAACTTAATGTGTGATTAAGTGATAATAACAAAACTTGTGGTTGATTGCTCATGCTCTTGTTATTTATGTATGGTTGAGATGGCAAATGGGAACGGTTACATGGTCTTGATCCTTGGTTTGCATATGTTGGTTTTACAAGAGGCAAGAGGTTTCATAACCTCTTCAACAGGGACAAGCATGGTATTATCCTTGACTATCCTGCTTGTAGGATCAAACACATGACAGTCACCTGGTGAACCAAACGTGTGGATAAGCACCCTGCTCCTCTACAATTCAAAATAGGTGGTCAAAACACTCAGTAAAAATCCACAAGGTCAAAGACTCAGTTGACACCTTCTAAACTATCAAGGGTGATGCCACAGACATAAACGGGCTGCTAAAGGACTTAAGCGACAGAGCTAAAGAGGTTAACAGACCGACCCGGGAAAACCCGGGGTCTGCCTAGCTTGCGATCGACCGCCAGCACAGGGGCGGTCGACTGCCCCTGCCAGCAACCCCCAGTCTACCGGTCTCTCAGTGGCAATCGACCGCCAACCCAGTAGCGATCGACCGGGATTCCCAGGAACCATCCGTCTGCAGGTTTCTCAGTAGCGGTCGACCGCCAGCCCCTGCAGGTCGACCGCCAGCCCCGAGAAGCCAAAAATATTGACTTTTGTCCATCTCAAAAGAAGCATCTCCTCTTGCTATTATTTAATCCCAAAGCCACCAAACCCTCTAGAATTTGTGGATCTGGTCTAGGGCTTGTCCATAGACCTTCCAAGGGTTATAAAACATCCTATTAGAGTCATAACCCTAATCATCCAAGAGATCCAAAGGGGAGGCTGTCCAAGGAGGAAGAAGTGGTACTGTAGCTTCGTGAACAGTATCTCGTGCAGCAAGCTCTTCATCTATCTCCAACCCATTCAAGGTATTTCTGAAGCCATCTACCTCCAAGAAGGTGTAGAAGCAATCACGGTTCAAAGCTACATCCATATACCTCTTCATCAACTCAAGGTTATCCAAGGGAAGAAGAAGAATGATGCTACAAGGAAGAAGGAGCCATTCAAGCATCATCTGAAGGTACTCTAGCTCCATTTGAGGTCAGTAATCTCAAAGGAAGAGAACAAGCTCACAAGCATCAAGAAGATACAATGATTTGTCCAAGGAAGAAGGAAGGGTACTGTAGCTGTGAACAGTACTCCGTGCAAGAAGATCTAAATCAAATACAAGGCCATTCAAGCTGAGTCTCAAGCTATTCAAGTGAAGAAGGAATCAACGTGAACATCCAGAGCACACACTCAGGGGGAGCCTAAATCAGGAGCTTTCTAAACTATGGTTTATTCATATTGGTGTTTTGTGCTTTATAGTTTTAGATTTGTGTTTCTTATAAACTACAAACTCGTGTGTGTATGGATCGTTGTTGGATCCGTGGTCGTATGTGTGTGTGTGTCGTATTTGATTCATGTGTGCGTAGGTCTTCTTAGATCTGCGTGTGTGTGTGGATTTATCTAGATTCTAGTGTTTGTGTGTGTGGAGTGCTGCACTTGTCGCAGCGTGTGTGTGTCTTGTTGATCCGCTTGTTGGATCATGTTGGAGACTTCGTCTCCGTGTGTGTGTATGTTTTGGGGCGCGTCCCCGTGTGTGTGGGCAGGCGTCGTCTTGCGTGTGTGGTTGGAGCGTCGTCTCCGTTTAGGGATTTATCCCCAAGTGAAGCCTCACCGGGTTTGGTGAGGGGTGGACGTAGGATTACCGTCGTTACATCCGAACCACCTTAAAAACCGCTGTGTATTGTGTGTTATTTGTGTGGTTTGATTATTTTCGTTGTATGGTCGTGTTTGAACGGAAAGTTTGAGAGAATTGGTTAATTAGTTTTCATTTGCTAATTATTATTTATCACATATTTTGTAAAAAGGGTAAAAGTTTTCATAAAATTTGTTATCACCCAATTCACCCCCCTCTTGGGTGTCATTGATCGCGGGACTTCAATTGGTATCAGAGCTAAGGATCTAATTTCATAGATCTAACGATCTAGTGTGATCCAGATCAATGACTACCATTATGTACACTTTGAATTCTCCACCGGTGTTTGATGGTTGCAATTTTAATTTATGGTTAGGAAGGATGTGCAGTCTAGTCAACTCATATGATCCTAAGCTATGGAAGCTTATCTCACATGGTCCTTATGAGTTGCCTAAAGAAAAATCTGTCTGGACCGCAGATTCCAAGCTTAAACATGATCAAAATTGTTTGGTTCTAAAATTGCTTATTGCTGCAGTTGATTCTAATCATTTCCCTTTTGTCTCCCATTGCAGATCCGCGAAGGATATCTTGGTTGGCTTAACCAAAGTCTGGGAAGGGCATGAAGATCAATGTCTTGTGGCTGGCACGAGTGATCAAGGGAGTGATCAGCAAGTTGACTCAAACTCAAAAGTAAATTCTGATTCTGATAATGAAGATGAATTTAGCTATGAGGAGTTATTGATTGCATATAATGAGCTTGCTGATAAATATGAGAAGGTTAAGTCTGAAAACAAAAAATTGAAAAAGAATGTTGGATAAAATAAATGTGATTCTCCATGTAAAGAATGCTCGCACTTGAAGGAATTGATTGATGGTCATGTGTTTGACATTGAAATTCATAAAGATCAAATTTCTTCTTTGAGAAATGAAAACAAAGAGCTGAGAGAGAGAGAGAGAGTAAGTCTTCTGAACAATGGTCAAAATGAGGTTGCTCATGATAAAAATCTTGAAATAGAAAATGAGAAACTGAAGGTTTGAATAGAACCATTTCTGAAAGATTGCTTGCTTTTGAAAAAGGAAAATCTATGAATATTGATCAATCTGAAAAAGTACATGCTTTGTTGCAAGAAATTGAAAGTCATAAAACCATCAATGCTACTTTACATGAACAAGTCAACTCCTGTGAAAATAAACTTCCTTCCTATGAATTGCACATTGCATCTATTGAGAAAGAGATTATTGACTTGAATGCTTCATTGTCTAGATTTGTGAATGGTCAAGAAAATTTGGACAAATTGTTAGGGACGAAAGTGAATTTTTAAAGGGAAGGGCTGGGTTTTAATCCTGTGAACAAAAAGAAGTTTGAAAACAAAGTTTATACATCTTTTGTGCACAGTTCAAACATAACCAGTACATCAAATGGGTCCCCAAATCAATCTTCTTCACAGATAATAAAAAGATCAAATAAAAATCTGAAAAAGAAAAATCATGTTGCACACACACATGCATCCATAAAGAAAATTAATTTGCATCAAAAATCCAAAAATACTGCTAGCACCTCCATGCATGTTGAACATACCTCTTCCACACACACACAATCAATTAGAAAGAAACTCACATATTTTTATTGTGGAAAATATGGACATGCTATGCATAATTATTTCATTATGAAGAATGATGATTTGAGAGCATGTAGAAACTAAGCTGTTTTAAAAAATGTAAAGAGAGCCTTCACCATAAAATCTTCCATGCATTGCAATTACTGTGGTAAAAGGAGTCATACAACTTCACACTGCTGGTTATTGTTGAAGAGAAAGAACTCCTACTCAACACATCATGCTCACATACACAAATCAGTAGAACCCATGAGAAGAAAGAAGATGATGTCACATGCCGTCTACCATCACTTTGGCAAATCTAGAAATGTTAAGCATGAGTATTTTCTTGTGAAAGATGATGATTTGAATGTTGTTAAGGAGTGGAATCCACGTGCCAAGAATGTTGCTAACCCACAAGGACCCAAGCTGATTTGGGTACCTAAGAATGCAAATTGAGAAATCTATTTTGTAGGAGTGCCATGGAAATGGAAAGTATGACATCTATTTTCATCAAGAAGGTACGGCATACGAGTCAAGTGACTCAAGCAAGGTTGGAAGAAAAATCAAAAATTGAATTTGATTTCTCAGGTGATATCCCTCTCACTCTCTCCACTAAAAGTGTTATGTCGTGTTTTACCATGTGTTGTATAGTTATGTGATCATGCATAAGTCTGTACATGCATTCCATCCATAGATAGTTGCATACCCTTGTGCATATCATCCTCATATAGCATCTTGTTGAAGTGGAGTTTTGAAACCGTCAATAAATCTCACTGCATATACTGAGTTTGCATAAGCCTTCACGTAATGTCATGCATAAATTGAATATTGTGAATTCATGTCATAATGCATAGTAATCCTCCTACCTTCACCACCCTTGACTACATAGTATATCAAATGGTGACATGTGGAAGGGCAAGTTACGCCTGTCTGAAAGCTATCACTACGCGTGAGGTGATCTTCAGATCTAAGTTCTCCGCTCGGTACTGAGTCAATCAGTCACAGGCTACACATGGAATTAGATTTTTACTGAGCATATCACAGTTATGCTCACATTGAAGGGGAGTCATCAGATTCGTCATATGGGCTTAACATTTAGGTTCACATATGAGTCATGCATTACATCTAGAACTATCTAGGGGTGTTGGTTGTTAAAATTATTTGTCATGTCATTATTAATAAATTTGAATCGAAACTGATAAATCAAATCATCTTGTCCTTGGATGCAGATCATACTCCCAAAAGCCAAATGATAATGGGCTAGTCATGACCAGGCTTGAATCAATTAAGGAACACCTTGTAAGGATAAAAATGTTAAGAAATTTCCTCCACCACCACCCGGAGATAGGAAATGATTTTGATGAGTACCCAAGGCATGGTATGAAAGGCGTACATCTCTTTTGACTGAGAATTGGTTGAATGGGTAAGGTTGATTAAACACATCTCATGAGGTAAATCAAGTAAAAGACACTTTAGTGGTTCAAGCATATGTGGATGATATCACTCTTTAAACTACTAATAATACCTTTTCAGAACAATTTGCAGGGATTTTTTGCAAGGAGATTTTGCTATAAGCCTCGTGAATGAACTGAATTTTATTCGTCTTTGGATTGCAGGTGGAAGGCTTGGATCAAAATGGATTCTCAAGGCAATGGTATGAAAAGTAAAATCTGAAGTACTAACCGTTGTGGGGTTAGCAATCTTAGTGCATGAAGGCTTTCGATCTTGTCATCTAAACTAAGGTAATTCAACCTCGTGAATTCATGTAATGATCTTTTGTCACTTGTTGACACTTTAGGATGACAGGTATTATTTCAAAACTTGAATTTTCAATCACTAGTCTGTTGTGATGAACTTGTCTAACTGGCTTGAGAAGTGTGTATTGAATATTTCTCATTTTGAATTACACAACCACACCAGAATTTAACTACATATCTGGTATATCAAATGACGTTTGTTGAAGAGTGGATTATGTCCACTTGGAAGCATTCCCTATGCGTTGAGCTGGGTCTTCGGACTAAAATCTCCGTCTCGTACCAGATTTTGAAAATCGTGACTGGCTTGTGATTGGTGGAGTTATGAATGAATCCTTGAGCTGAGTTCTTTAAATTGAAAATATGTTTCTGATCAAATGATTCAAACATGTAGCTTCTAGATGATTTCTAATTTCAAAACTTGTGAAATGCTCTTGAATATCTGATTTTGAACAATTCTAAAAATTGGGTTGCATTGCTTAATTTTGATCATTTATGCACCCTTATTCATAAAGGCCATGTCATGAAAAATGTTGTTGACACATTAATATAATGTGAATGCTCCAATGTCAAATTTGTCTCAAGGTTTGAAGATCAAGCCCTCCTATACTACATTTGCATCTTGCATCACATGCTCATCTAGACATAGGTTGCACGCATTAGAATGAATTCATGCATTAGCGGAAGTTAGTTCATTCATTTGGTATCAGAAGTTTTGCACCACATTGCATTCTGTCTTGGCATATTGTATTTCATTACTATATGATCAAGTTGCATTGCATCAGTACTCATGAATTAGATGCATCCACTTCATTCAATTGGTATCCATTTGTTTGGCATCAGTTGCACAATTGCATTGCATGTTGCATACATTCCCTCTGTGTGCTTGCTTGATATTATATGCTATTCACCCCATCCCTTGACATTTCTATGGCCTTATGTCTTCTTGATAAATAATACTGCATTTGAGTTATTATTGGAGTGTTTCATGTCATACACTCTGGGAGAGTTTATATTTCATAAGTGCATCTATTTAGGGGGAGTTGCACTGTTATGTATTCATGATATTTTCGGTATACATGCTGAATCAAATTCGCACACTTCATGCACAAAATGTGAAAATGAGTGTTAAAGATAAGGATATATGAATTTCTTTTCAACACTCTCGAGATGTTAAACTTGCTGCATGTATGTTTAAGAGACAGTTGAGGAAAAAGCTACCTACCTATCCTTTTTTTTGAAAAATCTCAAATGAAAATGAAAGGCAGAGCAATGTTAAGTCTCACTGAGTAAACTGGGCACATGTCACCTGAGACGTGATGTGGTTCATATCTGAAAAGTGTTGACTAGTATCTCTGTTCAAAATGAGGTGAAATGGTTCAGTATTCTGAGTAACCGGGGATTTTGACATGAGCTCCATGCGTCTACTCGCGTAAAAAGGGATTATTTGAACCTGATCACTTTTGAAAAATTCTGACTGTTATGTGATATTGGTTGAGTTGAAAAATAATGGTGAAAACTCATTGTGGTAGAGCGTAGCCTCCAATACGCTGTTCTCAAAATAAAAGTGCAATCTGTAAAATGTCTTCTTGTGTTGATCTGAAAATCTGAATATCCATATTACAACTATCATTTTTTATGTTACTCACTTATACAGTTGGAAATTTGATTTAATATGTATTCAGAAAATTGATTGACTGCTTTAGCAATTGCACGAATCTCCTATATAATTGCATAATCTCTCATGTGCTACACATGTGCATTCCGGTTAGCATGACTCTTTTGCATCTTTCTTATACCCATTCCCTTCTTATATATGTACGGGGGAGATTGCATGTATGTTTATATATAACTGTTTGGTTGCATTGTGTGCACTTCATGAGTCACCATTTGCATGTGTTGCATTTCATGCATTTCAAACCAAAATATAAAAATCAAAAAATTTAAAAATCAAAGAAAATCATTTTGATATGCCCTCCTGCTCTTGCTTGTTGTGAAAATCTGCCATGGGATCTAGATTTTGAATGCTTTTCTGTTGAGCACCTCATCCTGTGCACAGCTTCCTCCACTGGTTCATATCCTTGAGGCCAATCACCACCTTCAATTGGTATCAATACATGCTTGACTGTATTTACTTTGGATGGTATCATATTGATTTGTGAGAATAATCACCAATTGGTTTCTTCTGATTAGCATCATATTGCTTTGCTCGTCTATGATTTACCCTTGCTTCTTTTGATTTGATATGATGGGCTATTGATGTTTTAAAGGGAGTTAATCTTGTTCTTCTTTATTTGGCTCATTCCAGCTCGCTTGATACTGCTATTATGGGAGAAAGAGTTGCATTATCCCGCCTTTTGATTATGTCAAAGGGGGAGAAAAATTGATGATTGTGTGTGACAGGGGGAGACGAATATATGTGCCATTCTGTTGTACCCACTCTGTTGTATCATCATCAATAAGTTTGTCATCATCAATAAGTTTGTCATCATCAAAAAGGGGGAGATTGTTGAGTTATGGTTTTGGTGATTGTTGTGATTGTTAAGTTATTGTTTTGATGAAAACTAAACTTAATGTGTGATTAAGTGATGATAACTAAACTTGTGGTTGATTGCTAATGCTCTTGTTATTTATTTATGGTTGAGATGGCAAATGGGAACGATTACATGGTCTTGATCCTTGGTTTGCATATGTTGGTTTTACAAGAGGCAAGAGGTTTCATAACCTCTTCAACGGGAACAAGCATGGTATTAACCTTGACTATCCTGCTTGTAGGATCAAACACATGGCAGTCACCTGGTGAACCAAACGTGTGGATAAGCACCCTGCTCCTCTACAATCCAAAATAGGTGGTCAAAACACTCAGTAAAAATTCACAAAGTCAAAGACTCAGTTGACACCTTCTAAACTGTCAAGGGTGATGCCACAGACATGAACGGGCTGCTAAAGGACTTAAGCGACGGAGCTGAAGAGGATAACGGACCGACCCGGGAAAACCCGGGGTCTTCCCAGCTGGCGGTCGACCGCTAGCACAGGGGCGGTCGACCACCCCTGTGATGCGGGTCGGACCACAGAAATGACTCGAATTAGGAATGTGATCCTTGGACTCTAGACGAGCTCGCAATTATCTCTTAGCGAGAGAAGCGTCGGACGTGCGCGGTTGAGAAACCGGAAGTGAGCTAGGATGGTCGGCTCTCTCTTGTGCCCGGATCAGATCACGAGACGGTAACGCTCTCTCTCACAGCAGCAGTGATAAGAAAAATATAGCGAGCTAGATCCTAAAGCATGCTCTCTAGCAGCAGCATATAAAACATATATGAAATAAAGCAAAATGCCAAGTGTAGGAGCGAATACGATACCTCCACGCGCTCGACGTGGGGAAGACGGACCCGGCCGAACTCGTACTCCCGGGACGAGTAATACACAAAGGTTACAGCAATGGACTACTACCCACTCCACACAGGGAGGTAAAGGGCTACACAAGTGGGTCCGGGAGGACCGATTCCGGGTTGATGGGCGACTTCTCGCGTAGCTTCGGTAGCACACGTACTCGCGACCGTGGGGCCCACGTACTGGTCGGAGGGGCCGTGTGGGACCCGGTGGCACCGCTGTAGTGGGGACGCTTGGGGAAGCGCTCCCTGGGATGGCGGCACGCTGGAACGTCGACCGGAGGCCGGGCGACTCCGTTTGGCACCGGTCAGAAAAATCGGCCACAGACCTGCAGGTTCTATTTTCAGGCGCGCGACCCGACAAGATCGCTTGCTGCGACCAATACCGATGTCGGATCGACGATCAGGAGGTACCGTTGGAAAGGTGCTTCGAAGGGCTTCGACCCTATGGGATCACAGAAAAATCACTAGCTATGTATTTCGGGTGGACGAATTTTGAAGGCTGATGTTCTCTTTTTCAGATCTACTCTGGCAGAAACTTCTTTTCCTGAGAGTTGGCATTGACTGATAGGTAGACCTCCGAATCTAAAGTTGAGTTATTCAGAAAAGTTGTAGAGGTTCAAGATAGTAAACCGGGGATATTTTTTGTGAAAAGTTTTGTGGAGAATTGAAATTTCTAGAAATTTTATACTGGTGGTGGGTCGGATCTGGACTGAAGCAGATAGAACATATTTGGGAACTTGGACAAATTTTATAAAATATGTGGATGGCTGAATAAAAATCAAGAAAATTCTTGGTTATAGAGGAAGGTGGAAAGAACTTCCAATAAAATTGGGAGATCTTGAAAAAATCAGAAAGTGGTTCGGATATGTAGAACTCAGAGTTGCTGTCACTGTAGATAGAAACCTGGCAGATCTGGGAATAGAAGGGGAACGAAAATTGAAAAATACAAATGAACGAATTTTGACTTGAATTTTTTTGTGAAGATAGGGGTTCGAGAGGGGAACCACTCCTGAAAATTTCAGCTCCAGAGGAGGTGGGAGGTGGGAGCATAAATTTGGGGAAGATGCTTCTGTTCTGGATAGACAGAATACCGAAGACGATGGTGGCGGCGCGACGGCGGCACGACGGCGGCGGCGGCGGTGATCACCGGAGATGAACCAAAAGGTAGAGAGGATCAATAGGGGAGAGATATCACTCTAGAATTAGGGTTGGGGATGAAGAAACCAGAGGAGAGGAGGAAGGGGGCGCACCAAGCTCTTGGCTCCAAATGGAATTTTTCTTTCATTAATTATTCTAAATGGAAAAATACAAGTATATATATGCTACACATCAAATCCAATCTCCACTATTGGATCTAGGGATAGGGAAGGGATGGCCTAAATTAAGTGTGGCCAACACACAAAAAGAAATAAAAAATTTAGGGGGGGGGGCCCTTGACCAAGAGGGGACAATGTTGAAAGGGTAGGTAGCCTACCTTGGAAATTTTACCCCCTTTGTCTCCCATGTGGTCAATTGGCATTCCAACCTTCTAGATGGCCACCTCGGATGGTTGACCAGCCCCACATGGTCTAGGTGGACCAATGGGAAAGGGGTGAGGGCCCCCTTGCTTGGGCCTACTGGAATTTTACATATAAACCCACTAAGACTTACAATTGCGTACCCATATAACACAAGGGTATACATACAAATATAAAAGGACATAAATGCAAACAAAATGTGGATGATCTTGCCTCGATGTCCCCATCAATTCTCCCCAGGTGGGAGGAACTCGACCCCGTCGAGTAGGGGTATGGATGCTCGAGTACTTCGGCGGATCCGTCATCGTGCCAAGTAACGCGGGTATGCTCCACTCCAAGTGACCGTCACCTGCTCATTCCATATATACCCGATATGCACAAGCTGCTGTGGGCTAGAGGTGGACACTCTGGGTGGGGCACTCTCAAAATGGGAGGAGACGGCTTGAAGACTCACTAGGAATCACCGCTGAGTCCCTGTAGGTGACTGATCCGGGTATATATGTAGAACCGATCCCATACTCATTGAGCGAGTCCACTCGCCTCTTACTCATAAGAGATCGACAACGAGCTTACACAAGACACATGCAGACTCACTATGCACTAACACACATATGCAAACCACACAAATAAGAAACGGACTCATGCATGACTCTAGACAAACCTATTGTTAGTCCGACCCGTACATGGATGACGGCGGGCCAGGACACCCGAATGTGTGCCATGCATGCAGTTGACGTAACCGGAGGTTGTCATCATGGGGAACTCCTAGACATCCTACGATGCACCAATCATGGACATTGGGCTTGGATGTGGGAAGTCCGGGAGGTGCAGGTGGTTTAGATGGATCGGGGAAACCAAAGTCTTCATTACCCCTAAATGATGGTTCGGACCTATGGCTATGTAGAGGTTGTTTGGCCCGAGTGGAAAAGGCGTGATAGTGAACTCCTCGGACGAAGTGGAGTGAAGATGGAGGCTCGGGAGATTCACTAGTGAGGGGGTCAAAAGGGTCGAAGAAGGTATGACCCCATGAGATGGGTTCCAACATGACATGGTCCTAAGTTTGGAATTCATAATCACCGCCATACATTATGATCGGTGGGACGATGGACATGTGTAGGAAATAAGATTCCTCCCTTGGGCAAAATGGAGTGAAGTCGGATTCAGCCGACATAGGGAGGAATAATAGAATCTCCGTGGTGACACAACCCACGGTGCACTCGGAGGTAATGGACCATAAGGCCGGATGGGTGAAGCTAAGACTAGCGGGTTGGTCAAAGCCAAGGGCCAATAGGTGCGTCAAGTTCCATTGTGAATCTAATCCCATGACAAGATCGTCCAACGTGTCAACATGGTGACTAGATCGAAATGTGGTATGGAATGAGTTGACCGGCACTAAAGATAGTGTGGGGTCCATGGATGGGAAAGAAAGTGGGACCAAGCCATCCTTGAGCCAACTAAGAAGTGGCTCGACTATGTATAGCGTACCCGTAAGAAACACGGGTGGCTCGGGATGGACATCCTCTAAATGTGGCTCCTCTAAGGGAGGGTGGCTCCCATGATGGGTGGCTAGAGGGGTGGGCTCCAGGAGAGGTGGCAAGCATGAATCCGAAGGTGGAGTGGGCCACTGGGGTTGGGTGGCTGGAAATACGGGGGTGCTCGACTGAACCCTGTCCTTAAGGGTGATCTTGCAGGGTAGGTAAGGTGGGCATAAGGTGCAAGTCCTCTTGTCCCAGTCAAGATTGGCCTTTCTCTCTCCTAACCACTTTTGCCCTAGAATGATGCATGGACCAACAAGTGTGTCGATTCTGCACCATGTGCCATCGGTGTAGAGAACGGAGCCGATCTTCCTATATAACTTAATACAAGCAAAATCACCATCGCGGATAATCTCGCCTATCTTGGAGAGAGACTCCACGATGTCAAGAGAAATCCAATTATCCGACTCCCTATCGGTGAAATGGAGTTCCGTTGTGGACCCATTGGGTAGAGTGGCTTTAATAATGAGAGGGGTAAAACCAAAGGCTCGGGCCATGATGGCATTGAATTGGGCTACAAAGGATGACCACTCGGACGTATGGTCTTGGGGAACGGCCATGGGTAGCGGACATGGACATGCATACACACGGTGATAAGACACTAGACCGACTATGCAAGGTTTGAATGCATGCACACTAAGGACCCTAGACGTAAACCAAGACTCGGTACATGGCGGAGATAACCGATCCGAAGATCACTCGCGTAAGTATGCGGCCTTCCCGATAGGCGTAGCCTAACATTCGGACAACACCTTTTGATATACCGAGTAAAGGGATGTAAATGCGACCCAAAAGACACTTTTTTTTTGTTTTAAAACAATGATGACCCTAAACACGACTTAGACAATGACTAATGACTAGACGTAATTGACACTCCTTTTTTTTGACACCCTAGACTCAACCTCGCTCTGATACCAAATTGATGCGGGACGGACCACGGACACGACTCGAATTAGGAATGTGATCCTTGGACTCTAGACGAGCTCGCAATTGTCCCTTAGCGAGGGAAGCGTCGGATGTGCACGGTTGAGAAACCGGCAGTGAGCTAGGGTGGTCGGCTCTCTCTTGTGCCTGGATCGGGTCACGGGACGGTCACGCTCTCTCTCGCAGTAGCGGTGATATGAAAAATATAGCGAGCTAGATCCTAAAACATGCTCTCTAGTAGTGACATATAAAGCATATATGAAATAAAGCAAAATGCCAAGTGTAGGAGCGAATACGATACCTCCACGCGCTCGGCGTGAAGAAGACGGACCCAGCCAAACTCGTACTCCCGGGACGAGTAATACACAAAGGTTACAGCAATGGACTACTGTCCACTCCACGCAGGGAGGTAAAGGGCTACACAAGTGAGTCCGGGAGGACCGATTCCGGGTTGACGGGCGGCTTCTCGCGTAGCTTCGGTAGCACACGTACTCGCGACCGTGGGGCCCACGTACTGGTCGGAGGGGCCGTGTGGGACCCGGTGGCACCGCTATAGTGGGGACGCTTGGGGAAGCGCTCCCTGGGATGGCGGCACGCTGGAACGTCGACCGGAGGCCGGGCGGCTCCGTTCGGCACCAGTCAAAAAAACCGGCCACGGACCTGCATGTTCTATTTTCAGGCGCGCGACCCGACGAGATCGCTTGCTGCGACCAATCCCGATGTCGGATCGACAATCAGAAATTTTATACTGGCGGTGGGTCAGATCTGGACTGAAGCAGACAGAACAGATTTGGGAACTTGGATGAATTTTAGATAATATGTGCATGGCTTAAGAAAAATCCAGAAACTTCTTGGTGATAGAAGAAGGTGGACAAAACTTCCAATAAAATTGGGAGCTCCTAAAAAAATCATAAAGTGGTTCGTATATGTAGAACTCAGAGTTGCTGTCACTGTAGACAGAAACCTGGCAGATCTGGGAATAGAAAGGGAACGAAAATTGAAAAATACCAAATGAACGAATTTTGACTTGAATTTTTTTGTGAAGATAGGGGTTTGAGAGGGGAACCACTCCAAAAAATTTCAGCTCCAGAGGAGGTGGGAGGGGGAGCAGAAATTCAGGGAAGATGCTTCTATCCTGGATGGACAGAATACCGAAGACGATGGTGGCGGCGCGACGGCGGCATGACGGCGGCGGTCGCGGCGGCGATCACCGGAGATGAACCAGAAGGTAGAGAGGATCAATCGGGGAGAGATATCACTCTAGAATTGGAGTTGGGGATGAAGAAACCAGAGGAGAGGAGGAAGGGGGCGCACCAAGCTCTTGGCTCCAAATGGAATTTTTCTTTCATTAATTGTTCTAAATGGAAAAATACAAGTATATATATGCTACACATCAAATCCAATCTTCACTATTGGATCTAGGGATGGGGAAGGGATGACCTAGATTAAGTGTGGCCAACACACAAAAAGAAATAAAAAAATTAAGGGGTGGGGGGGCGCCCCATTGACCAAGAGGGGACAAGGTTGAAAGGGTAGGTAGCCTACCTTGGAAATTTTACCCCCTTTGTCTCCCATATGGTCAATTGGCATTCCAACCTTCTAGATGGCCACATAGGATGGTTGACCAGCCCCACATGGTCTAGGTGGACCAATGGGAAAGGGGTGAGGGCCCCCTTGCTTGGACCTACTGAAATTTTACATATAAACCTACTAAGACTTACAATTGCGTACCCATATAACACAAGGGTATACATACAAATATAAAAGGACATAAATGCAAACAAAATGTAGACGGTCTTGCCTCGATGTCCCCATCACCCTGCCAGCAACCCCAAGTCTACCGATCTCTCAGTGGCGGTCGACCGCCAGCCCAGTAGCGATCGACCGGGATTCCCAGGAACCATCCGTCTGTAGGTTTCTCAGTAGCGGTCGACCGCCAGCCCCTGCAGGTCGACCCCCAGCCCCGATAAGCCAAAAATATTGACTTTTGTCCATATCGAAAGAAGCATCTTGTAGCAACCCTGATAAATTTAAAAGGAATAAATAAATCAAAATAGATTAAAAGATTTAGTAAATAAACGAAAGAGCTTGGAATAAAAATAATTAAACCCTGATGAAAATAACGCCTCAGATGTAGGCGCTACTTTACAAACGCCTTCACCTAAGGCGTGTTTTGAAGAAAGGACGCCCACATATCAAGGCGTCAAATTTCAAACGACCAAAATAAATAAAAAGGGCAAGTTTGCATAACGTCCTTTGAGTGGACGCGTTTCAACAAGTAACGACGCCTGACAAGGCGTCAATTTAAATTCGACGCCCTTACTTAGGACGCTAATTCAGTTTGAGTTTCGTTCGACCCAGGAGTCTATCCAGGGTAAGTTGATAACTATGAGAAAGAGTTCGAATGTAGTAATAACTCTATCACGGAAGTGTTACTTCCAATCAAACACTAACCCTATTAGGATTTCCAAAATCCTATAAAAACCCTTGCCGAGCGAACCCTAAAGCTATTTGGTCGATCGGCTGCTGCTACGGTACGTAAAGAACAGCATGTTCTTTTTCCTTTAATCTGTCTATCAAATTGTGAAGA
Organism: Amorphophallus konjac; assembly: GCA_022559845.1. Lineage (NCBI taxonomy): Eukaryota > Viridiplantae > Streptophyta > Magnoliopsida > Alismatales > Araceae > Amorphophallus > Amorphophallus konjac. The sequence continues at coordinate 144,969,902 of CM040126.1, forward strand.
ATACTGATGATTCTTCATTCTCTTCTGATTCCAGCTTGAAAGCTTTTGTCATCTGAAGAACGGGTAAGTTCTTCTCCTTCTTTACCTTCTGTTAGTTCTTACGAAGAGTAATACCTTCGTTTTATTCTGCCTCTACAGGTTGCCTGTAGAAGTGAAACCGATCGATTGAAGAATTGAGGGTTCTTCATCCACGTACATCATCTGCAACTTCTCCTTCATCTTCTTCTTCCGGTGATCACTCTGTTACAGACAGAGCATCGTCTCTTCACCAGATCTTTCACGTTTCATCAAAATGTAGGTTTTCTCAAGCACTGTAGCCCAAATCACCATAATAACTATGTTAAACCATATATATTAGTTCATGCATATAGTTTCGCGAGTTTTAAATGTTTCTATTGTTGGAAAGAAACGCCCTTTCCAAGGGCGATACTTTAATACGCGACCCAGACAAGGGCGCTACCTTGAAATAAACGACCATGACCAGGTCGTCAATTCCAGATTTGACGCCCGATACACGGACGTCAATTTTCTCAATTGTTAATTACCCATGTTAATTATCCAATATTCACTTAAACATGATTCTAAATTAGTGTACAAACATATTTACTTGAATCCCGATAAATTTCCTGTCATGACCATGTCTCTTGTTTCTGGAAATTTTATACTTGAAATCTGAAAATTCTTGAATTCAGGACCCTGTATAGGTCGTCTCTCACTTGACTAACGCCCCTGTTCAGGGCCTGAATTGAAAAGTAACGCCCCTGTCCAGGGCGTGTTTTTGAAAAATTTCTCAATATATATACTGCAAAAATAGAAGTAAAGAATGAACGACCACTGTATACGTCGTCAACTTGTAAATAAACGCCCCTTACCAGGGCGCGTTTTTGGTAAAATACTGAAATATTGAAATCTTGCAAAAATGTAAAATAGATAAATGCCCTTACTGAAGGCGTCAATTACTTGAGTAGTGACTTTACTTAAGTCGTTATTTTCCTGTAAAAATGTTTTTACCTGTTTCTGACAACCGATGGTTCAGTATATCTATATATATATATATATATGTGTATATCGGCACTATATCTCCACTCCGTGAGTATAGTCCCACGTTTCATGATGTTTTATCGATCACCCTCAATTCTCATTGACATACAAGCTCTCCATTGGACACTCTGTTCCTTTGGACTAGCGAGTTAGTCATAGAGACCTCCGTAAGACTCCTCGAGCCTTGGATTCCCTCAAGGCCGACTGAGCTAGTTGTACCCTAAAAACCCATTACACTAGTGAATGCCATGTCACTCTAAAGAAACATGGTATACCGGCCCTTATGATATGCAAAGAGTATATCATGAGAATTCTTAATGGGATGATGATATCATGCCATTTGTTGATGTTCTTGTGGACCTCAATTCTATAATAAGAATGAGGGTATCTTGCCTTTGATATACTGTTCATGTGGACCTCAATTGTCATGGTACCCGAGTTAAGGGAACCTAATTCCACCTAGTTTCATCGTTCATCGTGATTGTACCGTTGTTATCGCCTATCTATGTCCAATGTCATATTTTTGGACTCCATTCTCTCAAAGTTATCCTACGTGTCTACAAGCTTAAATTGTTGAAATTTCATATTTGCTATATATATATATACAAGAGTGGATGTCAAAATACATGATAAATGCCTGCGCATTTAGGGCCCGATCTGGTCGTGGGAGGAGCACCCGAAAGTACTTGTGCCCATGGGAGTTGAATGATAAGGTATCTGGCATTATACCGAGTGCATGACTAGCTTGATTGGACATTCCACACAAATCTTGTACTTGACTCGTACTTGACACGACATGAATTACGTGACCCGAGAAAGGGTAATTACTTGCTTGCTTGAAACATGATAGCCAAATTCTTGACATGACTTGTTAAAAGTTCTTGCTTGAATATCTTGTTAGCTTTTCTTGAAAGTTCATGGCTTGTTCAAATTGCTATCTTATTGCTATACTCTCTTTCTACCTTGTCGTTTTATACAAGCATGCATAGCTATAGTACATACATGAAAGATGTAATTATTTAAACCCCTTGCTAGCGCTTGAGATATAATTTCTTACTGAGCGTTCGCTCACTCCGTGTTTGTCGCTTACTTTTCAGGTAAGTCCGACGAAGAAGGTCAATCTGATGGGGAAAGTCAAGAGTGAAAGAGCTAGAGCTTTTCCAAGTGTCATCTAGTCTTTTTCCTATTTTCTTGAGTCAACTATGTACTTTTCCTTTTTTATTGAATAGAGTATTGGATTTGTAATAGTCTATCCATTATGAAATAAAGGATTGGGTTATCTTTACTTTTGCGCATCTCTGTTTTGGTGTCGAATACACTACTACTCTGATTGACATGATTGATATAAACTCGTCACGCATCTCCGGGTATCTTCCGCTCTCGGGGCGTGACAGTTTTTGTGGTATCAGAGCCTAGGGCATTCAATTCCTAGGAAAACCCAAGTCCAAGGATATGTTCAAACCTTTAACCAGTGAGATTGGGTAGAACCAAGGGTTGAGTTAATATAAAAACTTAAAAGCCCTTAACGCGAGTATATACTAATATAGTTATGGTAATTATAGGATAATGGCTGCCGAACGAGCTCAATGGCGCAACATGCAGCGTACACTGCAAGGCATGACTCAAGTGCTACAACAAGTAACACAAGGAGGTGGACAACGAGCATGAAGTCTCCACCAGACCTTCAAGAACATGAACCCGCCCAAGTTCACGGGTTCTACTGATCCAGATGACGCTGAACACTGGATTAGGGAAACAGAACGAATATTCTATGTTATGCAATGCACGGATCAAGATAAGGTCTTATTAGCTACTTTTCAGTTAGAAAGGGATGCTAGATGCTGGTGGGAATCAATAGAGGCTACTATAAATCAAGATCAGGTTTCGTGGGAAGAATTCGTTGAACACTTCAACGTGAAATATTTCTCGGACCGAGTTCAGGAAAAGAAGGCTGCAGAATTTGCCGCATTAAAACAACGATCCTTGTCAGTGGCCGAGTATGAGTCCCAATTCTCTAGATTGTCTCGGTATGCTAAGCATCTAGTTAGCACCGAGAAAATGAAAGCTAGGAGGTTTCTTAATGGGCTCAGGCCCCAAGCTATTACTCAACTGGCGCCGATGGACATTCAAGTCTACTCGGAGATAGTACGCCGAGCTCAACTATTAGAAGATGCCACATAACTGTCTGATAGGATTCGTGGTAAGGATAAGAAGGAACAAGTTACAGGCTCGGGTTCCTTTAAACCCAACTTCAAGAAGAGGCCTAGCAATGGAGGTATTCCCTCGCAAGAGCAAAAGTTCAAGAAGACCAAGCCCTTCTCTATCACCACTACCTCTCCAAATACAGTGTGCAAACATTGTGATAAAGCGGGTCATAGAGCAGAAGAATGCTGGAGGAAACTAGGAGCATGTCTCTGTTGTGGGAGTCGTGAGCATCGGATTCCCGATTGCCCACTACTAAATAATCAAGCCGATGACAGAAAATGCCCAGTAACCAAGAATGCTCGTCTTCATGCAATCAAGGAGACCGAGCAAGAAGAAGAAGGCGGCTTAGTGGAAAGTACATTGAAAGTTTGTTCCAGGAATGCATATGTCTTAATTGATACTGGTGCATCGCATTCTATTGTTTCTAAGAAGTTTGCTGACCCATTACCCCTAGAATCGGAATAGATAAAGTTAGTTTTGTCTACTCCTCTGGATGATGAGACTGATATTACACATCATTACCAAAACTGCGAAGTATTGGTTCTGGGTAGAAATCTCCCTATTGATCTCTTATGTTTAGATCTGAAAGAGTATGATGTTATACTAGGGGCAGATTGGTTATCCAAGTATCAGGCAACGGTTGATTGCCGCAATAGTAAGGTTACATTCAAGGAATTTCCAGAACTAATCTTGACTAGCCCCAAGGGTCGGAGCAGATCCCCTCTTATTTTAGCTCTCCGAGCTAGCAAGCTCATCAGGAAAGGATGTGCATCTTTCCTTGCCTTTGTCACAATTAAAGAAGCTAAGGAAGCTAAGCTAGAAGACATTCCAGTGGTACAAGAATTTTCGGACGTGTTTCCGGAAGATTTGCCGGGATTACCCCCGCAAAGAGAAGTGGCCTTCACCATTGACTTAGTCCCGGGTGCTGGTCCGATTTCAAAGGCACCTTATAGGATGTCACCTGCTGAACTCAAGGAGTTAAAGGAGCAATTGATGGAACTCATTAAGAAAGGATTCATTAGACCAAGTACTTCCCCGTGGGGAGCGCCTGTATTATTTGTAAAGAAAAAAGACGGATCCATGAGGTTATGCGTCGACTATCGACAATTGAATCATCTCACTATCAAGAACAAGTATCCACTGCCGAGAATCGATGAATTGTTTGATCAAATTTCAGGATCCATGTACTTTTCCAAAATTGATCTTAGGTCCGGATATCACCAACTAAGAATCAAGGACGAGGATATTCATAAAACCGCATTCAGAAGCAGGTATGGCCATTATGAATTTGTTGTTATACCTATCGGACTAACGAATGCCCTTGCTGCCTTTATGCAGTTAATGAATAGTATATTCAGGCCTTATTTAGATCAATTCGTGGTGGTCTTTATTGATGATATATTGATTTATTCCAAGACCAAGGATGAGCATGAGGAACATTTGAGGATTGCATTACAAATATTAAGGACAAACCAATTATATGCAAAACTTAGCAAGTGTGAATTCTGGCTTGAAGAAGTGACTTTTCTCGGACATGTTATATCAAAGGATGGCTTGTCTGTAGACCCATCAAAGGTTGAAGCTGTAAGGAACTGGGAAAGACCGACCAATGCTAGCGAGATCCGAAGTTTCTTAGGTCTTGCCGGCTATTACAGGCGATTCATCAAGGATTTCTCTAAAATCGCCGTGCCACTTACGAGGTTAACTCTCAAGGAGATCCGTTATGAATGGGATGAGGAATGTGAAAGAAGCTTCCAAACTCTCAAGGATCATCTTACTACAGCTCCTATCTTAGCATTGCCAATTGAAGGAGAAAAGTTCGAGGTATACACTGATGCTTCTGGCATTGGCCTCGGGTGTGTTCTAATGCAACAAGGGAAGGTTATAGCCTACTCTTCTCGTCAATTAAAGAAGCATGAAGAGAACTACCCCGTCCATGACTTAGAATTGGCCGCGGTAGTATTTGCACTCAAAATATGGAGACATTATCTTTATGGAGTACAGTTTACTGTATACTCCGATCACAAGAGTCTCAAATATATTTTCTCACAGAAGGAACTAAATATGAGGCAAAGACGATGGCTGGAATATCTCAAGGACTTCGACTTCAATATACAATATCATCCCGGAAAGGGTAATCATGTAGCAGATGCCCTTAGTCGAAAGCCGATAGCACTGTTAGCCAATTGTTTGATTCAAGAATGGAAATTGCTGGAACAATTCTCTGAACTCAATATAAGCATGGACACGGACCCTAGATGTGTCACATTATCTCATGTAAGCATACAGTCAGATTTATTGTCTGAAATACAAGCACTTCAGAATGATGATCCTACATTAGTATAAATCAAGGGCAGATTAGAAGGACAATCAGATTTCCAATTAGCTTCTGATGGAAGATTAATGTTCAAGAATAGAACTTGTACACCGGACTGCCCAGAATTGAAGAAGAAGGTCTTAGATGAAGCTCATAGGTCAAGGTATACGATTCATCCTCGATCTACCAAGATGTACCAAGATGTGAAAAGAAATTTTTGGTGGCCCAACATGAAAAGGGAAATAGCAGACTATGTATCACGTTGTCTCACATGCCAACAAGTCAAGGCGGAACACCAAAAGCCTGCTGGAAAGCTACATCCTCTAGATATCCCTAAATGGAAGTGGGAGGATATTGGTATGGATTTCATCATGGGTTTATCTAAATCAAAGAGAGGGCATGATGGAATATGGGTTATCATTGACCGATTGACTAAATCAGCGCATTTCTTGCCAATCAAGAGTCGATAGTCAGTTGATGTCTTAGCTGCACTATACATCAAGGAAATAGTCAGATTACATGGTATTCCTGTTTCAATCGTGTCTGACAGAGATCCCCGTTTTACTTCTCATTTTTGGAAAGGACTACAACATTCGTTGGGAACGAGACTTAACTTTAGCACAGCCTTTCATCCTCAAACGGATGGTCAGACCGAGAGAACCAATCAAGTAGTCGAAGATATGCTAAGAGCATGCATTACTGATTTTGATGGAAACTGGCATGATCACTTGCCTCTGGTCGAATTTGCATACAATAATAGCTACCAGGCAAGTATACAACTGGCACCTTTTGAAGCCTTATACGGAAGGAGTTGTCGATCACCCTTATGCTGGGACGAAGTTGGAGAGAAACAACTGTTAGGTCCAGAAATGGTAAGGGACACTACCGAGAAGATACAATTGATCAAAGAAAGACTGCAAGTTGCTCAGTCTAGACAAAAGGCTTATGCTGACACAAGAAGAAGAGATCTTGAATTCTAAGTTGGAGATCATGTATTTCTCAAGATATCGCCTGGACGTGGAATACGAAGATTTGGTGTTAAGGGCAAGCTTACACCAAGATTTATCGAACCTTTTGAGATACTAGAAAGAGTTGGCGAGGTTGCTTATCGCATCGCATTGTCACCTCAACTGTTCGAAGTACATGATGTGTTCCACATATCTATGTTGAAGAAGTATGTACATGACCCATCACATATTATTGAGTATGGAGACCTAGTGATCCAGAAAGATTTCACATATGAGCAGAAGCCCATACGAATACTAGATCGAGAAGTACGAACCCTAAGGAATAAGGTTATTCCCATGCTAAAAGTACAATGGAATAAGAATTCAGAACATGAAGCTACATGGGAGACCGAGGAATCTATGAGGAAACAATTTCCAGAGTTATTTTAGAAGGTATGAACTCTACACTCTCCATATGTAAATATATGCTAGGAATTTGGGGACCAAATTCTTTTTAAGTGGGGGAGGGTGTAGCAACCCTGATAAATTTAAAAGGAATAAATAAATCAAAATAGATTAAAAGATTTAGTAAATAAACGAAAGATCTTGGAATAAAAATAATTAAACCCTGATGAAAATAACGCCTCAGATGTAGGCGCTACTTTACAAACGCCTTCACCTAAGGCGTGTTTTGAAGAAAGGACGCCCACATATCAAGGCGTCAAATTTCAAACGACCAAAATAAATAAAAAGGGCAAGTTTGCATAACGTCCTTTGAGTGGACGCGTTTCAACAAGTAACGATGCCTGACAAGGCATCAATTTAAATTCGACGCCCTTACTTAGGACGCTAATTCAGTTTGAGTTTCGTTCGACCTAGGAGTCTATCCAGGGTAAGTTGATAACTATGAGAAAGAGTTCGAATGTAGTAATAACTCTATCACGGAAGTGTTACTTCCAATCAAACACTAACCCTATTAGGATTTCCAAAATCCTATAAAAACCCTTGCCGAGCGAACCCTAAAGCTATTTGGTCGATCGGCTGCTGCTACGGTACGTAAAGAACATCATGTTCTTTTTCCTTTAATCTGTCTATCAAATTGTGAAGAATACTGATGATTCTTCATTCTCTTCTGATTCCAGCTTGAAAGCTTTTGTCATCTGAAGAACGGGTAAGTTCTTCTCCTTCTTTACCTTCTGTTAGTTCTTACGAAGAGTAATACCTTCGTTTTATTCTGCCTCTACAGGTTGCCTGTAGAAGTGAAACCGATCGATTGAAGAATTGAGGGTTCTTCATCCACGTACATCATCTGCAACTTCTCCTTCATCTTCTTCTTCCGGTGATCACTCTGTTACAGACAGAGCATCGTCTCTTCACCAGATCTTTCACATTTCATCAAAAGGTAGGTTTTCTCAAGCACTGTAGCCCAAATCACCATAATAACTATGTTAAACCATATATATTAGTTCATGCATATAGTTTTCGTGAGTTTTAAATGTTTCTATTATTGGAAAGAAACGCCCTTTCCAAGGGCGATACTTTAATACGCGACCCAGACAAGGGCGCTACCTTGAAATAAACGACCATGACCAGGTCGTCAATTCCAGATTTGACGCCCGGTACACGGACGTCAATTTTCTCAATTGTTAATGACCCATGTTAATTATACAATATTCACTTAAACATGATTCTAAATCAGTGTACAAACATATTTACTTGAATCCCGATAAATTTCCTGTCATGACCATGTCTCTTGTTTCTGGAAATTTTATACTTGAAATCTGAAAATTCTTGAATTCACGACCCTGTATAGGTCGTCTCTCACTTGACTAACGCCCCTGTTCAGGGCCTGAATTGAAAAGTAACGCCCCTGTCCAGGGCGTGTTTTTGATAAATTTCTGAATATATACACTGCAAAAATAGAAGTAAAGAATGAACGACCACTGTATACGTCGTCAACTTGTAAATAAACGCCCCTTATCAGGGCGCGTTTTTGGTAAAATACTGAAATATTGAAATCTTGCAAAAATGTAAAATAGATAAACGCCCTTACTGAAGGCGTTAATTACTTGAGTAGTGACTTTACTTAAGTCGTTATTTTCCTGTAAAAATGTTTTTACCTGTTTCTGACAACCGATGGTTTCGGTATATCTATATATATATATATGTATATCGGCACTATATCTCCACTCCGTGAGTATAGTCCCACGTTTCATGATGTTTTATCGATCACCCTCAATTCTCATTGACATACAAGCTCTCCATTGGACATTCCGTTCCTTTGGACTAGCGAGTTAGTCATAGAGACCTCCGTAAGACTCCTCGAGCCTTGGATTCTCTCAAGACCGACTGAGCTGGTTGTACCCTAAAAACCCATTACACTAGTGAATGCCATGTCACTCTAAAGAAACATGGTATACCGGCCCTTATGATATGCAAAGAGTATATCATGAGAATTCTTAATGGGATGATGATATCATGCCATTTGTTGATGTTCTTGTGGACCTCAATTCTATAATAAGAATGAGGGTATCTTGCCTTTGATATACTGTTCATGTGGACCTCAATTGTCATGGTACCCGAGTTAAGGGAACCTAATTCCACCTAGTTTCATCGTTCATCGTGATTGTACCGTTGTTATCGCCTATCTATGTCCAATGTCGTATTTTTGGACTCCATTCTCTCAAAGTTATCCTACGTGTCTACAAGCTTAAATTGTTGAAATTCCATATTTGCTATATATATATATATACAAGAGTGGATGTCAAAATACATGATAAATGCCTGCGCATTTAGGGCCCGATCTGGTCGTGGGAGGAGCACCCGAAAGTACTTGTGCCCATGGGAGTTGAATGATAAGGTATCTGGCATTATACCGAGTGCATGACTAGCTTGATTGGACATTCCACACAAATCTTGTACTTGACTCGTACTTGACACGACATGAATTACGTGACCCGAGAAAGGGTAATTACTTGCTTGCTTGAAACATGATAGCCAAATTCTTGACATGACTTGTTAAAAGTTCTTGCTTGAATATCTTGTTAGCTTTTCTTGAAAGTTCATGGCTTGTTCAAATTGCTATCTTATTGCTATACTCTCTTTCTACCTTGTCGTTTTATACAAGCATGCATAGCTATAGTACATACATGAAAGATGTAATTATTTAAACCCCTTGCTAGCGCTTGAGATATAATTTCCTACTGAGCGTTCGCTCACTCCGTGTTTGTCCCTTACTTTTCAGGTAAGTCCGACGAAGAAGGTCAATCTGATAGGGAAAGTCAAGAGTGAAAGAGCTAGAGCTTTTCCAAGTGTCATCTAGTCTTTTTCCTATTTTCTTGAGTCAACTATGTACTTTTCCTTTTTAATTGAATAGAGTATTGGATTTGTAATAGTCTATCCATTATGAAATAAAGGATTGGGTTATCTTTACTTTTGCGCATCTCTGTTTTGATGTCGAATACACTACTACTCTGATTGACATGATTGATATAAACTCGTCACGCATCTCCGGGTATCTTCGCTCTCGGGACGTGACACATCTCCTCTTGCTATTGTTTAATCCCAAAGCCACCAAATGCTCCAGAATTTGTGGATCTGGTCTAGGGCTTGTCCATAGACCTTCCAAGGGTTATAAAACATCCTATTAGAGTCATAACCCTAATCATCCAAGATATCCAAAGGGGAGGCTGTCCAAGGAGGAAGAAGAGGTACTATAGCTTCGTGGACAGTATCTCGTGTAGCAAGATCTTCATCTTTCTCCAACCCATTCAAGGTATTTCTGAAGCCATCTACCTCCAAGAAGGTGTAGAAGCAATCACGGTTCAAAGCTACATCCATATACCTCTTCATCAACTCAAGGTGATCCAAGGGAAGAAGAAGAATGATGCTACAAGGAAGAAGGAGCCATTCAAGCATCATCTGAAGGTACTCTAGCTCCATTTGAGGTTAGCAATGTCAAAGGAAGAGGATAAGCTCACAAGCATCAGAAAGATACAAGGATTTGTCCAAGGAAGAAGGAAGGGTACTGTAGCCGTGAACAGTACTCCGTGCAAGAAGATCTACATCAAATACAAGGCCATTCAAGCTGAGTCTCAAGCTATTCAAGTGAAGAAGAAATCAACGTGAACATCCAGAGCACACACTCAGGGGGAGCCTAAATCAGGAGCTTTATGAACTGTGGTTTATTCATATTGGTGTTTTGTGCTTTATAGTTTCAGATTTGTGTTTCTTATAAACTGCAAACTCGTGTGTGTGTGGATCGTTGTTGGATCTATGGTCGTGTGTGTGTGTGTTGTATTTGATTCGTGTGTGCGTAGGTCTTCTTAGATCTGCGTGTGTGTGTGGATATATCCAGATCTTTGTGTTTGTGTTTGTGGAGTGCTGCACTTGTCGTAGCGTGTGTGTGTGTGTCTTGTTGATCCGCTTGTTGGATCGTGTTGGAGACTTCGTCTCCGTGTGTGTGTATATTTTGGGGCGCGTCCGTGTGTGTGTGGGCAGGCGTCATCCTGCGTGGGTGGTTGGAGCGTCGTCTCCATTTGGGGATTTATCCCCGAGTGAAGCCTCACCAGGTTTGGTGAGGGTGGATGTAGGATTGCCGTCGTTGCATCCAAACCACCTTAAAAATCGTTGTGCATTGTGTGTTATTTGTGTGGTTTGATTGTTTTCGTTGTATGGTCATGTATGAACGAAAAGTTTGAGAGAATTGGTCAATTAGTTTTCATTTGCTAATTATTGTTTATCACATATTTTGTAAAAAGGGTAAAAGTTTTCGTAAAAGTTGTTATCACCCAATTCACCCCCCTCTTGGGTATCATTGATCGCGAGACTTCACCTTGGACCTCTTCCATCATTTTTTCAAGTTGAAGGCACACCCCTTGGCCGAGAAGGGCTTCTATTTCATCCAGGCGAGGCGGAATAGGAGCTGTGTCTCCTTGGCCGCGAAGGATTCTTCGCACAAGGGATGGAAAACTCAGCTCTTCTGGGTAGGGATTTCTTCGGTGGAGGAGACTTGGAGGTGTCCCGTAATCCCTAATTTCCATCCTAACATCCCTCCGAGGCATGACGAGTTTTCTTCGGATGCGGAGAAGTATGCTACCATTTTGCTGAAGCATCGCCAGTCCACGGAGGAGCTGAGTACCCTGGAGAACATCGATCGGTGCCTTCTCACGCGGCTACATCCGATAGGTTCGGGTGCTACGGATCAGCTTCTTTGTTGGATGACGAGACCATTTTCTTTTCCTGACCATATCTTCTTCTGTGTAGACGTCAGGCGGCCGGCTGTGGAGGAGGAGCCTGCGGCCAAGCGGGCGGTGATTGATCTCGGAGATGATTCAGTTGCCGACGAGCCGCAAGCTCCTGAGGGGCGCTCCCGAGCCCGAGACAAGGGCAAGGGAATGGCCCAGGAGGGGACTTCCAGGCCGCGGGGGTCCAAGCGCAAAGATCCCGTAGAGGGCATGATACGGTACACCGTGAAGGGCAAGAAGGGGGCCAAGAAGGCCGAGTTCGACCCTGTTGTCGAAGGGGACTCCGGCTCGGCGGCTCTCCCCTCTTCCGAGCGAGATAGGGCTGACCCTGTTGGGCTGGCTCTCCTATCCGCCGAGCGAGAGGGGGCCGAGGAGGCTAGGACCGCTTCTGGGGGTGACGGCGTCGCTAGATCGGCACTCCCCTCAGTGGGAACCGAGGGAGCCGGGTTTGAAGTGGACGACGCTGGGACCACGGCCGAGATTGGGGCGTCGATTGAGGTAGGCGATGCTCCGGGTGGCGGTGCAGGTGCCGCGACGGTCGAGGTCGGGGGGTCGCGAGGAGCGGCGATGCCGCCCCCATCGACTGAGGCAAGAGGGGCGGATGAAGCAGCAGCTCGATCCAGGCCGGCCGGTGGGGCTCCCGAGGAGATGCCGCTAGGAGGTAGGGCCCTTATTTCGGCGGCTCTGGAGAGGCTGGGCATCCAGGGCCCTCTGTATCTAGTATGTCGTAGCATAGCTGCGAAGGTGGTGAAGGGGGGAGACAGGCAGCACTCCCCGCCCACGGCCCTCGAGCTGGTTATGGAGGGCGGCTTGGTCTTGGCCCAGATGGGGGCCACTCTGGCTGAAGCTTACGCTCGGTCAGAGTTGGAGCGGTCGACCCTTGCCTGGACCCTTGGTGGGTCGGACAGGAAGGTGGCTAAGCTCACCGAGGAGCGAGACGGGCTTCGACGGGAGCTCTCCTCAGTTAAAGAGTTGGCGCGGGCGAGCCAGGTGGAGGCCCAGACGATGTCCGAACAACTGGCTCGGGCCCGCGAGTCGCTTGAGACGAAGATCAAGCTTCTGGATGAGGAGTGTTTGACCCGCGTTGAGCTAGATGGCCAGTGGGAGGCTGAGCGTGCCGAGCTGGTGGACCGAGCCGAGGAAGCCATGCGTCTTCAATTGGAGGCCGAGGCTGATTGAGCCGAGGCGGAGAAGCAGACGGTTAAGGCCGAGCTGAGGTTCTCCGAGGCGGAGCGGGAGAAGGCCAAACTCGCTGGTAGGTTGGAATCGGTCGGGGCAGAGGCACTCGAGCAATACAGACGCTCGGAGGCCTACCGGGTCGACCTTAAGGAGGCTGCCCTCCCCTACTATGAGTCAGCACTTCGCCGGGGCATCCGCAAGGGATTCAAGCAAGGCTATGACTGGGCCATCTCTTATGCGGAGGAGCAGGGGACCGAGATAATCAATTTCCTGTCCGGGCAATGCTATGATTCAGATTTATCATCCTCCGGTTCTTCTGGTTCGGCGTCGGAGGAAAGAGACCAGGGGGACTCTTCATCTGAGGGGTCGCCAACTCCGGATGCCTCGAGAGGGCGCGCAACCAAGGTAGTTCCCATGCCTGTGGGGTCAGTGCTAGAGTCGACCGTCACCGAGGGTGCCGGGGGCAGACTATCCGAGCCTCCTACTTTCGAGCCTCAGCATGGGCCAGGGGCCTAATGTATCTGTTTTGCTTTTTCTCTTTGTATGTTTTTCTTTTTTCGAAGAAAAGCTTCTTTTTTTATGTAAAGAACGTAAGGCAGTAACGTTATGATGAAGACTTAACTCTTTTGTACCACCTTTGTCGTAGTTTGACCAGCGTATCTGGAGTAGTTGGAAAGTGTTGGTACTTTCTACGCGGATCTCGCATGATTGATTGGCGATCGTCTGACAGGGTGTCTTTCCATTTCCTAATGCTTTAACTGCCCGGCTACTTCGTGTGTCCCGTTAGGATGGAACCGAGGAGTCTGAGGTGACCGTTCATAAGGAGAAGTCCCTTTAGCGTGTTTTTGAGGGGAGAATCATTTAAGGCAAGTAACCTCCCTTTGCCTATGAAAGGTCTGAAGGGCGTGTCTCCCTCTCCATCGCTTAGGGTTTTCTCTGACAGTCTTCTCTCTCTCCTTCTGCATGAAGCGTTGTGCCGTCGATTTTGAAGCATGGAAGATGTTCTGGAAGACAAAGCTGCCGATGATGGAGGGTAGAGAGTCCTTGCTGCTTCGGATTTGAAGGGAGTTCGACGGCCGACGGGTGGATTTGAAGGGGGCTCGATGTGTGGAAGCACGTCGCCCTCTTTTATCAACTCCGGCCAGCGCTTGCGGGGAGGTTGCTAGGGCAGAAGGTTTGGCATGCTGGAGCATGTTGAACTCCTGTCCCTGCCCCGCCGTCTCCATCCTGAGGGGAGGAGGAAGCCAATTAAGCTCCCTCCTTTCCGGGCCTTCCCCTGCCTCCATCTCTGTCAACTTGGAAGGTAGCCTCCTTCCTCCTAATCCCTCTGTCACCTTTGTTCTGAATTACCCGAGCCAACGGGGTCGACTACCCTTAATTCAAGCCAGTTTCTACACGACGCAGAGTCAGTGGCTGGACGCGGGAAGGCTAACCGAGTTAGCCGAGTAATGGGCTCGAACGGTGGCACCAGATGGATTTTTGCTTTTTCGACATGTATTGTCTTGGCTTCGGCCTTTCTGATGTACAAGCAAGTTGTTTGAATAAAAGAGGAAAGTAAACTTTTGTTTTATTTCATACTACTTACACAATGCTTGGCGTTCAGAAGTAGAACTTGCATAGTGTAGTTGCGTTCCACGTTCGAGGGATAGGTTCTCCTTCCATCATAGATAGTCGGTACGCTGCTTTCCCGAGCGCCTCGACCACTCGGTAGGGGCCTTCCCAATTAGGAGATAACTTGCTCACCGCCTCAAGTGGTCGAGAGGCTTCGATTTTTCTGAGAACGAAGTCTCTTGGCTGGAAGTGTCTATCTCAGACTTTGGCGTTGTAGTATTGAGTGAGGTGGCGTTGATATTCCGTTGCTCGGATGTTGGCAATCTCTCGGAGTTCATCCGCTAGGTCGAGGTTTTTGAGCAGTTTCTGGCCGTTTGCCTCGGGCGAGAAACAGATGACTCGGAGGGACGGATTGGCAATCTCCAACAAGATCATGGCCTCGGTGCCGTACACCAGCTGAAAGGGACTTTCACGGGTTGCCGTTCTGGGAGTCGTTCTGTGTGACCAAAGTACGTTCGGCAATTCCTCAAGCCAGCTGCCCTTGGCTTTGCCGAGCCTGGTCTTGATGCCTTTAAGATAGTCTTATTGGCATTTTCAACCAGCCCGTTAACCTTAGGGTGGGCGACCGAGGTGAAGTGATTGCGAATGTTTAGGTCGGCGCATCTTCCTTGGAAATAACAAGAATCAAATTGCCGACCATTATCGCTCACTATCACCCAGGGGATGCCGTAGCGACAGATGATCGACGTCCAGACGAAACTCCAGATGACTGTCTCGGCGATCCTAGCTGTGGCTTCGGCCTCGATGCACTTGGTGAAGTAGTCGATGTAGACGATGATGAACTTCTTCTGGGCCTGAGCTGTAGGGAACGGCCCGAGGATGTCGATTCCCCACCGAGCGAAAGGATAAGGCTCGGCTAGAGTGACGAGCTCCGTTGCCGGATGATGGACCAAGTGGTCAAATCGCTGGCATCGGTCACAGTGTTGTACGTAGGTCAAGCAGTCGCGCTGCAGAGTGGGCCACCAGTAACCTTGCCGTAGCAAGATCCTGGCGAGCAACCTCCCTCCCAAATGCGCTACGCATAGGCCTTCGTGAACCTCTTGAGTCGCTCGGTTGGCTTCGTCGGTACTGAGGCACTTCAGGAGAGGACCGGAGAAGGATCTTTGGTATAAAGTGCCGTCCAGAATGACGAATCGCTGAGTTTGGTACTTCAATCTTCGGGCCTCCCGTGGGTCGGGAGGTTCTTGAGAGTACGACAGGTAGGGGGCACGCCAGTCGCTTGGGGTGGACGAGTCAATAGCCAGGAGCTCCGAATCAATGCGCGGTCGCTCTAGCACTTCGAGAAGGATCGATCAAGTACCCTCGGGGTCAAGAGAGGAGGCCAGCCGAGAGAGGGCATCTGCTCGGGAGTTTTCTTCCCGAGCTATTCGGACTACCTCAAAACTCTCAAACTGTTGTGCCATGCCTATGACCAGCTGAGGTATTTGACCATCGGTGCTTCTCGAGCTTCGAAATCACCGTTGACCAGGCTGGCAACCAGTTGGGAGTCAGTGTGAATTCTAACTCGCTCATCCCCCAGCCGCCGGACCATGCGGGCTCCCGAGATAAGGGCTTCGTACTCGGAGGCATTATTGGACGCCTGGAAGTTGAACTTCAAGGTGTATTGTAGCTCTGTTTCCTCGGGGGACTTCAGGAGGATGCCGGCGCCGCTCCCCACCGAGTTGGAGGATCCGTCGACGAACAATTCCCAGGTTGGCCCGGGCGCGGATGGAGATTTTTCTTCGACTGGGATGGTGCTCTCGGTGATGAAGTCAGCGAGCACCTGTCCTTTGAGCGAGGTCAATACGATATATCGTAGGCCCCGAGCATGATGGCCCACTTGACGAGGCGTCCCGAGGCTTCAGGGTGAGCGAGGATCCTCTTCAGTGGTTCACCGGTCAGCACGATGATGGAGTGCCCTTGGAAATAGGGTCGGAGGCGCTTGGCTGAGGTAACCAACGCTAGTACAAGTTTCTCGATTGCGGGGTACCTTCTTTCAGTCTCGTTGAGCACCTTGCTGGTGTAGTAGACCGGTCTCTTGACTCCTGACTCATTTCTGACTAGGACTGAGCTAATTGTGGATGGAGTTGCCGAGAGATAGAGATGCAAGGCTTCACCTGGGACAGGCTTGGAAAGCACCGAGCGTGAAGCCAGGAACTCCTTAAGCTCGGCGAAAGCTCTTTTGCATTCCTCATCCCATGTGAACGTAGCAGATGCCATTTTGGGCCCCCTCAACAATTTGAAGAAGGGTAGGCATCATTCGGCCGCACGGGACAGGAATCTACTGAGCGCGGCAATGCGCCCGGTAAGGCGTTGAACATCCTTGATGCATGTGGGTTGGCACATGTCCAGGATGGCCTGGACTTTGTCGGGGTTGGCCTCGATCCCACGTTGGGTCACCAAGAAGCCCAGGAATTTCCCAGATCTTACTCCGAAGGCACACTTGGTAGGGTTGAGCTTCATATTATACCTCAGGAGGGTGCCGAAGGTTTCTGCTAGGTCGGTGATGTGGTCCTCGGCCTTGGGGGTCTTGATGAGCATGTCGTTGATATAGGCCTCGACGTTCCGGCCGAGCTGTCCCTCGAACATATGATTGACCAGCCTCTGGTACGTGGCCCCAGCGTTCTTCAACCCGAAAGGTATCCAGGTGTAGCAGTATACGCCGAAGTCGGTGATGAAGGCAGTCTTCTCGATGTCTTCTGGATCCATTCTGATCTGGTGGTAGCCCGAATAGGTGTCTAGGAAGCTGAGTATCTCGTTGCCCGAGGTTGAATCAACTAGTTGGTCGATGCTCGGCAATGGATAGCAGTCCTTTGGTGTGACTTTGTTCAAGTCGATGAAGTCCACGTACATTCGCCACTTTCCTGAAGCTTTTGGCACCAGGACGATGTTAGCCAGCCACGTCGGGTACAGGATCGATCTAAAAATACAAGTCTTCTGCCCTTTGGTGACTTGCTCCTTGATGATCGCCTGCTTCTCTGGCGCGTGCTTTCTTCTACGTTATTATACGGGCTTCATGGTCGGGTCGAGGTTGAGTTTATGCATTACCATCTCTCCCGGTATCCCGGGGAGTTGGTCATCAGACCATGCAAAGACTCAGATGTACCCGGAAAGAAAATCTTTGTATTGCTGCTGAACCTCAGATGGTAGGTCAGCTCCAATCTTTACTCATAGGGTCGAGTTTTCATTTAGGAAAATCGTTAGCAGCTCGCCTCCCGGCTCGGAGGTTGCGGGTTTTTTCTCTACTTCCCGGGGGCCCTTATTTTTCCCATCCGGCCTTGTGGCTTCAACCGAGATATTATAGCACCTTCTGGCCATCGCCTGGTTGCCCCGGACTTCCCCCACCCCATTTTTAGTGGGGAACTTCATCTTTTGGTGATAGGTAGAGGGCACTGCTTTCGTTCGGCTAAGGATTCCTCGATCGAAGATTGCGTTGTATGCTATCATACCCTTGATCACTATGAAGTCCACCATAACCGTAACGGTTTTGGGTGGGGTGCCGAGAGTAACTGGCAAGCTTAGGGCTCCCTCGAGATAAGTGGCCTGGCCATTGAACCCGCAAAGGGGGGTTCAGATCGGGCGGAGTTTAGACGGATTCTCCCCCATCTTAAGGAAACACTCATAAGACAGTACATCAGGGGCACTTTCATTATCAACTAGAATCTTGTCTATGTTACAATGGTTTATCGTGGCCGATATGACTAAGGCGTCGTCATGCGGGGTGGTCAGTCCTTCCAGGTCTTGGTCGGAGAAGACTATGACCTGGGGCTCACTTGGCGGGGCCTTGGGGGGCTCGATGGCTCGGCTCACCCGCTCAACATGACGCTTCCTTCCTCGGCCACTGTCTCCTCCTGCTGTAGCTCCTCCAGCCATGACGTTGATGTGGACCCCGCGAGGGGCGTTGTCGATTTCCTCTGGGGCGCCTCGGTCTTCCTTATGCCGGGCCATGAACCGGGATAGGTGTCCCTGGCGGACGAGGCGCTCGATCTCATCCTAGAGCAGGTCGTAATCACCGGTGTGATGCCCGTGGTCGATGTGGAACAGGTAGTGTTTGCTGCGATTGCGGCTTTTTGACCTCATTGGCTCGGGTTGGCGGAGGAGGCCCGAGCCTTTGCTATCTTCATATATCTCGTACACTTGAGTGGTTAAGGGAGTGTACCGCTCGTACTTCTGGGACGGTTCTTTGTACTCCCAGTCTCGGTTTCGCCTCTTTCCTTGGCCCGAGCTTGACTCGGGTGCTCGCTTCTTGTCCCCCTCCCGACCCGAGCCGGTTGTGCCTCGGCATGCGCTGAGAACTTCTTCACACTCAGCATGTCGTAAGGCCAGAGTCACTAGCTAGGAAAGGGTCGAGGGAGGGTGGAGGACAAGTTCGCGGTGAAGGTTCTCATCCCGGGTGCCTCCGGTCAGCGCGGTTATGGTCGAGGCTATATCCAGGCGAGGGATTCTCAGGGCTTCCGATTTGAATCGGTTGATGTAAGCCTAGAGTCTCTCCCCTTGCGCCTGTTTGAGAGCCAATAGCCCCGCTACCGACCTCGGGGGGCCGCTGCCGGTGAAACTCTCCTTGAATACTCGCCCAAACTGCTTGAAGTTTTGGATGGATCCGGGGGCGAGGGCCCGGAACCATGCTTGGGTGGCTTGGACCAGGGTGGTCGCGAAGGCTCGGCATTTGATGGCGTCAGACACCCCGTGAAGAGTCATCAGGGCGTCGAAACTGTCGAAGTGGTCGGCCAGGTCGCCTTGGCCGTCGTAAGGCTTGAAGGTCGGGATGGAGATTCTGGGACATACCTCTACCTTCAAGATATTATTAGAGAACGGGGATCTCTCGTCATCCTCTGGCGGAGAGGTCTTCTGCAAGGCGCGTAAGGCATGCTCCTGCTCTGCGAAGCGCATCTCGAACTCTCACAGATGGAGGGATAACTCTGGCTACCGTTGCGCCGTGGGGCTAGGGGGGCGTGATGGAAGACTGTCCTAGCGCTCCCTGGGTACTTTGGTCTCTGGGTGCGGACGGTGTGCCCCAGGTTTCCCCCGTTTCTGTGTGGACGAGGCCTCTTGCTCCGGAGGGGGGGCTTGTGAAGGTCCTCCTAACCTGTTGCGAATAAGCTGCCGCCCTCGGAGGGTGAAGTGATCTCCGACAGTGTGTTGGGATGCGTCTCCGCGGGGTGGGCTTTCCGGAGGGGTGTGTGACCTTCCTTCCCTGGCCGCCTAGGTCCTCATGAGTTCCACGAGGACATCCAGTTTTGCGTTGAGGGCTTGGAAAGCGTTAGCGCCATCGTTGGATGGTTGCCCTTCTACCGCGGGCGGAGGTAGTTCTTTGGCTGGGGTGCTGGCGTTGGAGGGGGGGTCTTACGCGGCCTGAGAAGGGCCTTCTCCCCCCACTACCATGGCCTTCCCCCTATCATCAGAGGATCTCCTCCCTGTACTTCTTCGCACCATGCTAGCTCTTTGATTGTTTCCCACAGACGGCACCAGATGAAGAGGGGCGATCTCACGTTGGTCCTGAGCTAGGGAGATGATCACCGATCAGTGAACTGCAAGGAAGGGAAACAGATCAGGGGGCCCAGGGGTGGTTCCCTGGGGTAAACCCTTCGATGCCTAAGTCAGTAGAGCAGTAGTGGAAGTTATGAAAGGAGGAGTGGGGAGATGCACGTGATCCCTCTCCACCAAGGTGGTGAAGTGGTTCCTGCTCAGGGAGTTTTAGGCGTGTGTAGGCCTTACCGTTTGCTGGAGGGAGACCCCGATTTTAAATAGTGCGCTAGCCTCATGAGTCCCGTAAGCTGAGGAGTTTCAGGCGGGAGTTACGTCCTCAACGTGGGCTCTTTACGTCCTCATCGCGAGATCTTTATAGCTTTGAGGAGTCGTGGGTGCTGTGTCCCCTGTGGTTCTGGAGTTTTGATGATGACAGATATTATGCCTCATTATGTTTACATCCTTGATGATATAATCATGTTGCATTATGAGAAACTGTCAGAACATGTTTAAGGATGACTCACAAGTCATGAAGTCAACCCAAGTCAAAGTCAAATTATGACAGGTAAGGTCAATGCTCAGAGCAGGTAATGCTCTGTCTACTCTCAGATCTTTGATGATGTTTTAGCTGATATGCATAAACTGTCCTGTGCATGCATTTAAGTCTGTACAGCACACACACACATTGTCTTGCACACACACACACACACACACAGTCTGCACATCAAGTCAGTACAGCCCCAGGTCGCAAGACCAGGTCTGTACATCGTCTCCTGCATGCATTACTTCAAGTATGTACAGCCAGTGCATTGCTTCATATCAAGTCTAGACATTGTGCATTCCTTCATATCAAGTCTAGACATTGCATGCCACAAGTCTGCACATCCTGTTTGCACTAAATCTGTACATTATCTGTGCTTTCACGTGTCTGGTTGCATGAGTCATTGAAGTCTTTACATCGCTTGGCGCTCACCAAGTCTGTACATCACTTGGCGCTCACCAAGTCTGTACATCGCTTGGCGCTCACCAAGTCTATACATCACTTAATGTCTGTACAGCCATTCCTTGAGATCAAGTCTATACACTGCATTGGTGGCAAGTCTATACATTGCCCTGTTTCAGGCACGCAGAGTCCGTACAGAGTTTGCACAAGTCTGCATCTTTCAAGTCTATACATTGGCCATGTTTACACATCGTTTGCCTGGCTTCTTATTCAAAGTCTACACATTCATGGCATATGTGCATCGTTTGTTCTGCAAGTCTATACATCGGCCTGGGGCTTGCCAAGTCTGTACATCGCCTGGGGCTTGCTAAGTCTAGACATCGGTGAAGTCTGTACATCCACCTCTGAACCTTCCAAGTCTATACATTGTCCTGTAGCTAGCACGAAGTAAAGTCTGTACATTATCCCCGTGTTCACATGCTTCAAAGTCTATACATCGTGGGCTTCGAGCATTCAAAGTCTGTACATTCTTCAAGGGCCAAGTCTACACATTGTCTCGCTCACATCTTCAAAGTCTGTACATTCTTCAAGGGGTAAGTCTATACATCGTTCGCTTAACTTCAGCCTATGCATCGCTAAGTCTATACATTGCCTGCCCTGCACGCGCTGCAAGTCCATACATTATCTACCCTGCACACACAAGTCCATACATTGCATGTGGGCATCAAAGTCTGTACAGTGTCTCACATTGGCAAAGTTTGTACATCGTTGGCCTGTGCATGCTTTGTCCTCTAAAGTCTATACATCTGTCACAGTCCAGCCTTTGCATTGAAGTCTATACATTGCTGTCTCATGCATTCTAAGTCATACACCATGCTGTTTGATACGCTGGAAACGCACGTCGTTAATACGCTCCGCTACCAAATTAAAATATCCGGCCCACAAATTAAATAAACAGAATAGTTAAGTGGTGAGACCGAGTCGAATCCACAGGGAGAAGTAGATTTGAAAGTTGAAAATCTTGAGTTTTTAAGATTTAAAAATCATGAGAATTGAATTGAAACCGCCTTAGGGTGTGTGACGGATGTAAAGAAAGGGAAGTGAATGAAAGAACTACGAAAAGAAAATTATAATGAAACTAGGGTGACATTAGAATAAAAATAACTTTTAAACTAGCGAGAATTGAAAGAAGTGCAAGAAATGAAAGTTGTATAGAATGAAAAGATGAAGAAGTTTGATGAAGAACACAGAAACAGAAAATGAAATGAAGATAGTGAAAAATGTAAAAAACTCAAGAGCTATCAATGCGGATGAACAGTAATATGGCAGAACTCAGAACAGTGATAAATTAATTATAACTCTCAAAATAGGAAGATTTAGAAGAAGTGGTAGAAGAATAAAAGTTAGAGCTACAAGAGAAGAACAACTTTCATGAAGAACCCAGAGTAAACATAGGATTGAAAAGGCTTCAAAATAGAAGAATACTAGAAGGTATCACCTCGAATGAACAGTAATCACGTAGAACAACACTTAGGAAAATGGAAAATAACTTTCAATGTAGAAGGAATTGAGGGAAATGATAGAAAGAGAAGTTGAAGAACACGTACAGATGTACAACTTTGTAGAAGATAATAAATTGAAATAAGGATCACACAAGCTTGTAAATTGACTATGAAGAGTCAAAAATGGCTAAGAGTACAATGAAAACATTCAATACAAACTAACAACAAACTCCAAAACTTAAACACAACGCTCTCAAAATTTCTCCTCCATGACTTTCCTCAAGGCCAAAATGAGCTACAGAATATCAAATGCTACTCTACTCTACTCTCCATCCTCTCCCTTACAATGGAAGCCCCCTCCCCTTTTATAGAGTTATTCCCCATGTGAACACTTTGCTAAAGTGAACAACTCATTGTTGCTATTTTTGACCTAAAATTATGTGCCAACATGTGTTGCACACTTGGATATTTTTTTCTGATTTTTTGTATTTTTTTTATTTTTTTTCTAGCCTTTTCACTCTCTCTTTCTCTCTCCTGGCCGGCCGCGTGCGCACATGCGCCGGCCACCTTCCTTTGCGCGTAAGAGGCACCCGCGTGGGCCCGCCGTGCGCCGCCCGCTCCCGCCTGCCTACGCGTGTCGCACGCGGGCGCGGTGTGCCCGTGTGCGCAGCCTGGCATGTTGACGCGTGGTTCGCGCGTTGACCGCGCGTTTCCCCCCCTTTCGCCGCCTCGTCGCCCGCGCTTTCGCGCGGGCACGGCTCCTGCATTTGAAAACACACGCACACACTCACACTTTCACACACACACACACACACACACACACACACACACACACACACACACACACACATATATATATATATATATATATATATATATGTATTATATATATATATTACATATATTGATATATATATATATATACCTTATATATAGCTTAAAAAAATCCTAAAAAATAGTAAATGAATTTATTTTTTTCTATTTTTTCTTTTCTTTCTGAACAAGTCCATGGGCTTTTGGCCTTTATTATTTTATTATTATTTTCCTTTGTTAATTTTTTTATTTTTGTTTCTTGTCGCTTCTCTCGTACCGAGTGCCTACATAAATAAGTAAATATTGTTATTAAAATTATTTAATTTCAAAAAATTAAATATTTGACTCTAAATTAACAGTAAGTGTGATAAGTTTATATTTATTATTATTTAAGCTCATAAAAATGTGTAATATCATGAATTAATATGTAAAAATACACACTTATCACTGTTGGGCATCGTTCATTACAGCAAGTTTGCACACTGTCTGCACGCTCTCAAAGTCTATACAGCATGTGTCTGCATCAGTTCATAAGTCTACACATTGTAGCATGCACGAACAAACAAGTCTGTACACACTTCAGCACTCAAAGGCTGAACATTCTTCAGCAGATTCTGTACACACTTCATCACTTAAAGTCTGTACATTGAGGTCTCATGAAGGCATTCAAAGTCTTTGCACGCAGA
This sequence comes from Amorphophallus konjac, assembly GCA_022559845.1. Lineage (NCBI taxonomy): Eukaryota > Viridiplantae > Streptophyta > Magnoliopsida > Alismatales > Araceae > Amorphophallus > Amorphophallus konjac. The sequence continues at coordinate 144,993,837 of CM040126.1, forward strand.
CAAAGTCTGTACAATCGCTTCCATGCATTCTGAGTCTATACGTGCTTCGGATGGCATCACATAAAGTATGTACATGCTTTAGCCGGGCATCATACAAATTGTGTACACTCGCTTGGTGGCTTGTCTGAGCACTCATCGCCTATGTATATACTTTCTCATATGCATTCAGAACTTCACGCCATCAACTCTGTACATTGCATCGTTTGTTCATGCATTGTCTCAACAAGTCTGTACACTCGTCCATTGCTTCACTCGACCAACTCTGTACAGTCATGCACTGCCTTGCTTGCATGAATGAAGCCTGTACAGGGTTTTACTGTCTTAAGCTGATACTTCCTTCAACTGACTGACAGGGACTCTTTGCAAAGGTTAATGATGCACGTGATCCAAGAATATAAGATGGCCCTGATCGTGACACGTGTACTGAAGCTTGCTGAAATGCTGACACGTGGAGGAACTCTCTGGGCGAGAATCATGAAGACCATATGCCCTAGCTGTCATCTGATATATATATGAAGCCTCTTCGTCTGGAGAGGGTTGATCGAAGCAGAAGAGGAGATCGAGAAGCAGTAAGGAGCCTGCACGATCCAGAAGAAGAAGAAAAATGACAGTCAGAAGAAAAGAGAAGAGAGGCAGTGAGATCGAGAGTGAAAGAAGAATAGAGAAAGAGATTGAGAGAAGAAAAAGGAGAGCAGCAGAGATAGAAGAGAGCTCGAGAAGAAAGAGAGAGAGATCCTTTGAGAAGAAGAAGATCAGTAGCCTCTGGATCAAATCCAAGCTACATTGCTCCAAGAGAGAGCTACAGTTTCGAGTTTCATTTTCAGCTTTCTGATTGCTGTAATTTTCATTTCTTGTTTTCTTTTCCTTTACACTTGGCTTGTGTTTCTTTCCGATTCTCTGGTTTGAGATCGGGGTTCCCTCCTAGTCTAGAGGAAGAGAGGTCCGTGACCTCTGGTTTGCAAGCGGCTGGGTGTCGCTTGTGGGTTCCCTCCTGGGTGGAGGAAGAGAGATGCTAGTCTCTGGTTTCTAGTGACTGGGTGCCACTAGGGTTGCCCTCCGGGTTGGAGGAAGAGGGGAGTTTGTCCCCCTTGTCAAGCTGTTTGGCAGCACTTGTTTGCAGACTGAGTCTACAGTTCTAGCTTGTGCTAGTGGAAGCCTCACTCCGGTTTGGAGTGAGGGGTGGACGTAGGTCTGTGGACCGAACCACCTAAAAAATCTACTGTGCTGTGGTTTGCCTTGTGCGTTTACCCCTTGTCTTCTATCTTCTTCACAAGTTATCTGAGCATTCTTGTTTCTATCTGAAGTGACCTTGAGCATTATATGTTTTGCTAATTTGCATTGTTCTATCTTCGGCATTAGACTTTATCAGGTTCCACCAGTATTATTAGCAGTTCAATTGACTGATCAAATGACTGTTTGAATTTCTTCTTGAAGAGTTAAATTGTTTATTCCGCAACTGTGTCTAGCTTCAGGCTTACGGTTTTTAATTTGGGTAATATTTATGAAGGGGATACATTCACCCCCCCTCTGTATCGATCGCACCATCCCAACAATTGGTATCAGAGCGGGTTGTCTGCATAGAAGGTCCAGCGACCTGCAGATTTGATCCTGCTGTCTTGGTGCTATCTAGCTTTTGGTGCATCATTATTCCTGTTGCATTTATCTGATCAATTTTCATGGATAATCCACCGGTTTTCAACGGCTCTAATTTTAATGTGTGGTTTGTCAGTCTATGCAATTATGTTGATGCAGTTAATCCTGATCTGTGGAAGTTAATTTCACAAGGTCCTCACACATTACCAAAGAAAGTGTCCAAATGGACCAACAGCCACAGATCAAAGGATGGAGAAAATCAGAAAGCCTTCAATCTGATGAAAGCAGCCACTGACAGAGCCTTACACTCTTTTCTTTATGATTGCAGGTCAGCTAAAGACATCCTGGAGAAGCTGAAGCTAGCTCACAGGATAAATGAAGATAGCTGCATGATGACTAACAGAAGTAATCAAAGTGGCAGCCAAAATGAAAAAGAGGATGATGATGAGGAGGTAAATCCTTTTGAGAATTTTTCTTTAGATGATTGTAAGAATGCATATGCTGAGTTGCTTGAATCTCATGAACATTTAAGAAAAAAATACAAGAACTTGAAAAAGAAAAGTGATCGGGGTAGTTCAAGTTCTGCATGTGAAAATTATTCAAATATGAAGCAATCTCATGATGCCTGTTTGTCTGATATCCATATGCATAAAAACCAGAATGAAAAATTGATGAAGGAACTTGAATGTGCTTGCTCTGAGCTAAGTAGGTTAAAATCTAAAAATGACTCTCTTAGAAAATCTGCTAAAGAAAATGAAGAAAAATCTGGGAAACTTGAGCAAGAGAAGAATTTGTTTGCTGAAAAATTTAATGCCATAAAATCTGTAAATATGGAATTGCAGAAAGATCTTGAAAAATAGAAAAAAGAATTGAAAGAATTTGAATGTGTTAGCTCTGAATTGAATGTTCTAAAATCTGAAAATGAATGCCTTAGGAAACAATGTGAGAAACTCTAGGCTCAAATAATATGTTCTAGTAAATCTGCTTGCAATGATTGTCCACTTCTAAAGGAAATAAATGAAAATCTTCACTCAAATTTAGAATGACAGAAGGAGTTAATTGTTTCCCTAAAGGAAGAAAACAGAGAACTGTTAAACAAGATTTTGGAGTTTGAACAGATAGAGGAAGAGCTGAATAGTAAAATGAGCTCAATGAAAATCGATAAAGGCTCCGTTGAAGAAACTGAAAATCTGAAATCAAAAAATGACAAATTAACTAAAGAAGTTGAAGGATTGAAGCAGTTGAACACTGCTATGTCAGAGAAATTTCTTCTCTTAGAAAAACGAAAATCTGTTTACATTGAAGAATCTGAAAATTTGAGAAATCTGGAACATGAAGTTGAGGAATATAAAACTGCCAACAAGGTACTAAGCGAATGTGTAAATTGTAATGAACAAGAGATTGCCAGTTATGAAATACACATCGTTTCTCTGGAAAATGAAATTGATGATTTGAATAATTCCTTGTCAAAATTTGTGGACGGAAAAGATAATCTAGACTAGATTCTAGGAACAAATGTTAATTTTCAGAAGGAAGGGTTGGGCTATAACCCTTCAAACAAGAAATGTTTTAAAAACAAAGTTCAAACTTCCTTTGTTTCCAGCTCAACTTCTACAGCCCTCAAAACCTTCCTGGTTATCAGTCATCTGCTCAAAAGAAAACAACAGAAAAATAGAAAGAAAAGAATCAACATGTTCCTCTTCCCACTCTGCATGTTTCACCTATACACTAACATGCATCTAAAAAGAAAATGATTTGTCATTACTATCACAAGTTTGGACATCTGATGCATGAGTGTAATTTGATGGAAAAGGATGACCTAGCTACTGTACAAAACAATCAGGGTAGAAAGCATGTCTTTAGGGAAAAGAAAATTTATTGTTATAATTATGGAAAAATAGGACATGTTGCTGCACAATGCTGGTTAGGTTCTCATAGAAAAACCTTCTCTATCTGCTCTCATTGTGGAAAACATGGCCATACAGTCAAGGACTGTTGGCATAACCAGGGTAGGAATGTGAATTTCAAACATGCTAAATTCCCTACAAATAGAAATGATTTTGGTAGGAATAAATCTATTTTTAAAGAAAAGATTCTTGCATGCTTTGAATGTGGAAAACTTGGCCACCGAGCTTCGAAATGCTGGTGGGCAGGTAATGGTAAACCAAAATGTCATGCAAGTAACAGAAATTTACATGCCAATGCACATAAAATTCATGTTCATAATGATGTGCATAAAAAGAACCTAAAATATATTTCTTCATGCTACTACTGTGGAATATTTGGGCACTCCATGAATCATTGTGCTTTAATTACAAATGATGATAAACAGGCCCAAAGGTTGAGGAAAGCACCAATCAGAGGTGTTACTAACAATGTAGGACCCAAGAAGTCTTGGGTACCTAGAAACACAAAATGAGATTTGTGCTTTGCAGGTATGCCTTGGGGATGAGGAATAAAAGGGGGTCAAATAAACCAAGGCATCCAAAGTTTGGTAAAACCCCAACTCTGCTATTTAAATGCTTGTACACCTAAATTTTCTTTTAGCTTAACATCATGCTTAATATGTCAATTAAGATATCATGCATACATGTCCATAACTGCATCTGCCATTTGCATTCTTTTCTGATCATGCACTTGCTAGGTGATCTGTGCATACATGAGATTAAAAGGTTGTCTGCATTTGATGCATGCATATGCCAATTGTAGTTGCTTGATATTTGTTAAAATGCATAATCACTTAAAATAAATTGCATTCTGAAAAATCTGAAAAGCTGAATTGAATAAATGTTCATCTGAAAATCTGAAAAAGCTGAAAAGCTGCATTTGATGCATACATTGTTGCTTGGATGATGTCACATACTTAAAAATGTTCACCTGCACATTTGACATGCACATGCATTTGCAATTACATATATTACATGTTGTCAGCTCACTGCACTTGCATTTACTGGTTAGAAGTGTCGACACCTGAGTGCTAGCTCATGCATACATTTAGGGGGAGCATTATTTATACTCTTGAAATCACATCTGACCCATGCATTGCAACACCTTTCAGCTTCCTGCTTCAAATGTTATCAGCCATTTTCACTCATACTATCCATTGGTATCTGTTGAATTGGCTGTTCCTTAAAATGATTCAGCCTTCCTTAAAATTCTGAAAGTTTTCTCTGTGCATATCCTGATCATAAATCTGAAAACAACTTAAAGAGGAATCTTCTATTATATAGGACTATGAATGTCTGATTCTTTCAGCCGGTTGAAGTTTCATGTATGTCTTGTGTTTGCTTATGAACATATCTTGAAAATATCTAAGTTAGTCTTAATAAACATTAACCATCATTTTCATGTTGTATTTTTTAAACTCTTCTGAATTCTGAAAATTCTGAAATCATGATATTCCTTGATTGATATGTATGAAATTAGTATTGATTTTTAAACATCTGAGAATATTGAACATGTCTAAGGGTAAATCATGTCAGAGCAATAACTTTGGTCACTGAGAAACCATGTCCAAAGGACTGTGTCATGAGGTGTCATAGTAACTCTGCTTAAGAATGATTGATAATCTGGCAGAGCAATGGCATGCACACTGAGAAATACATCTCACTCATCAAAGAAATGATTTGTAATATGTCATGAAGTGTAAATGCTATCTCTGTTCCTATGAAGCATGACATTTAGTCCTTCCAAGTGCTTAGGGATACTGGCGTCTAAACAACGTGTATCCTCTAGTTACAAGGGTGTACTAAACTCAAGTGCTCATGAAGAATGTTATAAAAAATTGTTGATGATCTAGTGTATCATTTAAAAATATGTGCAAAAGAAATATTCTATTGGAACCCTTGACAGAAATAAATGATTTCTTATGTGTTTAACTTCATTACTATTGATTGCATCTCTTAAAGGAATCTTTGAAATTGAGTGAGTAAGAAAGAAGAAGATTAAACAAGACTGTCAATATGAAAGCAAGGTTCACTTTTATTAAACCTGATTTCAGATATGAGTATAGAAAGCTTATGAAAAAGCCTTGCATACATCATATTCTGATCTGACTTGTCAATGAAGATCATTCATAAATCTCTATAATAGAAGAGTCAGAAATACCTGTTTAATCAGATTTATGAAATTGATATCCCATTGAAAACCTTTCTCATTCATTCTGAATGCTTCCTTTCTCATATTGGACACAATTATTTCAAACCTGACTGTTGACTTCTATATGTCCTGAGCTTCATTCCAATCACTGTCCATCTAAGGGGTAGAATTCTTGCATGTCCCTGTGGTTCAATGTTCATTCAGGAGAATATCTTATCAGGGGGAGTTTTTGAGGACTGTAACTCAGCAATGCATAATAGCTCATATATCATCTCCTTCAACAGTCAATGATCATTCCATTCTTTTTGATGTTGTCAAAGGGGGAGAACTTTTGTGAGTCATTATTTGCATCAATCAACAGTTGCTTCACATGGTGTTTTACATGCTCATTATGTTTACATAATCATGAACTGTCATATGGTATTTCATAACCATCATGATGAATCTATTGCAATGACTCATAACATGGCCATCATCAAAAAGGGGGAGATTGCTGTGTCCCCTGTGGTTCTGGAGTTTTGATGATGACAGATATTATGCCTCATTATGTTTACATCCTTGATGATATAATCTTGTTGCATTATGAGAAATTGTCAGAACAAGTTTAAGGATGACTCACAAGTCATGAAGTCAACCCAAGTCAAAGTCAAATCATGACAGGTAAGGTCAATGCTCAGATCAGGTAATGCTCTGTCTACTCTCAGATCTTTGATGATGTTTTAGCTGATATGCATAAACTATCCTGTGCATGCATTTAAGTCTGTACAGCACACACACACATTGTCTTGCACACACACACACACACACAGTCTGCACATCAAGTCAGTACAGCCCCTGGTCGTAAGACCAAGTCTGTACATTGTCTCCTGCATGCATTACTTCAAGTATGTACAGCCAGTGCATTGCTTCATATCAAGTCTAGACATTGTGCATTCCTTCATATCAAGTCTAGACATTGCATGCCACAAGTCTGCACATCCCGTTTGCACTAAGTCTGTACATTGTCTGTGTTTTTACGTGTCTGGTTGCATGAGTCATTGAAGTATGTACATCGCTTGGCGCCCACCAAGTCTGTACATCGCTTGGCGCTCACCAAGTCTATACATCGCTTAATGTCTGTACAGCCATTCCTTGAGATCACGTCTATACACTACATTGGTGGCAAGTCTATACATTGCCCTGTTTCAGGCACGCAGAGTCTGTATAGAGTTTGCACAAGTCTGCATCTTTCAAGTCTATACATTGGCCATGTCTACACATCGTTTGCCTGGCTTCTTATTCAAAGTCTACACATTCATGGCATATGTGCATCGTTTATTCTGCAAGTCTATACATCGGCCTGGGGCTTGCCAAGTCTATACATCGCATGGGGCTTGCTAAGTCTAGACATCGGTGAAGTCTGTACATCCACCGCTAAACCTTCCAAGTCTATACATTATCCGGTAGCTAGCACGAAGTAAAGTCTGTACATTGTCCCCGTGTTCACATGCTTCAAAGTCTATACATCGTGGGCTTCGAGCATTCAAATTCTGTACATTCTTCAAGGGCCAAGTCTATACATTGTCTCGCTCACATCTTCAAAGCCTGTACATTCTTCAAGGGGTAAGTCTATACATCGTTCGCTTAACTTCAGCCTATGCATCGCTAAGTCTATACATTTCCTGCCTTGCATGCGCTGCAAGTCCATACATTGTCTACCCTACACACACAAGTCCATACATTGCATGTGGGCATCAAAGTCTGTACAGTGTCTCACATTGGCAAAGTCTGTACATCGTTGGCCTATGCATGCTTTGTCCTCTAAAGTCTATACACCCGTCACACTCCAGCCTTTGCATTGAAGTCTATACATTGCTGTCTCATGCATTCTAAGTCCATACACCATGCTGTTGGGCATCGTTCATTACAGCAAGTTTGCACACTGTCTGCACGCTCTCAAAGTCTATACAGCATGTGTCTGCATCAGTTCATAAGTCTACACATTGTAGCATGCACGAACAAACAAGTTTGTACACACTTCAGCACTCAAAGGTTGAACATTCTTCAGCAGAGTCTGTATACACTTCATCACTTAAAGTCTGTACATTGAGGTCTCATGAAGGCATTCAAAGTCTTTACACGTATACAAAGTCTGTACAATCGCTTCCATGCATTCTGAGTCTATACATGCTTCGGATGGCATCACATAAAGTCTGTACATGCTTTAGCTGGGCATCATACAAAGTGTGTACACTCGCTTGGTGGCTTGTCTGAGCACTCATCGCCTATGTATATACTTTCTCATATACATTCAGAACTTCACGCCATCAACTCTGTACATTGCATCGTTTGTTCATGCATTGTCTCAACAAGTCTGTACACTCGTCCATTGCTTCACTCGACCAACTATGTACAGTCATGCACTGCCTTGCTTGCATGAATGAAGCCTGTACAGGGTTTTACTGTCTTAAGCTGATACTTCCTTCGACTGACTGACAGGGACTCTTTGCAAAGGTTAATGATGCACCTGATCCAAGAATATAAGATGGCCCTGATCGTGACACGTGTACTGAAGCTTGCTGAAATGCTGACACGTGGAGGAACTCTCTGGGCGGGAATCATGAAGACCACACGCCCTAGTTGTCATCTGATATATATATGAAGCCTCTTCGTCTGGAGAGGGTTGATCGAAGCAGAAGAGGAGATCGAGAAGCAATAAGGAGCCTGCACGATCCAGAAGAAGAAGAAAAAAGACAGTCAGAAGAAAAGAGAAGAGAGGCAGTGAGATCGAGAGTGAAAGAAGAACAGAGAAAGAGATTGAGAGAAGAAAAAGGAGAGCAGCAGAGATAGAAGAGAGCTCGAGAAGAAAAAGAGAGAGATCCTTTGAGAAGAAGAAGATCAGTAGCATCTGGATCAAATCCAAGCTACATTGCTCCAAGAGAGAGATACATTTTCGAGTTTCATTTCCAGATTTCTGATTGCTATAATTTTCGTTTCTTGTTTTCTTTTCCTTTACACTTGGCTTGTGTTTCTTTCTGATTCTTTGGTTTGAGATAGGGGTTCCCTCCTGGTCTGGAGGAAGAGAGGTCCGTGACCTCTGGTTTGCAAGCGGCTGGGTGTCACTTGTGGGTTCCCTCCTGGGTGGAGGAAGAGAGACGCTAGTCTCTGGTTTCTAGTGACTGGGTGTCACTAGGGTTGCCCTCCCGGTTGGACGAAGAGGGGAGGTTGTTCCCCTGGTCAAGCTGTTTGGCAGCACTTGTTTGCAGACTGAGTCTGCGGTTCTAGCTTGTGCTAGTGGAAGCCTCACACCGGTTTGGAGTGAGGGGTGGACGTAGGTCTGTGGACCGAACCACCTAAAAAATCTACTGTGCTGTGGTTTGCCTTGTGCGTTTCCCCCTTGTCTTCTATCTTCTTCATAGGTTATCTGAGCATTCTTGTTTCTATCTGAAGTGACCTTGAGCATTATATGTTTTGCTAATTTGCATTGTTCTATCTTCGGCATTAGACTTGATCAGGTTCCACCGGTATTATTAGCAGTTCAATTGACTGATCAAATGTCTGTTTGAATTTCTTCTTGAAGAGTTAAATTGTTTATTCCGCAACTATGTCTAGCTTCAGGCTTACTGTTTTTAATTTGGGCAATATTTATGAAAAGGATACATTCACCCCCCCTCTGTATCGATCGCACCGTCCCAACAGTGGGTCCCTTATCTTTGTGAACTCCTGCTCATAAAGGGCTCTCAACGGCAGCTTGGATAAGCAATCATCACTCGACCCAAGCATGAAGAGTGCCAACCCTGTCCGGGCGATAGGCATAGCTCGGATGAGGCTCGATCGAGTGGGCGCGGAGCGCTAGCCTTTATCCCGGCGAGGGGATAGGTTGGGCTTGGGTCTTCCTCCTACCGGCTCGACGCTCGGGCCTTCCGAGCCTAATGGCCACCGAGGAAGGGCTTGACCCCGAGTGATCTTATTGGGCTTTGATGCTAAGTGGGCCCTACGGGGCTGTCACTTAGATGAGCTGGGCCTCGTTTGGTCCTGATGGACCTAGTTTGGCAGCTCTTATATGGGCTACATTAATCCCCCTCTCCAAGTACGCTCCTTTTTTGAGCGTCCCCATCACTCAGTAGGGGCCTTCCCAGTTAGGTGCTAGCTTGCCCCCCGCCTCCAGTGGTTGAGATGCTTCGACTCTTCTTAGGACAAGGTTTCCCGACTGAAAATGTCTATCTCAGACTCGAGCGTTGTAGTAACGACTCATGCGTCGCTGGTACTCCATCGCTCGGATCCTCGCAACTTCGCATACTTCATCAGCCAAGTCCAAATTTTCCAGTAGTTTCTGCTCTTTAGAATCCGATAAGAAGTGGACGACCCGAAGGAACGGGTCCCTGATCTCTAGGGGAATTACTGCCTCCGTGCCATACACTTGCTAAAATGGAGTTTCACCTGTTGCGGTCCTTGGAGTGGTTCGGTACGACCATAGTACGCTAGGCAATTCCTCAAGCTAATTACCCTTGGCTTTGCTGAGCCTAGTCTTGATGCCTTTAAGAATGATTTTATTGGCATTTTTGACCAGCCCATTAGCCTGGGGGTGGGCTACCGAAGTGAAGTGGTTGTGAATATCTAGGTCAGTGCACTTATTCTTAAAATAAGCGCTATCAAACTACCGACCATTATCGCTCATGATCACCCGGGGGACGCCAAAGAGATAGATGATCGACTTCCACATGAAACTCCAGATTACAGCTTCTGTTATTTTGGCAGTAGCTTCGGCTTTGATCCACTTGGAGAAATAGTCAATGGAGACTATAAGAAACTTCTTCTGAGCTCAAGCCATTAGGAACGGCCTAAGGATATCAATCCCCCGCCAAGCAAAGGGGTACGGCTCTGTTAGAGTGATGAGCTCTAAGGCTGGTTGGTGGATTAGATGATCGAACCTCTGACAGTGGTCACACTTCTGAGCGTATGCGGAGCAGTCCTATTGGAGGGTGGGCCACCAGTAACCTCGGCGCAGTAGGATCCTCGCTATCGATCTCCCTCCTTGGTGTGCCCTACAGATCCCTTCGGGAACTTCTTCTATGGCAAGTTGGGCTCCCGGGGCATTAAGACATTTGAGGAGGGGGCTGACGAAGGATCTCTGTAGAGCTATCCGTCAAATAGGACGAATCACCGAGCTTGATATTTGAGTCTCCTGGCCTCTCGAGGGAGGGTTGGTGGGCTGTCGGGAATCTGTTAGCCAGGCTACGTATGAAGTTCTCCAGTCATTGAGTGAGGCCTGCACGGTTGCTACGATCTCGGTTTCCACGCTTCTGAGGTGATGGAAGAGGCCAATCGAGAGAGGACATCCGCTCGAGAGTTTTTCTCCTTAGCTATTTGGATTACCTGGAAGCTCTCGAATGATCGGGCTTTCTCTTTCACCAAGTGAAGGTATTTGACCATCTGTGGTTCTCGAGCTTCGTAGTCTCCATGGATCTGGCTGGCGACTAACTGGGAGTCCGTGTAGATGTTGACTCGCTCGGCTCCCAGACGCTTCGCCATCCTAGCCTCAGAAATCAGGGCTTCATACTCGGAGGTATTGTTGGAGGCCTGGAAGTTGAACTCCAGGGCATACTGGAGCTCGACACCTTCTGGGGAGGTGATGAGGATGCCAGCTCCGCTACCACTCAAGTTGGAAGATCCGTCCACGAAGAGGCTCCATGTTGGCTCGACCGCAGGCTGGGACGCTTCTCCGGTAGGAACAATGGTCCCTGTGATGAAGTCGGCCAGAGCTTGCCCTTTGATGGTGGTGTCGGGATGGTAAGAAATATCATAGGCCCCAAGCAATATTGCCCACTTTACGAGTCGACCAGAGGCTTTTGGGTGGGCCAGAATCTTCTTCAGAGGCTCGCTAGTGAGCACCACAATGGAATGTCCTTGGAAGTATGGCCGAAGGCGCTTCACCGAGATAACTAACGCTAGCATGAGTTTCTCAGTTGCGGGGTACCTTCTTTCGGCGTCCAAGAGGACCTTGCTGACATAATATATAGGCCTCTGACATCCTTGGTCATCTTGAAGTAGGACTGAGCTTACTGTGGACGGTGTTGCCGAGAGATAAAGATACAGAGTTTATCCCAGTATTGGCTTGGCTAACACTGGCGGTGATGCCAAAAACACCTTAAGTTTAGTGAAAGCTTTCTCGCACTCCTCATCCCAAACGAACAGGGGTGTCGCCAGTTTTGGCTCTCTCAGCAGATTGAAGAAGGGTAGGCAGCGCTCCGCCGCTTGGGACACGAAGCGATTGAGCACAGCAACATGGTCAGTCAGTTGTTGCATGTCTTTGACGCATGTGGGTGGCCGCATATCCAGGATGGCCTGGATCTTGTTGGGGTTGGCCTCGATCCCTCGCTGAGTCACCAGGAAGCACAGGAATTTCCCGGACTTAACTCCAAAGGCGCATTTAGTAGGATTGAGCTTCATTTGGTACCTCTAGAGGGTGTTGAAGGTTTCGGCCAAGTCGGCGAAGTGGTCTTCAGCCTTGGATGACTTCACCAGTATGTCGTCAATATAGGCTTTGATGTTCCGCCCGATCTGATCCTTGAAGATCTAGTTGACCAGCCTATGATAAGTTGATCTGATGTTTTTTAACCCGAACGGCATTCGGGTGTAGCAGTAGACGCCAAAGTTGGTGATGAAGGCGGTCTTCTCTGTGTCTTCGGGGTTCAGTTGGATCTGGTGGTATCCAGAATACACATCCAAAATGCTTAGGAGCTTATTACCCGAGGTTGAATCGACGAGTTGGTTGATGCTCGGTAACGTGTAGCAGCCTTTCAGAGTAGCTTTGTTGAGGTCAGTGAAGTTGACGCTCATCCGCCATTTTCCAGAAGCTTTGGACACCAAGACGATGTTAGCGAGCCAAGTAGGGTAAAGGACTGATGTGACACGACGATGGATGATGATGTTCTGAAACCAAGTTGATGTAAAACTACCCCTTGGACCTAGAGTAGCAAGCAGCACAACAAGTTGGTAACGTCACATTGGCGGATTCACTCGCGTAAGCATACTCGGATCCGTAGAAGGACCGGCGATGGCGGAGAGGGTCCGAGGTTGGACCTCGGGGCTCCAAGGGTTTGGCCAGCTAGGATTAGATCCCAATGAGCCAAGGATGCCCAAAATCAAGGGCGACCGGCACGCCGAGGGCGAGGGTTGAAATGTCACGCTCACAACTCACCCGCGGTAATCACGCAACTAGAAGATAAATCGGGTTCGGGCACTCTCTTACGCCGACGGTACTGAGGATGCAATACTAATTAAGCAAGAGAAAGTCGGCAAAGAGTAGTGTGAGTGGCTCACCTGATCGGCGTGAAGACACCGATCTCGGTCGGAGACGAGGGCGAGCGGGGAAGTGTGGGTTCCCCCGCACACTGCGCCGATGAAGCTTCAAAAAAAACATGCTCAAGAGTACATGCACTACACCTCGTGCAGGAGGGTGATCTCGGGGGTGGGAATTAATTGATTACAAACAAACACTACCTCCCGCAGGGAGGGGCAGTAAGCCGGCCAGGCAAGGAGGGTAGATTGATCGAGAAACCCACGAGGAGGAGCCGCTACCGAACCAGACTGCTTGCTGTGGTTGGCGATAGACAGGCGGTGTAGTTGCTGTAGATCTCAGCCAGGAATTTTGCCGATGACGAGCCCAGGGGGGATCTTCTCGTAACAGGAACCCAAACACTTCTGATTTATGTCAATTTATTCTGATGATGTCGATGGCTGCAGTGGAGGTCTGAGTAGAGCAACAGCTTCTGGGGCGGATGGCTCCCTGTTTCTGTCTGCAACTTGCAGAAGTTGCCCTGGTCGCTCCTGGATGCCGAATCATGAACCGTCAGAGTCACTGGATCCGTGGACAAAGCCTCTACACATAAAAACTGACGGCAACACCTTCTGAGGTCGGGGTGGACAGGGGGACGCCGACGAGTGGGAACTGGTCGCTGCAGACTGCAGGAGGCAGACCCGCGCGATCGAGGGAGAAAATTCGGAACTCTGGCTCCCGGTTTCCGAAAGAGGTACCGTTTCTTGCTCCTGATCGGGGACAGGGGGAGGAAGAACTTTGATGAAGGACCTTCGGTCTGATTACTTCACGGTTAGTCATGGTCCGGCGATGAACTGGGTTGCAGGTTCTGGCCGCAGCGACTACCAGATAGGAACAGTGGATTCAGAAGTTGTCCCGGCCGCTCCGGGATGCCGAATCTCGAACCGTTGGAGTTGCTGGAACCGTGGACGATCCCTCTGTGCTGCAAAACTGACGGGGAAGCCCTCCGATGTCAGGGTGGACTGGGGGTTGCCGATGAGTGGAGGCAGGTCACTGCCACCTGTGGGAGACAGACCCGACCAGTCGTGGAAGAAAGACCAAAACTCTGACCTCCGGACGCCGAATGCACTTCCGCTTCTTGATCCAGAAAGAGGACTGGTGGAGGAAGATATTTTCAGAAGAACTCGCGGCTTGAATCTTCCACTGTCGGCCTTGGTGAAGCTTTGAACAGGGTTCAGGAGCTCTGCTGATGGAGCTCTGCGTAGTCGGGGGAGATTGGCTCTCCCGGACAGCCCCGAACTCGGAACGGGACGATTCCACCTCGCTTGCGAAGTAGACTTGCAGATCTTTCCGTCGATGTAGGCCACGCCCTCAGAAGGACCAGGATGGAGTCGTGGACGGTGCTGCACCTGGGTGCAGATCTGCTGGTCTTCTCTGCACACAGGTTGGAGATTGAATGGTGGGGCAAGGTTGAGGGGGAGTGGAGTTTGGTAATGGAGGGGAGGGTGGAGGTGATTGCAGATGGGGGAGGGATGTGTGGGGGTGTTGAGAGGGGCGGAGCCTGTGGTAGGGAGGTGCAGGAGGGTGGAGGGGAGTGGGGGCCGAAGCTTGGAGAGGGGAGGGTGGAGGGGTCGGCCAAGGTGGTGGGGTGGGTGTAGGTGGTGAGAGGGGGGGGCGCAACTCCTAGAGGGGGTGGCTGCTTGGGTCGCCCAAGGGACTTAATGGGGGTGTGGGGGAGTGGGAGGGTTGTCTTGGATGTGGGGAGATGTATGGGGAATAGGGAGGGTTGTCTAGGGAAGGTGAAAGGTTGCTTGGGATGTGGAAGGAATTGAAGGGAGTTATGGCCTTGGGAATATGAAAGGTGGGGAGGTGAGGTGACAGCTGAGGTGGCAGGGGAAGGGGGAGGTGAAAGGGCAGGTTCGCCCAAGGGAGAGAGAGAGAAGGGGGAGGAGAGAGAGGGGGGTTCGACCCCTAGAGAGAGAGAGAGAGAATGAGAGAGCTAGAGAGAGAGAGGGATGCACTTAGGCTCAAATTTGCTTAATACTTCATTAGCCTCAAAAGAGGGGGGTTGGGGTCCTATATATAGGAAATCCCCATTTTACAAAAAGTCCCTGTGAAAAAGGACTAATGACAGAAGACCAAGGGGTGGGGAGAGGGGCGCCCATGGGCCAAGCAAATGATATGGCCCAATAAGATATGATAACCCATTAACCCTCTTGGCCACTTAATGAAACCTTAGACTTAGGTAGATGACTTACTAACTTAGGTATTTGACTCAATAAAAGGAAAATTACATGATTTAAGACTCAAGAAAAAATATAAAAATTACATAGCTAGACTCAGAAGCTTGAGATGAAAATAGTGGCAAGCATCGGGACCCACGGGGAAATGGGAAGTGGTAAGTGATGTCCCCATCATACTCCTGGGGTGCGGAAAACTCGACTCCGTCGAGTAAAGGCTCACCAGGGGAGCAACTCAGGGCGATCCTCATCCTCCAAACTCAACCTGCACCTGCGACCAGGGGACGGTCCCTCATCCTCTCAAGGTGGCCCGGACACACCCTTATGCTGGCGATGGAACCCTGCTTGCATAGTATTGCCCCTCTGTGTACACGTCGGGCTCTCAAGGCTATTTTGTGGAAGCTCTCCGGGGTGTCCCTCTTTAAAGGAAGGTATAGGCTCAAAGTACTCACGAGGATTCACCGCGGTGCCCAAAATAGGGTGCCGGGTCAGTCGCTTGAGAATTGGGGTATATCCCATAGCCCATTAGTAAATTCAATCCATAAGCCGGTTTTGCCAAAGCCACTTTGGAACATGGAAGGTCCAAGTCCTCATGCCCTCGATTTGAAGGTGGCCCTAAGGTAGAGCCATTCCAAAGCCACCATCGTGAGGTTACCTTCTTGGAATTCAAGTGCCACTCGTGAATCTTTTGCCCGTTCATTATGATCGTCATCGCCCATTGCTAGATGCTTGCCTGAATGAGTATGCCTTGAGCTACGGTGCGGTGGGGGTGGGAAGTGTGTGGTATGCCATGGGGGACCAGGGCAACCAAAAGTAGACCTATCATGTAGTGATGTTATGATGTCTTTGAAGAATTTGGGAGGACCGGGGCATCCATAGGTGTCCCCCTTGTGAGTGAGTGTGATGAATGATGGAGGACCCGGACAACCATGGATGCTCCTAACTTGCATAAGATGGATGATGAATAGGGGTGGACCTACATATCCAAATGTGAACCTGCCATGCACTGGACCTAGTGTGTATGTGACACAAATGAGATGACTAGCCCTACCGGATGGGGTAAAATATTGTGGCACATGCATTCCTATCAAGATGGTCCCATCTTTTGGTGAGGGTTGGTTTGGGGGTCTCCACTCATGGGATTCGAAGGGGTCCCAGAAAGTGGACATCTTGGGATGGGTTGATTCCTCATTTCCTAGGTGGATGTCACCTTTGGTCATGGCTCTTATGGTGTGGGCTAAGTTTTGGAATGGATGGGTTAGGTTTGACATGGTGTGTGAGGGTAGGAAAAGGTGGGTGGTGGGTAAGGCGACTAGGTCCCAAGGGTTCTTTGGCTTCCATTGGGAGGGATCAAAGGGGTCATGGAATGGGTCATCTAGGGGGAGGAACTCTTGGTCCTCATGGTCTTGGGAGAGGTAGTTTTGACTCATCATGGTAGGTTGTGGTAGGAAAATGTTGGTGTTGAGTAAGGTGGGTGGGTATAGGAAGGGATCGAATGGGTCATGGTATGGGTTACCTAGAAACTCTAGGTCCACATGTGGTGGGGAGTTATTCACCTCTATTGAGATTTTTTGGGAAAAAGTTGTTGGTGGGTGGGTTAGCCTTGAGGGGATGGCTGGGTTTTCTTCCTGAAATGAGGAGCTCCAATTTAAGGATGGCCTCGGGCTCATCGGGTGTGGGAAGAAAGAGAAGGAGGTCGCTAATGTAGCAACCAACAGTGCAAACCGAAGTGATAGACCCGACACATGGGTGTAGAAGACCAAGGCTCCTAGGTTGGTCGACCATAGGGTTCAACATAGCCGTCAACTCCACTTGCCATGCTAGGCCTTGTAGGAGGTCTCCTAGAGTTTCCACTTGGTAAGAGGATTGGATGGTAGTGTGATAGGTGGAGAAGGGTACTATGGGGAGGTGTCGTTCCATGGGAGGGTTGACATGGGGCAAGATAGGGTGAACCGGATTTTCCTCTAACCATTTAGCCAGGGGCTCACTTATGAAAAGTTCACTCCTATTTAGAGAGGGTGGTGTAAAAGGTGAAGTTCTTTCCTTGGTTTGGGCAAGGGTTTCCTCCAAGGTGGGGAGTGGTTCTAGGGTGTCCACCACTATGATGTCGGGTGTGGGAGTCATGGGTTCCTCTACCAAGGAGGTGAGATGGTCTTTTGAAGGTGGAGTGATGAGGGTAGGTGTATGGTACCCCCGGGGTGGAAGGTAAAGGGAAATTTGGTTCAGGATCAGTAGGGGAAGAAGTGGAGGCCTAGGTTGGGGTAGGGTTGTGGTTGACAGTGGAAGATGGGTTGGGTGGGGTGGCTTGGGTTGGCCAGTCATGGGTGGAGTGTCCCTTACAGAGGAAAGTTGAGGGGTAGTGATAGGGGCTAAGGGGCAGTGTGGAGTATGGGTTTCATGGGAAATTGTGGGTTGGGGTGGGAGTAGGTTGATGGGGTCAGGTTCCCCTCGACCCGACTCTTGGCATTGTGCCTCATATTCTTCTTCCCAATTAAGGGGTGCTTCATGGACTTCAATCCCGTTCCCAATCCTTTGGGGTGGTGGAGTTTGGGCCCTAAGGGAAGTGAAGATCTTCCTGATCTCAACCCTTATCTCTTCCAATGAATCTAGGGGTCCTTTGGGTGGTGGGGTTTGGGTCCTAATGGAGGCCTTGGGTTGACTGGGAGGAAAAGGGGGAGTGGGAGTGCTCCTCGGGTTATGGTCCTCACGGTAGGAGTGGGTCGGTCGGGGAGCGTAGATCTTCCTAAGCTCACTCTTCATCTCTTCCCATGAGTGAATGGGCTCTTGCCCCCAAACCCTTCTGAATCTCTCTTTGTGTTCCCACATTTTCTTAGCTAGACCCCGAAGTCGTGCCTTGGCCCTGCGGACTCTCTCGGATCCATATACCCAAGTACTTTCAAAGTCCCTTTCCATGGTATTCTCCCACCTAAGATAGGCATGAGGATTAATTCCATCAAAATGAAGGTCCTCATCTACAATGTAGTCCATGTGGAGGGGGTCAATCGGACCATTTGACCAACGAGGGGTATGCATGATGATCGGGTGATGAATGCAATTGCCCTAGGACAAGACTTAGTAGAGACAAGTCTAGAACTTGCTCTGATACCAATTTGATGTGACACGACGATGGATGATGATGTTCTGAAACCAAGTTGATGTAAAACTACCCCTTGGACCTAGAGTAGCAAGCAGCACAACAAGTTGGTAACGTCACATTGGCGGATTCACTCGCGTAAGCATACTCGGATCCGTAGAAGGACCGGCGA
Source organism: Amorphophallus konjac (assembly GCA_022559845.1). Classification (NCBI taxonomy): domain Eukaryota; kingdom Viridiplantae; phylum Streptophyta; class Magnoliopsida; order Alismatales; family Araceae; genus Amorphophallus; species Amorphophallus konjac. The sequence continues at coordinate 145,012,292 of CM040126.1, forward strand.
TGGCGGAGAGGGTCCGAGGTTGGACCTCGGGGCTCCAAGGGTTTGGCCAGCTAGGATTAGATCCCAATGAGCCAAGGATGCCCAAAATCAAGGGCGACCGGCACGCCGAGGGCGAGGGTTGAAATGTCACGCTCACAACTCACCCGCGGTAATCACGCAACTAGAAGATAAATCGGGTTCGGGCACTCTCTTACGCCGACGGTACTGAGGATGCAATACTAATTAAGCAAGAGAAAGTCGGCAAGGAGTAGTGTGAGTGGCTCACCTGATCGGCGTGAAGACACCGATCTCGGTCGGAGACGAGGGCGAGCGGGGAAGTGTGGGTTCCCCCGCACACTGCGCCGATGAAGCTTCAAAAAAAAACCTGCTCAAGAGTACATGCACTACACCTCGCGCAGGAGGGTGATCTCGGGGGTGAGAATTAATTGATTACAAACAAACACTACCTCCCGCATGGAGGGGCGGTAAGCCGGCCAGGCAAGGAGGGTAGATTGATCGAGAAACCCACGAGGAGGAGCCGCTACCGAACCAGACTGCTTGCTGTGGTTGGCGATAGACAAGCGGTGTAGGTGCTGTAGATCTCAGCCAGGAATTTTTCCGATGACGAGCCCAGGGGGGATCTTCTCGTAACAGGAACCCAAACACTTATGATTTATGTCAATTTATTCTGACGACGTCGATGGCTGCAGTGGAGGTCTGAGTAGAGCAACAGCTTCTGGGGCGGATGGCTCCCTATTTCTGTCTGCAACTTGCAGAAGTTGCCCCGATCCCTCCTGGATGCCGAATCATGAACCGTCAGAGTCGCTGGATCCATGGACAAAGCCTCTACACAGCAAAACTGACGGCAACACGTTCTGAGGTCAGGGTGGACAGGGGGATGCCGACGAGTGGGAACTGGTCGCTGTAGACTGCAGGAGGCAGACCCGCGCGATCGAGGGAGAAAATTAGGAACTCTGGCTCCCGGTTGCTGAAAGAGGTGCCGTTTCTTGCTCCTGATCGGGGATAGGGGGAGGAAGAACTTTGATGAAGGACCTTCGGTCTGATTACTTCACAGTTAGTTGTGGTGCGGCAACGAACTGGGTTGCAGGTTCTGGCCGCAGCGACTACCAGATAGGAAAAGTGGATTGCAGAAGTTGTCCCGGCCACTCCCGCATGCCGAATCTCGAACTGTTGGAGTTTTTGGAACCATGGACGATCCCTCTGTGCTGCAAAACTGACGGGGAAGCCGTCCGATGTTGGGGTGGACTGGGGTTGCCGATCAGTGGAGGCAGGTCACTGCCACCTGTGGGAGACAGACCCGACCAGTCGTGGAAGAAAGACCAAAAATCTGACCTCCGGATGCCGAATGCACTTCCGCTTCTTGATCCAGAAAGAGGACTGGTGGAGGAAGATATTTTCAGAAGACTCGCGGCTTGAATCTTCAACTGTTGGCCGTGGTACAGCTTTGAACCGGGTTCAGGAGCTCTGCTGACGGAGCTCTGCGCAGTCGGGGGAGATTGGCTCTCCCGGACAGCCCCGAACTCGGAACGGGACGATTCCACCTCGCTTGCGAAGTAGACTTGCAGATCTTTCCGTCGATGTAGGCCACGCCCTCAGAAGGACCAGGATGGAGTCGTGGACGGTGCTGCACCTGGGTGCAGATCTGCTGGTCTTCTCTGCACACAGGTTGGAGATTGAATGGTGGGGCAAGGTTGAGGGGGAGTGGAGTTTGGTAATGGAGGGGAGGGTGGAGGTGATTGCAGATGGGGGAGGGATGTGTGGGGGTGATGAGAGGGGCGGAGCCGGTGGTAGGGAGGTGCAGGAGGGTGGAGGGGAGTGGGGGCCGAAGCTTGGAGAGGGGAGGGTGGAGGGGTCGGCCAAGGTGGTGGGGTGGGTGTAGGTGGTGAGAGGGGGGGGCGCAACTCCTAGAGGGGGTGGCTGCTTGGGTCGCCCAAGGGACTTAATGGGGGTGTGGGGGAGTGGGAGGGTTGTCTTGGATGTGGGGAGATGTATGGGGAATAGGGAGGGTTGTCTAGGGAAGGTGAAAGGTTGCTTGGGATGTGGAAGGAATTGAAGGGAGTTATGGCCTTGGGAATATGAAAGGTGGGGAGGTGAGGTGGCAGCTGAGGTGGCAGGGAAGGGGGAGGTGAAAGGGCAGGTTCGCCCAAGGGGGAGGAGAGAGAGGGGGGTTCGACCCCTAGAGAGAGAGAGAGAGAGAATGAGAGAGCTAGAGAGAGAGAGGGATGCACTTAGGCTCAAATTTGCTTAATACTTCATTAGCCTCAAAAGAGGGGGGTTGGGGTCCTATATATAGGAAATCCCCATTTTACAAAAAGTCCCTGTGAAAAAGGACTAATGACATAAGACCAAGGGGTGGGGAGAGGGGCGCCCATGGGCCAAGCAAATGATATGGCCCAATAAGATATGATAACCCATTAACCCTCTTGGCCACTTAATGAAACCTTAGACTTAGGTAGATGACTTACTAACTTAGGTATTTGACTCAATAAAAGGAAAATTACATGATTTAAGACTCAAGAAAAAATGTAAAAATTACATAGCTAGACTCAGAAGCTTGAGATGAAAATAGTGGCAAGCATCGGGACCCACGGGGAAATGGGAAGTGGTAAGTGATGTCCCCATCAAGGACCGGGTGAAATAACCCAGTGCTCCTTCCCTTGTTGATCTGCTCTTTGATGATCGCCTGTTTCACGGGGGCATGCTTCCTCTTCTGCTGTTGCACTGGTTTTACCGCAGGGTCGAGGTTGAGGTGATGCATTACTATCTCCAAGGGAATACCGGGGAGATCCTCATCGGACCATGCAAAAACATGAACATACTCCGAAAGAAAGTCCTTGTATTGAATTTGCAGCTCGGGTGATAAATCAGCCCCGATCTTTACCTCGAGGGTCAGATCGTTTCTGAGGAAGACAAACAGTAGTTCTACCCAGGTTTGCTTGTCGTTTGATCTTCATTCGTTTCGAGTTTCTTGCTCTTGTCCTCTGGCCTTATGGATTCCACCGAGATTACGTTGCACCTTCTAGCCATTGCACGATTGCCTCGGACTTCACCAGTGCCGTATTTGGTGGGAAACTTGATGGGAATCAACGCCGAGCATGTACTTTTCATTTACATTTATGTCCTTTTAGTTTGTGTTTATATCCTTGGGAAAGTATGTACGTAAATCTAAGGCTTTATAAGCCAATGAGTCATTCCCATAGATTGTGTGGGTTTCTATGTAATTTGTCAGTAGGACCATCAAGGGGGCCCTCAGCCCTCTCCCATTGGTCCCTGTCACCTTGTGGGGCTGGTCAACTATCCTAGGTGGACATCTAGAAGGTTGGACTAGTCATATGCCACATGGGTAGACAAGGGGGTAAGAATTTCCATGGTAGGCTACCTACCATGTCAAACTTGTCCCCCCTTGCCATTCTTGGTCAATAGGCCGCCCCCCCTTGTATATTATATTCATTTTTTTGTGTTTGTGGCATGCAATCCAGGCCATCCATCTCATCTCCCTAGATCTAAGGGTGGAGGTTAGATTTGGTTGGAAGCATATAAAATCATGTATTTTCATGTGAAAATTAGTGAAAATTCAGAAATTTTGTTGCAAAGCTTGAAGCTTGGTGCGCCCCCTTCCTCTCCCCCTAGTTTCCTCTCCTCAAACCTCAAGTTCTAGAGTGTATCAATCTTCTATCTCCCTCTCTCAACCTCTGATCTTCATCTGTGCCACCACCGCCATTCGTGCAGCCTTCGAGCCGCCGCGAATCCGTCTTCGATTTTCTGTCCTGCTGGATAGATGTGTCTTCACGAAAATCCTGCTACCAGCCACGGCCTCTTAGTGGCTTGTAATTTTTATGGTGTGTGCCTATCTTCCATCCCATCCTCCACAAAACATTTCAGGTCAAAAATCCTTCGTTTGATATTTTTTCAATTTCAGTCTTCAATCACTCCCAGATCTGTTCTGTCTCTGTCTACAGTGACAGTAGCTCTGAGTTTCCCATCTCCGACCTTCTTTTTGATTTTTTTTAGGGCTATCAATTTTATTGGGAGTTCTTTACATTATCCCCTACATCCACCATTTTTCTTGATTTTTGATCCACCCTCTATCCATTTTTCAAAATTCGTGTTCTATCTCTGCTACAGTGCTTTCAGTCAATTCCCAGATCCATCCACCTTCCAGTCCAAAAATCATAACAAATCACAGCCGCCACTAAACCTTTCATACAAAATAGACCCGTTTTCCTAGCTCAATGTCCTACAACGTTTATGAAGAGGTCGAAGTCTGAATCTGAGGTCTTCATAGTGGTCAAAGGCAGTTCTCAGACAAGTTTCCTACAGATCTGAGAATCCGGTCACTGTACAATAGCAACTCAAAAATTCATTAAGGCCAAGATCCGTACAGATCCAGGTCTGATCTCTAGGCCTAGGTTGAAGTATTTGAAGAGAGCTTTCCAACGGCGCTAGTTTCGTGTCGATTCGACATCGGGGTTGATCGCAGCGTCCATTCTTGCCGGAGCGCACGCTGAAAACCAGAAGCTGCAGATCCGTGGCCGGTTATTCCGACCGCCGCCGAACGGAGCCCCCCGGCCTCCAGCCAGTGAACCAGCGTGCCGCCAGCCCGGGGAGCGCTTCCCTAAGTGTCCCCACTACAGCGGTGCCACCGGGTCCCACACGGCCCCTCCGGACAGCACGTGGGCCCCATCGTCACTAGTTCGGGTGTTGCCGAATCAACGCGAGAAGCCGCCCGTCAACCCGAATTCGGTCCTCCCGGACCCCATTGTGTAGCCCTTTACCTCCCTGCGTGGAGTGGGCAGCGACGTGTATTGCTGTAATATTGTGTATTATTGTTCCGGGAGTACGAGTTTCGGCCGGGTCCGTCTTCCCCACGCCGAGCGCGTGGAGGTATCGTTCTCGCTCCCTACACTCGGCATTTGCTTATTTTCATATATACTTATTTATGCCACTGCTAGAGAGCATGTTTTAGGATCTAGCTCACTATATTTTTCATATCACCGCTGCTGCGAGAGAGAGCGTGACCGTCCCGTGACCCGATTCGGGCACAATAGATAGCCAACCACCCTACCTCACTGCCGGTTTCTCAACCGCGCACGTCCGACGCTTCCCTCGTTAAGGGACGATCGCGAGCTTGTCGTGTCCGTTGTCTTGTCCCGCATCAAAACTTCATTTTTTGGTGGTATGTGGAGGGCACTGTCTTGATTAAGAAAAGGATACCTCGTCCGAAAATGGCATTATAGGCCGATATCTCCTTGACCATAATGAAGTTCGCCATAAAGGTTACGACTTTGTGTGGGGTACCGAGAGTGATAGGTAGGGTTAGGGCTCCCTCGAGATATGTTACCTGGCCATTGAACCCACAGAGGGGGGGTTCTAATCGAACGTAGTTTCGACGGGTTTTCACCCATCTTTAGCAAACACTCGTACGACAAAACATCGGGGGCACTGCCATTATCCACTAGGATTCGGTCCACATTACAATGGTTTATTGTGGCCGAGATAACAAGGGAGTCATCATGCGGGGGGTGATCACTCCTTTGAGGTCTTGATCTGAGAAGACCAAGGCCTGCTGGTCGGTCACCGGGGGTGGAGCTTTGGGCGGCTCAGAGGCTCAGCTAGCTCGCTCGGCATGACACTTCCTTCCTCGGCTGCTATCTCCGCCCGAGGATGATCCACCCGAGATAACATTTATGTGGATTCCTCAAGGGTAGTTGTCCATGTCTTCCGGGGGGACTCCACGGTCGCCCCGTTGCTCGGTCACTTACTCGGAGAGATGGCCTTGGCGGATGAGACTTTCGATCTCGTCCATGAGCTGGTGGCAATCTCCCGTATGGTGGTCGTGGTCGTCGTGGAACTGACAGTGTTTCGGACGATCCCGCCGCTTGGACTTCAAGGGCTCGGGGCGGCGGACATGCCCAATGGCGTGACATGCAACGCACTGTCCAAGGTCTCACTCAGGCACTACAACAAGTGGCACATGGCCAATTGTGGAGCAGGAGATCTCCACCAGAGTTTTCGCAACATGAACCCACCAAAGTTCATTGGTTCAACCGACCCCGATAACACCGAGCATTGGATTAGGGAAATTGAACATATATTCTGTGTCATGCAATGCACGGATGAAGAAAAGGTCCTACTAGCGACTTTTCAACTAGAGCGAGATGCCCGATTCTGGTGGAAGTCAGTAGAAGCTTCATTACCCCTTGAACATATCACGTGGGGCGAGTTCGTTGAACATTTCAATAGCAAGTATTTCTAGGACCGGATACAAGAGAAGAAGGCTGCGGAGTTTGCCATGCTTAAACAACGGCCTCTATCTATGGCCGAGTACGAGGCCCAATTTTCTCGTCTGTCACGGTATGCACCCCACTTGGTGTGTATCGAGAAAATGAAGACGAGAAGATTTCTTAATGGGCTTCAACCCCAATATATCACTCAACTAGCGCCGATGGACATTCAAGTCTATTCGGAGATGATAAGGTGAGCCCAACTGTTAGAAGATGCCATGGAGCTGTCCGACCGAATCCGTGGAAAGGATAAGAAGGAGAATGTCACAAGCTCCGGCACTTTTAAACCTGCCTTCAATAAGAAGAGGTCAAGCAACGGAGGAGATTCCTCCCAAGAGAAGAAATTCAAGAAGAATAACAAGCCCTTCTCTATCACTACCACACTTTCCAAAGAGGTGTGCAAGCATTGTGACAAGGCCGACCATAAGGCTGAAGAATGTTGGAGGAGATTGGGAGCTTGTCTCCGTTGCGAGAGCTGTGATCATCGGATTCCCAACTGTCCCTTGCTTAATGATCAAGCCGGAGATGAGAAGCACACGGTGAAGGAGCAAGCACGTCTCCAACCTCTTCAAGAAGCGGAGCAAGATGAAGGTGGAATGGTGGAAGTTACATTAAAGATTTGTTCCAAGTCTGCTCGTATCTTGTTTGATACCGGCGCATCACATTCTTTTGTTTCTAGGAAGTTTGCTGATCCATTACCTATAGAACCGGAGTGGATACATCTAGTCATTTCAACTCCTCTCGGAAACGAATCCCAGATTTCACACCATTACATGAATTGTGAAGTTATGGTGAAAGGAAAAAATCTACTTGCCGATTTAATATGCCTAGACATGAAGGATTATGATGTCATACTAGGAGCTGACTAGCTATCCACACACATGGTAGTTGTAGATTGCCGAAACGGCAACAGAGAGAGAGGGGAGAGGGGCGCACCCTCCTTGGAGGTTCCAACCAATTTCATAAAATTTTCACTTCATTAATTCTTACAAAACACTATACATGGGCTTATATAGAAGGGGAGGAAGGGGGAGGGGGTTGGGATTTCGTGGGAGAGAGGGGAGGGGTAGCATTTTCTTCTCCCATGTGGTCAATTGGCCTAAAAAAATAAAATATAAAATGTCATTTGAATAGGGGGCACCCCCTTGACTATGAAGGACCCATTTTGGAGTTTTTAGTCCATTTATCCCCCATGTGTCTAATTGAATGTCAAACCATCTAGAAGCCACCTAGGATGGTTGACCAGCCCCACATGGCTTTGGTGGACCAATGGGGAAGGAGTGAGGGCCCCCTTGCTGGACCTACTGACATTTTACAAATAAACCCAAAGATCCTTAGGGAATGACACATTGGCTTATATAGCCTTACAATTGTAAACATACTTTCTCAAGGATATAAAAGCAAACAAAAGGACACAAATGTAAAATAAAATGTTAGTGCTCTTGCTCTGATGTCCCCATCAATTCTCCCCGGGTGGGAAGAACTCGACCCCTTCGAGTAAGGGGTGCGGCTGCTCGAGTAGCTCCGGCAGATGCGTCACCGAACCTGGAAGCGCGGAGTACGCTCCACTCCAAGTAATCGACACATGCTCATCCC